>CM050516.1:94185641-94785641 GCA_027563665.1 Antrozous pallidus | reverse complement strand
ACAGCCCATGGCCTCCTCCCACCTCTCACCCCAGTAGTCCCCAGAGGGACAGGCCCCCACCTAAGGGTCAGGGTATACTCTCCCTGAATCTTGCTGGAGGCATCTCGGACCAGGAAGGTGCCATCAGGTGTGTCCCGGAGTTTGTCATTCACCTCCTCCCTGTGGGGACACCCAGGATTGGGGCCTCCCATTGGAGACCCTGTCCTTTAGGCTTTGCCTACCACATGACCCCACCCCACAATCCTACCTGGAAATGTCACCCCAGTACCACTCAGCATCCTGCAGAGAGGGCTGGCTCCCCCCATTAGCCAGCCCTGCTGGGGCGGGCTTTACTTTAGGTGGTTTAGGTGGCAGAGCTGGAGGACAGAAAAACAAACACAATGAACACCAATTCTATGCTGTGGTCAGCTCCCCCTGCTGCCAAACCTGCTGATGCTGGCGGGGCCTGGAGTTTTCACTCACGGCCCTCCAACACTGAGAGAGGATGATACAAAAGGGGGTCACCTGGGGGTGCGACCTCCTGCTCCTCCAGGTGCTCCTGAAGCAACTTCTCCACCAGCAGAGCTGGGAAGTCGGGGTTGGGCTCAGTCCTGGGGGAGGGAGTGGAGTGAGCAGGTAGGGGTAGCTGCACACGCGTGTGCACATTGTCCTGGATGTGCCTGCACACCTGCGTGAGTACATGAAGGCTGGGAAGCAGGGCAGATGGCCCAGGCAGTTGTGGGAAGCCAGCTGCGGCTTCTGTATGTGCGGTAAGTGCTCAATAAATACCCCAGGCCTGACCGAGTCCGGCACCTAGAAGGGACGGCACTGGCACCACATAGGTGCCCTCCTCTGATCCAGGCCCCAAGTCCCCTGAGGAGGGGTCTTCCTGAAGCCCAGGTTCACCCCTTATCCTTCCTACCACCCCAATCACAGCAGCTGTGCCTGCTACCGCCTCCCCGTGCTTTCCACCCCCAGGTCTGGGGCCCTTCCTCCGCCCCTCCCCAGGCCCCGCCCCCACAGGCGCCGGCTGCTCACCCGACAGGTGCGACCCCTGGCGGCGGCGGCGAGGGAGGCGCACGCAGCAGCAGAGGCCCGAAGGCAACGCCCAGGGCTCGCAAAGCGGGATCTGGGGCAGGGGCGCGCCGGGCCACCCGGCTCAGGTGCTGGAGCAGGAAGCGCAGCGTGAGCGCGTGGTGTAGTGGCAGCGTCGGGGGCTCAAGAGTTGGCCCCACGGGCCCCGCGGCCTCTGTGGACAGACAGCAAAGCGGGATGAGCTGGGCTTTTACGCTCCGGCCCCCTCCGTGCCCAGGGTTCCCCACAAAGCTCACCTCGCAGGGCATGGCAGGCCTCTGCAGCGGCTTCCGGCGTCACAAGGGGCGCAGGCAGTGCCAGGAAGAAGCCCTTGATGCCATCGGCCAGGGCTGCCGAGTCCCACTGCTCTAGGTCGCTCAGGGACCAGTCTGTGGGTGCAGGAGGGCGATGTCTGTGGGGCTGTTGGGGTCGACTCCCTGTCCCCACACCCGTTGAAGCACTCCCTCACCTGTGCACGGGGGCGGTAGTTCAGGCCTGTAGAGGGATTCGCTGTCTAGCCCTGATGGGGGAGGAGTTTGACACCTGTCAAATGCTGCTCTGACCCCTTATAGGGGTGAGGGGTGGCTACTCAACCTCCCAGAAAGAAAAGCAGGGGTAGGGGAGGGGATAGGGCAGAGGAAGAAGCACACGAAAGGGCGGTCCCATCTCCCCTGGGAGTCATTCCTTCCCCAGTTCAACAAGGAGGCCCGGGGCATCTGGGCTCGGCCCTCTCCCATGCAGAGCCCAGCTGCCCTGTTAAGGGATGAGTCGCCCATCACCAGAATTAAGCAAGCAGAATGCAGGGGGTGCACCAAGGCCCAGGCTCACCTGTCCGCTCAATGGCCTCCACAAGCTTTACCAGCAGTGGGGGAGCCACATCAGGTGGGGAGAACTGCTCAGGTAGGTCAGGGAGTGTGAGGCCTGGCAGGAGGGGACAGCATGTTGGCAGGATCCCCAGAAGGACCCTCGCCCCTTTCTTGGCCTGCTGCATCTCAGCTGGGCAGCTTCAGGCAGGGCCCAGCTCAGGCAAGGGCCTGGCATCTGGACCACCAGCCCGGGAAAGCCAGAGGCCCTGTGGCTGAGGGTGGGAGGACCAAGTTAGTGGCAAACCATTTTCTGGGTCAAGATAGTCACACAACTTCAGACCAAGCGCAGGAGTTTGATTAGTGTCCCCCCAAAATGATGTCCACATCCTAATCCCCAGTACCTGTGACTGTGACCTTATTTGGAAACGGGGTCTCTGCAGATGTAATTAAGGGAAGGGTTTTGAGAGGAGCCCTAAACACAATGGCTGGCAGCTCTAAGGGAGCCATGTGCCCAGGCCAGTGTGCCTCAGTTGGCTGGAGTGTCAACCGGAAGGCTGTGGGTTCGATTTCTCGTCAGGGCACATACCTAGGTTGTGGGTTCAATTCCTGGGTGGGATGCATACGGGAGGCAACCCATTGGTGTCTTCCTCACACGGGTGTTTCTCTCTTTCCCTTCCTCCCTCTCTAAAACCAACTTAAAACAACAAGAAGAGAAGCCATGTCCCAACAGAGGCGAGAACGGGATAACGGGGCGGCCGTCAGCTAAGGGGGTTTGGAGCCACCAGAAGCTGGAGGAGGCAGAAAAGATCCCCCACATGGAGTGTGGCCCTGCTGCACTTGGTCTTGGACTTCGGACCTCCGGAACCATGAGAAAAAACACGCCGGCTGTTTGAAGCCATCCGGTTTGTGGGAGTTTGTGGCCCGGGAATCTCACACGACAGGTTCCAGCCCCTGCCACTGCTCACTGTGCAACCTCACGCCCAGGAACCGCGTTCTCCGTGCCTCAGTTTCCTCAACCGAGAAACTGGCATTACCTCCTCCTTTTCACAGGAGTAACAGCGTGGTTGGCAGAGTCTAAAAAGGAAACATCCCCATCTAGGTCAGACCACCTCACTCCAAAGACATTCCTCTACTTTCTCAGTCATTTTGCCCTTGAAAAAGTTATTTCCTCGTTTTAAAAGTGCTGAAATCACCCCAGAGGAGAAGGGGCCTCCTTGGCCCAGCCCCTTCAGGCGCTGGCTTCCCAGGGGCCCTTTGTTTCCACGGCTCCGCCTGCACGGACACCATTCGATGCGGTTCTGGCCCTCGGCAGGGACGCCCTGGCACACAACAGGGGCAAGCAGGGGCCTGTGGGCCTCGCTGAGTGATGGGCCAGGTGGTGCCTCCAGCTGGAGAAGGGCCCAGCTGCAGTGAAGAAACCCCAAAGATTAAAAAAAAAAAAAAAGTGAAAGAACAAGGGGGAGAAGGTGGGCCTGTCACGATTCTGTGACCAGTTTGTGAAAAGGGGAGGGAGGATCCATTAGCACAGCCATCACCCCGTTTTATGGACGAGGACCTGCGGCTCAGAGAGGGAGCAATCTCACCGAGGGTGTACAGCCCCGGGGACATTGGGGTGCTGCACTCGGCACTCTGCAGGGGATGGGAAGGAAGAAACAACGTAGCCCAGCATGCTCCCCAGGGGTGGTGGTCCCAGGATCCCGGGGGGGGGGGGGGGCGGGGGGCAGGGTCTGAAGGCACAGAGACCAGTTCTCCCTGTTTTCAGATGAGGAAACTGAGGTTTAGAGAGGCCCCTCCCCACCGAGGCACCCAGCCTGGAAAATTTGGAGGGCAGCTACCGCCCTGAGCGGGGATGTGTGTGGAGGCTGGACCTGGGCCAGGCAGAGGAGGGAGGCGGCTGTTACCAGGGAGAGAGGCAGATTCTGGCTGGGAGCCCGGATGGGGCCACCTCCTGCTCTTCCGGCCAACGCGGGCCCAGCCCCAGGCCCCGGAGACACCAGATGCTGCCAGTCCCAGGCCAGCACCACACCGCCGTGGTGCCCCATCCCACCCCCGTGGGCATCGGCGTCCCTGTGGCACAGAACCAGCCAGCTCATGGGTGGGGGCCACGTGCATCCCAGGACTTCGCCTCACTGGGTGGTCCTGAGAGAGTGACCTGACCCCTTGCACCTCAGTACACGGGCTTCCCTGGGCTGCTGTGAGGCTAGAGCAGACCACGCTGGGCACTCAGCACCCATCAATCTCTTCCCCACAACCGGAGCCTTGATTTCCGTGGTAGAACTCACCCCCCGCCCCCCAGCCCAGCATACAGCAAGTTCAACATATGCTCAGTGACCATGAGTCTCTACCCCCCCACACCCTGGAGAAGGGGGGGGCTGAGGGTCTTCGGGAGGGTGTGGCGTCCT
This sequence comes from Antrozous pallidus, assembly GCA_027563665.1. NCBI lineage: Eukaryota > Metazoa > Chordata > Mammalia > Chiroptera > Vespertilionidae > Antrozous > Antrozous pallidus. The sequence goes on along the minus strand of CM050516.1, from coordinate 94,781,380 downwards.
CACACTGCCCCGGCTGTGGCCTCCACTGGGCGTCCACCCTTTCTTGTTTTCATGGCTCCCTTCATTTTGAAACCAGGGAAATCAGGTAACAAAGGGGGTGCCTCAAGGAACCCTGGCTACAAACAATAAAATGAAGGTAAATTGAGCCTCTGAATGCTACTAAAAAGTCCCCACCGTCTTCAAAATTAATCCTAGGATGTCCTCAAAGCATGGCCCCGGCCCTGAACCCATGACATTCCCACCTCATGGACTCTGTCCTGTTAAGCCCATTGCCTAGAGCAGTGGTCAGCAAACTGCGGCTCGCAAGCCACATGTGGCTCGCAAGCCTCGTTTGCCGCTCTGTTGACTAATGAGTTTGCTGACCACTGGCCTAGAGCCCTTCACCCCCAGCTCCTTCCTTACAGCCTTTGTTGTCAGTTAATCACAATCTTTTCATTTCTTGAACCAGGCCCGTGTCTACCCGTGTTCCCAAAACTGAGCTGCATGTAGCGCTGACAGCAGCAGAGCCCACACTTGTCCACTGACCAAACGTCCTTATTCCTTCCCTGAAGAGGCACCACTGCCTAATGAAGGAGGAAACTGAGGGTCTAAGGGGACCCCCCTCCCCCCATATCCCTGACAGAGTCCCTGTCTATAGCTCACCTGGCTCAGACGGCCCCTCTTGGGGCCTGGCAGGCAGGGGGCGGGGGCCGCGGGGGCGGGGGCCCGGCCGGGCCAGGGTCACAGGCCCCAGGAACTCCACGTAGGTACCAGGGAAGTCGCCGCGCTGCCGAGTTCGCTCGTTGAGGCCAGGTATCCAGCCCACGTTCTGCGGGCAGCGCTCGCTGCCCTCGGCCACACCCAGCCCCTGCAGGGCCGCCCGGCTTACCACCAGCACGTCCCCGGGCAGCAGTTCCAGGTCCTCCGGCCGCTCCCGGCGGAACGGGTACAGTGCACGGTACTGGAAGCCCTCGGCGCCAGCCATGGTGGGCGGGGAGGGTGTGCAGGGTCAGGTGGCTGCTCGGGGCCCCGGTGGCCCCATCAGCTGGATGGGGGCCAGGTGGGTCCACTGGGTTGGCCTGAGGTGCTCAGACCTCTACTTCCAGCAAGAAGTTACAGGTGACGATAGGGGATGCTCACGCCGTGTTCTCTGTCATTATTCCGTGACCCTTCCAAGGGCCACTCGCTGCTCGGCCCATCATTCACGAGCTGGTGGGAGGGGATCGCCAGTGTGTCTCTGGTCATTCAGTTGTTGCGAAGCCCCCTCAATCCGAAGGGCTGGCCTGGGCAGGCCCTCACTCACTCACTCTCTCACGTGGTAGGCCATAGGCCCCCGAGGCTGTCGGTTCTTCCAGCTGTGCCACGTGAGGGGCCCAAGGGCACAGGCTGTCACCATGCTCGGCAGGGGAGCAGGGGATGCTGACCTAGGGGGAGACAGGCAAGGTGGGGGGTGGGGGGGGGCAAGGCCGCATAAGCCCGATTGGACTCTTCCCACCCCCAACCCAGAGATAGGCCCAAATCCCGGGTTGGAATCCCCTGAGTCACTTGGTAACCTTGGGCTATTTCCTGTCCCTCTCTGGGCCTCAGTTTCCCCAGCTGAAAGTGGGTGCTATAATAGCTGTTCCTTGGGGTACCTGCCCCAGATGTATTGTATGCTGGATAAACAAGCTTTGTTAGAGATGGGAAAACTGAGGCTAAGGGCGAGCAGGTCTTTGTCCTGCCAGGAAGCCACTACTCAAAACCCCAGATCGGCCTAACTTCAAGGCCCAGGATGGACGAGAGAAGGCAGCAGCCACACGGCCAGCTAGTTAGACTCAGAGCAGGTAATGCTCAGGGTGCTGGGGGAGCCCCGAGGAGGGATCAGGCCAGAGGAGCACAGCAGGCAGTAGGGGCACAGAGAGGTAGGAAAGGAGGTCCCAGCAGATTACTCACCCCACCTTCCCACAGGCAAAGGGGTCTCTGATCTCTGCAAAGGAGACATGAACAGATGAACAGGAGTCCTGGCTGACTCAGCGCAGGGCCCACAGTAGGTGCTCAGAACATAAGCAGGTCAGTGGGAGGTTGAGAAAATCTTAGCCTCAGGGTGAAAGGTGGGTGGCAGGAGGGCATTGCGGCTGCCAATGGAGAGGTGATGGCCAACCCCCAGGAGTCCCCAGTCTCAGGGAGACAGAGCTCAGCAAACACATTCCAAGTCTCAGCTCCGCAGGTTCAGTCCTTCTGAGAGGTTGGGGTGGGGGTGCTTTTCTAGAGGGCAGGTCCCCACTAAAGGCAGAAGCAGGCACTGGCCACATGCAAAGGCTTGAAAGTGGGAAGTTGCTTGGATGGCTCTAAAAGTCACCCCCGCAGAGGGTTAGAGGGCAGGAGCATCCCACCACCCGAACCACCACCACCAAGAGCCCTAGGAGATGTGGGAAAGAGAGCAGAGGCTCCACATTCCGGGGCCCCCAACTTACCCGCTCCCTGGGCCCTGTATCCCCATGCTACAGGTGGGGAAACAGGTCCAGAGAGGGGACGTTTAGAAAACCGCCTGGATTCGCTTGTCTGCACTCGTTTGCGCACGCCCGGTGTGCGCACCGGGGACCAAGGCTCCCCTAATCCAAGAGGCGGGTGGCGGAGCCAGGCCTGGCAGGGGCTCTGCGGCTGAAAGCAGGGCTTGCGTGCTCACGAGTGTCCGGACGCGCACTCAGGCCTGCTGGGACCCCCGGAAGTGGAGCCGACTCCAGACCCTCAGACCTCGCTATGCTCACATAAGGCCTGGAGCCCCTCATTTCTGCTTGACGCCCCACTCCCAGCAGGGCCTCCCTCCATTCCAGGCCAACGCTCCAGTCCCTTATCTTTGCCTGGAGGCCCCCGATCCCGATCCGCCCCTTCCGTGCGAGTGGCTGCACGGCTGCCAGGTTGAGCCCGAGGCCTCCCGCTTTCTGGGGTCTCCCACGGGCCAAACTCTGCCGAGGCGCCCACATTTGCACGCACCCCAACACCCCGTCTGTCACGCCGGCCGGCCCGGACTTACTGGTCGTGGTCGCTAACGCCGACGCCGAGTCGGCCGTAACGCAGAGCCGAGCCAGGCCGGCGGCTCCACGGTCGCCGTCAGCGCCACCGCGGGATCCCCGCCTCCGCCGCCGCGGTTCCGAATGACCCGGCCCACCCCCGGCGGAAATGGCCGAGCATATTCGGGTCGGACGGGAGCAGGGAGGCTGAGGAGGAGCCTGGAGACGTCGGAGCGCTTCCGGAAAGAGCCGAATATACTCCCGCGGGACTGGAGAATGTAGGTAGGGTGTCCCCGAGATAGTCAACATCTCCGGAAACAGCCGAACGCGATCGGGTCATGTGAGCGCTCCGGAGCGTGGCTTGGGTTTAGGGACACCCCAGCGATTCTGGAAACAGCCGAGCGCAATTGGGCCAGACGACGAATCCCCAGATTGGGCTCCGCTAGGCTCGCCTGGGCTGACACGTTCTCGGGTGACCCCGGAAATGGCTGAGCAGCATCGGGTCGGATGAGTGATCCCGAGGCTGGGCTCGGCTGAGCTTGGAGACGCCGAGCGATTAGGGAATTGCTCCAGTAGGACCGGCGGAGGCTGAGCCCCGAGGCCGCGGAGTGTGTGGGAAGAACCGAGCTCCTCGGTCCCAAATGAGGGCCTAGTTCAGAACCAGAGACGGCCAGCCAGCTTCTGGCAATTGCCTAAGAATGGGCTGCTGCAGAGTGGGTGATGGGGTCCCGAGTTCAGGAAACACGAGCCGGGAAGAAGCTACTACAGAAAACTGGGATCTGAAGAGCCGGGGTTTGGAGGCGTTTCCATGGCAACCCAGAGCGTCTGGAAGCAGCTGAACCAACTCCGGCCCAGCCTGCGCGAGAACACGCCCAGCTCCAGCCCACAGGCAACCGAGTTCTGGGAGCGGCCGAGCGGTCGGAAGCGGGGGCGTGGCCAAAGGTTTCAGACCCCGAGTAGAGCTCAGTCACTGACGCATTTGGCAGAGCTGGGTTTGGGTGGAGATGGGGTAATTTTAGGGCACAGCCCAAACAAGTATAAAAAGGACACAGAGCCCTAGCTGGTTTGGCTCAGTGGATAGAGCTAGGTTCCCCGGTTCCACTGCAGTCAGGAGCCCACCCTGGGGTTGCGGGCTGCATCTCCTGTGGGGGGAGGGTGTGTGTATGTGTGTGCATGAGGCAGCCAGTCAATGGTTCTCATCATTGATGCTTCTCTCTCCCTTCCTCGCTGAAATCGATAAAAAATATTTTTAAAAGGATACAGAAAGGGTTTACTTATTAATACAACTCAGGGCCCCGGATGGGTACTCACAGGGAGAGGGCAGCAGGAGGCCAGGACCAGAGGAGCCCCCAGAAAGAAGCTCAGTGAGCTTCTATGCAGCATTCAACACCCACTGTAAAGGACTTTGAGCCTAGGGTCTGTCTTCAGCCCGCCTCCACCCCTCTTCCCTTACTCATGTTTGGGCCCTGGTCACAGATCCAGACATTGGACCTCCTCTTTGTCAATGTTGGTTTTATTCAGTGTCAGCTCCATGATGGAAGGAAGAAGCAAGACATGCATAGCCCCAGTGTAGCTCCAACACTTAGGCAGTGCTGGGGGAGGGGCAGGAGGATGCAGAGCAGGCTGCAGTTTCCAGAGAAAATGCATACAACCATGTGGGGAACAGCAATCTTGCCAGCCATCTCCAAATGGGAAACAGGCTCTGAGATGCCCCCGTGGGTCACAGCAACATGGGCTGGCTGGAGTCGGCCGTCTCTGACATCAGGCGGCATTCAAGCTCCCTTGCTGACAAGGCCCGCAGCAGGGCCTGGCGGCGTGACTCTGACCAAGCACTCGTGAGACAAGCCTCCGGCCTCATCGGGCCCCGTTGTTTGTCTGTAAACGGGGGTGATGAAGCCAGCTCCAGCCTTCTCAAGGCTGGCTGAGGGACAAGACATGAGTAAAAGACCTTGGCACATAGTAGGTGCTTAATAAAGTTATTGGGATAAGTTTTGTAAACACGAGGAAACTCAGGCACAAGAGTGGAGCAACCCTTTCCCCAGAGTCAAACAGTGAAGCCAAGATTCAAACTCAGACTTCACTACCCCCCCATTTGGGTTTTCGACTCAATTTCATCCCAGGGAGGCTCTGAGACATTGAGGGAACTGTCAGAGGGTGTTTCGGACACATCATGTTCTAGTGCTCACCTTGATCAGTGTCAAACATGTGAAAGCTTGTCCAGGGTGGACATTCTGCCCTGGCAGGGCCCTTTGAGGCCTCTGCCTCCTAAGGCATTAGTGTCCCCCGTGGAGTGGATGCTTCACCAATTAAAGCCCCAGTTCCCACATTCCCTAAGCCAAAGGCCTACAATAGGCAGACTCGAGCCAGGCCGGTCTACAGCTGGAGGCTAGGCTGGCGGGAAGCAGCCTCCGGCATCCAGATCACCATGGGGACGACTGTTTCGTGGTGAGGGGAATCAATCAGACTCTCCAATCACATCCAAACTGGGCCCAAACAAGCGTCCCCATCGGTGAGTCTTAGATCAGGGATGGGATCAAGTAAAACACAAAAAAACTTTAAAAACAAACAAAAATGTTAAAAATACAGAAAAACACGAACACATGGGACTTGTCCAAAGTGCTTCCTTCAGAGGCCCAGAGGCAGGGTCTGCAAATGGGGTCCCAGATGCCAGGGGTAGGAGCCTGGCAGCTCCATCTGGCCACCGCTGACCAAAAGCAATACATTAGCAATGCTCTCCCTCCCGGGAGCACGCCTGGCCCTTCCCTTCCTCCTCTTCCCCGCAAACAAGTTACCTTGACCTTTCTCTCCCAAAGGCCCTTCTTTTCCTAACTTGTTCCCTGAGCCCCTTTCAAGGGCCTTTCTTTTGCCTCTGTAACTTTCTAAACTTTCTCTTATACTTAAAAAAAAAAAGTAATAAATTACTCACAGGGATTTGCTGCTATTTACAGTGCCGCCCTCATCTCCCATTCCTTCCCTACAGCCCCTGGCCGATGGCACCAACACATGCAGGTGCTTGACTCCACCTTCCAGCAACAAGCGTGATGCCTCTTGCCTCTGGGGCCACAGGCTGGTGGCTTAGTCTCCGTCCAGGTGTCACTGGACTGGAAAAACCTTGCACAAAAAACACACAACTTCGAGGCCAGGTGGGAGGGATCAGTCCTTCTCAGTGGGTCCCAGGGCTCCGGGAACAGCCTCAGCGCCCTCGACCTCAATCTGAGGCATCACACCAGGCAGCCTGGTGGCCTCCTCGAGTGGCTCGTCGAAGCTCACCTCCTGCACAGCCTCCTGCTTCTTGAAAGAGTCACGGCGCTCAGACAGGTGCAACCTTCGCATGACTACCAGCTCGGACTCCGGCCCACGGCTGCGACGCCCCAACTCCCCCTCCAGCCGCTCACCTGCACCCAGCTTCTCTGCCGACTGGCCCCGGCGCAACCTTGGGGACCGGGTGGGCGCGGGCAGGGGTGAGGGTGAGCGGGGTGGAGGTGCAGGCACAGGCGGGCAAGCCAGTGGGGAGGGTGGGATGCTGCTGGTAGACTTGCGGCGGCCGGCCTTGGGACGGGGAGGCCCGAGCTTGGCGGCCAGGCCATGAAGGGAGCTGGGGCGGGTGTGGCCAGCAGTGGCTGGAGAGGCAGGGCTGCTGGAGCTTGGAGATGCATTGGGTGGAGACACGGTATCTGTGGATAAAGGTAAAGGTCAGGCCATGACCCTCAAGTCCCTACCCTGGAGGTGGAACTGACTGCACCTACTAAAGCCCACATTGTCCCATGTGACCATTTAGCCTGCTTTTCCCGCCTCTTGTTTGCATAGGCTGTTCCTTTGGCTTAGATCTGGTGGACAATTCCTGCTCATGTATCAAAGCCCTAGGTCTTTTTTATTAATTCACTAGAGGCCTGGCTCATGCACAGGTGGAGTCCTTCTGGGTGGCCTGTAGGGATCGGGCTGAAACCCGCAGTCCAACACCGCCTGCAGCTCCTACCTGCTGCTCCCGCTCATCCAGGCCCCACTGTGCCTGCCATGGGTGAGCGCCGCCGCCGCCGCCGCAGCAGTGCTCACCAGCCCTGCATCTAGCATCCTCCCAATGGGAGTGGCCTGTGGGATGGGGCAGAAACCGGCTCTCCAACATCCCCCAAGTGGTTCTGGATTGTGAGAGGGCGCAGGCCACGTTGAGGTACCACACCAGTACACAATCGGGCAGGGGAGGGAACACAGGAGGGCTCCAGAGCGTGTCCGGCCCATCTTGCTCAGTCCTGATTGGCCAGACTCCAGCAGCAAGCTAACCTACTGGTCAGAGCAGCTGCCCCCTGGTGGTCAGTGCACGTCATAGTGACTGGTCAACTGGTCGACTACGCCCACCCATTGGTCAGGGCACATCATAGAGAGCAGTTGAGCAGCCTTAGCATATCATTAGCATATTGTGCTTTGATGGGCTGTTTTGCCATTCAGTCTATTTGCATATTACCCCTTTATTATGTACTAGAGGCCTGGTGCACAAAATTTGTGTAAGGGGGGGTCCCCTCAGCCCAGCCTGCACCCTCTCCAACCCGGGGGGGATGTCCCACTGCTGGTTTAGGCTCAATCCTGGGGATCGGGCCTAAATCGGCAGTCGGACATCCCGCTCACAATCTGGGACCACTGGCTCCTAACCACTCATCTGCCTGCCTGCCTGATTGCTCCTAACGGCCTCTGCCTACCTGATTGTCCCTAACTGTCAATCCCGCCCCCCCCCCCCCCCGCCAGCCTGATCACCCCTAACTGCCCCCTCCCCCCCTGCTGGCCTGATTACCCCCAACTGCTCCCCTGTGGCCTCGTCACCTCCAACTGACCCCTGCTGCCAGTCTGGTTGCCCCTCACTGCCCCCCTCTACCGGCCAGGTACCCCCAACTTTCCCTCTCCACCTGCCTGGTCGCCCCCTAACTGCCCCTCTTACTGGCCTGGTTGCCCCTCACTGCCCCTCCACCCGCCGACCTGGTCACCCCTCATTGCCCTGCTGCCATCCTGGTTGCCCCACGCAGCCTGCTGTTTTGTCATTGTGTGAGGGCATCCTGACCAATTTGCACATTACCCTTTTATTAGTATAGATGTTCTTTTTTTTTTTTTTTTTAGAGAGAGAGAGAGAGAGAAACATTGATATGAGAGTGAAACATCAATTGGCTCCCTCCTGCATGCTCCCCATTTGAGATTGTGCCTGCAACCCCGGCATGTGCCCTGACTGGGAATTGAGCTGGCAGTCTTTCAGTGCACCAGACAACAGGCCCTGCTCTTATTCACCCACTTCTCATCTGATGACTCGTTACTCACTGGGCTAAAGATACCCATTCACAGTCCATTTGTCCACTGGTCCCCAGAGTTATCCAACAAGGGCCCTCCTCCTCGTGGTGCTCACCTCTCCACTCCCAGGCCTCAGCCCCAAAGGATCTTGGTCTTAGGAAGGCAGAGATGACACAGGTAACCCCTGCCCCACGAGGTAACTGGGGCGGGGGGGGGGGGGGCGGGGGGCAGAGGGAGAGAAGTAGTTGGGTCCCCAGGGGGGCAAGGAGGGCTTCCTGGAGGAGTAGATCCGTGGTCCTCCAGGAGGCCTCCCCGCCTCTCCTCAGCCTCTCTCGGAGCCTGGGGGCCGTCACCAACCTTTCCCACACCAGATGAGCTTTCCACACACCCTCTGGGGTTCCCTGCTGCCCACCAATGTAAGCCCAGCTCTCAGGCCTGACCCACCTGCAACGTCCTCTCCTCGGCGTCCCCCACGCTCACGTCCCTCCAGTCCAGATCCTTTTACTCGTGATGTTCCCTCTGCGGAGCACCCCCTTCCCTGTCCCTGCACCTGTCTCTGCCCACGGCTCCAGGCACTTGGAAAGGCTCTTCTGAGCATGTTTCCTACATCATGTCATGCCGCCTCCCCAGCTCTGCCTGCTCCCTCCTCCCAGCTGGTCCTGGTGCACCCACCTGCCAGGGCATCGGAAGCGGGACTCCGGCAGGGCATGGTGGGGCTGGGGGACAGGCTGTGGGTGGGTGAGCCCGGGAGGCTCTCGCTGGACGACAAGGAGTGGTGGAGGCCGGATGAGAAGCTGCGGCTTGTGTGCAACACGGACGACTGTTTCGAGATCTTCTTGAAGAGCGACTTTCTCCTGCGGGTGAAAACCCCAGATGCTCTGGCACCCCTGCCCTCAGCGGGAGCTTCCTGACTGCTACATCCCAGTGCCCCCCACCCCTGGCCCGGTGGATACAGGCTCCCCCTGCACACTCCCTGGCTCTCACCGGTCCTGGGTCTCACGCCGGCGGCTCCGCTTGCTCCTGCGTGCCATTCGGCCTTTGGCCACGTTCTTCCGGGCGGGGCCCACCCTGATGGACGTGTTCTCCAGGGCTGTGGTCCGAAGGGTGATCTTGTTGCTGCTCTGCAGGAACGAAGGCAAGGAGTCTTCGGTGTGCCTCCATCCCGAGCACTCCACCCACTCATCGCCTGTATTCCTTCAAAGCCCCAGAGCCTATCCGGCCACGTCTCGTCTAATGATCTACCATTTGCTGGGCCAAAAACACATGCCCACTCTGTGCCCATCCAATACGCTGGTTCCAGGAGCTACTCAACCTCCTCCCGTGCCCCCACTCCCAGGCTGAGTCCCTGAGGACCAGGAAGGGCTTCTGGGATTAGGAAGGGCTTCCGGGAGGAGGGGCGCTGGAGGTGATGTTAGGAACCAAAGAAGGAAGCACATCCTAGTCCGAGGGGAGGGTGAGTGCAAGGCCTGGGCTTGGGAAGAGCAGTGTGGGTAGAGGGGAGACCCAGGGAGAACCAGCAGCAGAGGCCAAGGGGTGGTGAGGATCCTGGGAGCCCTGAGGGAGGATGGTGGGTGGGGGTCTCGGGGTCCTGACAGCAGGGGGGGTGGCACCTTCAGCAGCAGCTCCACGACGTCCATGTGGACCAGCCCCAGGACCGACTCCCCGTTGACGTGGGTGATGAGGTCTCCGGCTCGCAGGCCGGCTTCGTGGGCAGGACTCCCCTCCTCCACGCTCTGGGGGGAGACCACAGGGTCAGCAGTCCAACAGCCGGAGACACCAGCAAGCGACTGCCTCTTACGCTGCCTCAGTTTCCCTGACCTTGTGGTGAGGGATGTGCCAAGCCCTGGACTGCACTTGCTAGCACGAGCCGTAAGCATCATGCTCACCGAGGGTCTCTGTCTCCCTGTCCAGCCTGACCTTCTTGCCCAACCCTCTCCCTATGACTGACAGGGATGGCAAAGACCCAGGAGGCACCAGCTCTCCGGCCTGGGCCCCCGGATCTCACAGACTAGCGCACGCACCTTGCCAGGGCACAGCCAGCCCCAGACAGAGTCAAGCTGTCCCCACCCCACGCCCAAGGTAACTCACCCAGACGACATGGTGCACAGTGTAGACATCACTGTCGCCCATGTAGACACGGATGGCCCTCAGGCTGAAGCCGTACTTCTTGCCAGAGCAGTGGATGACAATGGGGGCGCGCAGGCTGCCACACACGGGGGATGGGTCTCGGCTGGGAGAGGAGTCACGAGATGACGGGTTCGAGGACAGCGAGCGAGGGGAGAGGGGGCTCATCAGGGGGCCGCCGCTGCCATCATCTGCAGGGATGAGGGTTAGGGTGTGGGTCACTCCCTTGTGGCACCCCCTAAAGGAGCCTTCCCCTCCCACCAGGCTGACCACGCTGGCTGCCTCACTGCTGCTCCAACGTCCCAATGCCAGGCCTTGGCACATGCAGTGCCCTCTGCCAGCAATGCCAGTCTCTCGGGTCTCCCTGTTTTTAACCCCCTCTCCTGGGGCTCAAGCCAAACATCACCCTTAAAGACCCTCCGCTCCTGACCCCCCAGCCAGAGAAGACCCCACCCCACGATTAAAATGGGGATGGACAGACAAGCAAAGACAAGGCCAGGCCACGGACATTACCGGCCGTGATGACAAGCGACAGGGCAGACACCGAGGCTGACTTGGGCATGCAGCCCCCGCCAGAGGCGGCCCGGGACTTCTCGGGGGCCGGGTCTCTGGGGCCCCTGAGGCGGTGGCCCCGGCCGGCGTCCAGGGCCCGTGGCGTGGAGTGTCGGGCACCAGTGCTGTTGCTCCGTAGGCGCGTCTGACCGAGGGTGGCGGGGTCAGCTGAGGTCAGCAGGGAGAGAGGGTCAAGGTGGACAGACGGGGACACAGCGCAGCCTCCTGGCTTTTGCTCAGGCAGCTCCCTCTTCCTGTGCACCCTTCCCACATGCCTCTCCCTAGAAAGCACCACTCTTCAGGTTCCCCCTTCCAGGAAGCCCGTCCCCCACTCACCTGACCCTGAGTTCCCCCTCTTGGAGCTCCCTAGCCCCATCCCTCTCTCCAGTCCCATCCTGACCCAATGACACTAGAGGCTCCTGGGGGGCCAAGCTGAGGCCCAAGGCTTCTCCAGAACCCTGGCCTCGCCTGTCTTCAATGTTCTCTGAAGAACATCTCATCCTTCAGAACCCGTCTCAAACAGTCCTTCCTCTGGGAAACATTCCCGATACCGCTCCTTCCACCCTGGCCCACCTACCAGAGAGGCTCGAGGGCTTGGGCACCACTGGGGTGGCTGCTGGGGGCGGATCAGGCTCCCCCAGGATGAAGACAGGTCTCTTGGGGCCCACGGGGCCGGGGCCAGGGCCCTCGTCCTCCGACGAGAAGGCAAACTTAGGCATCGTATCGAGGCTGATGGTGCTCATGAGAGACGGGCTGGGCCCCCGCTCAGGCTGGGAAGAGGATGAACAGCAGGAAGAACCTGAGGATGTCCAGGACCTCAGCCTGAGCAGGAAAGAGTCCAAGTCACGCTGGTCAGATGCCCTCACCCCAGGACACCCAGTCACCCCAGCCATGACATCCTACTGGTAACGCTTAGCCTAGAGCCAGGGGCACTTGGTAAATTCCGGGTGAGTTCCCTTGGCCGGCTCCATTCTGTGTGTCTACCTAGGGAACTCCTATTCATCTTTTAAAACCCACTTTCCAATGCCCATCCTCTAGCAGACATGGATTATTTCTGCAGAGTCTGGACTTTGAAGGATGAAAAGGGTGTTCTGGGCCGAGGGAACAGTGCAAGCAAAGCCTACCAGTGTGAGGTGCTTTATGTTCAGTGTGGTTAGGAGTGCAAGGCCAAGGGGGGTGACGACAGGAGCTAGGTTGGCAGAAGTCTCCCAGGTTGGCCAATATGCTTGACTCTTTTCAACTGGGCCGCTAGGAAGCTCTCCCCAGTGTTAGATCTTGTGGCTCCGCCTCCCATAGGCTTGGAGGCTAGACGTGCTTATCTTGCCCGGCCCACCTACCGGACCTCGGTGCTCAGCGGGCGGCCGTACTCCCCTTCGCTGCGCTCCCAGCCTTCCTCCCGGTCCTCACTGAAACTCCGTTCAGCGAAGGGGAGCGGGGGCTGCACGGCCAGGAACTCTGAGCTGCTGTAGACCTGGGAAGAAATAAGTAACAGCGGTGAACACGGAGACGGGGCTGCGTCCGCTCTCTGCACGCCCAGTGCTTCCCTTTGTTCAGTCCTTACTCAGCATGTCCCTAAGGATGGCAGACTCTGTAGCCCCCTGTACCGGTGGGAAACTGAGGCTCGGAGGGACCGGATACCGAGGGGGCCACAGCTGGGGTTTCTGTTGACGATCAGGACAGCCTGCCCGGGGCCCAGGCCCACAAGAAGTGCAGAGGAGTTTTTGAGCAAATTGTAAACAAAGGAAGGAACTGAAGTTAAGCTTGTGACATAAAATGACACACAGTCTGGCCGGTGTGGCTCCGTGGTTAGTGCCGACCTCTGGACCAGGAGGTCACGGTTCGATGCCCAGTCAGGGCACATGCCCGGGTGGTGGGCTCAGGTCCCAGTGGGGGCATGCAGGAGGCAGCCGATCAGTGATTCTCCCTCACCATGATGTTTCTCTCTTTTTCTCCCTCTCTCTTCCTCTCTAAAACATACATATATACACACACACACACACACACATATATATGTGTATATATATATATTTAATACATAAAATGATACCCAGGAGAGAAGCTCTAGTCACAACATCCAGAAAGCAGAAACAACCCAAAGCCCCCTGGCTGACGAAGTGGAAATACAAGGTGGTCCACCCCCAGCTCCACGGGGGACTGCACTCGGCCGCGAGGACTGGGGCACGGCCACAGCTGCCCGTGGACAGACCTGGACACATCATGCTGCGTGTGCAAGAGGCCAGACACAAAGCCCACGTCATGCGTGAGTCCATCTACACGGACTGTCCCAAAGAGGCAGATCCGCAGACAGGAAGCAGACCGGTGGCTGTGAGGGGCTGGAAGGGGGCGTGGGGAGTGACCGCTCACGGGGACCGGTTTCCTCGGGGGTAATGGAGATGTTCTGGAACTAGATCGAGTTGATGATTGCACAGTATTGTACACGTGCTAACTGTCAGTGAACTGCACACTCTAAAATGGTAAAATGGTGTGTTTTATGCTGTATTTTAACATAATAAAAACATGGAAACAAACATCCTAAGTACCAGCTACATCCCGGCCAGCCTCACCTTGCTGAACCGGTGAGAGCAGGACGAGAACTTGGGGATCTCCGTGGACGACTCCTCGTCGTTGGTTTCATCGTCCTCAGAGCCCAGGTGCCGGTACCGCTCGGAGCGCGCTGCAGGGGCGGGGGGGGGGGGCACATCCAGCCACGTGAAGGGGCTGTGAGGGTCGTGGGCGATGTGGAGGGCGGGGCAGGGCACGAGTGGGACGACGCCCTGTGTGTTTAGGGACAAGGGCTGGGGCCGCAGAGTGCGTATCTGGGCGTCCCTCCTAGCCGTGTCCATGAACGCTGTGGGGCCATGGGTGGGAGCTCTGTGTCTGAGGGTTCGTGTCTTCACCCTTGAGGTAGGTCACCCAGAATTCGGAGAACGGTGCCCCTCCAATGCAAAGTTTGTTCCTTGTCTTACAGAGGAAGGAACAGACACTCAGAGAGGACTTGACGGGCCAGAGGTCACACAGCACGTTCCGGAAGAGGTGCTGGAAACCAAGGGCGTTGGCTGCGTTTGGCCGAGGCCTGAGCAGGACAAGCCCCTACAGCAGCTGCAAGGTGCCCACCTGTGCGGCACACCGGCTCCAGGCTGGAAGGCCGAACCTGCTGAAGACCCCGGGCAAGGATCCGCACCCCTGAGCCGAGCACAGGAACCCCAGCCGAGGGGCCGCTGGCAGACCTGCCTCAGCTTCCCGGAAAGTTCGGGAAGTTGGAAGCTCTAGGCCCAGGGTGAGGGGACAAGCACACACCCCTCCCTGCTCCGGGGACTCAGACTCACTGTCGAAGTAGCTGGTGTCGTCCTCGGCTTCTAGCTGGGGCACGAACTCGGCCTTGTGGCGCAGGAGCCCTGCCCAGTCCAGTGTCCGGAAGAAGGGGTGCTGCTTGACCTCGTGGGTGCCACCTGCAGACATGCCAGCCGAGCACTGTGGGCCCTACCCCAAACTGCCCGACAACACCAGAAAGATGGGAGGGGGGAGCCGCCACCATTTAAGAGGCCAGAGAGGAAGAGCTGGGGCTTGAACCCAGGCCCGGCTCTTCCTGCTGGTGGGTGCTGACATCCCACAGCCCGTAGACACCCCGGAACGATGGAAGGGCCTCCTTCCTGGCCGTTCCCACGTTTCTACTCCCTGGAGAGCTGACTGCGAAGGCGTCCATGGCCCAGCCTCAGCCCCCCGGTCCACTCCACGGCCAACCTCCGTTAGGAACATGACCCCCCCTCCCGGCCATGGTAATGGGTGGCCGCAGCCGTCACACAGCTCTTGAGCCATCCACGAGGGGACTGTGGGACCCACCGGGCTGGCCCTGGAGGACCTCAGAACACGGCCCCTGGTGATCTTGCAGGTCCACATACTCGCTCAGCCTCGGCGTCTCCCCCTGCACCGGAACCAGTTACCTGCTCTTCCTTCAAGGTCTTGTGCTAATTCTCGGCAAACGCCTGTGCATCCTCCAAACCCCCAGCTCCCAGCCCCTCTCCTCCACGCAGCCTGTCAAGGTGTTCCCGTTGACCCCAGCCCCCACACGTACCCGTGCCAAGGCGGTCCAGGGGGCTCTGCCGAAGGAGCCTGGTGATGAGGTCCTGGGCGTCAGCTGGGAGGGCCTCCTCCCCCTCTGGCCACATGATCTCGTCTAAAATAAGGGGAGGGAGAGAGGTTGGGATGGTCCTGCCTCGCATCTCCCCTCACTCCGTGCTCCAGGCCATTAGCCTCCTCTGCTCCTTCAACACGCCGGGCTTGGTCCCGCCTCCCAGGCTCTGCTCTGCTGTGCTTCTGTCCAGAGCACCTTCCCATCTTCCACGTGCGTAGCTCCCTCTCACACCTTGTCTCCCGGGTCATCTCTGAGGCCGCCACAGCTCTCTACTTAATGCCGTGCCCCCGCACCCTGCCCCCTCTCCTTTCTGCGTCTTCTCCTTCTTGGCATTTTTGGCATCTAATTGCTCCATAATTTGCTTATTTATCTTGCTAACTGTCCATCTTGCCTACCAGACAGTGAGTGCCATATTGTCCCGGGTCCAGCTGGGGCCAGGCATACCACAGGTGCATGGCCCACACCTGGGGCAGCTCCCCTCTCTCTCACACAGGGGGGCAAACTGCTGCCCTGAGCCCCAGTGCCACAGAGACTCAAACTCATGGCCTCCCCCAAGGAGGGGGGACGTACCACTGACCACCTGGCCGAAGAGTTCCTCGGGGGTGTCTCCGAAGAAAGGCACGCAGCCCACCAGGAACTCATAGAGGACGACGCCCATGGCCCACCAGTCCACCGGCTTGCCGTAGCCCTGGCGGAAGATCACTTCAGGTGCGATGTACTCCGGCGTCCCGCATACCTGGGACAGGCAGAACGGGGAAACTGAGGATGGCCCCAGCCCGAGAGAAACCCCACAAGAGACAGGGAGCTGGGGCCAGGCTTGGAATAAGGGGTGGGTAGAAGTACAGGGGGCAGTTCATTGCCTCCTTTTTTACTGCCAAGGCTCGCCATGTCCTGGGGTCAGGCTCCAGGTGGAGGGGGCCCAACACGCAGGGCGCCTGCCCACCCACCTGCTTGTCCATGAACTCCCTGGTGTCCTTCTCAATGTGGCCCTCGTAGAGGTTGGTGGCCATGCTCATGAGCCCGATCTTGGACAGGCCGAAGTCGGTCAGCTTGATGTGGCCCAGCGAGGTGATAAGCAGGCTGCGGGTGGGTAGGCGGTCGGCTCAGGGCTAGGGGCCCAGCGGACCTTGAACTTGGCTCCTCCCAGGACGGGCCAGAGCCCCCAGGGGATTAAGAAATCCTTCCAGTGCTCAGCCTCATTATCACAAGAACCAGCAGATTCAAACGGTAGCACAAATCTGGCAAACGTCTCTGTGCACCTATTGGCTACATCGGTGTTGCTATTGAGCACCTTCTGTGTACTTTCCTGTGCAAAACTAAATTTCCTGGGAATCACAGCATCTTCCAACTGTGTGTTAAACTGTCTTCTGAACACCTGCAGGGGGTGGGGGCGTCCTAGTGTATTTTTGTACACACATCCATTACTGTAACAAATCAAACACTTTGCAAGCACCTGTTGTTTCCGTTCCATTTTGAAAACTGAGCCTGGTCAGTGCAGTTCAGTGGTTGAGGGTCGACCTATGAACTCAGAGGTCACAGTCCAATTCCCAGTCAGGGCACATGCCTGGGTTTCTGGCTCGATCCCCTGCAGGGAGGGTGTGTGTGTGCAGGAGGCAGCCAAGCCATGATTCTCTCAATTATAGATGTTTTTTCTCTCCCTCTACCTTTCTCTCTAAACTCAATAAAAATATATTTAAAAAAAGACAATTGAATATATCTCAAGCACCCGATGTACACAGAAATGTATGTGCACCTCATGGGTGGACCCATTTTTTAAAAAAACTTGCACATCTAGCCCTGGCCAGGGGTCCTGTACACCAACCATGTCCAACTCGCCGCCCACAACGAATATTTCTGCGGCCCAGACAATATAATGGTATGTAAGAAGCGTTTTAATGAAATTTCCTTAACAATTTTTACAATACTGTTAAAATTATTAATAACAAGCTACAACGTTCGCTAATGACTGATTATTATAATCGTGTTGCACTCATTTCCCTTACTCGCCTCACGCGCAGGCGCACCATTTCTCTCCACTGATACCAGCAGCGAACATTTTAGCAGCAGATTGCCACATCATTAGTCTTGGACTGACTTGTTTGGCGTGCACAACAGGAAATGCTTTGCTTTTGGAGAGCAAGAAAAATAGGTTTATTTGCATTATGCTTATTAATTTGTGCAATTATTCAATAGTGTCTGGCAAGTTAATGTTTAAGAAAAAATATTAATTTTTATTAAAATGTTCTATTATTTTATGTTAAGGATTACTTATTTATTTTAGCCCTTTGTATTCAGCATGTCTCTGTCGAAATAAACCTACGTTTCTATGAAAATTGAAGCGTTTTTTTTTGGCAGCCTACATAAACTTAAACCTTGTTTGTTTGGTCCGTGGTAGCTTTTGAGTTTGACATGCTTGCTGTACACCCAAAGGCTGTGGTTTTGATCTCCAGTCAGGGCGCATAAGGAAGGCAACCAATCTATGCTTCTCTCTTATCTCGACCTTTTTCTCTCTTTCTCCCTCTCGCTCTCTCTCCTTCCCTCTCCCTAAAAAATAAATTTAAAAAAATCAATAAAACATATCCTTGGGTAAGAATGAAAAAAACAGCAAACCTGTACACCTACCATGTGTACTGCTGTTGGTTTTCTTGCTTAAATATAGAAATGATTTGCTAAATGATCGAATCATATGCTCCATCTTTATAGTCACATTTTCATGGACCTCCTAGAAACCTCTGCTGCCTAAAAATACATTTCTGTAGAACTCACTGTATGTAGCCAAGGTGTTGCATGAGCCATACCTGGCACCACTTGTGTACCTCAACTCTGTAAAAAACAATTCGGTGCACTTTTTATATGTGTTCGCTGTTTTTTAAAAATAAGGCTGTTTCTTGAGCAGCCACTGTGTGCAACAGCTGCGTAAAAAGCACTCGGTGTAGCTCTCAGGGGCAGCCACATGCTCCGACACCAACATTCCTGAGCTCCTGCGGGCACACTGTCTAAAAATGTTCATTCTGTAAACATATATACATATTTGTAATTGATTTCCGAGAGGAACATCAATGATAAGAGAGAATCCCTGATCGGCTGCCTCCTGCATGTCCCCCACTGGGGATTGAGCCCGCAACCCGGGTGCGTGCCCCCACTGGGGATTGACCCTGCAACCCGGGTGCGTGCCCCCACTGGGGATTGAGCCCACAACCCGGGTGCGTGCCCCCCACTGGGGATTGAGCCCGCAACCCGGGTGCGTGCCCCCACTGGGGATTGAGCCCGCAACCCGAGTGCGTGCCCCCACTGGGGATTGAGCCCGCAACCCGGGTGCGTGCCCCCACTGGGGATTGAGCCCGCAACCCGGGTGCGTGCCCCCACTGGGGATTGAGCCCGCAACCCGGGTGCGTGCCCCCACTGGGGATTGAGCCCGCAACCCGGGTGCGTGCCCCCCACTGGGGATTGAGCCCGCAACCCGAGTGCGTGCCCCCACTGGGGATTGGGCCCGCAACCCGGGTGCGTGCCCCCACTGGGGATTGAGCCCTGCAACCCGAGTGTGTGCCCCCACTGGGGATTGAGCCCACAACCCGGGTGCGTGCCCCCCACTGGGGATTGAGCCCGCAACCCGGGTGCGTGCCCCCACTGGGGATTGGGCCCGCAACCCGGGTGCGTGCCCCCACTGGGGATTGAGCCCGCAACCCGGGTGCGTGCCCTGACCCAGATGGAACCGCCATCTCCTGGTTCATAGGTCAGCACTCAACTGCTGAGCCGCACTGGCCGGGTGAAAACGTTCATTTCTTGAACCCTGACTACAACTGCTACTTAAAATTTTTCTTCTTCCTCTAAATGAAATGATATGCTGTCTGGATTTCCTTCAAATCATCCAGCAGAGAGGGCGGAACGGATTGGCCATGTGTTGGTGGCTGTGGAATCTGAGTATGAGAGTGGGCACTATACCCTTCTGTGATGGGCTGAAGTGTGTCCCCCCAAAATACACACGGTGAAGTCCTAACCCCCAGTAACTATGGACGTGACCTTATTTGGAGACAGAGTTGTTGGACATGTGATTACCTAAAATAAGGTCAAATTGGAGTTGGGCAGCCTCTAATCCAACATGTCCTTGTGAAAAGGGACAATTTGGACACAGGCATGCACAGAGAGAGGATGTCATGTGAACACTGAAGTGACACGGTCACAAACCAAGGAACTACCAGAAGCTGGGAGGGAGCCCGGAACAGCCCCTCCCTGCTGCCTTCAGGGAGGATGCGCCTGCTGACACCTTGATCTTGGACTTGCGGGCTCCAGACTGTGAGAATCATTTCCGTTTTCAAACTGCCCAGTCTATGGCAGCCCTAGGGCACTAATGTACCCTCTCTTGACTTTGTGGTGCATTTGAAATTTTCCAAAGGGAAAACAAAATACTATTTATCTCAAGCACCTACTGTGTGCACCTATCCCTCCCTCAACCCTTCAAAGTTGGGCACCTTCTAGCCCCGTCTTGCAGGTGAGGATGCTGAAAGGGGCAGGTTCTCATTGGGTTTGGCCTGAGACACTCAGAAGACCCCATCCCACCCCACCCCAGGATGATCTCAAAGAGGCCTGTTGGGCCCTAACTGGTTGGCTCAGTGGATAGAGCATCAGCCTGCAGATTCAAGAGTCTCAGGTTCAATTCCAGTCAAGGGAATGTACCTTGGTTGCGGGCACATACCCAGTAGAGTGTGCAGGAGGCAGCTGATCGATGTTTCTAACTCTCTATTCCTCTCCTTTCCTCTCTCTAAAAAAATCTATAATATATTAAAAAAAAAAAAAAAAAAAGAGGCCTGTGGGGCACAAAGCTTCCTTAGAGCATTGGACACAGGCCAGGTA
The DNA here is from genome assembly GCA_027563665.1 of Antrozous pallidus. NCBI lineage: Eukaryota > Metazoa > Chordata > Mammalia > Chiroptera > Vespertilionidae > Antrozous > Antrozous pallidus. The sequence continues at coordinate 94,761,484 of CM050516.1, read as the reverse complement.
TACAGCAGGTGCCAAATACACGTCTGCTTTGTTTTCTAAGCCACTTGCAAATTACACGGTGCTCTGAAATCAGACAGGGCTCTCACCACTTAGGTTCACATCTCCACATAGCAAGTACCTAAGAAACATGTGGTTCTCGCCTCATATCCAGAGGGCACTCAATATATGGGTGGCCTTGTCCTCTGTACACAGCAGATGCTCAATTAATGCAGGGGAGAGTGCTATGAAAATTAGGGACTACAAAGCACGAAGGATTATTCACATTCACGCTCATGTCTCCCAGCTACCCATAGAGAAAATGGCACACAGTAGGTGCTTACCCAATGCTAGAATAAACCAAATAAAACCAATAAACATGGTCACTTCTTTTCTTTCCTGAACTAAAACACAACATGTGCTCAAGACATGCACAGTCCCTTTCTTCACATATAAGGTCCTGCAACATGCATGTTTCCCTGTATATAAGTGGCGTCTCATAAATGCATGTTCTTTCCCCTTGTGCATTAGCAGCTCCGAGTGCATGATCCCTTCCCATGTACAGTTCTGCATCCAAAGTGCACATTCCCTCCCCTTTCCTGGCACCACTCCTAAGTGCAGCCTTTTCCTGTATACAACAAGTGCCTGTTAAGTAACCGCTCTCCTCTGTACACACCAGATGCTCAAGATGTGCAAGTTCCCTGTCTTCCTGACAGTAGGGGCCCCATGTTGCCAACAGAATCCAGATAGGTGGGGCTCCTGAGCAGTCCCAGATGCCACTGAGGACCCGCCCCTCTGCATGACTCCAAACCCCCCCCCCGCCTCCGGGACCCGCCCTGAGGTCTCAGCAGCTTACTTGTCAGGCTTGAGGTCTCTGTGCACAATGCCGTAATTGTGCAGGTATTCTAGCGCCAGTACCGTCTCTGCGAAGTACATGCGGGCCATGTCCACGGGCAGCGGGCCCATGTTCTTCAAAAGCGTGGCACAGTCACCGCCTGCAAGGGGCAGCTGTGCTCAGAGGCACAGTGTCTACAGCCCTGCCCTGCTGCCTCTGTAACTCCCCGCCTGGTGCATACGGTCCCCAGTGGGTCCTGAATCCAGGTGGGGAACTAGACGGGGTTTGGGAAGGATAGACCCTGCCTCCTGATTTTCCCCGGATAGAGAAGCAGCTCTGTCAAGTGCAGTTTTTCCCCTGTACACAGCTTGTGCCCCAAAGTGCATGCTCTCTCCTTGCCTGGCAGCCCTTGGTGCCTGTTCATGCACTTAACCTGAAGGTACTGCTCCATCCTGAACTGCAAACCTGAAGCCGAAACTCCTCACCCTGACCCTCCCCTGTTCCTCCAGCTTCCAGGCCTCTGTCCACCACTCTCCCCTGCAAGGAGGTACATCTTTCCCCTATCCTCCAGGGGTCCCACCCTAACACTCTTCTTTGGGCTCCCCCTGCCCTGATCCCCCATCTTAGACTGAGGGCTCCCAAGAGAGGCTGAGACCCCCTGGAGGACAGAACAGACCCCAACCTGGCCCTGGGAAGGGCTTCCTCCCAGGCAGAGGGCGAGCTGCCTGCGAGGCGGGCCAGCCCGGGGACCGCACCTTCCACGTACTCCATGACCATGCAGAGGTGGCGCCGGGTCTCGAAGGAGCAGAACATGCTGACCACAAAGGGGTTCTCGGCGAAGGTGAGGATGTCGCGCTCCACGAAGACCTGCTGGATCTGGTTGCGCAGGATCAGGTTCTGCTTGTTGATCTTCTTGATGGCGAAGCGCTGGCGGGTGTCCCGGTGCCGCACCAGGTAGACGGCGCTGGGAGGAAGGCCGGGCGGCTGAGGCCTGCGCCCAGGCCCTGGCAGGCACAGGGAGCCAAGCTGGGCCGGGGCCCAATCTGCTGGGCGTGGGTCTGTGCTGGGCCCTCCACCTGGGACACCTTTCTCCACACCTGGCCCCTCTCCCAAAGCAGCCACCATAGGTTTAAATTGCCCTCCTTGGTGTCCTCAAAGGACCCAGACAGGGCCCTGGTGTACCGGCCCTTAGAGTATTCATTCACTCCCAGCAGGCTGAGACCCATTCCACAGAATCCGAATGAGCACGGTTCTATCCATGGAGTGCCTGCTGGCTTTATATACTTGATGAAACTGTCCCCAACGGCTCCCAGACACAGACAAACCCTGGGGTTATAAGGAACCTACACATGCTGTTGCTGTCCTTTGGGGCTCTCTGACCCAAAGACTCCCCACCTGGCCACTGGCCCCCATCTTGCTCTGATGGTCTCATGCTGTCAGGGACTCCCCACTCCCTCTGCAAATCTGTCCAAGTGGCAAATAATGCTCCCTGCATGCTACTGCCACCCTGTGGTCATCTTTTCTCCTGACCACAACCCCGCTGCCCCTGGATCAAGGATGAGGACGTCCCAGACCATACCCGCCGCCCATTACCCGCCCTGTGGCATCTCCATATCCCTCTGCAGGCCTCCGTTTCCCTGCCTGTACACTCAGGGGCTGGTGGCCTGAGCCATCTCTGTGGGCAGCTGAGAGACGGGTGCAGGGGGGGCTGAGGACTCACCCATAGGCCCCGTTGCTAATGAGCTTGATGGTCTCGAAGTCACCCTCACATGGCTTCCGCCGGGACGGGCCAACCAGGGCATGGCTCTGCGGGGCAAGAAGGGCTCAGGGTCCTGACTCCCTGAGGAGCGGTTTGGGCTCCTCCAGCCCCCAAGTCTTGGTGCCTGATGCCACTTTCTCTCCCATCTCAACTTCTCCAACGCAGTGTCCAAGTTTCTGAGCTTCTGCTCAAGATGTGCCCTTTACCCAGAAAACTCCTACACATCCTTCAAAACCTTTCCAGTGCCCCCTCCAGCCCTGCCCAGCAACCTAATTTCCCCCACTTTCCCCTCAGAGTCTCGGGCATTTATTAAGTACCAGTCATGCAAAACTTCTGTAAACCCAGCCCCTCCCATACTGCATGGTGTGGGGACCCAAAACTCTGTGCCTCACCTCCAGGGACTCTGGTGCTGGGGGCGGTCCTTTGTCATCAAGGTGACTCAGAGGCACCATCTCTGCAAGACAAGGGAGGAGCCTTGAATGGGCCTCTACACTTTGCCTATCACCCAGCTTTCCTGACGCCCCCAAGGCTCATCTGAGGCTAGGGATGTATGTGGAGCCTCCCCTGCCCAGCCCCCATGACACTGCCAATGGGCCCTTACCGTGTCCAAGTCTGAGCGGAGCTCAGGAGGCTGGACCAAACAACAGAGGAACTGTCTAGAAGGACTAGCAGGCAGCCCAAGCTCCAACTACTCACTTTCAACAAACTGGCTCCCAACTCGGGACCAGTGAACACCGATAGTGACTCTGGCTCCTAAAAACCTCCTCGCTCAGGGTGTGGCCAAGGGGGAGGCGCCCCCTTACAGTCCCACCCCGGGTCTTGGCAAAGGCTGGTCATGGCGAGTGGCTCATGAATTGTGAGCTGTGACAGTGGCAATGAAGTCTCATGGTCTCAGAGTTCGTCTGGAATAGGGTGGTGGAGCCTCAGGAGTGAGAGAGACCTGGTTCAAATGCACAGCCCCTTCCACTCTCAGTGAACCCCCCCAGGTATGGGGAGGTGTTCTGCCCCCACAGCCTCAGCCGCCATTTGCCTCAGCACTTCCTACACTTTCTGACAGCAGGCCCGCCCTCAGCGCTTCCTGTCACTGGACAGACAGGAAGCCCGCTTCGGCCACAAGCCCAGTCCGCCAGTGGTCCAGCCTCGGGCACACCTGTGTCTGATCCCCTGCTCTACCTCATCTGCCTAGAGCCTCAGTCTTTCCAGCTTTAAATGGGGACAGTGGCAGCTCAGTCCCATGTTAGCACAGCAATAATGCTAGGTGAACACTGGCCACTGAAACCAGGCCCTGCCAACCCCCTTGCCTCCAGCCAGCTCCCCTTTCCTCAGCTGTACCCCTCTCCGCTGCTCTTTCAACTGCTCTTGCGTCCCACCTCAGGGCCTTTGTGGTTCCCCTGCCCAGCTCCCCCTTTTTCTCTCCCAGATCTGCATCTGGTCAACTCTCCATCCTCAGCCTGAACATCACCTCTGCCCAGAGCCCACCCCAGGACAGGTCATTCCCAGGTCCATCTTGGCTCCCTATCCTGGCCGTTTGGGGACGTTCTTGTCTGCAGGTGGCCCGACCTGACTCCGAGTCCACCCCCGGTGCCACCGTCGGATGAGACTGGAAACTGGCTTTGAGAATTTGCAGGACGATGTGAATGTCAACGCCAGTGGTGGTCCCCTGGTGCCCTGGCCCATTTCAACTTGGCATTTGAGAACACAGAGGTCCCAAGCCTGGAAGGTCAGGGGGCCCAATGTGCAGCCACCTGACCCTGGAATGTCGGGCCCTCTCCCCATAGCGGGTCCCACGGGTGACCAAAGACAGGAAACAGAGACAAGAATCCGACTACACCCCAGCCTCTCCTGTCTCCTTCACCCCCCCGCCCCTCGTCGCTCACCCTCCAGAGGGTCCTTGGCCAGGCCCAGCTGCCCAATGATGTACTGCGGCAGGTCCGTCTTGATGCCCTGGCCCTCTCGAGCCTGGCCCTCGGCGGCCTCCAGCAGGTGGTAGAATTCTTCAGGGTCGAACTCCTGGGGGTGCAGAGCTCTGGTCAGCCAAGGCTTGGTCTCTCCTCCGGGCCTTCGCAAAGGCTGTTTACTCTGACCTGTGCTTCCAACTTGCCCCTGGGGTCCCCTCCTACAGGAAGGCCACCCCAGGCCGGCAGCCCCTCCAGGCCCTGCACAATGAGAACTGTGCCTTGTCTCCTGGGGACCTGGTCTGAGCTCTGCTGGACCTCTGCACTGAGGAGACTCACGAGGCACTCAAGGAGCCTTGCTGGCCGTGAGATGATGATCAGCAGCTTCCGGACCAGCTGGACAATGAAGCCGACCTCCTCACTGTCCGAGCGCTCGTGGGCCTGGAGGCAGGTGGGCGGGACATCACTCACAGGCCCTGTCCCTGTCCTGCCCCACCTGGGGACCCCCAGCCCCCCACACACATCCTGCAGCAGCCTCTCCAGCTTCTCTTGCATCTCCAGGAAGTAGCGGGAGGTGACAAGGGCCTCTCCAGACTTGGCCAGGCAGTCGCGGGCCAGCTCAACAATCTGGTGGTGGATGAAGCCCAGGACGCCATCGGCCAGGGCCAGCTGGGCACCGGGCGAGAAGGCAGTGAGGAACTCCTGCAGACGGCTCTCCATCTGGGCCGTGGCCTGGCGGGGGGAGGGAGGGGGGGCCTGGTCATTGGACGGGGCTGGGGAACAATACACGCAGCTGGAGGGCAGGAGAGACAGTGGGGAGAGGAGGTGACCATGAAGCTGATGGGGTCGGAGGACTGGGGGACATCTGAGACCCGGGGGGAAAAGTAGAAATGGACAGATGTGGGGACACAGCCAAGACGGAGAACGCCTGTCTGTCACAGAGGGGCAGCAACGTGGAGGGGGCGGGGACCCATCCAGCCACATGGCCCTGCCCACCTTTGGGAACCTCTCCCGGTACACGTGGTTCATCATGACGACCTCATTGTCGAAGGTTCCTGTAGTGCGTCCAGGGCTGAAGGGGGCGATGAGCAGCTTGTGACATAGGACCCGAGACCCAGCCCAGGGGAAGGGGGCTGAGCCAGGCTGGGGCAGGGTCAAGGCCAGCAGGGGAGGAGGAGCTGTGTTTTAATCCAAGAGCCAGCCCAGGGGGTGCCGGGGCACGGGCCAGAGGTCAAAGCCCACCTGAGGCTGCGGGAGCGGGGACGGAGGCGGGGGGAGCGGTGGCCACCCTCCTCGTCGGCCACGCTCTCTGAGCTGCGGAAATGCTTGGACAGGAAGCGCAGTTCGTCTGGCGTCGGTTGGAAAGGAAGCTGGTGGAGATGCTCCCGGGAGGATGAGCTCGACTGGGAGGAGGGCGTCAGAGTCACAGGCTGACGGTCAGCCCCACAGCCAGGACCCCAGCACTACCCCTCAAGGCCCAGAATGCCTGGCTCCTATCCCTTAATACCCCAGCCTTGAAGCCCCCTCCTCCAAGAAGTCCTCACTGCCTGCTCCCCACGGCAGCGCCAAGATCCCCTCTGGCCAGGCCCTGTGTGAATCTGTGTACCCTGGGGGGGCTCCGGGGCTAAGGCCGGGTCCTCTCAGGGTCCCCCACATCGCCTAGAACACGGCCCAGAGGCAGCGGCCGGGCACCTGCTGACGGCACAGCTATCTGACCCCTTTTGAAACACAGAGAGATGCCCCCCTCCAGCCCTGCGCCTGTCTGCCCGCCAAGGTGGGGCTGGAGGTACCGAGACGGTGGAGCTGGGTGTGTTGGTCCCGTAGCCGGAAGACGGGAGGGATGCGAGGGACCATCTTCTGCCATCAGCCCTGGGAAGGAGAACCAAATTGGAAGGAAGACAGGGCCCCTGTGGTTTGTGGGGACCAAGGGCAAACACTGGCTGCCAGATTCGGGCCCCATGGGAGGAAGGACTCTATGAGGCCGAGAACAGCAAGTCAGGGTGCCAAGTCCACTAGGGTTCTCCCTTGTCCTTTAGACATCTCCTCCCGAAGTCCTCCCAGACTCCAGCAGCCAGTGTCCACCCCGCATCCCTCCCCGCCCTCAAAGCTGCCATCTCTCGGAGTTGCACCTCCTGGGGTACATGCTGCCTGCCTCCACCAGACTGAGGACTCCACAAAAGCCAAAGGCCAGCCCCCCATTCCTCAGCCTCCCAGCGGGCACTCCATAAATGTTGAATGAGTAAGTGACATGTAAAGGCCTGGCACACGTGTCCTGGCTGGGGTAGCTCAGTTTGTCAGAGCATCGTACCAACCCCCCAAGATTGCGGGCTCAATCCTAATCAGGGCGCACATACAAGAAGCAACCAATGAATGCATAAATAAGTGGAACAACAAATTGATGTTTCTCTGCCCGACTCCCCTAAAATCAATCCATAAATTAGAAAATAAAACAAATGCCTGACACATAACAGACCCTCCGTGAACTCTTGTTAAACTCCTATTAAATGAGTAAATTGCTTTCACTCAATTAGTATTTGTTAGACTGGAAGGTGTCCCCTCTCACCCCCGTCCCTAGAGCTGGTTGACATTACCTGTCTGTGCGGGAGATGTGGCTGCAGAAGACCGAGGTCGGGGAAGAAACCAGAGGGACCAACATAGGGCAGGGCCGGGGAGGGGAAAAGGCCAGTGAGGAGGCACGTCCATCAAGCGAACGCACCCTGCCTGTCCCCTCAGCAGTCACGAGGACACCATCCCCCAAAGCCAGGGTCCACTCACCTCCGGGCAAAGGGGAAGTTGACAGCTGACACCGCGGAGAAGTTCCGGGGACTATCCAGGGGGCTGTTGCCTGCTGATCAGGAGGCCAGGGGAAACTGAGTCATCGGGGTGGAGAGAGGGCACAGCGCCCACCCGCTCGCTCCCATGCTCACCGGTTGGGACGGACAGCGGTGACAGGGGCCTGGAGAGGGTTGGTGAGGGGGTTCCCACCACGAGGCTCTTGCGGTTCCCACTGCGGCAGCTGCAGGGGCAGGTGGGGCAGGGTTAGGCTTAGCCCAGGCCTCCGGCTCACACGTCCAGGCTGAGCACACATGCAGCTGGCTTTGGGGCCAGACAGGAAACTGGGCACGACCACTCCTGCTCCGCCCCTAACTGGGCTCCCCATGGCCCTTCCTTGGAGGCCCAGTGCGAGTCATATTAGACAAGTATTATTTTTATTATTTTTTAGTATATTTTATTGACTTTTTAGAGAGGAAGGGAGAGGGATAGAGTTAAAAACATCGATCAACTGCCTCCTGCACTACCACCCCCGGGGGGATGTGCTTGGAACCAAGGCACATGCCCTTGACTGGAATCAAACCCAGGACCCTTCCATCCAAAGGCCGATGCTCTACCCACTGAGCCAAACCGGTCAGGGCAGACAAATATTATTTTTATTAAACCTGCTGTTACTGTTATTATCAGTGGTGGCACGAAGCACTTCCAGCCTCCTGGTGGTCACTGCACACAGCCAGGAACCCCTGGCCTGCCTTCCCAGGCTTTGGGGTTCACACTCCCACCCCCACACCTTTCCCATGCTGTGGCTACTGTGCCAGGAGCTCTGGGAAATTAGGCAGAGGGTGGAGAGGACCCCGGAGCCCACGGGTTGGTTAAGGCAGGCCCCACCCCATTCCATGCACTTTTTCCCAGGGCCACTGCCCCATCTCTTGGCAACATTCCTCCCCAAATCCCCCCAAAATGCCAGCCTGACTCTTAAAATTCCTAAAGTTACTGGGCCGTTGAGCATCAATCTATGAACTAGGAGGTTATGGTTTGATTCCTGGTTCTCTCTCATCATTGATGTTTCTATCTTTCTCTCCCTCTCTTCCTCTCTGAAATCAGTAAGAAAAATATTTAAAACAAAACAAAAACCTAGAGTCGGGATCTTGTGCAGTTGTGCCCTGTCTTCTGTTCTGCCAACACATTTCCTCCCTCCATTCTACCCCAGCTCTTCTGGCCCCCAGCCCCCAGCTCAGGCTGAGCCCACCTGTACCTTGTGCCCTGGCCCCAGTGCCCATCCTGACAGGGGGAAGTTGAGATCGACATTGTCTCCAGCCACCCTCCCTCCTCCAGCTCCCCCAGAACAGTCGCCCAGCAACAGCTCCACTTGTTCAGCAAGTGCATCAGCCCACACACCCCAGCTGCCAACGCAGCTCAGCCACAGCACTCTGCACAGGGAGGGAGAAGAAACCTCAGGCTCCACAGGGCCCGGAACGGTGTCCCAGGGAGAAGGCACCGCGCAGGACAAGGTGTGGGGAAGCGTGGTCAGCCACTAATCCAGGCGACAGGAAAGGTGTGGGGGTTGGTGTTTGGATCCAGCCTGCTCACAGCTGTTCCTCTGGGCCTCAGTGTCCCCAGCTGTACACCAGGCAAGGTGCTGGGAAGATTTGATAAAACCAATACACCAAGCTCAGCTTTGGGCCAGCGCTGAGTAAATGGTGGTGGGTACATGTAGCACTGCTGGCTTGCAGGGCCTGGTGCATTGTCAGGGTGCAGGGCATGCCTCCCCAGATAATTAAGTCTCCATTTGTCAATTCCAACAGGCCAGGAGGTGGGAGAGACCAGATGTACCCATTTCCCAGCCTGGGAAACTGAGGCCATAGATCAACAGCCACAGGGATTAATCTTCTAGACTGAGGTGCAGGAGCAAAAGTGAAACCCACAGGTTCCTGCAAAACTTCCTGCCCACCCCCACCCCCCCCACAAACCAGTCCCACATCCTCTCCCTGCTCTTCACCTGGTTCCTCACCCCCACCTCCACTCCCAGCACTTTCAACAGCATTTGGGAAAAATACTTGGTGGCCTCCCTCTTCCTCTCAGGTGGGGTCTTCTTGAAAACAGCCTAATTGGAGATGTGAGTGGGGAAGTGGGCCCGATCTGCTCACTTTCTGAGCACCTATTGAGTGCTGACCATCTGCACTGCCCTCCCTGGAGAAGGCCCAGGACCCTGAAGTTCAATCACCACCCGTGTGGTTCAACAGAGAATGAGAATATGGGCGAAAACAGGGTCCTGAGGCCAATTCCTGCACCCAATCTCTGAGGTGCTCATAAGCCCTCTGTGGCTCTCCAGGGTCGGGGAGAAGAGCCTAAACCCTTGGACTTGGCATTCAAGGCTCCACCGCCCAGCCTCTGCCTGTGGAACCCCTTTGGGAAGTGTCCTATCCCGGCACCGATGAGACACCCAAGCACAGAGAGATACAGGAACGGGCTGAGGCCACACTCCCTGGCAGTGGCTGAGCCCACATTTGAATCTAGGTCCGGTAGAGCCCACAGCCCTCGCTTAGTCTGTGGTTTTCAGAAGGGGAAACTGAGACTCCAAATCAGGCCAGGCTTTGTTCCAGGTTAAACCCAGCTATCGGCGCTCCTGACACATGCTCGCCAGCCGCGTGCTGTAAATGTTTGTTGTGAATCAACATTTCTAGCTGGGCCCCTGGGAGAGATCAGCATCAGTTTTTCCAAGAAGCACCTCCCCAGTTCGGCCCGGGACTAGAGCCCTGGGTTCGAATCCTGTCTCAACTCCCTGCTGCCTCATTAGCACCCCAGCTGCGACCCTGACTGGCACACACTCACCCCAGTGCGGGTAACGAGGAACCCCAGAGGGTGTCTGGGACACCTGCGGATGCCTCGATCCCAGAGCGTCCTTCTCCGTCCATCTACCGTCGCGCACAATGGCCCTCGCCACGCCGCCCAGACACACTCCCGGCAACTAGTGTCTATTCCGCCGGCCGCCCGCGTTCCCCCTAACGCCCCCCTACCTCTTGGAGCGCTGCAGCAGCGCGCCCTTGGCCAAGCGGCTCCGGTGGCCGGGAGCCGCCACCGCCGTCCAGTAGCTGGGGTCAGACATGCTGCTCCTTCCCTTTGTGCCGCCCAAGACCCGGGAGGCGCGAGGGCGCAGCCGGCGGCGGCCGGGAGCCAGCCTCCGCGGCGGGATCGGCTCCAGGAGCCCGGCAGCGCAGGGAGGGCATAGGGTGGGGGTGGGGGGGTGCCGCGGGGCTAGGGCGGGGTGGCGAGGAGGAAGCGCGCGCCCGGGGACCCCGCCCAGCGGGGCCTGTCGGGGGCGGGGTGAGCGAGGCGGAAGCTGCGCCGGCGGCCCCGCGGGCAGCCGAGTGGGCGGGGCGTTGCGAGGGCCGCGGGCGGAGGGGCGGGGCGTTGCCTGGGCCTGGCGTGGAAAGGTCCGGCCGTTGCTAGGAAGGGAGCGGCGGGGGCGGGGCGTTGGCGGTACTTGGAGGTTGGGCTTTGGAACAGGGCTCCTTTCCCATAAAATGTCATTCTGATCACGGCCCGCCCTTTCCTTCTCTCCAGCGGCGCGAACCCCTTCAGCTCAGTGCGACACTCGCGGCCCATCCAGCGGCCGGTCGGGCTCATGCTCCCACGCCTACGCTGGCCCCACTCTTTAGAATAAATGCCCTTCGTGTCTGGCAAAACCCAGCGTCCCCTTCTCCCGGCTTTTGTCTTCCCCAGGCTTGGGTTCCTGGGGTTTCCCGCATCTCCAGTACCGCACTGGCACAGAGGGATTGTTTAGCGAACCGAGTCAGGGCCTCTGACATGCTATGCCCTGCCTGTCTCTGTGCCAGAAACGACCGTCAGCCTTGGCTACAGTCAGGAATCGGGTGCTTGATGCAATTTTGCAAGTCGCGGTCTTTTCAACTATATAATGGGAGGAAATCAGGCTGACAAGATGATTACACGAATTATATGTAAATGTGGCATCAGGCTAACTTCCAGGCCTCTGTTTCCCCATCTGCACATATCCCTCTTGAAAATGGAAAGAATTGGATACACAAAAAGTGACTGTTACCTGGCTTGGGGGGGGGGGGGGAGACAGTAGGGTCATGTTCACTATGGGAGGAGAAATGTCTCATACAGTAGGCAGTAAGTTGATGCTTCCTGCTCTCATGACAGTCCCAGTAAGTCAGGGTCACCATCACTGAGGGCGGCCCCTTCACAGGCAACATGACACTTTGGTGAGTGGCCCAGGGCTGACGCTGCCACCAGATCACGTATCTGAGAAGGGAGACTGAGGTGTAGGGGGCATGCTGCTGCCTAGTGTGTAGCCCTAACCTGCTCATCTCTCCTGCTACTGACTTTTCTGCTCAAGTCTTTCTCAGGCTCCCATCCTGTCCCCTCATGTCCATGTCACACTCAGTGGCCCACCTTGTCCAGATATCTATGGGTTTCTCCCCAGGACTGCTCTCCAGGTTCACCAGACCAAGCCAGGGGAGCAGGAGCTGTTGTGGACAAGGGGAGTGTAGCCCTTCCCATCTCCCCATAAGCTGTCTACACCCCTCTCAGTCGCATACTCTGTGTGGCTTCCAAGTACCCTGGGCGGAAAATCCAAATTCTTTCTATCCTTGGCATTCAGGGCCCCAGAGAGAACACTCATCTGACAATGCTGTTCCTGCCTAGAACAGCCTCTGTTGGCCCCTTGTCTGTGAGGGCCCAACTCAGGACCTCCTTTAACTCCTCTTACCATCACCACCACCACCATTACAGGCAGTGCCCTCCCAATTGCTTCCCTTTTGTCCATGCCACAAGCATTAACTGAGCACCTGGTGTATACCTGGCTTGCCCTGAAGGTGTAGGATGGCCAGGACAGATCCAGGTCTGACCCTCAAGGTTGCTCCCAGACCTCTGGGAGAGAAAATAACACAACAGGCACACAAGAAAACATGGAAATAACACTCACGATGGGATCTGGATGAGAGAAATCTAGATGGGTGTAATGGCTGTAACCAGGGCTTGGGCACCTTTAAGAGAGGGTGTTCAGGGAAGGCTTCCTTATCTGTGGGCTTGATGGATACTTGAAAAACGAAGAAAAGAGGAAAGGAGAAAATAAAGCTCTGGGCAGAAAGGACAGCAAGTGCAAAGGCGTCGAGGCTGTGCTAGCTCACACGCTGGCCATTCAGGAAGCTGCTGGGCTAGAGCAGGGTGAGGGATGCGGAGATGAAGGAGGAGGAGGCAAGGGCATCAAAGGGGCCAGACCCAAGAGGCCCTGAGGCTGAGGGGACAAATGGGGGCCTGTTTCTAGGGTGTTTAGAGGCAAAGACCCATGTCCTTAAATGGCTCAAGGCAATGAGGATCTGCTGCCCCCTGGTGGCAAGTGAGGCAGTCTGGAGACTTAGGCTAAAACCCCAAACTGCCTCTATTTATTTCCTCCTGCTAAAACCACTGGTCTCAACAAGTCAAGAACTAACTCTGTCAGTTCTGGCCTAACACTGTCTCCCAGGTGCCCCTGGACAACATAATCTGAGGTCCTATGCCTCTGAGATCCTGAGTTCCCTCTTTTGCTAAATGGGGGGTACAGCAGCCCTTGCCTCTGGACACTTGAAAAGGTCCAGAATCACCATCACCTACCCAGATATTGACCTAGCCACCTCCCTGCCTCTGCCATCTCCATTCCTGTCCTCTGACCCAGAAGACTTTTCTTTCCCTTAAGACAGCCACAGAGGCTTTAAAAAATCTCACTTCTGCCGAGACCGGTTTGGCTCAGTGGATAGAGCGTCGGACTGCGGACTGAATGGTCCCAGGTTCGATTCCGGCAAGGGCATGTACCTTGGCTGCGGGCACATCCCCAGTAGGGGCGTGCAAGAGGCGGCTGATCGATGTCTCTCTCTCATTGATGTTTCTGACTTTCTATCCCTCTCCCTTCCGCTCTGTAAAAAATCAATAAAATATATTTAAATTAAAAAAAATCTCACTTCTGCCCCAGGACCTTTGCACATGCAATTCCCTCTGCCTAGTGGTTCCTCCCTTAGTCTGTCTACACCTACACCTCCGAGAGGCCCTGTCTGAATGTATCTTGTTTGTCCACCCACTTGCTCATTGCCCACTTCCTGAGCCCCGTGAGTGAGGGACTATGTTCATTTTGTTCACAGCTATATCTTTAGCATCTGGTACACAATGGGTGCCTACCAAATGCTGTTGACTAAATGAAGGCATCTGCCTATTGCCCAGTACCCAGTATGGTTTCCAAATTGTTCTCTCTTCTCCCCCTTAAAGGTCTGTAGGAAGAACCTGGGCAGCTCGCTCACACTAAGGTGCAAAGGACTGATGGGCCACCAAATTCTAGACACCACTGACACACATGGGTCCCTGCCCTGAGCTGCACAAAGAGCCCATAATAACCTGGTACTCTGTCCTGGACTGGGGCAAGACCTGGGCCCCATCAGTCACAGAGGGTGGCTCAAACCCTTGACAGACTGGTGGCCCTGCTGGCACTGCGGCTTAGCCCTAGTCCCCAGGCACACTGAACCGAGAGAACTGGTGCTTCCTCTCGGAGCCTGAAGTTTCCTCAGTTGGGAAACAGGGTCAGGAAGGGTGGCTCCCTCCAAGAGTTGTGGAGGGAACTTAAGGGTGGTGCTCGGTCAAGCTGGATTTTTTCTGCCTACACCTCTTTACCTGGTAAGTTCAGTGGCTGGGGCTGTAATGGTGACCTCTTAACCGAGTGTGTGTGTGTGTGTACTTTCAGAGGAAGGAGCTTTCTGGCTAGCTGAGCTGGGTGTTGGGGGGATCCCTGAGGTCACAGCCTGGGAGCCAGGCCGATTCAGCAGGCAGGGTTCTGAGCAGGCTGGGAACCCAGCACCTGTCTCAGGACCTTGGGCAACAGCTCAAGCTCTGTCCTCACCTCGCCACCTGTCAGACAGGGGACCTGCTGGCTGTGACTGAAAATGTAATTTCCCCATCAGGACCCTCATGTGGTTCACAAGCGCCGTTTTAGGGAGAGGTAAACTGAGGCCCAGAGGGCGAGGTCAGCAGCCCACAGTACCTTGGGGAGGGAGCTGGGTTTGGGGAGTTTCCAAGGCTTTGGAGTACCAGGGCATGTTTGAGCCCTACCCTGCTAGCTGTCACTTACCTCCAGGGGTGCAGTCCCAGGGAGGGGCTGCAGGGGCTGCAGGGGCTGCTGGGGCTCAGCAAGGACGGGCTCTGGCTACTCGGAGATAGACTGCAAAGAAAGAGGCCGGGGACGGAGAACCTGGCAGCAGCCCCCGTGTGTGGTCCGATCCAAAGGCCGGACCAGGACTGCGGGTCTCCAGGAAAAGGAGGGGGCCCAAGGCCCGGGATTCTGGGTCTCCTGCAGGCCTCGAGGGCGGGGCCAGACCGGTCACCCAGGAAAGCTCCTTGGGGGCAGCGGTGCGACTCGGAACGACTTGAATAGAGACGCAGGGGAAGGGTGGTGGTCAGCCTGCCCCTCCCCCGTTTCTCCCTTCCCCAGCCACTCACTCGAGGGTCAGCGCCGGGATGTGCAGCTTGTCCCTTCGGGACTTCATGGCGAGGCCGGGCCGCGTCTACACGGTCGGGTACCGACGCCCCCTTCGTGGTCCCCAAAACCTGCTCGTGGCGTGATCCCACAGGGACCGACAGATGCGGACGTGGGGACAGCACACCAGGCAGACGCGGCGAGAGGGCTGGGCTGCAGGGGGTGTGGGGGGCGGGCTCTCCCCGCCTCGGGGCGGGACTCAGAGCCCCGCACCTGCGCGCAGGCCCTGCCCAGCGGCAGTAGCGATTGGGGTGCAGGCCAGAGTGGCGGGTGTCATTCCCTCGTGGGAAGGGACATCGGGACTGCCGTGTCCTAGGCCCACGGACTACACGGAGGGACAGGAAAGCTGTCACTGCATCCCCAGACAGCAGCCTAGCTCCACCGCCTGGCCCCGCCCCCGGCCCCGGCGCTTTCCCAGCTCTCGGGGGTCCTCGGGACCCACGATCCGAGCAGGTCCCGCCCCTTTCCTCCCACCCCGGCACTGGCGACCCCTGGCGGCGGGTCTCGGCCTCTGCGCGCACACTCCAGGGCCCGGCCACGCCTCCAGGCCGGTGCCCCGCGGGTCCCTAGGCCGCGAGCTCTCGTCCCGCCCCACATTCAGATCCGACTTTGGCCCCACCCGCCCTTCCTCTGAGAAGCCGTCCTACAAGACCCCGAAGGAGGGGGTCGTCAGTGGCTCTGGCCCCCTTGAAGCTCTGGGTGGACCCGGGCCGGCCCACCGCAGGTGGCAGAGACGAGACAACCCTTAGGGAGTCTTTGCTCCGGTCCTGCCCGTGGTGCGGGACTTTGCCCTCCGTGGTTCGGGCTGATTCACTGTCTACCACCCCTCCCCCAGCCTGGGCAAAGGCTACTATCCGGGCAACGTCCAAGACCCAGCCCCTACCGGTCCATCAGGCCCTCCCCGCCAGCTGCATTACCCCCAGTCCAAGGAGAGCAGATGGTCAGGGCTTGAGGGCCACTCTGTACTCGTCCCCACCATAGATTTCAAACTGTCATCAGACACCCGGACCTCTCCTTTCTTTTCTCCCTCCACCTCCCCTGTGCTCATTCCAGCCACCCCTGTCTCCAAGCTGTTCTCCCAGTGCCAACTGGTGCACACCTCAGCACCTTCTTCCATGCTGTTCCCTCTCCCTGAAATGCTGTTCCCCTTAGACTTTCCCCCTGGTCTCTTCCTCCTGTTCCAGATTTAGGCTCAAATGTTACTTCCTTCAAGGCTTTAGCGGCCCCGCAGTCCCTGGATTTGTCTCTGGTTCATTTCTCCCCTTCGTAACATCCCTTCACCACCCCTCTCCCCAAGAGAGTGAGAGCTGCAGGGGCAGGGTCCAGCAATGGCTAGTCCCCGTGTCCCTTGTGCCTGGAACAGGGCCTGGCACACAGGAGGGGCTCAAGAAAAGTTTGTTAAGTGAATGACTTGACTGGTGGGCAAGAAATTTGTACTCCCAACATGGTTGAATACAACCTCCAAAGAGGGGGTGGTGTCTGCACGCATGCACCTCCAGACCATCAGCACAAGGTAAACCCCTCCCCTCCAGGGCTTTGGTTTCCCATCTGTTAACTAGCAGCGGTACTGAACAAAATGTTCTTTGAACTTTTGGGGATCCAGAAATGCCAACCTACAGGAACACTTAGGTGACCCTGAAGGATACAATTTTCTACCCAAGTTTCCTGAAAGAGCTCCCCATCATGGGAGGCGTGTAAGCTGCTTCCAGGACATTCCATTGTAATTCTCAGAATCTGGACTCTGGATGCCAGAGAAGTTTGCCCTCTTCTGAGCTGGGTGTCTTAGAGCCAGTGATGCAATTTACATCTCCATTTCCTCATTTGCAAACTAGCCTGGGCCTCCCAGCCTGTGGTGAGGCCTAGGGAGGTAATTGTGAATTACTTTGCAAACACCAGGAGTAGGATCAGGTGAGAAGCTTTGTTGTAATTATTAAATGAATTCACAATTTGGAGGTTGCTGCTGAAATCTCGGTGCCCAGCACCACAGGGTCCCCACCCGGCCAGCCCGCCCCAGGTAAACTCACCCCCGTCCACGGCGAGGCAGGCTCAGTTCCTTCTGAAAGAAGATGAAAATGGGTCATTTCCAGAGAGACAAGCCCTTCTCATGCCTGGCCTTCCACCCATCTCACACCCCAGCGCCCCCATGCCCACCCTGCCCCAGCCTATGCCTTCCTCCTTGTGTTCCCCTCATCCTGGGCCAGCTCGGCCTCAGAATCTTTGCCCCAGCTGTGTCCCCCACCAGGAGCAGCTCAGGTCTCAGCTCAATCATCCCTTCCTCCTGAAAGCTCCCTTGGACTCCCAATCTACCTCCTTGCCCAGCTCACACCCTATTTGTATGACAAATAAGGCCATTATTTAAGATAAATTAGTTACATTTTAAAAGACGTATGTCAATAGTGGCTAAATACTAACAATCTACTGAGGAAAGAGAAGTTCCTGAGTCAGCCTCACCCTGCCCCTCTCAGTTCTTAAAGCCATTCTTCCTTCACCCTCTGCAGAGCCTCTTCAGGTCTGGGTCCTGGGCCCCGGTGGGAAGCAGGGCACTGGCCAATGACCACTACTGAAGACCCTTTCAGAGCTCAGCGAGCTGACCTGCCTAACCCTGGGTGCCCTCACATCTGCAGGGCAAAAAAAGCCCTGTGCTTGGGGTCCATTGTGACCCCCCACCCCTGTCCACCCTCCACTGTGGCTCACCCAAGAGGGTTTTAAATTCACAAATTTAGAATCTGAGAACACTGAGACCTGGGTTATCTGTTCTCTCTTGGCTGTGGGACCTAGAACAAGTGACTTGTACTGGGTGCTTAAGTTCTCTCTTCTGCAATTTGGAGATAACATCTGGAGGGTTCCGGGGTAAACCGGCCATTATAACTTTTATTACTGTTGTGTGTTGTTGCGCTCAGCAGGAGTCTCCACAGACTATCAGAATAGCCAGTAAATTTTACATTTACCGAGGTGCCTGCTGCGCATCAAGAGCAGGGTCCGTTTTGTTATTTGTTGGTTTACAGGCAGAGAAACAGGCGCGGAGGGAAGCCGGCCGCCCACGCCTCTTGGCTGAGAAAGCGGAGAATCCAGGTCTCTGGACACCTCCCACCCCCCACCACCTGTGCCCCCCACACAGAACACGCCGGGGCGGTCGAGTCCAGGACACATTACTATTTTTACCCAAGGTGGGCTGGGGGCTGCCCACGTCCGGAGTAGAGCGTTCGCTGTGGCAACCAGTGACGTCATTAGCTGCCCGCAGCCAATTGGAAGGGGCCGGAGGCTGCCAGGCGGGGGACTGCCCCGCCGGAGAAATTGGCAGGGTTTCCCGGGCAGAGGAAGAGGAGGGTCGGTGGGGGTGTTACCTGTCGCCCAGCTACCTTGAGCTCAGAAAACAGAGCCATTCAAGGTGGGAGGAGGCTGACCTGCCCCCCTGAGGTCTCCAGCTGCATTCAGGGCAAGAGATTATAGAGCCCACTAGCATTCAGGGCAAGAGATTATAGACCCAGAACCACCACCGCTACTACTAGGGTCTCCTTCTGCCCCATCCACTTGTAATGGGATCTTAGGCCAGTTCCCCTCTCGGCCCCTCAACTCCTACTAACTGGAGAAACAAGGAGGAGCTGGGATCTGAACCAGAGGTTCATCCTTCTCTATCCCAGCCATTTCCTTCCAAAGCCCCAGACAGCCCTGCATTCCCAGTCTGGCTACTCCCCATCTGGGCTGTGTGACCCCCGCAAAGCAAATCACCCCTCTGTGCCTTTATTTCCTCATTTGGAAAACGGCCCAGTTACACAGGGTCCTGAGAGGAATCAAGGAGCAAGGGGTGGCCTCTATAAATTGGAGTCAAGACAATTTTGTGAGGTTAATAATAACCACAATTTATTAATGTGCTTCCAAAACACAAAAAGATGTGGAGTGGCACAGAGAGGTAAGGGGAAGATGAGCAGCCCCCCTAGAACTCTCCAGGCACCACCCCCAAACCTTGGCTCCCTGCATCATCTGCTTCTGCCCTCAGGCCCCTCATATATATATGTTTTTATTGACTTCAGAGAGAAAAGGAGAGGGAGAGTTAAATAGAAACATCAATGGTGAGAGAGAATCATTGATCACTGCCTCCTGCACGCCCCCTAATGGGGACCGAGCCTGAAACCCAGGCATGTGCCCTTGACCGGAATCGAACCCTGGACCCTTTAGTCTGCAGGCTGGGGCTCTATCCACTGAGCCAGACTGGCTAGGGCCTCAGTGCCCTCTCGACTGACTGTTCCCCCAGAGTGGAGTGGCCCCTACCTAAAGGGGAATAGGAAGGGGACCATGATTCCCTGGAACTGCCTTTTAAAAATAATGTTTACAGCCCAAGCTGGTTTGGCTCAGTGGATAGAATGCCGACTGAAGGGTCCGGGGTTCGATTCCAGTTAAGGGCACATGCCCAGGTTGTGGACTGGATCCCCAGTAGCGGGCATGCAGGAGGTAGCCGATCAATGATTCTCTCTCATCACTGATGTTTCTATCTCTCTCCCTCTCCCTTTCTCTCTGAAATCAATAAAGATATATTTTTAAAAATAATATTTACAGCATCTTCTCCTGTGCTTGGCTGGTCTTGGCCATGCTGCCTCCCCTCCAGAAGTCCCAGCTCCACTCTGAGAAATCCCCAGTCTGGAGGAGACAGAGCAGGAACTAGGTACCCCAAATGGAGGCATTAGAGGGGACCCAGAGGGAGAGAAGGGGCTGGAGGGGGTCTGGCTGGGCCAGCAGGCTGGTGGGAAACAGTGGGGTGGAAGTGTGACAGCAAGGTGGCCACCACGCCCCACGGGAAGTTCTCAGCTGGAGCTGAGCGGGAGAGAGGTCATCAGGGGCCACATCGGAGAAGCAACGGGGCCGACAGAGAGAGAGAGAGAGAGAGAGAGAGAGAGAGAGAGAGAGGAAGTGGAACTGGGCCATGAGGAAGCAGGATGGCTCTTCCCGCAGCAGCAGACAAAATCCAGACACAGGCTCTAGCCAGTTTCTCTGGCCCTGGATACGCTGTTTGATGATCTGGTGTTCTAAAATGTTGTCGTTTGCAAGTGGAGACGATGGAAAAATAGTCATGGTCAATAGCGGCTCATGGTAACTGGCTTCTATAAATGCTACACAGAAGTCTGAACCTCACCCAAACCGGGAAGGTGCAGTCTCCACTCCTCCCCTGACCCACAGCAAACTGGTGGTCCCACAACTGGTGGCCCACGGGCCAGTGTGGGGTTGGTTTGGAGGAGAAGCGGGACCTGCCTGCATTTAAATCCCGATTCTATCACCTACTTGATGTGACACCTCAACAGCGGCTGCATTTCTCTGAGCCTCCATTTCCCCTTTTGAAACACGGGACTCATCAGGGGACCGGTGCTTCCTCGCAGTGGAACAGGCCCCCACTTCCTGACGTTAGCAGCGCCCCCACTCGCCTACCAGAAGGCTGTTTCTCTATTTTAAGAGGCCGCGGGCGGGGCTCGAGTCTAACTGGGGCTTCAGGCGGAGCCTGTCCCTTCACAGTACCCCATTGCTCACCAGTCCTGCCCCACCCCCTCCTCTGCGCCCAGGCCCCCCACTCCAGTCTCCGGCCTCCGCCTACCCTTCAGCTCCCCACCCCCACCACACCCTGACTGGGGGCCAGGGGTTCTGCCCCGCGGCAATGCCCGCGCGCTCCCAACCCTCCCCTCCCCGCCCCCGTAACGCACCGCTCCTCATCACCTGGGAATCCTGTCCCGCAGCAGCCTGGGTTCCAGGTCCGCCTTCCCCCTTCTTTACCAGCCTCAGTGCCCGCCGCCCTCCATCCTTTCTAATTCTAGCTGCCCTCTGCTTCTTCCATTTTCCCAAATATCCTGCCTCCGCTCCCCAAGGCCACCAGCAACGCTTGTCCAGTCGCCATTTCCTGGTGTGCCTGCGCGCCCCCCATCGCAGCTGACCACTGCGCAGGGTCCTGCAGCCTTCAACTTTCCCACCGGGCTGGGGGGTCCAGGAGGAGGGTGGCAGAGGGTGCGGGGCGTCCCGCTGCCTCTGCAGAGCCAGGCACCAGCAGGCACTCCATAGTGTGTGTTGGGTCAGTGAGGAGCTCCAGGTTCCCCACCCGCAACCTGGCGGCTTCAAGAGAGTGCGGTCTAAGCCCTTAGGGAAGTGGGCAGATCCTCTTAATTCCCGCGGAGCTCAAAGAAGTTGCCGCCGGGGTTCGAAATAGGCCCTCAGTGCAACCTCCTGAATACCGGCCCCCGTCAAAAAAAAGGGGGGGGGAGCTCTTAAGGCTCACAGGGAAACTGAGGCGCGAAGAAGCAAGGGTGCCTTCCGCAGCCCACCTCGCCCAGAGCCAATAACCGGTGTCTGAGAGCTGGTGAAGGACTCCGAGCCACATCCCCGCTGGGCGACCTCGGCTTAGTGACCTTCCCAGACTCAGTTTCCTCATCTGACAAATGGGCACCTGGACAGCTCTAACCTCCCTGACTTGTCCTCGGGGTGAGCTGAGGCAGGAGCAAGGTGACAAGTTTGAAACCCCTTAATTAATATTAGTGTATCACTCTAATGGGATTAACACACGATGAACACACGGTGAGCGCTCATGGGCTGCTGGTGCTCATATTATTATTAGAGCAGAGGCAGGGGAATCTCTCACCCCTTTCTCTCTGGCTAGCGCTTGCAGCCTCAGACATATCCCCTTCCCACCAGGCGAGCACCCTTGAGAATCAATTGGGCAAGAGGGAGAGATCCGAGCGCGCCCCGCCCTCTGCCTCAGTTTCCCCGGGCCCGCCGAAGCCCCGCCCCCGTCCCCAGGCCAGGTCCACTCGGCCGCGCGCCCGCCCGCGCAGGGGCCTCACCTGGAGCCCACGGCGCCGCAGGAGGCTCGGCTCGTCCATGGCTCGCTAGTCTCGGCATCGGACACGCCCTCCGCTCCGCCCAAGCGCGCGAGGCCCCGCCATTGACCAAGCCGGTCAGCTGATGGGGTCTGACCCCGCCCCTCCCGGGGAGCCATCCTTGGAGGCCCCACCCCATTTGGGCGAGCCGGCCCTGCCCTTCCAGGGCCCGCCCCATGCCGAGCCCAGAAGTAAACATTTTTCAATGAATCCTTCTAGAAAGAAGGGAGCATTATCATCCCCATTTTGCAGATGAAGGCGGTTAATCTATGTGCCCAGGGCACACAAGAAGGCTGGTTGTGTGCCCATGAGCAGTCACTCCCCATTACTCCTCCTCCAGCCTCTGGCAAAATTGAAAGCTCTTCCCAAACTCAATATATATATTTTTTTAAATATATTTTATTGATTTTTTACAGAGCAGAAGGGAGAGGGAAAGTCAGAAACATCGATGAGAGAGAGACATCGATCAGCTGCCTCTTGCACGCCCCCCACTGTGGATGTGCCCGCAGCCAAGGTATATGCCCTTGGCGGAATCGAACCCCGGACCCTTCAGTCCGCAGTCCGACGCTCTATCCACTGAGCCAAACCGGTCTCGGCATCAATATTTTTAAAAGTCAAAACTAATACAATAATGCATCATCTACAAAGTATCGACATTTTAAATAAAGACAGGATCAAGCTCTGCCCTTGCACTACCCTGCCTCTTTTGCCTCACCCTCATCCTGATCCTAGTCCCAATGAAATTTTATTTATAAGAACAGACAGCCACTGTAGTTTTGCCAGTTTCTTTTCTTTTTAAACAAAATCTTCAGCCAAAGACATGCTTTTTTAGTTTTAGTTATTTTTGAGAGAGAGGAAGGGAGAGGGAGAGAGAAACATCATTGTGGAAGAGAAACATGGATCAGTTGCCTCGGGCAAGCCTGGAACCTGGGATGGAACCCTGAAGCCAGGTATGTGCCCTGACTGGGAATCGAACTTGCGACCCCTCTGTGCAGGGGAAGACGCTCCATCCAGTTGAGCCACACTGGCCAGGGCTGCCAGTGTCTTTTTTGAGGATGGTTGCCTTTGAAGAGTGCCAAACTGGAGGCCTGGCCTTATGATAACCACCTCCTACAAGTATCTGATGATGACTGTTCAGCCCGCTCTGCAGAAGAAAAACTAAGGCTGGGGAAACCTAAAGTCCCAAGACAGCATCCATATTCTCTGTTTTACTGGGACTCCCCCGGTCTCTGCAGCTGCAGGCTCCCTCGGCTGCCCCACTGTTGGACCTGGTCATTAGAGTACGTCAGGCTGGAGGGGACCCTCAGTAAGGTCAGCCACCCAATTGCCTGTGAGGTTCTGTAGGACTCACCAATTAATGGTGACCAGATTGGGCAAACAAAAATACAGGAAAGACGTGTTCTCATACACATTTTAAAACTGACATATAATTCACATACCAGAAAATTCTCCTTTTAAATTGCACAGTTTTGCCTGGCGGGCGCGGCTCAGTGGTTGAGCATCGAACTGTGAACCAGGAGGTCACAGTTCAATTCCTGGTCAGGCCCCTGCCCAGCTGTGGGCTTGATCCCCAGTGTGGGGCGTGCAGGAGGCAGCCAATCAATGATTCTCTCTCATCGTTGATGTTTCTGTCTCTCTCCCTCCTCCTTCCTCTCTGAAATATATTTTAAAAAATAAAGTGTACAGTTTTGAGATTTTTAGCAATTCACAGTTGTGCAACTATCACCACTATTTAATTACAGAACATATTTGTCACCCCCAAAAGAAACCCTGTGCCATGAGCATTCACTCCCCATTCCTCCTCCCCCAGCCTCTGGCAACCCACCAGTGTGCTTTCTGTTTCTATGGATTTGCTTGCTTTGGACATTTCATATAAATGGGATCATGTAACACGTGACCTTTTGTGTCTGGCTTCTTTTACTTAACACAATGTTTTCAAGATTCATCTTCGTTGTAGCAAATGCCAGTACTTCATTCCTTCCTAAGGCCAAGTAATACTTGTACCACTTCTTGTTTAGCCATTCATCTGTTAATAGACATTTGGGTTGTGTCCACTTGTTGGCTTTGAAACTAGTGCTGCTATGAACATTCATATACAAGTTGTTGTAGGGGACACTGCTTTCTATTCTTCTAGGTATATACCTCGGAGTGGATTTCTGGGTCATATGGTAACTCTTTGTTTAACTTTTTCCAAAACTACCAGACTGTTTTCCAAAGCAGTCTGTGTTCCCTCAAAATTCTTATGTTGAAATCCTCACCCCTAAGACCTCAGAATGTGACTGTATAAGGAGAAAGCACCTTTGAAGAATTCGTTAAAGAAAATGAGGTCATGTGGGTATATCCTAATCCAAATGACTGGTGTCTTCACAGGAAGAGGCGATTAGGATACGGACATGCACAGAGCGACGGCCATGTGAAGATTCAGAGAGAAGTCGGCCATCCACAAGCTCAGGAGAGAGACTCCAGAAGAAACCAAGCCTCCTGACACCTTGATCTTGAACTCCTAGCCTCCAGGAATAGGTTTCTGTTGTTGAAGCCACTCAATCTGGGAAACTTTATGTCAGCCCTAGCAAACTAAGTCAGCCCAGCAGTTAAATTTAATTTTAGATAAACAATGAATGATTTTTTTCAGGATATGTTCCATGAATACTTGGGGCACTGTTATGCTGAAAAGTTGTGTGCTCTGTATCTGAAATTCTAATTTAACTGGGTGTCCTGTGTTTTATCTGGCAACCCTACCCTAACTGGACTTCAGGTTGTGGCTTCCCAGGTGATGGGAAGCTCATGTCCTATAATGGCCAATTGTTCCGTTTCCGGCTAGTTCTGCTTTAAAATTCTCCTATAGCCCAGCGGTGTGGCTCAGTGGTTGAGCATCCCATGAACCAGGAGATTCCTGGTCAGGGTACATAGATCATCAGCAGAGGGTGTGCAAGAGGCAGCCAATCAGTGATTCTTCCTCATCATTGATGTTTCTATCTCTCTCTCCCTCTCCCTTCCTCTCTCTGAAATCAATAAAAATGTTTGTTTTTTTTAAATAAAATAAGCCCTAGCCAGTTTGGCTCAGTATATAGAGCAACAGCCTGCTGACTGAAGGGTCCCAGGTTCAATTCTGGTCAAGAGAACATTGATCCCATTGTGCGGCTTGCAGGAGGCAGCCAATCAATGATTTTCTCTCATCATTGATGTTTCTATGAAATCAATAAAAACATATTTAAAAAATAAAATAAAATAAAAAGCTCTCCTGTAGTCCAGGCTCAGGTAGACATGTGACTTAGAGTCTTTATTCACTTCGTCCACTGTGATTAATTTAAGGTGGACATATATATGACTTAAGCTCAGCCAATCAGAGTCTTCCCTGGGACTTAGTCTGGAATCTGGAGAAAAGAGATGTTTCCTGTACTGGAGGTGGTTGGGCTAGACAAATGGTGAGCTGCTGGATGAGGAGCCACTAGAGAGATCTCAAAGAGGTCTTCAAATGAGGTCACGTGGGTATATCCTAATCCAAACGACTGGTGTCTTCATAAGAAGAGGCGATTAGGATACCTTGGGTGAAGTCTCCTACACAGAACTTCTTCCAAAGTGACCCCTTCAAATGTCCAGAAGGAAAAAAAAAAGTGTCTAGCGGGGAGCACTTGTTGACTGACTGACTGAATGCAATTTTTCCATGGTGAACACCTATGCATCCTTCAAAATCCAGTTCATCCTTTTGTCTCATGTACTGAAAGGTTGCCAGTTCTATTCCCAGTCAGGGTACATGCCCAGGTTTCAGGCTCAATTCTCAGTAAGGTGTGTGCAGGAGGTAGCCAATCAATGTTTCTTCTCATCCATGTTTTTTTTTCTCTCTCCCTTACCCTTCCTCTCTCTCTAAAACAAAACAAAACACATTTAAAAAATCCACTTCAGGAGGAACCAAAATGGCAGCATAAGTAAACACCTATCTTGCTGCCCCACACAACAATTTCAAAACTACAACTTAACGACAGAACAAACACCATCCAGAATCACCGGAAAGCTGGCTGAGTGAAAATTCCACAAGTGAAAGTAAAGATACGACACTGTGACTTAGAGGGGTGGCGGAGGGCAGAGTTAAGGTGCCCTCGGAGTCAGAGGTTTGGAGCTGTGCATGCGTGCCAGCGGATAGGGCGGGTGGCTGCAAACCCGGCTGGTTTTCTCAAACAGGCAGGGAGACAAAGGCGTCCCACTGCACTGATTCCTCAGTTCCGGGTGAGGTCTGGGGAACACACGCTCATACAGGGTGAAACTGGACAGTAAGAAGGGAGCACGCTGAAACTCAGGCACTGCAGAGGTCTGCAAGCTTGTGGAGAGGGCGTGTAAACTTGGGAACAGCAGAAGCACGTGAGCACGCAGAGAGGACTCGTGACTTGCTCTCTCGTTCGGGAAACCACCGAACTGCATTGTTTCATAGCCCTGGGTGAGGCTTTGGGTGTGCAGACTCATTTGGGGATAGGCTGAATTGTCCGGCAGCGGGTGGAGCTCGGCGGTGGCTTTCTCTCAGAGGTGTGTGCAGCCATACCACCCGGCACAGAGACCCAGGTGCCGCATCGAGCGGAAATAGAGGAAATCAAGGCTGCCTGCTCAGCCGGGAGACTTCGCCCATCCAACCTGAGCACAGCTGACCCTCACAGCCAATTGGCCTGGAGGTCAAACCCTCCTGGTGCTAACAACAATAATCTAGGCTTAACTTCAACAAGACTGTGAAACCCATAAAGGGCTGCACCAAGAGTATCCACCTCAGGTAACGGGAGGCTGAGCCACTGTCCCCTAGAGGACATCTACCACACAAAGCTAATCGACCAACTCAGGGAAGCAGCCAAAATGCAGAGACATGGAAAGAAATCACATGTGAAAGAAATGGAGGGGGGAAAAAACTGGACATAGAGTTCAAAACCACAGTTATAAGGATTTTCAAGAGGCTCCTAGAAAAGGCTGATAAATTTAACGAGACCCTTGAGGATATGAGCGAGATCCTCAAGGATATGAGCAAGTCTCTCAAGGATTTGAATGAGACTAGAGGATATGAAAAAGGACCAACTAGAAACTAAGCATACACTGACTGAAATAAAAAATATACAAAGACCTAAAAGCAGTCTAGAGGACCGCAAGAACCAAGTCAAAGATTTGAAATGCAAAATCCACTCAGCCAGAAAAGCAAGTAGCCAAAAGAATTAAAAAAATTGAAGATAGTGTAAGGGGTCTCTGGGACAACCTCAAACATGCCAACATCCAAATTATAAGGGTGCCAGAAAAAGAGAGAGAGCAAGACAATGAAAACCTATTTGAAGAAATAGTGACTGAAAACTTCCCCCACCTGGTGAAAGAAATTGACTTAAAAGTCCAAGAAGCACGCAGAACTCCAAATTATAGGAATCCAAAGAGGACCACACCAAGATACATCATAATTAAAATGCCAAGAGCAAAAGATAAAGAGAGAATATTAAAAGCAGCAAGAGAAAAACAGCAGTTACGTATAAGGGAGCACCCATACGATTGTCAGCGGATTTCTCAACAGAAGCTATGCAGGCCAGACGGGAGTGGCAAGAAATATTCAAAGTAATGAATAGCAAGAATCTACAACCAAGATTACTCTACCCAGAAAAGCTATCATTCAGAATTGAAGATCAGATAAAGTGCTTCGCAGATAAGAAAAAGCTAAAAGAGTTCATCACCACCAAACCAATATTATATGAAATGCTGAAAGATATTCTTTAAGAAGAGGAAGTAGAAAAAGGTAAAAATAAAAATTATGAACAACAAATACACATCTATCAACAAACGAATATACAAATCAAGTGAATTAATAATCTGATGAACAGGATAAACTGGTGAATATAACAGAATCATGGGCATAGAGAGGAAATGGACCGACAATTCTTGGGGAGAAAAGGGGTGTGGGAGGTGTAGCAAGAGACTGGACAAAAATCATGCACCTATGGGCGAGGACAGTGGGGTGGGGTGGAGGGTGGAGGGTGGGATGGGTACTGGGAGGAGGGGAGTTATAGGGGGAAAAAGAACAATGTAATTAACAAACTGAACAATAAAGATTAAAATATTTTTTAAAATCCACTTCAAATTCTCTTTAAGAAGCATCAGGGAACACTTATTAAGGTAATATTTTTTTTTACGAACTATTAGACAGCCATCAAAACCCTACTCAGATGTCTCCACAGGGGCATCAGGAACTGTGATTGTTGAACGGAAGGATGGATTTTTTTTCTTGGTAACCTTCTATGTGTTCTTTAAAACATCTTCAAATGATCCTTTGCAGGTATCAGAAAATCTTGGTTGAGGGAAGAAAAAATGTTCTTACTGGTAAATGATGCATACTAATGTGAATTTGAAATAAACTGATAGATTTTTCTCCTTGCAAATTCCTTCTCATCCTTCAACAGCCTCCTTAAATGAGGGTTTCTTGACCACATGGAGGTAAGTAAGCTCAACCCTCCTCAGAGGGAAGGTTACTCTCTCGGGGAAGAAAACGGAAGCCAAGCGGGTAGGGAAGTTCTGTGGTTCCTCTGATTTCCGGAGGTGGGCAGATGCCTGTAACCCGATCCTTCCTGCCTTCCCCTCCCCCTATTTGTGGGGCTTCAGAAAGTGGGGCAGCCCAGAGGGTATGTCCCAGTAGTGCTTCTGGGGCACCTGGGAGGAACCAATGAAAGTTCTTGGGGGCTTCCTGGCGCAGGCAGCAGGCAGGCCAAGGGAGGTGGGGTGTGGTGACCCTCCCGGTAAACCTTACCCTGTGACCTCGATAAGGGAAGAAACATCACCTCACGTGTGGCTAGGGGCCTGCCCGCAAACCAACCATGGCTCCCCAGTGCCTTGGGAGAAAGCCCAACCCTTTAATCCGTGACTCCAGGCCCTGGCCCGCCTCACCCCCTTCATCTTGCCCCCTATGTCCCGCTCTCTCCCCACTCTGCCTCTCTTTCTCTCTCAATGTTCTTCCGGTAGCTGCTCTGGTGTTGGGGGGATGGGAAAGAGGTAGGACAAAAGCAAAGCCGGTGGGGAGGGAAGGTCCCAAAACAATCATACTGGTTCTCTCTCCCACGGCATCCTCTTTATCTTTCTGGCAACCCATTGTGCAGGTGGGAAAGCTGAGTCCTGAAAGGGTCAACCTTGATGGGAGGAAAGTAGGAAGGGGGTAGCCCTGGGGCATGCGCCAGCCTCACTGTTGGGCTCGGTCTTCCCATTTCTTCACTTCCAGCCCAGGCTTCGAGTGGTCAGGGCACTTTCGGCTCAGTTTCCCCATCTGTGAAACGGGGCACATGATGGCATCTCCTGGTGGAGGGGTGTCTCGGGATTGTCAGGAGGGGGGGTCCATGTATTTGCCTGAGTCTCCAACCATCTCTTCCATCTCTTTTTATCTTTCTCTCAATCCCTGTCTCCATCTGTATCTGCCCTTCCCCCAGGCCTCTCACATCAGTCCTTGAAATCCACTCCCCACCCTGGGCCCCACTGCACTGCAGGCGACACTGTGTGGGGTCACAGGGTCCTCGTTCCTATTGTGCCAGGCCTGGAACACTGCCTCTTTGTTCCCATGGCTCTGACCTCATGGCCTGCTGGATGCCTGACCCTGGCTGGCCCAGCTGGCCCTCGGGACTGAGATCCTCAGAAAAGGGGTCTCCTTTCTGCCCACCTGGGCCTCAGTTTCCCCAGATGCTCTCCGCCCACAGAGACCCTCCCTCTGCTCCTCAGTCCCACTGGGCTTCGTGAACATTTTTTTTTTTTAGCTGAAAATCACATAACACAAATCAAACCACTTTAAAATGTATAATTTAGCCCATTCACTGTGTGGTGTAACAAGCACCTCTGTCTAGTTCCAGAACATTTCGTCACCCCAAAGAATCCCCACCCCATGAGCATTTGGGGATGCTCCCTCCCCCAGCCCTGGACAAGCACTCGTCTACTTTCTGCCTGTGGATGTGCCTGTTCTGGTCATTTCATACCAATGGAATCATGCCTGTGGCTTTCGTGTCTGGCTTCTGTCACACAGGGCCCTGCTTTTGAGGTTTACCTGTGTTGTAGCATGAAACCTCTCCAGGGACATTTGGGTCTTTGCTGACAGTGAGGAGCAAGGGTGAAACCCTGAGACTCCCAGAGGCCAAGAAACAGACACAGAAGAAAGACTAACTTGAATCTAGAAAAAGCAAGGAGACTCTTTGGAGCGAAGACTCTGGGTACCCTGAGGCTGGAGTTTGGGAAATGGGGAGGTGAGCATTTTGGGGGGCCCCGTGTACAGCAAACACCTCATAATTTGTTGGGAGAGCGACCTGAGACATCCAAGGACACCGGACTCCCATTCAGCTCCTGAGGCCCAGGCGTTATCTGGAGAGGGCCAGAGGCCTGGCCGAGCACAGAGCTCCAGGCCACCCGGGGACGGGCACCTGGTGTCCAGCTTGGGTCAGGGGCCAGCAGAACAGAACCCCAGACCAGGAGCCCGGGGTCTGACTCGCCCCAAAAGTGGGTTGTGGCAGCATGGGGCCAGGGCCACCACCGAGCTGACTTCCTGGGTTTCTCTTTCATTTTGACCCGCCCAGGAGAGGCCCTGACACCTAACTTTTCTTTTTGACCTTTTTACTCTTCTTCCTTGCTCAGCTTCAAAGTGTTCTGGGGTGAGGGCAGGGCTGCGGGCGTCTCACTGGCAGCACAAAAGCTCTTCGGACGCCACGGCCCCGCTGGACCCAATGGGGCGGCGAGCGGCCAGGCTGCTCCCTCTCCTCCTCCTCTTGCTCTCCGGGCAGTGCGGTGAGTTTCCACTCTGGTGCCCCTGCTTGTCCTGCTGGGGGCCTGTGTGTGGAGGGCCAAGGGCCTGGTCAGGGCTGGCTTTGTGTCCCTGTGCTTTCCTTTCTCTGTTACATGATGGTCCGTGATCACGGCTTTTGGGGTCAGGCGTGGGCATCTCCCCTTTTAGTCTTGATTTTGTCTCACGTAGAATGGGCTGGATGTTTGAGTCTTTCGCACCTCCCACAGCTCAGTGGGAAGTCGCCAAGGAAGGGATAATGAGCAAGTATGTATATGATAGACATGCCTAACCTAGTATTATGTGGAATCAGTGGGAAGGGGCCCAGCCTCCTGTGGATGACCGGGTTTGGACACTTTTTTTGTTTTGTTTTGTTATATATTTTTATTGATTTCAGAGAGGAAGAGAGAAGGTGAGAGCTAGAAACATCAATGATGAGAGGGAATCATTATTGGCTGCCTCCTGCATGCCTCACACTGGGGATTGAGTCCACAACCCAGCCATGTGCCCTGACCAGGAATCCAACTGTGATCTGGTTCACAGGTCAATGCTCAACCACCGAGTCACGCCAGCCAGGCTGGGTTTGGACTCTTATTCCAGCTCTGCTATTGCTGCTGTGTGACCTCGGGCAACTTTTTGCCTCTCTGTGCCTCAGTGTTCCTCTCTGTAAACTGGGGATTAGCAAGGTTTCAGGGCTTCTGGGTATCAGATAGGGCTGGAGACCAGGGGACCCTGAATTGCTTTGGAGGAGCAGCCTGAGAGATGGATGGGTGAATCGGTGGGTAGGGAGATGGATGGATAAATGAATGGATGGATGGGTGGGTGGATGGATGGATGGGTAGAGAGTTGGATGGAGGGATGGATGCGTGCATGCATGGATAGGTAAATGGGTGGATAGAGGAATAGATGGATGGGTAGAGAGTTGGGTGGATGGATGCATGTATGAACGGGTGGATGGGTGGATAGAGGAATAGATGGATGGGTGGAGAGTTGGGTGGTTGGGTGCATTCATGGATGGGTGGATAGAGGAAAAGATGGATGGGTGGATGAGTGGGTGGGTGAGTGGGTGGACAGGTGGATAGAGGAACAGATGGATGGGTGGATGAGTGGGTGGGTGAGTGGGTGGATGGGTGGATGGGTGGATAGAGGAATAGATGGATGTGTGGATGGGTGGATGGGTGGATAGAGGAACAGATGGGTGGGTGGATAAGTGGGTGGGTGAGTGGGTGGATGGGTGGATAGAGGAACAGATGGATGTGTGGATGGGTGGATAGAGGAACAGATGGGTGGGTGGATAAGTGGGTGGGTGGGTGCATAGATGGAAAAGCGGATAAGGGGTAGACGGCCACTTGGCCACGCCAGGGCTGAGCCCCTCTCCCCAAGTGGTAAAAGGCTGGGACCTTCATTATTTCTTCGTTGTCTTTACAGCCGAAGCCTGTGGTACCAGCAGGTGCAATTTTCAGGAGCCGACATATCAGGATGCAGACTCAGGTTGGGGCGTTTCCCATTGGGGTTGTGCTGGGCTCTAGCTGAAAAACCCCTAGCAACCCTTCCCTCAGCTCCCCCTGCCCAGGCCGAGACTCCGGCCTACCGGGGGTCTTGGGAGCTCCGGCTTGCCGGCCTGCGAGCCTGTCCTCACCAAGCTTCGGTGTC
This sequence comes from Antrozous pallidus, assembly GCA_027563665.1. Lineage (NCBI taxonomy): Eukaryota > Metazoa > Chordata > Mammalia > Chiroptera > Vespertilionidae > Antrozous > Antrozous pallidus. Next base: position 94,729,469 of record CM050516.1, on the reverse strand, counting down.
CGGAGCAGTCACTCTCTGAGCCCCGTCTCCTCCCGCAGGGCTGGTGTCTGCATCGGTTCAGATGGATCCGCATGTGGGGCAGAGTACCTGTTAAATATTTTTTATTTTTAATCCCCTCCCGGGAAGGCACTGCTGGAATATTTAAGCTTGTGATGCACCCCACTGGGGTTCTGCCGCTGAGCAGGTGTGCCATCCATTCTTTTGTTCAAGAAATATTTACGGGGCACACACTATGTGCACACACAGTCCTGGACATGGGAATCAGCTGCTGGCCCAGTTGCCCCCTGAGGGTCACAGCCTCATGTGGGAGGTAGACAACAGGTCAATAAATGCCTATACTGCCTACAGCGACCTGCACAGAGGTGGCTGGTTGTGGGGGAGGGGACACTGGGGCAATGGCAGGTGCAAAGGCCCTGAGGTGGGAGTGAGCCTGGAGTGTCAGGGCCCACGAGGAGGCTGGTGTGGCTGGAGCAGCGGGGATGGCAGGAGACAGGAGTGAAGGCGCAGGAGGGTGCGGCGAGCTCGCTGTTCAGACTGGAGACACCGGACTTCATAAACGTCACAGACTGCTCTTGAGGGTGTGTCGGCACAGACTCCTCGCCTACCCCGTCTGTTCTCAACCCCCAGGCTTTCCTCCGGGCTCAGCCGCAGGTCCCAGAAACCTGAGCTGCTACCGGACCTTTCACGGCTGTTATGAATGCTCCTGGGAGTATGAGGGTCCCACGGCTGGAGTCAGCCACTTCCTGAGGTGCTGGTGAGGACCCCTCCCCAGACCCCAAGCCCTCACCCGCATCCTGCTCTGGCTCCTGACCCGCTGCGCCTGCCCGTAGATGCGTGATCGCAGCCCAGGGCTGGTCCTTGCCGTTCCTGGGCCTCAGTTCCTCTTGTGAGCGGGGAGGGTGGGGAGCTTTGTGTTGTAAGGGGTCAGGTTGGGTGGGCATCCAAATTGGTCAGCAATCAGGATCTTGCTAGTCCTTTCATCCTCACCCATCCACTCACCCATCAATTCCTTTTTCCTTCTCTTTCTGAAAGCTCATGTTGGGAGACCTGGGGTCCCACAAGCCCCTCGATCCCAAGCTGATCTCCAAGGAACCCCAGGCTTGGGAGGAGGAGTCAAAGGGGCAGAGAAGGATGCAGGGATGTGATGTATGCTGTCTGCTGGGCTCAGACATTTCTGGGATCCACTAGGACCCCAGCTTCAGCATCAGCACCCTCCTCCCCGCAGCCTCAAGTCTGGGCACTGCTGCTACTTCTCTGCGGGCTCGGCCACCAAGCTGGAGTTCTCTGACCAGGACGGCGTACCTGTGCTCCACAGTGTCACTCTCTGGGTGGAATCCCGGGCTGCCAACTGGACAGAGAAGTCGCCCAACGTCACCTTGATCCTATACCACTCTGGTCAGCACCCGTTCTCCTCCTCCTCTTCCTGGCTCCCTTTCCTCGAACAGAGATTAATTATTCTGGTCCCCACTCCTAGACCTGGAGGGGTTCTGGGGTCCTGGCAAAGGGCTTGAAAATTCCAGCCACGTACACATCAAACGCTGTTGCGTGACTTGGCAGAGCCTTTCATAGCTCCCTGACCCTGACCCTAACCCTGACCTTGACCCTGACCGACCCTCACCCTAACTCTAACCCTACTACTGCTGGACACTCAGGTTGCTTTTGGTTTCTCCCTGACACTGTAATGGTGCAAGGACCCTGTTGGGTTTTTTAACTTTTTTTTTTTTTACGAGTCAACAACATGCATTTATTTATTTATTTTTTAAAATAAATTTTTATTGATTTCAGAGAGGAAGGGAGAGGGAGAGAGAAATATCAATGAGGAGAAGGGGGAAAAAAGAGAGACATCAATAATGAGAGAGAATCATTGATCAGCTGCCTCTGGCACATCCTCTATTGGGGACTGAGCCTGCATGTACCCTGACAGGGCCAGGGTTCATGGGTCAACGCTCAACCACTGAGCCACGCCAGCCAGGCAACATGCATTTAGCATGCAGTTGTGGAGCTGCTGCTGTGTGCCACCTGGAGCCATAGGGGCCACAGGCAAGGCCAGCAGAAGCTGCAGCCTAGGGCTGGGACTAGAATGAGGCCAGCAAAGGGCACCACCTTGGGTACAACATTTTAAAGGGGTGCCAAAAAGCCCTCAGTGGTTAATAGGAACAATGCTGCAACGCAATCTTTCTAAAAATAAAAATTAATGTGAAATTCCATGATGAACAAAATATCAAAAGTTTAGGCAAAGACAGGATCCGACCCTGTGTTTGTACAACCTTGCCCCGCTTGCCTCAGCCTAATCCTGAATCTGCCTCTGCCTTCATGGAGCCCAGATTCAATGGGGGTGATGGATGAGCTGTGATGAACACACATGAGGAGACACTGCTGGGAGGTCGAGCTGTTGCCGCCAGCTCAAGCTGAGTCCGAAGGCTAAATGAATCCAGCAGGAAGGAAGGTTAAATTGTGCTCCTGGTGGAGATGTGTGCCACAGCAAGTGCAAAGGCCCTGGGGTAGAATCGGGTCTGAGGCGATGCTGGATGTCTCTCCTCAGGCCAGGCCCCTTGAAGTGGGCCTGAAAAATTAGTAAGATTTCCCTCCAGAAAACAGAATCGATTAATTACCCTCTTGTCAGCAATTGGCTGTCTCACCACAGCCTTGTCAGCAATGGGTGTTAGTATTCTAAAGCTTTCTTCACTATCAGGATGCTGTGTACACATGCTGACTTCTTGACTCATAGAATTCTAGGCTGAGGCTGCAGGGTGCCTCTGATTCGTGTCTGGGGGACTTGGTTGGCTACCCTGGGCTGGGCAAGGTGTGGGCAGATTTTCTGGAAAGTTGGGGACCAACAGCTCACACAGACCTCGGCTTCCCCTCCCCACCCCCACGCCCCGCCTCGGCTTCCAGTTAAATACGACCCGCCGCCAGAAGACATCCAAGTGAGCCCCTCTGCAGGGCGGCTGCTCCTGCAGTGGGAGACCCCGGCCGGCCAGGACGGCGCCGAGGTGCAGTTCCGGCGCCAGACAGAGGACCGTCCGTGGACCGTGGTGAGTTTGCTTCCCACGTCAGGGCCTTCCAGGGCACCTTCTCCCTTCAGGCAGCACCATCATTTCTACATCCGCTACCCCCCACCGGCCTCCTCTCCCGCCCCAGCTGTCCCTCTGAGGTTTCCCTGGCCCGCAGCTCTGATTGTGACCGCCCTGTCCACCCTCCGTGGCTCCCCCATGTCCTCCGCCAGCCCGAGGGGCCCTCACTTGCCTCCGTTCCCTCTGGCACCCTCTCGAAAGGCCTCGTTCTCTGCTTGTGCCCTGGATTCCCAGCCCCCTTGCCCTTGCACATGGAGTTTCCTCCACTTGCGTGACCCCCTCTCCACAGGAGCAGTGAATCCGCCTGCCTTAAGAATCCGGCCCAGGGCCACCTCTTCCAGGAACTGCCCTTCCACACGTTCCTTCTCTTTCTCTCTCTCTCCCCCTTCCTTTTTGAACATTGAGATGTGCTTTAGCTGGTGTGGCTCAGTTGTTAGAACGCTATCCCATGCATCAAAGGGCTGCGGGTTCGATTCTGGGTCAGGCCATACCCAGGTTGCAGGTTGGAGCCCCATTCAGGGAGTGTGTGTGACGTTTCTCTCTCACAATGATATTTTTCTCTCCTCCCTTCCTCTCTCTTTCTCTCTCTCTCTCTCTCCTCTCTCTCTCTCTCTCTCCCCCCCCCTCTCTCATCAATGAGAATTAAAAGAGAGAGAGAGATAACTGACGTATAACATTATATTCGTTTCAGGTATATAACATAATAATTCAATATTTGTACATATTGCAGAATGATCACCACAACAAATTTAGTTCACTTCTGACGCGATGCATACTTACAGATTTTCTTTTTCTTGTGATGAGAACTTGTAAGGTCTACTCTCCTAGCGACTTCTAAACATGCAATGCAGCGTGACCAGCTGTAGCCGCCATGCTGTACATCACATCTCCACGACAGCTTACCTTGTAACTGGAAGTCTGTGTCTTTTGACCTCCTTCCACCATTGCTCCTACCTCTTTCCCGCCCCTGATTCTCTGGCAGCCACTTATCTGTTCTCTGTATCCGTGAATTTGGTTTTCTGTCTTGTGTTTTTCAGGTTCCACATATAAGTGAGATCATCCGGTTTTGTCTTTCTCTGTCTAATTTATCTCACTTAGTACAATGCCTACAAGTTTTGTCACACATGGCAAGATTTCCTTTTTTTTTTTTTATGGCTAATGTTCCATTGTAGGGACATCTACCACCTTTTTGTCACTCATTCATCGATCGATAAATGTCTCATTGTTCCCATGTCTCGGTGATTGCCGATGAGGCTGCAATGAACACAGAGGCGCATGGCTCTTTGAGTCAGTGTTTCTGTTTCCATCAGATAAACACCCAGAAGTGGTATTGCTGGCTCATATGGTAGTTCTGTTTTAATTTATTTTAAAAAATACATTTTATTGATTTTTTTTCCAGAGAGGAAAGGAGAGGGATAGAGAGATAAAAACATTGATGAGAGAGAAACATCGATGAGCTGCCTCCTGCACACCCCCCCCCCCCCCCCCGGGGATGTGCCTGAAACCAAGGTACATGCCCTTGACCGGAATCAAACTGGGACCCCTCAGTCCGCAGCCTGACGCTTCATCCACTGAGCCAAACTGGCTGGTAGTTCTGTTTTCAATTCTTTGATGAACATTCACACTATTTTCCACTGTGGTCCCATCAATTTACAAGCCACCAACAGTGCACCCATCCCCGATCTCCACATTCTCGCTGCATTTGTTATCTGTCACTTAACCATTTTAACAGGTGTGATATGCAATGCGGCTTTGATTTGCATTTCCCTGGTGATCAGTGATGTTGAGCATATGTTCACGCACCGGCTAGCCATCTGTGTGTCTGCTTTGGACCTCCATTCATTCTTCAGCTCTGTCTGTGCCCTGTTCTGTAGCCCCTCTGCCCCAGCCAGACAAGCCTGAACCTTCGAGAAACCTCAGCCAGACCCAGTCCCCCAGGAGCTCCAAGTCTGAGGGAGACAGAGACCCCAGCCTCTGAACTGTGGCCCATCTCCTTCTCCCTCCGACTGGGAGCATCTGAGGACAGGGTGTGCCTCAGCTTCAGCCCCATCCTCCCTCCAAATGTGTCCCTCCTGAGCCTCAGTTTCCCCATCAGATGTCTAGGTTTGGATCAATCAGCAGTAGGTGACATGAGTCTCTGATGGGGAGGGACCTCTCTCTCCGTTTTATCTCCAGCCCCTTATGCACATTCTGAAGTAGGCCCCCTCAGAACCCTTTGTAGGTGAGGAAACTGAGGCTCGGGGTCACCTGGGAGTGGGGGCAGGGCTTTTCTGATGGCCAATGCTACAGACAGATAGGTTTTGCCTCCTAAAATATTTTTTTAGGAGATTATCAAATACATTTTGTCTCCTAAAATAATGATTTATAAATGTTTAAAATTGGATTTTCAGAAAAGTTAAAAAATAAACACAAAGAGCTCCCATAGAACCTCTGCCCCGCTTCCCTCCTTCACCCCTGGCTGACGCACAGGGCACATGACTATGAACCAGACTCCGAAGGTTATTGGACGCCACTCATTCCCCCGAGAATGTCTTCTCTTTGCTGTTGGGTCCATTCCAGGGTTTCCTACTGCACTTAGCAAAACCAAATTTTTAAGTAAGATGTTAATAATAAATGAATAATATTTTTACTAATAATATTGACACAAGTATTTTTCAGCACCAAAATGTAAAACCATATGTAAATATGGTCTTGTTCTAGGGTGACTGTGGACCTCAGGAGGATGATGGCTTTGGTGAGAATAAGAATAGTAACAGCAACAGCTGCAGCAAATTATCACTAATCAAGCACCTACTGTGTGCCAGACAAGTGCTAAGTTCTATTGGTCTGTCCTGTGTTCTGTATTGGATTAGTCCCATTTTACAGGTGAGAAAACAAAGGCGGTGAGGGGGGAGCCATAGGCCAAAGTCACATTATAAGGGGTGGCCTTGCTGGGACTTGAACCAGGGACAGAGAAAGAAGTAGATGACTCTTGAGGCCCCAGAAGGACAGGTCATGGCCTGTTCCTGCCATATCCTCAGGGCCTGGCACACAGTTGGCCTGGCACAATTGGCATCCAATAAGTGCATGTATACAGTTGGCACTCAATAAGTGCACAAATGGCTAAGTGACCAGTGCCCTGCCCACTGCAGCCCCAAATGTGGGACAGCCCCTCGGTCTGACGTTTGGTCTCTGTTCCCCAGAGAAATGCCTCTGCCCGCTGGAGAGGAACGAGGCCCAGAAGTTCCAGCTGAGGCGCCGGCAGCGTGGGCCAGACGCCCTGCAAGGTCCCTGGAGCAGCTGGAGCAGCCCCGTGTGCGTCCCGCCTGGTGAGAGCGCAGAGCTACCGGAGTAGGGGCAGGTGTTTAGAAACACGGCAGCGGGTGTTAGAACTAAGGCAGCAAGTGTTAGAAACAAGATGACAGGTGTTTGAAATGAGGCAGGAGGCGAAATTAGTGAACGTTAGTAACACGTGGCAGTGAGCGAGCTTCCCTTTGTCCGCTGTGGTGAACCCATAACCTAAAAAGAAAACATTCGTCAGCCTTCTTCTCCTTCCGGTTTGGTTGGTTTGTGTCTTTTAAAAAGTCCCACGAGGAATAGACGGGTGAAGGGGCTGTGTCAGGAAGACAGGGTCCCAAATAACGCAGGCAGCTGGAGCCCGGGCAGCTCAGAGAGGAGATGTGCCCCCCCCCCTGCCCAACTCCCACCGAGCCCCCGCAGGGGTGGGGGTGACTGTCAACATTTGTCCCCCCCTGGCCCTGCCATGGGGGCTTCCTCCTTTCCAATGACATATCTGCTGGGAAAGAATCGTAAGAATTGCTTTCTGGTTTTTATTTAAATTGTGGTGAAGAACACGTACCATGAAACGCACCATTTTACACGTTTTGCTCATCGCATTAGGTAGAGTCATGTTTGTGGAACGTCAACCCCCACCTGTGTTTCCTGGGAGGGAGGGCGAAGGGCTCAGGTCCCCTCCCAGGGCGGCAGGAGGCTGTGAGAAAGGACAGCCCCTGCCTGCAGCGTCCCCATCTCCCTGTCTCCGGACAGAGCCGCCTCCGCAGCCCAAGGTGAAGTTCTCGGTGAAGCCGCTGGGCCCGGACGGGAGGAGGCAAGTGACCCTGCAGAGGCAGGTAAGGAGGCGCTCGCAGGGCTGTGTGTGCAGTGCCCGGGGAGAAGGAGACGAGAGACTGGCGGGGGGCGGGGGGCGGTTCACAAGTGGGAGATGGAGGGAGACAAGACCATGGAGGTGGCAGGGCCTGGGAGGAAGGTTTTGGGAACCACGGAGAGAGGGAATGTGAGCGGAGGAATATGGCTGGACTCGGGTGGTCACAGGCTCCCTCTGGTGGCCACCAGGGGAACAGATTGTGGGGGGCTCCAATGGACACTGGAAGGCCAGGAAGGGGTCAATCATGTTGGTCTGCGTGGGAGATGATTAAACAAACAAACAACCCATTTGTTACGGAGAAGGAAGCTGAGGCACAGAGGGAAAATGTCTTCCCTGCCCGGCTGGTGTGGCTCGGTTGGAGCGTCGTCCCATACACCGAAAGGTTGTGGGTTCGATTCCCGGTCAGCGCACACACCTAAGTTTTGGGTTCAATCCCGGTTGGGGTGCACATGCGAGACAATCGATTGATGTTTCTGTCTCACATGGATGCTTCTCTCTCCCTCCCCCTCTCTCTAAAATCAGTTAAACATATCCTTGGGCAAGGCTTAAAAATTTAGTCCTCATAGCTTGACTCAGGGCAAAAGCATGACAAATGTCACCATCACCGACCCAGCCGGGTCCCCAGGGGCCGTCACGATAAGTCTATGCAGAGACTCCTTTGCTTCCAGGGTTTCCTCTCATTGGAATCCCTTTTCTCAGGAAAAATTTCCAGGGTTGAGGTCACCGGGTCCAAAAATGGAAACTTCCTTCTGGCTCTCAGTGGGTTTTTCCAATCACCCCCCCCACACACACACACACCCCAAAGCAAACAGACAAAACCGGTGTGCACGGGATGCGAATGGCTTGCTAGCATCGAGGCTTATTATTTGTAACATGTTGGCTACGTCACAGGCTTCGGCCCACGGATGAGTCTGTGTTCATGGGCTCTGCCCTGCTGCCGGCCCACGAGGACAGGGACGTGTTCAGATCCCACAAGCCGTCTCTCCCCCTCCCCACAGCTGTCCCGGCTCCAGCTCCCCGAAGGCTGCCGAGGGTCCAGGTCGGGCGCCGAGGTGACCTACCAGCTCCACCTGCACATGCTGTCCTGTCCGTGCAAACCCCAGGCCACGAGGACCCTGCGCCTGCAAAGCACGCTAAGCACGCTCAGCCTCTCGGGGGCGGCCTACAACCTCACTGTCGTCTCCAGGAATCGCTTTGGCCCGGGCCCCAGCCAGTCCTGGCACATCCCGGCCCACACACACGCAGGTGACTGCTCCGGCCGGGGAGGGCTGGGGAGGGCTGGGGAGGGCCGAGGGCCGGGCTGCATGAGGGCGAGGGGGATAAGGCACAAACGTTTAAGGGGGTATCTCACTAAGGGGTGTGTCAAAAAGCAGTAATCAAGACATATAATGTTATAATGCAATATTTTTAAAAAATGATCATCGGCAAACTACAGCCCAGGCTGACCGTCTGTTTTTTAAATCAAGTTTTATGGGGACAAGGGCTGGGGTCAGGATGTGGTGAATGGGTCAGAGTCATGTGAGTACAGGGTTGATTATTTTTAAAAAATTTCTTTAATGATTAAGGTATTATATATGTGTCCTCATAACCCCCCCCCCCAAATCTCCCCCAACTCATGCCCTCACCCCTCTGGTGTTCGTGTCCATTGGTCAGGCTTATATGCAGGCATACACGTCCTTTGGTTGATCTCTCCCCCACCCTCCCCCACCTTCCCTCTGAGGTCGGCAGTCTGGTCGATGCTCCTCTGCCTCTGGGTCAGTCCCTGTTCATCAGTTTATGTTGTTCATTATAGTTCATAAACGATACAGGGTTGATTCTATCTTCATTTACAATCTTGATATTTTGTTTTATATATATACACACTAGAGGCCCAGTACATGGATTAGTGCACCAGTGGGGTCCCTCGGCCTGGTGTGTGGAGATTGGGCCAAAACCAGCTCTCTGACAGCCCCTGAGGGGTCCCAGATTGCAAGAGGGCACAGGCCAGGCTGAAGGACCCCACCAGTGCACGATTGGGGCCAGCGAGGGACTGCGGGAGGGCTCCAGGGTGTGCCCAGTCCTGATTGGCTGCAAGCTAACCTACCAGTCAGAGTGTCTGCCACCTGGTGGTCAGTGTATGTCATAGCAACTGGCCAAATAGTTGGAGGGACACTTGGCATGTTAGGCTGTTATATAAAGAGATACAGACATGTATACATGTGTACTCTCTATATGTACGAACACCTAAGCGACCATTCAACCAGTAGCTATGACACACACTGACCACCAGGGGGTAGACATTTGACAGGTAAGTCAGCTTGCTGCTGGGGTCCAGCTGATTCGGTCTGGCTGAGACAGGCCAGACAGGCCCTGGACCACTCCTGGAGTCCCTCCCAGTTTCAGCTGATCCTGCAGGCCAGACCTCTGGTGCACCATGGCTCTAGAATATATATAAATATGTAGATGTATTTATAAATAAAATAAAAATCAAGATTGATATTGCCCTGGCTCAGTTGGTTGGAGTGTCATTCCATACCCCAAAAGGCTGCAGGTTCAATTCCTGGTCAGGGCAAATACCTGGGTTGCAGGTTTGATACCTGGTTGGGGGAGGAATCAACCAATGGATGTTTTTCTCTTATACTGATGTCTCTCTCTCTCAAAAAAAAAGAAAAGAAAAGAAAAGAAAAAAGAAAAAAGAAAGAAAATATATCCTTAGATGAGGGTAAAAAAAAATTAAGACATATATATATATATGCTAGTATATATACTGTATATATATATATACTAGCATATATATATGCTAGTATATATACTGTATATCCTATATAATAAAGAAGTAATATGAAGCCAAAACCGGTTTGGCTCAGTGGATAGAGCATTGGCCTGTGGACTGAAGGGTCCCGGGTTCGATTCTGGTCAAGGGCATGTACCTTGGCTGCAGGCACATTCCCAGTAGAAGGTGTGCAGGAAGCAGCTGATCAATGTTTCTCTCTCATCGATGTTTCTAACTCTCTATCCCTCTCCCTTCCTCTCTGTGAAAAATCAATAAAATATATTTTAAAAAAGAAGTAATATGCAAGTTAACCCCCACACCCTCACAAGATGGCTGCCTATGACCGGACTGGCAGGGGGTTAGTGAGGGACGACCAAACAACTGAACAATCAAGCTGAGCGGGGCCACCAGGGTGGTGGGGGGACAGTTGGGAGCAATTAGGCTGATGGGGGGGCAGTAAGGGGTGACTAGGCTGATGGGGGGGCAGTAAGGGGTGACCAGGCTGGCGGGGGGACAGTAAGGGGTGACCAGGCTGGCGGGGGGGCAGTAAGGGGTGACCAGGCTGGCGGGGGGGCAGTAAGGGGTGACCAGGCTGGCGGGGGGGCAGTAAGGGGTGACCAGGCTGGCGGGGGGGCAGTAAGGGGTGACCAGGCTGGCGGGGGGGCAGTAAGGGGTGACCAGGCTGGCGGGGGGGCAGTAAGGGGTGACCAGGCTGGAGGGGGGGGCAGTAAGGGGTGACCAGGCTGGCGGGGGGGGCAGTAAGGGGTGACCAGGCTGGCGGCAGGTGAACGATTGGGAGCCAGCGGTCCAGGATTGTGAGAGAGATGTCCCACTGCTGGTTTAGGCCTGATCCCTGGATCGGGAGGATCGAGCCCAAACCGGCGGTCAGACATCCCCCAAGAGACTCCAGGTTGGAGAGGTTACAGGCTGGGATGAGGACCCCCCTACCCCCCATGCATGAATTTCATGCACCGGGCCTCTAGTATATATATGTATGTATGTATACATGTATGTATATTTGAGGTGAAATTCACATAGCAAAATTAACCATTTTAACATGTGCCATCCAGTGGCATTCAGTGCATTCACAATGCTGTGCAACCACCACCTCTAATTCCAGGACATTTCCACTCCCCCCCCCCCAAAAAAAGAAGCTACATCCCATGGGCAGTGGCTCCCCCTCCTCCCCAGCCCCTGGCAACCACTAATCTGCTTTCTGTCTCAATGGATCTGCCTGTTCGGGACGTTTCATGCAGATGGAGTCACACACTGGGCGGCCTGTTGCGCCTGCCTTCTCGCGCTCAGCACAATGTCTTCCGGGGCGTCCCCGCTGTCACGTGTCTGCGCGTCCATCCTGTTTGCCGCTGAGTCATGTTCCACGGTGTCTGCTGGCCCCCTGATCGACATTCGGGCTGTTTCCACCCTTCAGAGCCTATGAATAGTGCTCATCACATAATTTTGCATTCATTTTGGTTTTAAAAAAAGATTGTGTTGAGACAGTGTTTATCTAGATGCCCGAGTTCTCCTACTTCCCTCCTTAAATGTCATGCCTGAGGTGAGTGCCTGGCTCGGCTCTGCCTGGCCCTGGCCCTGTAGCACCCAACAGCCCTGTGAGGGCAGCGCCGCTGCGAGGACGCCCATCTCAGAGCCAAGATGACCAAGGCCCAGGCCGGTGAAGTCACGTGCCAGGATGGCCCCGCAGTGAGCCTGCCAGCTCCTGGCCTGGTTTGGGCCATGGCTTTGCTGTGTGACTCCAGGCTGGTGACTCTCCCTCTCTGAGCCTCAGTTTCTGCATCATTGGGGTAATCATGGTCCCACTTCGTGTAGCCAAAGTGGTGCCTGTAAAGTACTTGGCACTGGCCTGGGGCATAGTTGGTGCTTGGAAGCAGCTCGCACCTCTCTGAGTTGCTGCAGGTGCCCTTGCTCTAGGCGATGGGAGCGATGCCCCCAGGGGACTGAGTGGGGTGTCCTGGCCTCTGAGATCTGCTCATGCCCCACCCCCCACTGGGTGAGGTGGGCGGGGGCTGGCCAGGCGTCTGCTGGAGCGGGAGACGCCCACCAGGGTGGTGCAGGGCATCCCTCAGTCCAGGTAGCACTGATGGGGGAGCCAACTCATTCAAACAGCCCCTTGTCCCTTCTGTGCTCAGCCTCCCACCCGGCAGCCCCCAGTGCGGGGAGACAGAGGTACAGACACTCTGGGCAAGAGGGGCGGGGCTCCAGGAGCCTTGGTGGAGTGGGCAGGCTGAGGCGTCTGTCCTGAGGTGCCCCATCTCCTTGCAGAACCCGGACGTCTGAATATCAGTGCCGGAGCCCACGGGACCACACTGAGTTGGCCGGCCAGGGCCGGGGGCCTCACATACTGCGTTGAGTGGCAGCCCCAGGGCCAGGACGAGGGCCCGGCCAACTGCAGCCTGACTGTGCCCAGAGACCCGGATTCTTCTGGAACTGGTATGTGGTGCTGGCGGCCCTCGGCCTGCCTCCTCCCTGACAGCTCCAGTCAGCTCAGTCCTGCGGGCGCTGTGCATGGAGGTGCCCGAGGCCCGGAGAGTCCGGCTGCACAGCGGCGGGGAGAGGCCGAGACTCGCCTCCCCACCCCCCATGCAGGCTGGAGCCTCCTGCCGGGAGCCTGGGGGGGTGACAGGGCTCAGCCCTGGGCAGGTGGTGCCCAGGTGGCTAATGAGTCTCACATTCCGGGGTGTTTCTTAAACATTCACCCTCATCAAGAAGGTGGCAGCTGGCAAGATGCTGGTGACAAAGCAATGAGGCCTCTGGGGGGAAAGAGGGGCTCAGGCAGCCTTCACTCCCCCACTTCCTGCCTGGGCCTGGCTGGGGCCACAGGAAGCTTTAGCTGCAGCCTGTCCCTCAAACAGCTCCCAGCCTGGGGAGGAAGTGGGGGACATAGAGACTGTCCCCCGGGGCAATGGCTGAGCTGGAGAAGGGCTCGGGTGTGTTGGGGAGCGTAGGGAGGGGCAAAGGCTGTGGAGTAGGAGTCGGAGTGCCCTAGGGGTTCCTTGTGGAGGGCACAGCCCGTGCAAGGTGCAGGGGCGGGAACACACTGCCCACTGCCTGGCCCGGCTCATCCTCCAGCAGCCCTCCTCTGGAGCCGAGCCCCCGGGGCGATGGGGCCGACGTGCTACCGCATCGCCATCTTCTCCTCTGCACGGCCCAGGAGCCTCACCTCCTGGTCCACGGTCCTGTCCGCCTACCACTTCGAGGGCAGCGGTGAGTGGCCCAGACTCGCAGGGCGGTCTCCGCGGGGACGCGGCGGCGCCCGGGGGTGGGGAGGAGGGAGAGGCGCTGAGTTACCTGCTGCGTGCGGGGCCCGGCGGCCCGGGGAGCCAGCCGGTCGGCTCCTGACACCGAGAGGCCCGGCCCGTTTCGCGGACACGAACACGGAGCTGGGGGCGGGGGGGTGCCCGCGGGCGGGGGGGGAGCCCGCGGCCGAGCCGGCCTGGCCGCGTGGGAAGGAGGGGCTCGGCCGGGGCTCGGGTCCGGGGTGACCCGCCCTGATGCCGCCGCAGCCTCGGAGGCCGGGAGCCCGCAGCACATTTGGGTGAAGACGCTCGGCCCGGACTCGGCGTCTGTGGGCTGGACGCCGTCGCCGCTGAGCGCCTGCCCCGGCGTCCTGCAGGAGCAGGTCGTGCGCTACCGGAACGAGGACCGCGGCCAGGTGGCCGGTAGGCGGGCGGCGCGGCCGGGCTGGGGGGAGGACGTCCGGGGGAGTCTCGCCCCGCGATCGGACCCTGGGCACCCCCTGCCCCTCTCCGGCCTTCGTTCTCCAATAACGCAAGGTGCCCGTACTCGGGGCTCTGGGCTGCCCCGCAGAGGGCCCGGGGCGCATTGGCCAAGTGCTCCTAATGTGCCAGGTGTTTGAATGGCACCCCCAAACCCACATCAGCAACTCCTCTCCCACTGGGTGTGACAGCCTGGCCGGTGGGACCAGGGACATCCCATGCCCGAGCCCAGCCCCCTGGCAGTAAAGGGGGTCCCCGGACCCATGGTTGCCTCCCCCTGCAGAGCTGCCCGTGAGCCCCACAGAGACCCAGGTCACCCTGGTTGACCTGTGGGCCGGCACAGCCTACAGCGTGCAGGTGCGAGCAGACACGGCCACACTGAGGGGCGCCTGGAGCCAGCCCCAGCACTTCCGCACAGGTGAGTGGGGGCGGGGGCAGGCACTCCACCACCCAGCATGCACTGCCCCATTCCACATCGTCCGCCAGCAGCCCTGCCCTCCATGCATCACCTTCCGGAGAAAGTCCCGGCCTGATCTGCTCCCACCACTTCCACCCGCCTCATCTCCTACGGCTTCCCCGGGTGAACCCTCTCCCACACTCCGGTGGCCTTGCCCAGGAGGGCCCCTCAAACGCCTGGAATGTTTGTTGTCAAACTCCTATTCATCCTTCAAAACCCAGTGCAAAAGCTTCTTCCTCCAGGAAGCCTTCTGTGCTTCCCTCTGGGCACCCTCCAGCTGAGACTGCCCCTCTTCCCCACCTGACACCTTGGGAATGGGTGGGGGTGTCTGTGGCTGGCTCTGCCTCCTCCAGCTGGGATGTGGGCAGCACAGAGATGCACTTGAATGAGTGAGTGTCTTTCTCAAAGTTTGGGGGTGGGCTCGTTGACTTGGGGGTTGTCGCTGTGAGAGATTTGGAGACTAACTGACCCCTGTGCCTGCCACGGAGCCGATAGCCTCAGTGTGGTGTGGGCACCTCGGGCCCGGGGCGCTGCAGAGCACTTCCTGTGTGCCAGGCCTTTATCGCGCCGTCACAAGCCAGGAGACCCCCTGGCCTCCCACTTCACAGATGAGGAGACTGAGGCATGGCGGGGCCGGTGGGGTGCCAGGGTCAGCAGAGGGGTAGGTGGTGGAGGGCCTGACCTACCCAGCGCCCTCCCCGACGAGAGGCAGGAGGTACCCCTCCCCCAACCCAAGCTCTCTCACTCCCAAGATGCCCAACTTCCGGAGCTATCTAATTTGTCCATCATCCTCGCCTCTCTGGGGAGCTTCATCAGCATCCTCCTCCTGGGCGTCCTCGGGTACTTCAGCCTGAACAGGTAACTCACAGCCTCTCCCTGACCCGGTCCCCCACAACAACTACAGTAACAGCATCAGTAACCGTAACAGCCACAGTAACAACCTCTCACCCCGAGTAGAGATTTGTGCTCACTGGACAGACGAGGAAGCTGAGGTCCAGACGGTCAGGGCAAGCAGCGCAGGGACAGAGCTAGGTGTGAACCGGGTCTGTCAGTCCCATGCCCTGCCCCCCCAATCCACATCCCCCCTGCCTTTGTCAGCGGATGAAGAGGAAAAGGTAAGTCAGAACCACAGAACAGTCAGAATAGATAGACGCCCTGCCCCCCTGATCGGCTCCCTTCTCTCTACAGGGCTTTGCCACACCTGTGCCCGCCCCTGCCCACACCCTGCGCCAGCTCCGCGGTTGAGTTTCCTGGCAGCCAGGGGAAGCAGGTAAGGGCTCCTTCTGTAATTCTAGGTCCTGTTGAGGGGTCTATACTCTGGGCAAGGGCTGTGCTGAGGAATGAGCTCATTTTATTCTCCTTCAACTCACTGAGTTAGAGACTCCAAAAACCTGTCCTATTTCACAGATGGGAAAGCAGAGGCCCAAAGAGAAACCTCCTGTGGGCCATTTCCTAACAGCAGAAGCAACTCAGAGTGACTTGGACCAAAAGGGAACCTGAAGGGGGAGAAAAAAAAATCCCAGGGGTGGGGGCTTCAGGCATGGCTGGATCCAGGATCTATGGTTTCATCTTTCTGTGCTGCTATCCTCCCTACACACTTCTTTCCCAGGCAGGCTCAGTCCTCCCCCGTGGGAGAGAATGTCCATTTCCCTCACTGTCGGGAGCAAAACTCTCAGGGCCATCACTGATTGGCTCAGCATGGGTCACATGCCCCGTCCCAGAGCCTACCGCAAGCCAGGAGGCTGGAGTGCTCTGATTGGCTGGGCCAGAGTTACATTTCCAATCACATCAACTATGAGGAAAGCAGGCACAGTTTCCTGAAGAGAAGTGGGGGTCATTCCAGCGGGGATCTTCAAATGAGCCTCAAGTTTTAGAGAATGAAGCCAGCAGGGACCTGGTCTACCCCACATGTGGGTGGGAAACGGAGCCCTGCCCCAAACTCACCCTGTCCTCCCTCTCCAGGCTTGGCAGTGGGCCAGCCCGGCGGACTTCCAGAAGGAGGAGGACGAGTGCCTGAAAGAGGCCCTGGTGGTGACCATGTCTTGTGGGAAAGGCGGGGTGGCTGACCCGCACACAGCCGGCCCTCTGCAGGACAAGACAGAGCTGCCGTGGGGCACCCTGGAGCCAGCCCTAGACGCAGAGGACAGGAGGCAGGTGCAAGCACACCCTGAGGCTGGGGTTCTGGAGCCCAGTGGGCAGGACAGTCTGGAGGGCAGCTCTGCCCAGGCGGCTGGACGGTCCCTGCTTCTGCGAGATCAGACGCAGAGGCCCTGGTCTGACGGCCCTCGACATGTGGGCCTGGAGGCCTGAAGGGGAGAAGGGAATGTCCACCTCATCTTATGGACAGGACAGAAAGACTGAGGATGGAAATCAGCAGCTGCTTATTAAATGCTTATTGCATACCCAGGCTGTTCTGTTCAGACACTCGCGTGAAGCCCGAGGCTCATCGCTGTCCTGTTTTACTATTGAACAGACGTAACAGCAACGCAGGCAAGTGGCTTCTGGGAAGCCACACAGCACGGTGGGAGTCAAACTCCAGCCAAGCGACGCACACACCATATCCCCCTCCCAGGTTCTGCCACCACTGCCCCTCTCCCCACTCTGTCCAGCACCTGTTGCCACATGTCCTGTGAGGGGAACCCTAAAAACCTCCATGAAACAGAAGTGGCCACGCTAGGCTGGGCTTGACATTATGGGGGCAGAGGCAGGCACTGCTATTGGCCTGTTGGGGCGGAATAGACTGAGAGTGGCCCAGGGGAGCTGAAGCTGGGGGTTCTGTCCCAGGAGCACTGGATGGGGAGTCTGGCTACTCATCTCCAGCCTGCACGGCAGGGTCTCCAGGCTGAGAGGATCTAGGTGAGGGGAAAAGAAGGGGGCCTCCAATATTCTGGGGGAGGTGATGGCCCCTTTCTAGCCACAGTCTCCTCCCCTGTGGGATGGGAGTGAAGATGACAGATCTCGTGGAGCTGTTGAAGGAGTCTAAGCCTTAACAAATAAGCCTTCTCTTGGGCTCTTGGGATCCTCCCCCCGCCCCATCCCGAAGCCTGAAATCCTGTTCAAAATCCCAACAGGAGCCGGATAATTAAGTCTTGATTCATTTATTCCACATGCACTTCATCTTTTCTGGTTCCTCCAAGAGCACCCCGCGCATTCCCACGATGGCCACCAGGTGGCAGCAGCGGCGCGTGTGTCTCAGATGCGGTCTGCCCCTCCTCCCGCCTTCCGCGGAGTTTGCAAAACAGACCTCCAGTTTAAAAGATGGCAACTCACAACTACTGACTTTTATGGCAAAAGGAGATGAGGTCAGTTGGGTGAGAAACATCAGGAAGCCGGTAAAACTGGGAGGCAAGAGGTTCCGGTCCTGCCCATTTGAGGGGCCACAGTTTCCCATCTATGCGTCCAGATGGGGGACACAGAGGCCTTAGCCCCTGTGCTCCAGTAACACGTGGCTGCTCACTGTTCCCGCCTTGGATTTACCGCCTCCCAGCTTTTGCACAAGCCTGCCCTCCACCAGGCCTGCCCTCACTGGAGGGACCCCTCCTCATGCCTTAGGGCCAGGCTCCGCCCTGAGAAGGTGGCTCCGACAGGAAAGGAGGCTGGCTCAGCGGCCTCATGAAAAAGACCACAGTGACCTGACTCCCCTCGAGTCTAGAACCCTCCATCCCCACTCCCCACAGTGGAGCCTCCATTTCGGCGGCAGCCTTCAACTTGAGCCTACTACCCAGGAGCACAGGACCCAGTTTGGCCATAAACTTACCCCCAGGCACTGCCCTCTGGATGCAAGGAGCAGGAATTAGACGTGTATTGAGCACTGCCTACAACTCCTGCTGAAGTGAATGGGAAAGGAACACCCCGAGTCCTTGGGGGAAGGCTGAGCCTGCCTCAGAGAGAAGCTGCAGGGAGGACAGTGGCACAGAAAAATGGGTCCCTGGTCCCTGGATCTAGCCATGCCTGCAGCCCATCACCCTAGGATTTTTTTCAAGTTTCCTTTTTGTTGATGCTACCTTGATTTCTGTTTCTGCTGCGAAGACAAGACCCACAAAACCCCTGTCTGAGCCTCTGCTTGCCCGTCTGTATAATAGGACGGAGTCCAGAACATTGGTACCCTAGCAGAGCCTTGATCCAGTGTTTATTATTGAGCACCTGCTGTGTACTCATTAACCTCGGCTTTTCTGAGTACGGATCCTCCTTCAGCTCCTCCCAGCAGCTCCAGAGTCACACCTGCGGTAGACTTCTGCATTTCCCAGCTGCGTTCATTCACTGATTCGGGAAATCGGTGTTGAGCACCTACAGTATACCGAGTCCTGTTCTGCACCGTTCCCATCAGGACGGGCTCCTGGTTGGGTAGGGAAGGCAGATGCTAATCTAATCATCACACAGAGAAGAGTGATAAGCGAAAACTTGAAAAACGGGCATGAGGGAGGGCTTCCTGAAGAGATGGTGTCAGGACCAGATGGTGAGGAGGCCAGACAGCACGATCAAAGGCCCTGAGGCGGGCGTGGCTGGGGAATGGGCGAGGGGGAGGCAGAGGTCACAGCTCCTGGGCTGGGGGCCTATGGGTTTATTCTTAGTGTGTGGGGGGATGTCCTGGAGCAGGAGAACCGAGACTGGATTTGTGACTTGTCCAGATTCTCCCTGCTGAGTCAGTCTGGGGCAGGTGACTCAGCTTTGCTGGCCTTGATGTTCTGGCGGTGAAACGGGTGAGGCAACCACTCCGGAGCCCTGCCCCTGCCCACCTCCTCTGCTCTGCCTCCCTCTCTGGGGCCGACCGTCCCTTTCACCATGGTTCCCCCGTGAGTCAGGGAGACAGGCTGCCTCAGTTTACCTCCCCAGGTACGCCCCTCCTCTGTCTCTCTGTGGCTTCTGGGTTTGGTCAGATAGAGGTTGTCCCTGCCTCTACCCTGGAGCCAGGATGAAGTGGGGTGTCAGCGGCCTCTGGAGATCAGGGCCTGAGGAAGGGGACGCAGGCCAGCCCCGGCCCGGCCTCTCACACTGGCCTGAGTCCCTGGGTGCCAGGAATACCGTCCCCCAACGGTGCCTTTGTCCCGCCCCTCCCCCCCCCCGGTGTGTGTGTGTGTGTGTGTGTGTGTGTGTGTGTGTGTGTTTAAAAATGTCCATATAGTCACACACCGTGGGTATCATCCTTTTAAAGTGAACAGTTCAGTGGCATCTAGGACATTCACAATGATGTGCAACCATCACCTGTCTAGTTCCAGAACATTCCAACATCTCAAAGGAGACCCCATCACCAAGAGCAGTCACTTCCCATTCCTCTCCCCGAGCCCCTGATGACCGATCTGCTTCCTGTCTCTACGGGTTTGCCTTTCTAGCCATTTTATAAGCGGGATCACACATTGTGTGGCCTTTAAAAAATGTTTTTATTGATTTTAGAGAGAGAGGAAGGGTGAGGGAGAGAGAGAAGTATCAATGGTTCCCACATGTATCCCAACTGGGGATCGAACCCCAAACCCAGGTATGTCTCCTGATCGGGAATCAAACCAGCAACCTTTTGGTGTATGGGATGACATACACTGGCCAGGGCCTCAGACGCCCCAGGTATCTGGGGCCCAATTTATTGGAGGCTCATCCATGTGGTAGTGTGTGTGGGTGCTTCATTCCTTGCGTGGCTGAGTAACATTCCCCTGTGTTGATGCGCTACTGTCTTCTCCCCCCATTGGGGGTGGTGACTGGTACTGCTGTGAGCACTGTACGAGTTTTGGGGTGAATGTGTTTTCATTCCTGTTGGCCTCTGCCTAGGAGTGGACCCCGGGGCCTGTGGTGAGTGTGTGCTTCACCTGCCCGGGAGCCTCCAGGGTGTTTTCCAGAGCGGCTGCGCCCTCACTTCCATCCGCCCCGGAGCTCCGGCTTCTCACGGCATCAGCAGCGTGTTTTTCCGAGTCCAGCCTTCCCCGGGGTGTGGGTGTGGGTGTGGGTGTGGGTGTGGGTGCGGGTGGGTGGGGGGCTCCCCCTGACAGCTGACAGCACGGAGCCCCTTCCCCGTGCTCCGTCTGCCGTTTGCGTCTCCTCTGGGTAGATGGCTATTCGAATCCTTTGCTCATTTTTCATCGGGTTATTGATCTTTTTATTAATGAGTTAAGAGTTCTTTATTCTGAATCCCTTATCGCATATGATTTGCAAGTATTTTCTCCCATTCGGAGGGCTGTCTTCTCATCCTCTTAAGAGTGTCTTTTGTCGAAGAAAAGGAGTAAATCTGATAGCGTCCAACTGATGTCTTTTCCTCTGCTTGCTTGAGCTTTAGGGTCACTGCTAAGAATTTCCCTGTCCTCCCGCACCCCAGAGAGGCCTCTAGCCGGCCTGAACCTGAGCCGACCTTTGATGATTGGGGTACCTGGACTCCGCGGGGGTTGGGGTGTCTGGGGCCCCCAGTGTTGGGGTGTCTGGGCCCCCGGTGTTGGGGTATCTGGGACCCCAGAGTTGGGGTGTCTGGGCCCCCGGTGGTTGGGGTGTCTGGACCCATGGTGGTTGGGTATCTGGGCCCCTGGTGTTGGGGTGTCTTGGCCCCCGGTGTTGGGGTGTCTGGGGCCCCCAGTGTTGGGGTGTCTTGGCCCTGGGGGTGTGGGGCTCCAGCTCTGTCCTGCCACTGGAGGCTCTAGGGCTGCGCCGCGCAGCCCCCATCAATGTTTGATGACGGAGCCGCAGAACCCTGGCAGGGACGGGGGAAACGGCTGAGCCACCTGCCCTGGTCCGAGCCAGCGCCTGGCCTGCGCCTCCAGTGGCCCCACTTTCCAGGAGGAGAAACCGAAGCCGGGGCGCCGGGCGGTGGGGCCGGCACCTCCCCTGTCCCGGGGGTTGGAACAACTCCGGTTCTGTCCAGTCCCCAGGCCCACCCCGCCGGCGACAAACGCCTGCTCCGAGCAAACACCCGCCCCCCCCCCCCCCCCCCCCCCCTCCCCGCGGCTCCTGCTGAAACTGACAGAAACACCGGGAAGAGGGGAGCCGGGCAGGGTCGGCTTCTCCGCTCTCCCTCTTCCTGGGGGGCAGGGGTCACAGCCCGAGGATAAATGTCCGGCAGCTTTGGGGCAGGTCCTGGCTCTGCCCACCAGGGGCTGGTCCTGCACCCCCAGATTTTCTAGGAGGGGGGCCGTGTCTCCCTGGATGGACGGTCTCTCTGTCCTTTCGTCTCTGTCTCTCCCAGTCTCTCTCTGTGTGTCTCCGTCTCAGCTCTCTCCATCTCTTAGCCTCTTAGTCTGTGTTTCTCACTGCCTCTGGCTCTCCCTCGCCCCTGCTCCCAGACTAGCCCTCCCTCCGCGTCAGCCAGGCCTGGCCAGTGTCTGGCCCAAGCCTCCTGCAACGCACCCAGATTCTAATCTCCCCCCACTTTCCCCGTGGAGCCAGCCCAGGCAGCCTGGGGTCCTCAAGCCACAAAGAGTTTCTCTCTAACCCACAGCTCAACACCCAGTCTTCCCACACAGGCTCCCCACCTGCAGGCTTAGCGGGGCTCTGAGGCCTATACAGTATCGTGAACACCATCCCCAGCCACCCTGGCTCAGCCTCCGGCCCGGCTCTCCCCTCCCTCCCAGCCCCCCGACCTCGGGGCCCATGAGCAGACGGCGCAGATGCCGGCAGGGACGGGGTGGACGGCGACACCCACTTCCTGGAGCTGGTTTCCCAGCTGCCGGCCTGGCACTTGGCCCAGGCTGTGCCCCAGTGACATTGATGGCTATCTGGTGCCAGCCGGGAATGGAGACCAGAGGGTGGGGTTCGAGGCAGGGCCAACGGTCAGGAAACTCCATAATGTCCCCACCTCCCCTGGCTTTCATCATGGTGGAGGGCTTCTCAGGCTGAGCATCCCTTAGTGAGAAAGCTCCCCAGACTCCTGAGGACCCCCCTCCCTCCAAGCTTTGGATAGCTCCCTCCGGCCTGGCCTTAACTTTACAAAACTATGTCAGGCCTGACCGTCCCAAGATGGGACATCAGCCCACACAATGCCATCCCGAAAGTGACAGGGGAGCAATAAACAAAGGAACAAGCAAACATGCAGACAGGTGAGGTCATAAAGTTCAAAAAGAGTTCTTAGCCACAGCCCCCGCCCCCCCCAGCCCCATCTGAAGCGGGCATTGAGCAGAACCCTCCAGGGTAGGATGTTGGATGCCCTGAGTCCCCACAGGCACAGCGCGGTCAGGACGCCGAGATCGGGGGCTCTACCCCTCCTCTGCGGTCCGTCGACTTGGATGACTGCTTCCCCTCCCCGAGCCTCAGTTTCCCCATCTGTAAAACAGACCTGGTGCCGTGAGTCTGGGTTGCTGGGGAAGTGAAGGAATCTGTGTGAAGCCAGGTCAGGCCTCGGCCCGGAGCAGTAAGCCTCCTCGCTCTGACAAGGGTTTCAATTATTGGGGTAACTCAGGGCAACAGAGGGTGGCAGGAGCCTCAGGAGGGAGCTGACTGCCCTGAGGACGCAGAGGAGACCCCGAGACCCCCCCCCCCTTATCTTAGCCACCTGTCCCTGTTGGCCGAGCTGTCACCCTGATCCCCAGAGCCTCAGGGTTCCTCCCATGAATTGGGGCCAAACAGCTGTCCTTGACTCTCTCCTCTATCCCGCCCATCCACCAGTGCAATTTCCTCAAATCCAACCCCTTCTCACCCCTGATCCAGCCCCAGCATCATCCCTGGGACCAGTATAGGCACTGCCTCCCTGGTCTTCTTGCTTCTGTTCGCGTCCCCCACAGACTCATCTCTCCGCGGTCGCTGCAGTCAGACGCGTTCTTCCCCTCTTCAGAACCCCCTATGGCTCCCACCTCCATCAGGGCAAAAGCCAGTTCCTCTCCTTGACTACAAGGTCCTGCTGCTCTTGCTGGTCTTACTTCCTACCCCCTCCCATTGCTCCACTCGGGCGTCCTCCAAGCTCCTCCGAGACGGACGCTCTCCTGCCGCAGGGCCTTTGCACAGACTGTGACTCTGCCTGGGACCATTTTCACAAAACACATCCCTCACCTCCTTCAAGTCTCAGCTCAAATGTCATACCCACCCACATGCCCTTTCTTCCTCCCCTGCCACCAGGAATCTGTATTTTGTTCTAAGCAATGTCAAACCGAGGTATTCAAAGAGCCACCCTGATCATAAGAGTCACTGACCTGGGCTGAGGCTGGAGACACGAAGGTATGTCCACGCTGCTGTGAGAGTCACGGTCTGGGGCAGGGAGGGCGTTGGACAGTACGAATAACATGGGACACGTGGCCAGACGTGGCAGAAAGAGAGAGTTTTTCCAGGCTGGGCATCTACTGAGGGCTGCCTGGAAGAGGTGGCATTGGGACTGAGGCCCTGAGGGGGCAGTGGAGGGAGATGATGTGCAGGGGCGGGGAGGGGGGACAACAGGCTTGGACCTCGTGGGTTTTGGGGGCCATGAGGAGGGCCTTGGGCTTCACCTTCAGAGCAGCAGGGGACCCCAGGAAGGCTCAAGGTGGGTGATAAGGTCTGATACGCGTCTCAAAGGGAAGACATGACCCCAGGTGGCCAATCTGGTGGCCACGTATTTCCCACAGTTCACAGACGGAGAAACTGAGGCTCGGAAAGGTGAAGCCACTTACACAACCAGCAGCCTGCGATTGCCTCCCCTCTTCCCACAGGGCGCAGTTGGCGATGGGGAAACAATTTTTATCAGGTTTTATCAACTCTACTTTATAGGCCAGGTGCTATCTCTCCACTCCCCTGGGAGTGGAGTCAGCCCTTCTCCACCCCCTCTGCCACCTCTGGGCGTGTGTTTCTCCTTATCCTACTGTGGCTTGGGGTCCCCTCCCCCACACAGCCTTACTGGGGGACTTTCTCACAGGAAGGAAATAGCACAGCCAGTTTCACAAGTGGGTGGCCAAAGCCACAGGCTCTGGTTTTGGTTTGCAAATAGCATCCAGCTCCAACTGCCTGCTGCAGCCCTGGGAGGCTTGCTGGGCCAGAGCCTGCTGGCCAGTCAGGGAGGGCCCCGGGCCCAGGGGTGGTCAGGACCTGGGGCAGGAGGTGCGCTGAGCCCCGGTCCCCACTCAGCCTTGATCACCTCAGTCCGCAGCTGATGCTTGCTTCATGCTTTGCTGAATTAGCACATTGTTTTAATTCAGAATTTTTAAAATCTGAGGTATACTTGTTCTTCTGGAATTAGCACGTTTTATTCTCCCAGTGAGCGTATATTAAGTGCCTACTGTGTACCAGATATTTCCCATTTAATCATCCCAATAGTTTTATAAGTTAACTAGAGGCCCAGTGTCTGGGTGGGGTCTGGCTGGCCTGCCCCAATGGGGGCCGATTGGGCAGGGGCAGCATGGGGGGAGGGGACACAGGAGGTTGACCAGCTGGCCCACCCCCAATTGAGATTGGGGGAGGGGCTGATTGGGGCCAGGCTGGCGGGGGGGGGGGGGCTACTGGAGGTTGGGGGGATGATGGGGGCCCCGATCAAGCTGGTTGGCCCCCACAGTGCACATCATAGTGACCGTCATTCTTGTCATTCTGGTTGTTCTAGTTGTTCTGTCTTTCCAGTTGCTGGGCTTTTATATATATAGACTAGAGGCCCGGTGCATGACATTTGTGCGTGGGCGAGAGGGATGTACCTCAGCCCAGCCTGCACCCTCTTCAATCTGGGACCCTTCAAGGGATGTCAGACACCCCTCGAGGGATGTCTGACTGCCTGTTTAGGCTTGATCCTATAGGCAGTCAGACATCCTTCTCACAACCCAGGACTACTGGCTCCAAACTTCTCACCTGCCTGCCTCCCTGATTGCCCCAACTGCTTCTGCCTGCTAGCCTGATCACCCCCTAAACACTACCCTGCAAGCCTAATTGATGTCTAACTGCTTCCCTGCCAACCTGTTTGCCCCCAATTTCCCTCCTCTGCTGGCCTGGTCACCCCTAACCACCCTCCCCTGCAGGCTTGCTCACCCCCAATTGCCCTCCCTTTCAGGCCTGGAGCCTCCTAATAGGCCTCCCATGCTGGCCATCTTGTGGTGGCCATCTTGTGTCCACTTGGGGGCAGGATCTTTGACCACATGGGGGCAGCCCTCTTGTGTGTTGGAGTGATGGTCAATCTGCAAATTACTCTTTTATTAGATAGGATAGAGGCCTGGTGCACGGGTGGGGGCCAGCTGGTTTGCCCTAAAGGGTATCCTGGATCAGGGTGGGGGTTCCCTTGGTTTGGGGAAGGGGGTCTATGGTGGTTTGCAGGCTGGCCACGCCCCCCAGTGAACCAAGGAGAGGCCCTGGAATCTGGGATTAATTTATGTTCTACAATTGAAACTTTGTAGCCTAGAGCAGAGCCAAGCCTTCTGCTTGCTCCCTGGCAACAGCCATTTCTGTTTGAAACTTTGTAGCCTAGAGTAGAGGCCTAAGCTAGGGCTGCAGAAGTTTGGCTTCCTCCATCACCCCAGCAACCCTAGCCTCTTCTCTCTCCAGCTCCATGGCTGCTGCCATTTCCATTGGGATTATGTATCTTCTATAATTGAAACTTTGTAGCATTGAGTGGAGGCTTAGGCCAGCAACGGCAGGTGGAAAGCTTGGCTTCCTCCATTGCCAGGGAAACCCAAGCCTCCCTCCTGCTCTCAGTGGCCACAGCCATCTTGGTTGGAGTTTATTTGCTCCTGATTGGCTGGTGGGCGTGGCTGTGGGCATGGCTCGATGGGAGGTACAGTCAATTTGCATATTACTCTTTTATTAGATGGTCGATGAGTCAGTTTTCCTGAGGCTGTTGTAACAAATGACTGTAACCTGGTACTTAAAACAACAAAAACTTTTCTCTCCCAGTTGAGGGACCGGAAGTCTGGAATCAAGGTGGATCCTCTGGAGGCAGCTGTGAGGGGAAGTCTGCCCCAGGCCGCTCCCCCAGTTTCTGGGGGCTGCCAGCACCCCTTGGCTTGTGGGCTCATCACTCCAACCTCTGCCTCTGTCTCCAAATGGCCTCCTTCCCGTCTCTCCTTGTCTCCTTTTCTCTCTCTGAGAAGACTGCCCGTCGCTGGATTTAGGATCACTATAATCCCAGATGATCTTTTCTTATGATCTGAAACTAATTACATCTGCTGGGACCCTTTAAGTTCCTGTTCTCAGGTTCTGGGTAGACAGAGCTTTGAGGGGCCACAATTCATGCCGCCTCTGGCTTGGAATCATCGGCTCTACTTCACAGGCAGGAAACAGAGGCACAGAGAGGTCAAGTCACTGAAGGTCGAGGACTCCAGTTGTCTGGAGCCTGGATTAACTCAAGTCACTGCTCCTCCTGTGTGGCAGGTCCTTGGGACGCAGAGGGGAACAGGAATTGTAGCATCAGGAATGTGGCCTTTGAACCTCAGACTGCTGGGTGCTCCACGCATTAGAGTATGATGGTGGGAGCAAGGGTCTCCCTGCAGGGGGCTGCGTGGTGCCCTCCAAAAGACATGTCCACCTGGAGCCTGTGACTGTGACCTTATTTGGAAATAGGGTCTTTGCAGAGGTCATTAAGGTAAAGATCTTGAGGTGAGGGCATCCTTGATTTAGGGCCCTAAATGCAATGACAAATGTCATTAAGACAGGAGAAAGGAAAGGGAGACCTGAGATAGAAGAGAAGGCCAGGTGAGGACAGGGTGGAGATGGGGGTGGTGCTGCTACAAGCCAAGAACCGCTAGGAACCCCCAGAAGCCAGAGAGAGGCCTGGGTGGACTCTCCCTCAGAGTCTCCGGAAGGAGCCAGCCCTGTTCACACCTGGATCTTGGACTTTGGCCTCCGGAGCTGTAGAACTTGTGTTGTTTGGAGCCACCCAGTTCGTGGTCCTTTGTTTGGGAATCCCCCAGGACACTCCCACACTCCCTCCCATCCCACTAAGTGGTCCCCACCCTCCCGCTGGCTGCAGCCCAGAGAGGGCAGTGGCTACAAGCAGACGCTCTGGCCAGGCGGAGGGAGGCATCATTTCTCTGTTGGGCGTTTGAGGAGGATGTGGGTTGTGGACTCCAATGTGCTCCAAAACCCCAGATGCTTTTCAAAATGTAGGAACCATCCACCCTTCCCCAGCCATGCCTGAGCGTCTTGTGAATCTGTGGCTTGGAAAACACGGTATCGTTGGATTTGGGAGGTTTTGCCCATCAACTGCGTCTAATTGGTGTTTCAATTTGCATCTTTCTTATTTCTAATTGATAATAAACATCTCACTGCATGTGTTTCCTTCTCTGGATGAGTGAGAGGGGCTCTTTATGTATATTTGCTACTATTCCTCTGCCAGTCTAGTATATTGCAAATATCTTTCCCTAATTTTTTTATAGTTTGTTTTTGTATCTTCCCCTAATTTGTAATTTGCCTTTTAATTTTCTTCAAGGTGTCTTTTTTGTTGTTAATCCTCACCTAATAATACTGTTTCCATTGACTTTTAGAGAAAGTGGAAGGGATGGGGAGAGACAGCTAGAGAGAAGCATTGATGTGAGAGAGACACATCAACTGGCTACCTCCCGGCTGGGAAAAAATATGTTTTTATTGATGTGAGAGAGAGAAAGAGGGAGAGAGAGAAACATGAATGAGAGGGAACCACTAATCAGCTGCCTCCTGCACACCCCGTCCTGGGGATTAAGTTCCAAACCCAGGCATGTGCTCTGACTGGGAATCAAGCAGGTGACCTTTCGGTGCATGGGACAACGCTCAACCAACTGAGCCACACCAGCCAATAGCTATGATATAAAAGCCAAGTAACCAGTACGCCTGGATTAACCGGTCGCTATGACATGCACTGTGGCCCTGCGGCCCCTCCCCCTGGCTGGCCAAATTCTGAGTCCCCACCCCTCCCACGCCTGCCAGTGGCCTGATGGCCCCCATTGGGGTCACCAGCTGGACTCGACCTGTGCACAAATTTGTGCACCGGGCCTCTACTTTTCTTATATAGATTATGCCTGTTGGCTCTTGTTTGGAGTCTTGTTTTCTGATCCTTAGATTGCCTACATTTTCTACCAAGACATTCAAGCTTCATTTATTTTATTTTAAAATATATTTTATCGATATTTTACAGAGAGGAAGGGAGAGGGATAGAGAGTCAGAAACACCAATGAGTTGCCTCCTGCACGCCCCCTATTGGGGGATTGAGCCCCCAACCAAGGTACATGCCTCTGACTAGAACCAAACCCAGAACCCTTCAATTTGAGGGCCAACTCTCTATCCACTGAGCCAAACCAGTCAGGCTCAAGCTTTATTTTATTATATTTTTGCACATAACCCCTTTTCCCGCTTGAAATAGAGTTTTGTGTATGATGTGACATAGGATTCAATCTAAGTGTTTTCAACTTGGACTCTCACTCCCAGATCTTTTTATGAGGTTGGCTCCCTCTCCCACGGCTGGGTCAGACCCTCTCCGTCTCGGAGCAAAATTCCTTACCTGCGTCCAGTGTCTGTGGATTTAGTTCCAATCCATGGGTCTGGTGCCAATGTTCCTCTGAGTCAGGCACAGGCTGTGCAGCGGGTCCCGTATCTGGTAGGACCAGCGGCACCGCCCTGTTCCTCGGGAGTGTCCTGTTTGTAACCTCTGCTCTTCCATGCAAATGTCGGCATTATCTCATCAAATTGCAGGGGGGAAACACAATACCTTCTTGTGACACTGACGGGGATTGTGTTAAGACGTCAGACGGGGAGAATCCGTATCGTGGAGCCTCCTCCCCCTCCTTGTCCATGAATATAGTAAACCCACCACCTCCACTGCTTCCTGAGTATCTCTCATACTGTGTCCGTCTCCCCGAAGGGCTGAGCACACCATGGGCCTGGATTCCACCTCTTTCCGGAGGCAGGAGCTCCCACCCCAGCTTCTGTTTCACCAGGTCACTCTTTTCCCACCGCGTTCCTTTCCCAGCCGGGGGTTTGTCCTGAGGTTTGGGATGGACCCACTTTGCCACAGCTGGCATCTCCCCTGCCTGGTTTGGCTTGTGGGTCAAGTTCATTGTAAGCTCCTGGCTTCCCTGCCCTCCTGTTCCTGCTTCTCATGGACCCTGAGGCTCAGGGATTTTCCCTGGTGAGATGATGGGTTTCTCCAGATCTGATTGTTTGGATTTCAGCCGCTTCCACAGGGACGTCAATGACAAGGCCAGTGCCAGCCCCCCAGTCTCAGGGAATGGAGTGAAACCCCAGTTGCCCTAAAACCTCAGGCCGCCACTTCTCCCTCCCGGTGCCTGCTTCCCTCAGTGTGTCCTGGGAAGCAGTTCCTGGAGGCGGTGAGGACTGCAGGTGCCCCTTCTAGGGCTGAGAAGGGGCAGTCCTGTTCCAGCCTCGTTGCCAGCAGGGTGTGGGTGTGTACAGGGTGTTCCCACAATGGCAGGGGAGAGCCAGGAGCAGAATCCCCCATGGGGTCGGCCCCACGTGTCCAGAGGTCATTTTAAAACAGCGGGTGTCATGGATGTTTTCAAATGTGCCCTGCGGCCGAGAACACACAGAGACCTGCGGGCTGTCCCCAGTGCACACGACCCAGCGGGCACTGGCCTCGTCCCACGACACCCTCTCCCCTGCACCATGTTAGGTTCCTGCTGACCCTAAGGTCAACGGAGACCAGAGACCTTCTCACAGGGCAAGCCAGCTGCAAACCCCAAGTCACCCCTGCAGCCCACAGGAAGCGGTTCCCTTTCACTCTCAGCACCCAGGCCCCGGCTAGGGTCCCGCCTCTTCCTGTCCATCCTCAGGGCCCACTGGTCACGGCCTGGGAAGCTGCAGATTGGCCGTTCTGGGCCTCAGTTTCCCCTCCTTATGCAAGAGAGGTCCCTGTCTGAATGGGGGCCAGGGAGGGGTCCATGGGCCAGATCTGGGGCCTGAGAATTTTTCTGCTTCTCCCTATCTCTTTATTTCTCCCACTGCCTTGCCAAAACCGGTTTGGCTCAGTGGATAGAGCATCGGCCTGTGGACAGAAAGGTCCCAGGTTTGATTCTGGTCAAGGGCATGTACCTTGGTTGCGGGCACATCCCCGGTAAGGGGTGTGCAGGAGGCAGCTGATCGATGTTTCTCTCTCATCGATGTTTCTAACTTTCTATCCCTCTCCCTTCCTCTCTGTAAAAATCAATAAAATATATTTTAAAATATTTCTCCTACTGTCTCCCTGACTATCTCTCTGACGGTCTCTCTGTCAGTCTCCCTGTGTCGTTTCTGCCCCTCCACTGTCTCTCTGTCTCTGTGTCTGGCCCCTATTTCTCTCCCTCAATATCTCCCTCTGTCTCTCTCACAGGTAGATTGGGGTCCCTGTCTGGTCTCCCCCGCCCTCCACACCTGCTCCCAGGCCTCCAGTCCGAGGGGGCTGAGCCACGCTGAGCCTCCAGGGAATGGGTGATGGGCTGGACTTGCAGACGGGGCCTGGCGGCCTTGTCTGACTCTGTTCATCCCGCACCCCAGTGGCCGTGTTGCTGAGCCCCCAAGGGGTGTCCCAGGACCCCTTGCTGAGCCATAAGCTCCCCCATTGGTCACCCTGAGTCCAACGTGGGTGAGCAGGAACTTCAGGGTGTCAAGACACTGGTGTGGGTGCCTCACTGCCCCCAAGATTGTTCTAGAATAGTAGCCCCAGGATTGAACTTGTCCAGGCAGCCGTGCCCAGGAGTGGGGCGTGGCCTGGATAGCGCAGCTGCCTCCCCGGGGGGCCCTGAAAAGTAACAACCCAAGCATTTGGACAATGACTTACCTTAGCACAAAACAAGGCAACAGGCCGAGAGCAGGAGATACCAAACCACCCAGGGTTTACTTATCCCAGCCTGCTGGCAGCTACTGCAGCACCGGGTCCCCACCTCAGGCCACAGCAGGGGCTGTCACCCCTATGGACAGAAAGGGAAACTGAGGCAGTATCTGTGCACATCCGAGATGCTATAATACCTCCACCCCTAAATGTGCTGTTTCACCTTTTTTCTTTATTTATATTCCATTTCATACATCGTATATTCATATTTACACAATTTGATGTGCTTTATGTTTTACTTTTTTTGTCTTTTTATTTATTTTTTTCAGTCTTAACCAGAGGATATGTTTTTATTGTTGTGGTTGTTTTGAGAGAGAGAAACATTGGTGTGAGAGAGAGAGAAACATCAGTCTGTTGCCTCACATTTGTGCCCTGATCGGGAACTGAACCCACAACCTTTTGGTGTCCGGGATGACGCTCCAGCCGACTGAGCCGGCTGGCCGAGGCCTGGCGTGTTTTGTTCAGAATGAGAAAAAGAACACTCACAGGCAGTCTGGGCACAGGGCACGGAGTATGGGGTCCTTGCATCCTTCCAGAGCTACGATCAGAAGCAGGAGTTTCCAAAACAGAGGAGCACATATAAAGCTCTTAGATTTTGCTCTTATGCTGCCTTTTCCCCACAGTCTCAAAATAAAACACCCTGGAACAGTGGTTTTCAAACAGTGTGCTTGCCCGGGAGAGGACGGGGGAGGATGGAAACATCGATGTTTCTCATTGGCTACCTCCTGCGCACTCCCCATGGGGGAGCAAACCCGAAACCTGGGCATGTGCCCTGATGGGGAGTCAAACCTGGGACTTCTTGGTTCATAGGTCAACGCTCAACCACTGAGCCCCACGGGCCGGGCATGCGACAAGGATCTTTAAAACATGCACTCTGACTGTTTAGCCAGGGTCCTGACCCCTTTTCCCCCCTAGATCCTCAAGTGGAAAACGACAGCGGCCAACACAATAGCTGTGTTGGTTCATGCACAATTCCGGCGTGAATGAATCAAAACTATGCCTGTTGTGTTGTCAGATCAGCAAAAAACGTATTGTTGTGTGTGCCGCAGTTTTGATAATTAGTTTATGTGTACCACGAGGTGAAAAAGATTGCAAATGGCTGTCCTAGAACTCTTTTTTAAAAAGTATATTTTATTGAATTTTTTACACACAGAGGAAGGGAGAGGAATAGAGAGTTAGAAACATCAATGAGAGAGAAACATTGATCAGCTGCCCACACCCAAGGTACATGCCCTTGCCTGGAATCGAGCCTAGGACCCTTGAGTCTGCAGGCCGATGCTCTGTCCACTGAGCCAAACCGGCTAGGGCTGTCCTAGGACTTTTTAAAAGATCTGTTCGGTCAGAGTATAACTCACATGAACTAAGAGTACATTTGCGATGTGTTTGCACCCAGTCCTGGAACTGTTAATCCAGATATAATATTCCCATCGTCCAGAAAGTGCCACTGTGGACCCTGGGCAGCCAATCCCCTCCCTCAGCCCAAGCATCGAGATGAAGTCAGTGAGTTACAGATTCCATGGGCAGGGGGCTGGGGGCGCCTCCTGCCACAGTCCCCCAAGGGCCTGGGGGCAGGGCCGTATCCCTCTGCAGGTGGCCGAAGGACACCATTTTGTGGCCAGTGCTACTGAGGTTACAGACAAACGGACCGGCAGGTTCCACGGACCCCGTTCTGGCCTGGGGCTCTGGGCCTCCTCCATCTTCTCACCTCAAAAGTGAAAGAGAGATGGGTGTTGTTACAGACTAAATGTTTGTGGCCCCCCCCTCCAAACTGTCATAACCTGAAACCCCGATCCCAGGGTGAGGGTGTTTGGAGGAGGACCCCTGGGAGGCGAGGGAATTGGTGTCCCAATCAGAGACGCACTCGGTGCCTGTGCCCTGGCTGCTGTGCGGCATCCAGAGCTGGAAGGAAGAAGCGTCTGCCGTTTGAGTCACGCGGCCTTCGGTGTTTGGAACTAAGGCCCGCCACATCCTGGGTTCCCACACGCTCTCGGCCAGCAGCTCAGCCTCCTGAGTCTCAGCTTCCCCGAGGTGCTTACGGACCGGGCCTGCTGGAGCTTTTGTAGCTGCTAAAGGAGACCTCTCCCGGCAAATCCCAGCCAGGCGTCCACAGGCTGAGCGGCCACCATGTGCGTGTGCCACCTCAGCCCCGGCTTTTGGTCCCGAGGTTCCAGGTGGGCACCCCAAAGCTCTTCTCTTTGCCTCCTGACCCTGCCCAGCAGCCCATGGCCACGTCCCATGCCGTCTGCTCTATTCCCCCCCAAACCCCCAGATGGCCGTGGCGTCGTGGGCTGGAGGGAGCACTGGGCAGGCAGGCGACTTGGGAAATTCCAGGGCCGGGTGGTGCCAGGCGCTGTTTGTCTCGCCCCCGCCTGGGCTGAGGATGTGCTGGGGCTTTTGTCTTTTGTCCTGTGGGCGATCGAGAACACTTCTTCCTGTCCGACTTGCCAGGCAACCCCGGCCGCCCAAACTCTCTGTGGGTAGCCTTGTGCACTATCTGCTGGAGCCTGCAAATTGTCGCAGGGAGCTGGGGTGGCGCAAGGACGGCCCCCACAGCAGCCGGTTCCCTCCGGCCCAGGACCCTCTGACTGGCACTGTTTATCCTTACAAACCTCTCCCTTGTCCCTGTCAGATGTCACCTCCAGGGCCACCTGCAGGGGTCCTGGCACTGGGAACAGGGTGGCCGGTTCCCTTTGGCAGGCCTCGTCCAAGTTATAATTCTGTGTCTATGGTGATGACTGGTCAGTACGCAGCTCCCCTGTTGGTGGGGAGCCGGGGCAGCGGGGGCAGAGGTGCCTGGCACACAGCAGTGTTCAATCAAGAGTGGTAGAGTCGATCATTGAATTCAATAACTATTGATTGCCATCTTTCACTCACTCAACCACTCTTGACTGAGCAGGCTGGGCTCGGGGTGCTGGGCACACCTGTGAGTGAAGGAAGCAGGTCCCTGTCTCCTGTGGGACCCCTGTGCCCAGAGGCACTCGCTGACAGTCCAGTGACATTCTTGAATAAGGGTGTCATTCTTGTCACGCCCGCCCTGCTGCTGCTCACCAGGACAGGTGATGCACTTCAGAGCCAACCATCAGACCTTACTTGGGCCAGGCGTCCCCATGCTGGGAAAGGCAAGGATGATGAACCTCAGGCCTCGGAGACATCGGGTACTTCCTCTGAGCCTGGGCTGGGGTGCCCTCAGGGTCTTCATCACTTCCCTTGGGGGCTTCGGCGAGGCGGGGGGCAGGTGGGGAGCAGAATTAGCAAATAAACATCTAGGCCCTCAGTTGACTTTATTTTTATTTTATTTTATTTTTTTGGTTTTTTATCTTTATTGTTCAGTTTATTAATTACATTGTTCCCCTTTTTTTTTTCACCCTATAGTTCCCCTCCACCTGGTACCCATCCCACCCTCCGCCCTCACCCCCCTCCACTGTCCTCCCCCACAGTTGCATGAATTTTGTCCAGTCTCTTGCTGCACTTCCCACACCCGCTTTCTCCCCAAGAGTTGTCAGTCCATTCCCTCTCTATGTCTGTGATTCTGTTACATTCACCAGTTTATTCTGTTCATCAGCTTATTAATTCACTTGATTTTTAGATTCATTTGTTGATAGATGTGTTTTTTTTTTGTTCCTAATTTACACTTTTATCTTTTTCTTCTTCCTCTTCTTAAAGAATACCTTTCAGCATTTCATATAATATTGGTTTGGTGGTGGTGAACTCTTTTAGCTTTTCTTATCTGCAAAGCACTTTATCTGACCTTCAATTCTGAATGATAGCTTTGCTGGATAGAGTAATCTTGGTTGTAGATTCTTGCTGTTCATCACTTTGAATATTTCTTGCCACTCCCGTCTGGCCTGCATCGTTTCTGTTGAGAAATCCGCTGACAATCGTATGGGTGCTCCCCTGTAGGTAACCATCTGTTTTTCTCTTGCTGCTTTTAATATTCTCTCTTTGTCTTTTGCTCTTGGTATTTTAATTATGATGTGCCTTGGTGTGGTCCTCTTAGGGTTCCTCTTTATTGGGGTTCGGTGCGCTTCTCGGACTCCTAAGTCAATTTCTTTCTCCAGGTGTGGGAAGTTTTCGGTCACTATTTCTTCAAATAGGTTTTCATTGTCTTGGCCTCTCGCTTTTTCTGGCACCCCTATAATTCGGATATTGGTATGCTTGAGGTTGTCCCAGAGGCCCCTTACACTATCTTCAATTTTTTGGATTCTTTTGGTTTCTTGCTTTTTCAGCTGAGTGGATTTTACCTCTTTGTATTTCAAATCTTTAACTTGGTTCTTGGGATGCTCCAGAGCACTTTTAGGTCTTTGTATAATATTTTTTATTTCAGTCAGTGTATGCTTAATTTCTGTTTGGTCCTTTTTCATATCCTTGAGAGTCTCCTTTATATCCTTGAGGGTCTCCTTCATTTCCTTGTAGGACTCATTCATTTCCACGTTGGTCTTGATCATTTCCTTGCAGGTCTCGTTCATATCCTTGAGGGTCTCGTTCGTTTCTTTGTAGGACTCATTCATTTCCTTGTCGGCCTTGCTTATTTCCTTATAGGTCTCGACCTTTTGTAGGAGCCTCTTGAGAAGCCCTATAACCGTGGTTTTGAATTCCATGTCCAGTCTTTTTTTTCCCTCCATTTCTTTCACATCTGATTTCTTTCCATGTCTCTGCATGGTGGCTGCTTCCCTGAGTTGGTCAATTAGCTTTGTGTGGTAGACTTCCTACTAGGGACAGTGGCTCAGCCTCCCCAGTTACCTGAGGTGGATATGGGTTGCACAGTCTTGCTGAAGTTAAGCTCAGGTTAATCGTTGTTAGCACTTGGAGGGGTTGACCTCCAGGCCAATTGTCTGTGAAGCTCAGCTGTGCTCAGGTTGGATGGGCGGAGTCTCCGGGCCGAGCAGACAGCGTCAGCTCCACCCTATGCGGCCCTAGGGACTCTGTGCCGGGGGCAATGGCCACCAGCACCTCTGAGAGAGAGCCACTGCCGAGCTCCACTGGCTGCCGGGGAATTCAAACTCTCCCCAAATGAGTCTGCACGCCCAATGTCTCACCCAGGGTCGTAAAACAAAGCAGTCTGTCGGTTTCCCGAATGAGACAGCAAGTCGCAGAGTGCTCTCGATGCGGTCACGCAGCTGAGCTGTTCCCAAGTTCACGTGCAGGCTCCCTTCTCCACAAGCTGGCAGATCCTTGCAGCACCCGAGCTTCAGCATGCCCTCCCACTGTCCAGTTTTTACCCCGTATGATAGTGGGTTCCCTGGACTTCGTCCAGAGCTGGAGAATCAGTCCAGTGGGACGTCTTTGTCTCCCTGTTCGAGAAAACTGGCTGGTTTTCAGCTGCCCGCCCTCTCCGTTGGTGCGCGAATCTTCAATGCTGTCCGCCGCCGCTCCTCCGAGTCACAGTGTCTTATCTTCACTTTTATTTGTGGAATTTTCACTCGGCCAGCTTTCTGGTGATTCTGGAAGGTGTTTGTTCTTTCGTTAAGTTGTAGTTTTAAAATTGCTGAGTATGACGGCAAGATAGGTGTTTACCTATGCCGCCATCTTGGTTCTCCCCCCTCAGTTGACTTTAAATTTCATATAAACAGCCAATGCATTTTATTTTATTTATTTAAAAAATGCTTTTTATTGATTTCACAGATGAAGGGAGAGGGACAGAGAGATAGAAACATCAATGATGAGAGAGAATCATGGCTCGGCTGCCTCCTGCACGCCCCCCACTGGGGATCGAGCCCATACCCCAGACATGTGCCCTGACTGGGAGTCGAACGGTGACCTCCAGGTCCCTAGGTCGATGCTCAGCCACTGGGCCATGCCGGCCGGGCCAACCAAATACATTTTAAAAGTGTAAGCATATCCCAAATGTTGCATGAAATACACTAAAACAATGTTTTTATTGTTTACCTGAGATGCAAAGTTAACGGAATATCCTGTATTTCATCTGGCAACCCTGATACCGTCATCCTGCCCATTTTACGGATCAGGAAGAGGAGGCCCAGAGAGGTTAAGTGCTGTGCCCCAGGTGGCACAGCCAGGGAGGAAGAGAGGGAGGATAGAGGCCCGACCACGGGCCCAACGCCTTTAGCATTCATTCAATTTCTGCCTCCAGATAGCCCAAGACTGGTCTGAGCTTCCTGAGTGAGCAAAAGCCCCCTTTCCCCCCGGGTCAGGAGCCCCTTCCTCATTCTCCTGCAGAGGCAGCTGCAGCAGAGGGGTTGCAGGCCCAGGGCTCTGGGAAACCCGCAGGCGAGCTCATTCCATGGACTCCGGACTCTGGCGCCTGATCTAGGGCGGCCAGTCCCCGGTAACAGCTGGTCTTGAGTCGCTGTAAACAGCTGGCCTAGAGCTGCTGTCACAGCGCCCGTGTCTAGGTGTGACTGCCCTGTGACTCGATACCCTGCCACCAGTCCCGTCACTGGATACTCGGTAAACAGCGTTCGGAGAACGGGCAGCAGTGTCCTGTCTGGTTGTGAGGTGCAGGGCCAGGGGCTGGTCAGACTCAGTCCAGGTCCTGACCCCCCTCAGCAGTCAATGCTTGCTTTGTTCAGACACTAAAAATAAACATCGGTCCAGATACCTGTGACCTGTCAATGGTGCCCCTTCGTCATCCACCTGCCCTAATATTTCTCAGCCGGTTACCTGGAAGGTCTCTGAACAGTGTTTGATTCTCCGATTCTTCGTAACAAAGAATCCTGATACTTTGATACCTCACCCAGGGGCGGGCCAGCTACGACTCTGCTCATGACCTAGAAATGGCTTCCACACTTTGAAATGACTGAAAACAGACCAAAGACACGTATTGTGAGATGTCAAAACTAGAGGAAATTCGAAGTTCAGCATCCACAAATAAAGTTTTAAAAAATTATTTTAAAGAAATTTTCACCCCAGGAGTGAAGATATTTTTTCCATGAGAGTGGAAGGGGGTTGGGGGGAGGAGAAAGAAAAACACATCGATTGGTTCCCTTCTGCTCTTGCCCCAACTGGGGCCAGGAATTGAACCTGCAATTGAGGTATGTGCTCTTGACCGGGAATCAAACCTGTGACCTTTCCATCCTCGGACCGATGCTCTAACCCTTGAGCAAAATGAGCCAGGGTCACGAATAAAGTTTTGTTGAAATCCAGCCATGCCCCCTCACTTGTGTGTTGTTCAGGGCTGCTTGCAAGTGAGCAGAGTGGAACAGTTACAATCAGAGACAGCTTGGTGCGAAGCCTCCAATATCAGCATCTGGCGATTTATAGATGAAGCTGCTGGTTCCTGTTCTAAGTTCTTGGTTAGTGGCCAGTGGTCAGTGGCCAGTGTCCACGGTGTCATACACTGTGCAGACAGCGAGTCCCTTGGCTCTGCGAGAGGCACATCCAGCCCGACACGCTGGCCTGCGTGGTGCAGGGAACGTTTGGTCTCTGACGGCGTCCATATGCCTTTAAATCGCGGGAACAGTCACTGCTGGGCAGCCGACCAGACCAGACGCAAAGGGGCCCGAGAGGCAGCGGAGGAGGGAGCACGGCTCTCGGCCTCGGGGGCAGCACCAGGAACTCTGAGCTGAAGAGTCAGACTTTCTCCCGAGGGACGTGGGGAGCTCCGTCTGGAGTGGGAGCAGAGCAGGGAAGCAGGGACAGGGCCTCTGTGACCTTGGACTTCCATCCATGTGGTGGGGGAGGGGCCAGAATAGGGGCCTCTCTAGGCCTGGAGTCTGGGGGGCACAGGGATGGGAGGGTTTCATGGGAGAGGTCAGTGCATGGATAATGCGTGGGGCCGTCTCTTCCCCCACAACTACCCCAAACACCAAGCAGGCTCCTGGGGAGGGAGGCAGCAAGGACTTGGGGGCCAGGGTGAGGCAGGGATCCTTTCCCTTGGGGGACATGCTCTAGGCTCCTGCCATCCCATCGGCCGTGGGCGTTCATTGCGCTCTCGCTGTGGCTCTGCCCTGAGAGCGCCCTTTACAGGGGAGGCAGAGGGGGTGGCGACCCCATCATTATGGTCTAGTTGTGAATTCTAGAAGCTCCAGGGAGGAGCTGAGAGAGAAACTGGGCAGCGTGGTCAGGGAGGCGGACGGGCCTCTGAGGAGGGGATGTTCGGACTTGGACCTGAAGAAGAAGGCAAGGGCTTGTAGGGAGTAAAGGAAGGACTATCTGGGCAGAAGGAACAGCATGTGCAAAGGCCCTGAGGCAGGACTGAGCTGCTGGGATGGAGGCTGTGGGGGCGGGGCCACATGGGACCTGGTGGCCGTTGGGAGGGTGTGTGAGGGATCTGAGTCTTGTTTCACAGTTCCCGGGGCTGCCCTGGCCGGGGCACCGAGACACCAGCCAAACACCCACTCTGCGCTGCCTCGGCCCTAGAATGTCTCTGGTCCACGCCTCCAGCGAACCAGTCTGGCGGGGGGCCTGGCGTCAGCCGAGGGCAGAAGGGCCACTGGCCTGAGCAGGACAGTTCCCAAAACACACGGGCCTCTGGGTCAAGTGGAATGTCTTGTCCGCCCTTCTGAACTACAGGGCTTGGCAGGGCCTGAGGGTGCTACGCCAGCAGGAGGCACCTCCTGGGGTGAAGCCTGGCAGGGGCACCTGGGCCAGATCCAGAGTCTGCGTGTGGAAAACATGGTCTCATGTTGCCGGCGGGGTGTCGTTGGCCTCCTGAGAGGCCACAGCCCTGGCAGCCGGGTACAGATGTCCTCAGCCCCTGGGTCAGGGCTAGGTCAGAGAAGGGGGGGGTACTAGAGGTGAGGTTTTGAAGGATGAATAGAAGTTTGCCAACAAGATAAAAGGCATCCAGGAAGGTGTAGGAGGCTGCAGTTTGGCCTCATCTGGCCTCCATGGCTGAGGGACCCCAGACTGTCCCTGAGCCGCAAGTGTTTTTCCCTCTTGGACAAGGAAAAGGCCCTGCGGTCAGACCAGCCCACGCCTGAACCCAGGCTTTTCCACCTCCTGGGTGACTCTGGGCACGTGAGGCCACCCCACGACTGGTCCCTGTTGACAGGAGAATAAACTGAGGCTCCACCCATCTTAGGATGCGGACCACGTCAGAGCTGGGGCCTGTGGTGCAGAGTGGGGGCAGGGCAGGGGGCGGAGAGAATCATGAACGGGGTGACTCGTGCAAGCCATTATTCCGAGGCCTGAGAGCTGGAGAGGAGGGGGCGGAGCAGCCCGGCCAGAGGGCATAGCAGGGGCAAGTCCCCTGAGGCGAGAACCCTTTCGGGCGCTTCAAGAGACTGGCAAGGAGGCAAGTGGGCTGCGGGCCGGTAAGCAGTGGGAGAGGCAGATGGAAGGGAAGGAGATGGGGCCACCAGAGCTGTGGGGACCAGGAGGAGCCATGTGGGTTTGGAGCAGGGAAAAGACGGATCTGGAGTGACATCAGCATCGGATTCAGGTTGGACCTGGGGATGGAGACCTGGGGATGCTCCCATCTGCCAGCACAAACCAGCCCAGCTGAGCACAGGCCGCACACACCACTGCCCGCCGCTGACAGACCCCCTGCCAGCACCAAACCGGGCTGGCCACGTGGCATGTAGCAGCGCACGCCTGCTTCCCACATTGGCTGAGACGTGTAAACCCACATGCGAGGTCCATGTAACACGTGTGCACACACCTCTGGATGGCTCCACCAGCAAGGCTGACACGCAAACACACAGGCCCACCTGTTAGCACTACCTCTTTCCAGGCCCCCACCCCGCCCCGCCCCCACCCTTGCCACATCACGAGGAAGCTCAGGAAGCGCTGCTGGGGGCTCCCTCGAGAGCTAGCTTCCTGTTTTCAGAGAGGCTGAGAACTGCTGGCGGAATGTCCTGGAGGCCCCACCCGCACACACTGTCTCAGCACCCCCATCCAGCCCCATGACCTCACATCCTCTCGAGCCCACTACTGACCCCGTCCTACAGTGAGATCAGGTTCCAGACGAGGAAACTAAGGCTCAGAGAGGGTTGCCACTAGCCCAGGTCACACAGGAAGAAAGAGGTGGAGCCCAGAGTCCAGACGCTGAGCCCCCACCTTCCTTCCTCTGGCGCACCGTGCCGGCCTGGGGTCAGGGTTTACAAACGGGCAGTCACCCTCCTGCCTGCCCCGTGGCCCCCAGGCTCCTAGGCTCCGAGCAGCTGCAGGCCTTCCTGCTGGTGGATGCACCCTCTCCATATTCCCCATTTCCCAGCCCATCTCACCCATCTGTCCCCCAGAGAAGGGCCACCCACGTCACAAACATTAATGGAACGTCAGCTCCGAACAAAACAGACCAGGTCACACACTCCGGGCTCGGTGGGGGATACCCAGCCCGGGAGCAAACAGACAAATAGGCCTGCAGCAGCCTCTCGGTATCCCAGCCCCGCCAGCTCCATCTTGCCTGCGGTGGCTGCACAGGCTATTCCCTCTACCTGAATGCCTAGCTCCCTGGTGAACTCGTCTTCATCCATCAAAGCCCCACCTCCAATGCCCTCCTCTCTTGGAAGCCGTCCCAGCACCTACCAGTCCCCATCCTTCCCTATGACCCCACTGACTCCATGGGGCTGTGGATTCCACTACAATCTCATTGGGATTCTGTTCCGTATCCTTGCTGATAGGTACCCCTCCCCAACTGGTGGGCGGAGCCGAATACCTTAAGCCCCCTGACTCCTGGGTCCAGGGGTACCCAATCATGCGCCTTATATGAAGCTGCCAATCAGCGCGTGCCGGGTACCCTAAGCCCCCTCCCCTACCCCTTAAAAGACACCTTCACCCCGCACGTCCTCTCTCTCTCTCTCTCTCCCTCTCTCTCTCTCTCTCTTTCTCTCTCTTTCTCTCGCCCTTGGGAAGTGAGCCGGCAGGGTCTTCTCTTCAATAAAGCCTGAATCCTGGTACCCTGGTCTCTCTGTGCCATCTGTTTCATCTTTCACTTGCCATGATGGCTAGATGACGCATCACCACCTTCAGGCCTATCATCATCTCTAGGGAGCCCCATACTCCCAGGATGACTGGCTCAGCCAGAGTCACATGCCCATCCCTGAACCAGTTCCTGCGTCTGTTGTGACAAAAGGCTCTAATTGGCCAGATTTGATCACATGTCCACTTCTGGACGTGGCTCCTTTTTCTCACCGAAGGCAGGCGGGGAGAGTAGATGCTCTCCAGAGTTGGAGGTTCCTGCCCGCCCCATTCTGGCTGGTGGGCCTCGGGCAAGCCTCCTCCTGTTCTCTGTGCCTCGGGTTCCCCACCTGTAAATCAAGCTCCTCAGGGCTGAGGTGTTGGAGTACAGAGGAGTCCTCCCCTCCCCCACCTGCTGTTGGGGGCAGGGCCCTGTTTGCCCTGTAGCCCCCATCATTGTTCTCTCTGTGAGTCTCCCAGACAGCTGCTCGGGTGGCAGGCACCAATAGCCAGGCTGAGTCATCCATTCCCTGGGCCCCTTGCCCAGCCTGAGGCTTCCTGGGGACTTTCCTGGCCTTCCATGAACATCAAAAATAAAGTGAAGACTCCAGGACAGGGAGAGCGAGGGCAGAGACTGCGTGAACAAGTCTGTGTGCGCCCTGGCCTAGAGTCAATCCCACGTCCTGTCCCCCCTCTCCCACAGGGAGGCCACGGCCACTTCACTGGAATGGGGACTCTGCGTGTGGACACGCCTCAAGCCCTCACCTGGGGCTGTGGGTGCCCAGCGCTGCGTGAGCATGGTCATTACGGTTGTACCTGTTTGGACAGATGAAAGCTTTCTTGGTGCCTGTTCACCGGCCCGTTTCCAAGTGTCTATGTGTGTACGTGCATGTGTGTGTGTTGCTGCACGCGTGCGTGCATCAGGCCGTCCTGTGTGCAGAGCCCTGGGGCCCACGCGACAGAGACCCAGCCCCTTGCTGGAAAAGGTGTGTCTCGTGGAGGATTCCCTGGGCAAAGGCTGGGGGGCTACAGGGAGACTGTTGGGTGCAGGGAACAGTAGAGGCAGGGAGCAGCCGGCGTGCATGGTCGGGCAGGCTGAGGGGGATGGGGAGCTGAGTGAGTGTGCCTGGGCAGCTTCAGCAGAGCGGAGCTTTGGGAGGAAGTGACATCAATTCTGAACTATTCACTGAACACCTACTCTGTGTGCCCGGGGCTGGGACACAGCAGGGCTCCGGGGCAACAGAAACCACAACAAACAAGCAGATCTACAACTCTGGGGAAGGGGGAAGATCGGGAAGCAAAATGCACCAGGCCAGGGGAAGGGACCCCAGGGCGCCTGGCCTAGAGACCAGAAGGGTCCTGAGGAGGTGGTGTGCGCCCTGCGGCCCGCAGGAGAGCAGGTCCTGGGCGGATCTGGGGAGAGGAAGCTCCAGGTAAAAGGTACAACAGGTGCAAAGGCCCTGAGGTGGGGATGCGCTGCAGAGGAACCAGTCCAGGGAGGTCTGAGCCCACTGCAGGGAGGGGAGGCATCAGGGAGCATCTCTGGTGGGGAGCAGGGCCACCAGGACAGGCTGTCCTGTAACTGGAGCCCAGCAGGAAATTGTCCCCCCCTCCTGCCTGCCCTCAGCACAGCCCGCTCAGGACAGAATGTGCCGGGAGGCGAGGCCAGCGGTGGCCGCGTCTGGGGGCTGGAGCAGGGTGGGGGGAGGATTCCTGAACAGCAGCCCTGCTGGGCCCCCTGCCAGCCAGGCTGGAAAACAAGCAGTGGAAGCTCTGCCTGCCTGTCCCCCAGGCCCCTGGGCCTTGCCCAGCCACAGCAGGGGACAGAGATGGCGAAAGGGCCAGAGACCGACAGAGACAGAGAGACAGCGAGACAGAGATGGTGAGGGACGGAGGTGGGGGGACACAGAGACAAGAGAGACAGATAGTCGAAGAGTCAGAGACTGAGAGAGACAGAGAAGATGACCAAGAGAGATGATGAGCAAGAGACAGAGCCAGAGCTAGTGGGAGAGACTGAGACGGTAGTGAGAGCCAGACAGATTCTGAACGGGCGCCAGGTCTGATGTGGGGTCCTGGGGACCAGTGCAAGGCAGTGACACCCCCCCACCAGAAACTTGGTTTTCCCCGGAGGAGGGAAGGATTCCCCTCCAGTCACTCAGTCCTGGAGCCAGGGACACAGATCGAACCCAGCCCTGCCCTCCAAGGTTCAGACAAGTAAGTGAACATCTAAACAGGAATGTCAGAGCGTGATGAGGGCCATGAAGACAACAGGGAGAGGGAATGAGGAGCGGGGGGCTGTGTGGCGACATCAGCCAGGAGGTCGACCTGTCCCTGGAAAGGGGGCGCTGGGAATAAAGAGGAGTTGGCCGCAGGGAAGCGTCTGCAGCAGAAGGCACCTGCGCAAAGGCCCTGGGTGGGAGCCAGCTTCAGGTGTGGGAGTCACAGCCAGGAACGGAAAAGGAGCTGGGGAGAGAGACGGGTGGGAGGTCTTAGAAGCCTGGGGAGAGGTGGGGTTTATTTTAGATTTGTTCACTCTCCTCTATGCCCTAAGGGCCGCTCC
Source organism: Antrozous pallidus (assembly GCA_027563665.1). NCBI lineage: Eukaryota > Metazoa > Chordata > Mammalia > Chiroptera > Vespertilionidae > Antrozous > Antrozous pallidus. The sequence continues at coordinate 94,685,309 of CM050516.1, read as the reverse complement.
CTGTGTTCAGGGAGTTCCCTGGATTCTGGGCTGTCCGAGCCAGCTGCATCCCCACTATCCGGCATCTGAAACAGAACATCCATCTCCTCTCAGGATCAGGTTCCCCACAGAGGCAGAGGCAGGACTCCTGGGGACACGGCGCGGCTTGTCTTCCCGAGCTGCTGGGAGAGCCTTTTTTAGAGCTGCACCCACATCTGCTGCTGCAGTCAACACCTGGGCCTCGCCTCCATTCAGGAGCTGGGATCTGGCGTCACGCACTCCCTGGGCACGGGGAACGTGTCCTCTAGAGTCTGGGGGCTGCCACTTGGGGTCTGGGTGTCTGTGCTGTGGGAAGAGCTCCCCCGGTCCCAGTCTCAGGGACGTTCGGGTCTGGCACACTCCGAGCGGGGTGCCAGGTCAGCTGCCCAGAGCAGATGCTGCAGGACAGGGAGCGCTGGGTGGACCCCAGGATCAGGAGCCGCTGGAAATCAGGGCCCAAACTCAGATCGAGGGAGGAGACGATGGAGGCTGTGGTGGAGGGGAAGTGTCCCAGAGTCTCAGATGGAGAAACAGGCTCAGAAGCAAGTGCCCTGTTTGGGATGGGGGGAGAGGCTGAAAGAGATCGAAGGACTTGTGTGCATGCGTATGAGCATAACCAATGGATACAAGACACTAGGGGTGAGGGGGGCAGGTGAGGGCATGTACTGGGAGATAGGGGAGGCTGGGGAGAGGTCAATGAGGGGGGAAGGAGACATATGTACTACTATTTGTAATACTTTAAACAATTTTAAAAATAAAAATAAATCTCAAATGCTAGAAAGAAAGAAAGAAAGAAAGAAAGAAAGAAAGAAAGAAGAAAGAAAGAAAGAAAGAAAGAAAGAAAGAAAGAAAGAAAGAAAGGAAGGAAGGAAAGAAGAAAGTGCCTTGTGGTCACACAGCAAAGGTTCAACCCAGATCTCCCACTGTTGTCCCTAGGTTCCCACCCCCCACGAACCCATCCTTGCCCCTCAGCCCCATCAGTGACCATCCTGATGGCCAGTTAATTTTCACGGCCTCAGGCCCTTGGGGGGCCGGTGGGCAGTCTGGGATGGGACCAGGGCTGTCATTGGGCCTTGCCCCAAGGGGCAGGACTTCAGAATCTGAGGCAGAGCCTGAGCTGCTGGCTCTGCCAGAGCCGCAAGTGGGGTGTGGCCTCCTAAGTTCCAGGGGCTGTTTTGAGTGGCGGTTCCATCAGGCCCCACGTGGGGCTCTGGGCAAGTCACCTCACTCCCTTGGACTCACTTTCCCCACCTGCAGCCCCCGGAGAATGACAACCTCCCACCACTCAGGCTGCCTCTGAACCCTTGTGAGTGTTCAGACAAAGCCTGTGCACATGGTCCACAGAAGCCCTAGTCCAGTGGTCGGCAAACTGTGGCTCGCGAGCCGCGGTTTGCTGCTCTGTTGACAAATGAGTTTGCCAACCACTGCCCTAGTCACAAGCGCCAAAACGTAGAAACGACTCAAATGTCCATCAACTGGTGAATGGACGGACAGAACACAGTCCGGGCACAGTGGAGTGCTGCTCAGCCATGGAAAGGAGTGACCATGACACACTACAATGTGGGTGAAGCTCAAAACACGCTGACACAGAGGCCACACAGGGTGTGACCCCATTTATACAAAATGTCCAGACGGACAAACCTACAGGCAGAAAGCAGGTTAGTGGTGGCCAGGGGGCAGGAGAGGGGATGGGGAGTGACTGCTTAGGGGGACAGGGTCTCAACGTGGGGTGATGAAATGCTCTGGAACTATAGAGGTGGTGGCTGAACATTGTGAATGTGCTGACCACCACAGGACTGTTGTCTTTAAAATGGCTCATTTTACGTCCTTGTTGGCGTGGCGCAGTGGTGTGCGGGTCGGTCTCACCTTCGATTCCGGTCAAGGGCACCTGCCTGGGTTGCGGGCGTGCAGGGGGCAGCCGATCCATGATTCTCTCTCTTCATGGATGTTTCTCTCTCCCTCTCCTTCTCCCTTCCTCTCTGAAGTCAATAAAAAGTATATTTAAAATGGTTCATTTTATGATATGGAAATTCCATCTAAAAAAAAAAACAAAAAAGAAAGGAAAAAGCCCAGACTCAGAGAGTCAGGGCCTCCTGCAACCCGGAAGCCTACCCAGCCCGCCTCTTCCTCTCCATTTGCGAACAGAAGCTTCCTGTCCTTCACCGTTCCCGTGACCAGCACCTGTGCCTGCACCGGGGGAGAGGCAAGGGCTGTGGGGGTCTGGCTCCAACCCCAGCCCAGCCTCCCTGGGCCTCAGTTTCCCCTTCTGGACAATGGGCTGCTCAACCCTCAGCCCATTGGCTTGGAATTCGATCAGGATGGTAGTCAAGGCTACCCCAGCTTCCGCAGCAGCTGGGGGAAGAGAAACCAAGAAGCCTAGTCTCTTCCTCCACATTTTTATTAAAAAAAAAAAATTGTACAAAAGAGAACAATTTAAGGTTTTGGAATGCTGAGACCCAGGCGGGGACTCTGCCCCAGCCAGGACCAGGACTCTGCAGCTGGGGGCTTACCAGCCCCTTGCTCTGGACACAGGGGTCTCCGGAAGCACTCTGGCCCTGCTGTCACCCCAGGCTGACCTCTGTCCCAGGGCCTGGGTGAATGCTCTGCCGTCATTATCTTGAAACTCTCACTACTCCTCGAACAAGGCCCCCACGTCTTCACTGCAAGTTATGTAGCAGGTCTTCTGAACCGGGGTCTCCCAGCCACACAGCTGAGTGCCTGGAGAAGCCCTCAGGCCGTCTCAGCCTGGGGTAGAAGCTCTAGTTTTCAGACGCTTCAAAGGCTGGAGCCGCTGCCCCTGCCGCCCACGGCTCCACACGGCTCCCAGGACCTGCTTCCCTGAATGACTCATTCCTGGGCCCTCGGGCCTGCCGGACCTTGCAGTGTGACAGTGTGACCTCAACGGAAGCACTTGCCCTCTGAGCCCCGGGTCCAAGATGAAGGGGTCAGTCTCCAAGCTTCCCTGACCTTGTCTGACTTCTCTCTCTTGCTTGCCTGTCTCCTGAGCTTATTCATATGCCAAAGCTTCAGCTAAAAATGCCTCTTCCTCCAGGAAGCCTTCTCTAATTTCTCCCTGGATTCTCTGAGGCTTTCCTCCGGAAGGAAGTATCTGTGCCCGGCTGTGTCGCTCCCAGATGGGGACTCCTGGGGAGCCCGGTCCACAGCTAGCAGAGACAGCTTGAACAGTCACTCGGATCCTGCAACAGCCATTCGATGCTTTACAAGGACCAGCTCAGTCAGATGCCAGACTGGATCTTCCTTTGTCCTGGGTGAACAGCCCTGCCTCGTCCCAAGACTTGATTTCCCCAACCTCCACCGCAGTCAGGCGTGTCTCTCCTGGCCCAGCCAATCCCCATGTCCACCGAGGCTGGAGGCACATGTGTGTGTGCAACCTCATCCTTGGAGGTACCCACTTCCTCTCCCACTCAGCAGGTCATGCTGCGTGGCCTCATGGCTTCAGAGGGGGGGTTTGGATCCTCCTGAGGAAAACAAACCCATCAAGCCTCAGGGGGGCAGCAGAGGCGCAGAAACACCCCAGCCCCGATCTTCTCCAACCGCTACAGCAGATGAGGCTCAAGGCTGGTCCAGCCCTGAATGCGTGTAGACACAGGAGTTTCATGAACCCTTAAAACTCCTGTGTCTCCCACCTCCCTCCTGGCTCCCAGGGCCTGGAAAGGCGTGGGACTTCTAGGGTCCCCAAGCTCACCTCGGAGTACAGGGGTGGCGGGCGGTAGCGGAACTCGTGGATATAGGCGAAGAAGGGGCCTTCGAGGCTCACGTCGGATTCCTGAGGTAGAGGGAAGCGGCCCTGCCCGCTGGCTGCCGCATCGCCTGCCACCACCTCTGAATAGTCTGGAGGGGCTGGAAAATGAGAGCCGAGGGGTGAGGGTGGTGGTGGGCGGGGAGCGCTGGGATTGGGGACAAGTGTGCCCGTTCTGGGCTGCTGGGCTGTGTGTCCTCAGCCTAAGATTCTTGGGGGATCCGTGGTGGTCAATGTGATCATTACTGTGCGCTATTACAGATGGGGCATTAACGTTGGGGAGGGCGTGTTGGCCTGGCTCTTCTACCCCCCGCCCCGGGGACACCAGGATGGGCACTCACCCTCAGGCTGCTCTGGCATGGCCCCCAGCCCCCAGTCTAGCAGGAAGCTGGCATGACTGCCCACACTGGACGAGCGGCTGCCAAAAGGGTGCAGGGGGACAGTGCCGATGACCAGCGGCAGCTCCAGGAGCAGCTTGGATGTGCCCGGAATGTCCACACAGACCTGGAGGGAGAAGCCACAATGGAGGGTGCCCGGGCAGCCTCCTCACACCTGCCTTCTACAGAAGGAGGCCCTTCCTATACTCAGAGGCCCCCGCGCCAGCTTTGGGGGAACCCTACCTGGGGACAGAGCAGGTGCAACACGGCCCCCCTCCCCCCGCCTCCTATGATACTCCACCTTGAGGGCGTAGTCCACGTGCAGCACGCGGCAGTGCAGGATGGAAGGGCCCACCGGGGGGATGCGGAGCGCCCGGCCCTGCCACAGCGCCCGCCGCCCGGGGCCCACCGGCTCGCCGGAGACGCTGGCCACCACGGCGTGCTTCTGCTTGCGGGCGCCTCGCGCCATGAAGGTCTGTGTCTGGACCACAACTGCCCGTGGCAGCACGGGGCGCGTGGAGCTGTTGTCAATCTCAGCGAACACAGGGATCACCTCGCCTGCAATGGGAGGTGGCGGGGCCTCAGTGTCCCCACCTGCAGCCCTGACGCTGGCCCTCCTCCCGAGTCGGCTGCTCCCGCCTGCTACCTGGGGTGTAGCCCTTGCGGTCGATCTTGGCCGAGAGGGAGACGAGGCCTCGGTTACTGTACCAGGATCGGGCGACCTTCTCCCGGGCTCCTGCCTGAGGGGCCTTCCGCGTGGAGGAAAAGGCACAAATGGGTCACGGTGTGGGGCTTCCAAGCCACCCCCAGCTGAGGGGAGACCTGAGTTCCGGCCCAGCGTCCTGGTCTCTTTCCCACAATCTAGGAAAGATCTGTACCATGGATCTAGGAATATGACCCTTCTCATTAAGCTACAATTGAAAGGAGCAAGCGAGTATGTAATTAGTGCTCAGCAAGCCATTATTTTGTGCCCTGGCTGTGCCCTATTTAACAGATCGGGCATCTGAGGCTCAGAGAGGGCGGGACAATCGCTCCGAGCCACAAAACAAATGGCTGGGATTTGCACCAGGCTGCACTGACTCAACAGACATCCCCTTGCCTGCCTCCCTCCCAGCCAGGACCCAAACCCAACTGTGAGCAGAACTTTGTGACAATTTGTGAAGGGGGTGAGGAGCCGGGGTGGATCCCCCCGCAGCCAGGCCCCTGGGCTACCACCCCACCTCCCCGGGGCAGCCAGCCACACACCAGCAGGGTAGGGGTGTTGATGTCCACAGGTTCGATAACAGTAAACACCTTCCTTGCCCGGCGGGCAGGAACCCAGGGCCGGTGCAGGGTGGCCTTGATGCAGTAACGGACACTGCCGTGTTTGCCCTCGAATGACGTCACCAGTGTCCTGGGGTGGAAGGAAGGGGCTTCAGGGGGATGCCGTACAGAGACTAGCAGGTTGGGGATTCCCAAGGACTTAGCCTTGACAGACACAGAGACACTCCTGAGGGCCTCCGGGTGGAGACAGTCTTGGGGCTCCTAGGTCCCCAGATAGGAAGCAGTGGAGCCCCAAACCTGGGGGGTACTCCCCCACAATCCAGCACCCCAGATGACTTACGGAGGCAGCTGGAAACTGAATGGGAACTCGTGGCGCCCAGCAGGCAGCGTGGTGGTCTCTCCAGTATCTGCAAGTAGGAGCAAGAGGGGGTGGCTCTGTGGCTGAGGGGTTCGCAGAGCGCGCAGCACTTGCGCCACGCAGGGGTCCCTAACTGTACCTGGCCCGAGAAGCGTGGCACAGTGGCTCAGGACCTCCAAGCGCTCGCTGTAACTCTGCGTGTACGCGGTGCTAGAGCCGGAGCTGCGTGACTCGCTCCAGTGCACGTGGGCGCGGCCCCGCGCGCGCAGCCTCAGGGCGCCCACGCGCGCCGGGCCCGCCAGCTCCAGCAGCACCCGGCCGGCTACGGCCTGGCCGCCGCTGAAAACGGGATCGGCGCCGGCGCTCGCCGCGTCCAGCAGCACCACGAATGCCTTCACCTTGTCGAACAGCATCGCGCCGGGGAGGCAAACCCTAGACACCTGGACCCTGGCCTCGAATCCCCGACACGGCGGAGCGAGGTGCAGAGGCCACAGCTTCAGGACGCGCACCCACCCGGCTCGCGCGGGAGCGTTTACTGAGCCACCCAGAGGTTCTTCACAGCCCGCTGGCGCCGCGCTTATATGGCGGGGCGGGGCGGGGGCCGGACACATGCCCCGCCCCGGATGGAGTAGCCAATGGCGCGGCGAGGGGCGTGGCCCCGCCCTGGCGTGTAGGAAAACAACAAACTCCCGGACTCCCAGTGGGCCAGCCCTCCACCCTCGTGGACCCTGGGGTGGAACTGAAGCACCGGACACCAGATTCGGTCTCTCGCGGACCCCGGGAGTAAAAAGGGGAAACTGAGGCCAGGAAGCGGGGCCTGGGCCTGAGGTCACTCAGAAAGACCATTCGGTCCTTTGGCTTAATCAACCCGCCACTGTTTGTAGCTATGACCCGGACAAGTCCGGCCAGAGCTGGAGGGGTGTGGAATGGCCTGGCCCCGATCGGGGCGCTGAGAGCCCAGGTCACCCGGGCCGCAGTTTCTTCCTGTGTGCAATGGGGAGGGATGAGGAAGTCGGTGGGGACTCCTCACCCCCCACCCCTCGTACCTGCTGCCCCCCTCCTCTGATTCAAACCCCGCTCAGCTGGGCGACTCCGGACTGGTGACAACCTGTTCCCAAGTGCGCAGCGCCGGGAGAAAACAAGCCCCCATCTCAGAGGGCTGTGCATGAACCACAGTGTTGCCCCTACTAAACCCTGCTTCCCAGAGCCTTGTTCCCGGGCCACCAACGCGCCGCCACTCGCCACTCGATTGCGACAAAGCACTCAAGCACCAGCCAACATTTCTTTTCCAAACTCCAGCCCCGGACAAAGGCCTTCTAGACTTTTAGGCCTAGCCCTCGGGCACCTCCAGCCCTGGTCCCCTCACAGACAGAGCCGAGTGCAGGGGTAGTTCCAGGCACCCCGGGTCCAGGGCTGCGCTGCTTGCTCGGGGCGGGGATGATCCTTCTCCGGGCCTCAGTTTCGCCAGAGGAGCATCATACGTGGGGAGTTTTTAAGCCACAAGTTGCCTCTTCGCGATCTACGGGGGACCTGCGCCCTCTCCTGGCAGCGAGATGCACTGCCGCTCGAAGCCATGCTACCTGGGTCATCCCTTTGAGTCTGGCTCAGGCCACGCAGGGCCGCCCCTCGGAAGGCCTCCGCACTCCCAGTTGGAGACGGCCATAACCAGACAGGGTCAGCCCGCGACAGTGGTCGGAGCAGGCGCAAAGGATGGGGCAGAGGCTGTCTCCTCAGTGATCAGTCTGGGGTCTGCTTAAAGGAGGAGGCTCTGGGGCTGAAACAAGGAGTTGGAACCTTCTATCACCGCCAAGTGGAGCCACGAGAGAACAGGAGGCCATAAGCCAGGAAGAGGTGGAGGATGAGGTGACTCTGGCAGGACAGGAAGGCTCATGGTGAGCAAGCACTCCCCTCAGTCCATTCTATAGATGGGACATTCACCCACTGCCCCTAAGATGGGAGAGTCAGACAGCAGATGAAAAAAGCTTCACCTCCCCAGGGTCGAAGCCACCAGTGAGTGAGACCAGGGGGACTGCAGGGTGAGAGCAGCCCCAATTTTGCTTGAGCTGCAGGAGAAAGGAAGTTCCTCTGAAGTTCCTCTGGGGACCCTTCCTGCCACACCCTATGCCAATAGCCTGGGGTTCCACAGCTGGTCAGGCCAGAGCCCCCCAAACCTGGAGGCTGTTGGACCAGGCCGCAAAGCCAGGTCTGAGCTGCCTCCTGCCGTGCATATTTCACAGATGGGCATAAGGGAGGGGACGGAAGGGTCACCCAAAGAGGCCCATGTCCTCCAAAGCCCTTTCTGTGACCCCTGTTCTGCTCCTGACCGGCCATTTGGTGTGGGGGGGGGGGGGGGGACTGAGACTTGCCAGGGTCAGAATCTCCGCCTAATCTGACCTCACCCCCCAAGTCTCCTTCCCCTCACCTGCAAAGGCCACCAGAACTCCAATCCAGGGAAGAACTTGCCCCAGCAAACACTTCGGGCTAAACTGGCTGAGCGACACAGTGGCCTTGGTTGGGAATCAGGGATCCCAGGCTTGGGGCTAACAGGGATCCTGGGGTCCAGAGAGAAGGATCTCCTTGCCCCACCCGGGTATTCCTCCAGACAGAAGGTCCCCACCACACACCGCACAGCCTCTAAATCGAGGGCGTCTGTGCTCTGGAAGGTGGGTGCCCAGACCCTGGGGAAGGGGAACAGGACCCAGCAGAGAGGGTTTTGGAACGTCCCGGTGGGAGAATTGACACTGGAGATAGGGTGCTGAGGGGATCCTGGCTATGGAGTGGGAGGGTGAGCGGCTCACCTCGGAGCAGCAGCTGCCGCCGCCGCAGGTATGTCTCGACGGCCGTGAAGTCGCTGGAAACCGCGTTGATCCCCACGCTTCGGCCCTGGAGCCAGTGCGTTGTCGCCCCGCCGCGAGCGGCCACCTCGAGCGCTCGCACCCGCAGCGGCGCCGCCGCCTCCAGCAGCACCCGGCCGCACAGCAGCTCCCCGCCACGGTAAGCGCCGCCCCGCTCCAGCTCCAGCGCGAAGCGGCGGACGCCCCCGGGGCGCATGGCGCGGGCCTGGGCGCACAGCGGGGACAGCGCACCTGGCGAGGGGCGCCGCCGGGGCGCGCGGCCACCAGGCGCACCGCGTGGCTTCCGGGTCTTGGGCTGGTCCTGGCCGCCCGGGGCGCCCGCGCGCTTTCTCCCGCCTCTGCAAACTTGTGCTGACGCCCTGGGCCGCGGGCTGACTTCCTGGTTCTCCTCGCCCGCCCCGTGACGCACCCGGCCCGCTGGGGACGTGTTGCCCGTGTGCCCGCGTTGTTGACTTCGCCACCCCCCAGTGTGGGGCGGGCCCTGTTTTGTGGGGTCGGCGCTGATGAGTCAGAGGCGGGCGGGGCGGGGGCGGATGTGGCTGGAGGTGTGGAGGCAGCAGCCCCAAGTGTGCCTTGCAGTCTCTCGTCCCCCACCTGGCACCTTCGGCTCTGGGTGCTGCCCCAGCCCCTGGTCACCTCCTCCCGCCCCTGTTACCTGCTGGCTGTTCCCCAAACACACCAAGCTCAGGTCTTGCCTCTCGGCCTTTGCACTGGCTGTTCTGTTGCTAGGACCACCCTCTCCCAGATCCACCTGCGCTGACCTTGTTGACTTCTTTATGGCTCTGATCTGAGTTTGTGACTGCTATGTGTTTACTGTGGCTCCTCCATCAGACTGGCTGCACCCAAGGGTGGGCGCCCTTTTCTCATCACTGGATTTCACAGATAGGGAAACAGAGGCCCCTAGAGGGGCAGCCACTGCCAGAGGTACCCAGGGATGGTAGAGTCACAACTCGAACCCAGGTCTGACAACACCCCACTGGCACCTCTCCACACCCTTCTCTCTTGCACCCAACCTATCTCCTCCAGCCAGGTGCCAATGGCTTTATCAGAGGCTGCCAGGGCCTGGGCTGTCTGCTGGGCCCAGATTAGCCTCTACAGGGGCCGGGGTTTCCCTCTCCACCCCCATCAGGGCCCAGCATCTGCCCAGTGCCTGCTGCCCCCTGCCTGACCCCATCACCCTGAGCCCAAGGGCTGGAGGGATCTTTCTGATTCTACTTGTGTCTAGAACCTTCCCTTCCAGCCCACCTCAAATGGGCCACTCTAACCCCACAATAGCACCACACCTTCCCCAGCTCACACCAGCCCCCCATGAAGTGTCCTCCCCCAAGTCTGGGTTCTTCATGGTGGCCAGTGGGTTCCCAAGTTTGAGTCCTGGCTCACCGCTCCTCGTGTTGTAGCCCCAGGCAGGTGGGGTCACTACTCTGAGTCTCAGTTTCCCGATCCCACCCTGGTCAGGTCCTGGCTAAGAGTCGGTGTGATCTTACTCACGCTCCCTGAAAACAGCAGGTGCTCAATACGTGTCCAATGGAGACTGAATAGCCCTCCTCACCCGTGTCAGCTCCCTTATTGGACTGTGCTTCCTTGGCACCTGGCCCACAGTGGGTGCTCCAGCAAAGCCAGCTGGTCAAAGGGAAGGATGTCTGACTATCCAGTGCCCCTGTGGGGGCTGGGCCACATCCTCTGCAGGTCCCTCTATCAGTGCCAGGTGGGGCTGGTGCAGATAACCTCAGGCTCGGCCTCAGGAGACTACCAGGCTAGGAAGATGATGGCGATTGGCTAATAACCCTCATATCCATTCTGGGACCCCAGGCCAGGTGTCCACCTCCCACATTATGACTATGAGTGTCCCCCAACTACACAAAACAGGCAGCAACTGGATGGGTCCTGCTTTATTAAGAACTGGCAAGGACCCCTCTCCCTGCTGTTCTGAGCCCGCCGGGGGCCTGGGGAGAGTTAGGGGGCCCGGGCTCCCTAAGCTCCAGTCAGGGAGAAAGCAGGCAGCAGCCACCCCTGTCCAGACAGTCTGGGTGGGACGGGCCCCTGGCCACTCAGCCCAGTTCAGCTCTGGCTCCTTGTACTCCAAGAGGCACAACTAGACCGGCCTTCCTGGATGGTGTGGAGGTGGCGGCCACACAATGGCCAAGATTGTGGGGTCCGGTGGTGGGCAGGGCCATCACCCGCAGTCTGAAGGGGCCACGGGTGGCCACCGGCATGGGGAGCTCTGGGCTGCCTGGTCTGGGGCGCCAGGCTGGGGAGGCAAGGGTGGGGGAAGTGGGTGTATGGCTTGGGTGATGAGGCTAGGCAAGGCCTGCAGGGAGGTGCCCAGCGCATCCAGGCGGCTTTCGAGGGCAGCCAGGCGGGCCTCCAGGTCCTCGTGCTGGGCGTGCAGCTCGGACATGAGGTCGTACATGGCATTCTGGGTCTGTGAGTGACAGAGGTGGGAGAGAGAAGAGGCTGAGTGAGACAGGGAGTGACACACACACACACACACACACACACACATACATACACACACACACACACACACACACACACAGGTGCAACTGTGAGGACACCCCCAGCCCTGCAGGTGTCCTGCTAGATCCCAGGAAATGGTGGGAGAATGGGTGAGAGCACAGAAAGGGGCCAGCAGGCCTGGCAAAGGCCAAGGTCGGTACTGGGGAGGGGTGGATGTGACCAGAGCTGCCCTGAGGGATTGAACTGGCCACCTAACACATACATCAGACTAGGGGTTGGGTAGGGGTCTGGAGGGAGGTGAGGATCACAGACCCAGAAACGCGACAGCCATAAACGCTGTCTTGATAGGCGACAGGAGTCCCCACCACCTTTACTCCAGCACCGCCAGTTCTACGGCTGTCCACAAGGATCCACTCTCGCCACCAGGTGGCGCTAGAACATCGCCCTCGTCCCTAATCCCAGCTCTCCGTGACCAGACCCGCAGGCGGGAACGGAGTTTACCGCCCCTCCTAGGCTTTGGAGGGGAGCGCTGCAGGGGCAGGTCTGGCTGAGGGGGGAAAACACCCTAACCCTTCGCTCCGTGGGAGAGAAATAGGATGAGGCGCCGATTACATACCTGCAGGCTCTCCACACCTTTGCCCCCCCTCCGCGCCCTCCACCCTTTCTTCTGTTCCCAGTAGGCTGACCCCACTGGGAGTAAGGGGAGGAGTGGGGGGAAGACAAACACCTTGGAGCCCCTCCTAGGGCCACTGACCTTACCCCAGCCTCCCTTAGGAACCACAGTCCCCAGGGTCAGAGGGTAATATCTGGTTCCTTTTGGCCCTTTCTGAGATTTTAAAAATTTTGTTTTAAACTTAGAATATACAGGGTGTGTCCCCCAAAACGTATACACACTTTGAATAATGAATTCCAATGGGTTAAATCTGAAAAGAAGGAAACATCATTGAGCTATTAGCTATAAAGTGTGGGACACCCTATATATTTTATTTTTGCCAGAGAAATACAAATTAAATTAGCAACCTTGGAAAGGAAAGCAGAAAATTTTGATTGGAAAACATTTTAACCTTGTTTAATTTAAAAAATTAGAAACCCATATAATCCAATCTAATTAAAGACGGAATTCAAATAAGCTTTTGTAAAATGGATTTTGAGAGTATACCACCATGATTACAAGGTTTAAAAATTTAAAAATTCGAATTTCAATCATTTGTGCTAAAGAAGTGTAATATGGATAATTCAAATTGTAATCCCTAGTATCTGAGTTTTTCCAAGGTATTTTATATTTATAGCTATAATCTCCTATGACATCAAATTAGTTGGCCAATGACTTTTATATTCTCTTAGGGTTATGTTCTAGTTTCTACTACCAATGGAATTATTTATTTTCAAAACATGTTTTTATGGATTTCAGAGAGAGAGAAACATCAATGATGAGAATCACCCATCTGCTGCCTCCTGCACACCCCCTCCTGGGGACCAGGCTGCAGCCGGTCGCTGTGGCCTCCTGCTCAACCAGCCCCTGGGCCGCACCAGCCAGGCTGATTTCTCCGGGTTCTAGAGTGTTTTTCCCTCTGTGACGTTCCCTTCCAGATTAATTTTATGTGAGTTGATATTAAGTTACTTTGCAATCTCTTGAAATGAGGAAGAGAGTGAGTCCACAATGAGCTGGGTGTAAGACGTGAAACAGAATAAGACTTAACATCTTCTAAAGCTGACATGGAAGTTGCCTCTAACTGATAACTGATTGGGGAGTGGGACCAACAGGCAAAGCCCACACATGAACTGGTTATGAAGTACGCCACCTTGTCAGGAGGAGTTCTGAACAGTGTGAAAACATTCTAAGAGAAAAGCAGGAAAGAGGGTTTGATGTTTGAACCCACAGACAGATCCATTGATAACACAAACTGATTTTACTGAGCTTGTGGAATCAACTTTAATTTCCTAAGAGGTGTTTCGCTTTCTGCTGGGGCTATTATTTGAATTTATATCCACAGCGAAAGTACCACATCATCAATTTTGCCCATATATATGATTTCCTTAGATATTAATTAAAGCAAAAAACGAAAACACTAGCCCGGCCGGCTTGGCTCAGTGGTTGAGCATCAACCTGTGAACCAGGAGGTCCCAGGGCGATTCCGGGTCAGGGCACGTGCCCGGTTGCAGGCTCGATTCCATAGGGGGCGTGCAGGGGGCAGCAGATCAATGATTCTCTCTCATCATTGATGTTTCTTTTCTTTTATTAAAAAAAATATATATTGTAATGATTTTTCAAAGAGAGGAAGGGAGATAGAAAGTCAGAAACATCGATGAGAGAGAGACATCGATGAGCTGCCGCTTGCGCACCCCCCACTGGGGATGTGCCCGCAGCCAAAGTACATGCCCTTGACCAAAATCGAACCCGGGACCTTTCAGTCCATAGGCCGACGCTCTATCCACTGAGTCAAACCGGTTTTGGCTCATCATTGATGTTTCTATCTATCTCTCCCTTCCTCTCTGAAATCAGTAACAATATATTAAAAAAATAAAACTACTGGTGATGTTATAGTAGCTTTTACAGATGTAGATTCCTGGAGTTCCTCTCGCAGTCAGAGCTTCTGGTCACAACAGACCCTGCAGACAGGGCTGCTGTCCCTGGGGGCTCATAGGCCCTGCATCCCTTGCTGGTGTCACCTGCCTGCCCTGAGAACCCCAGTGCTGTCCCTCCCTCAGAAATGCCCCCTTTTCTCCCCGAGACCCAACCGGCCCAGACTGGCCCAGGAGCCACCCACCTGGCCCCACCCTGCTCACCTTGGCCAGCTCTGCGAGTGTGTTGGCCTGGTCATTCAGCTTTCCCTGCTCAATCTTCACACTCCGGAGCCTGGGGACCGGTGGGTGGGGTTGTGTGGAGGATGCATTGTTGGGGGGATGAGGAGTCTTTCATGCACTTGCCCCACCCAGGGTTGCCATGTGGGACATGCAGTGGGGAGATGAGGTGGGAGTTGGGGGTCAGGCCCCCTGCAGCCCATTCCCTCCTCACTTGTAGGGGGCAGCAGGGCCTGGGTGGCAGCTCAGCCACCACCCGAAGTGACTACCATCTGGCTATGTGCACAGACCCGACTCAGCATGTCTCAGTAAAGCCGGCACGGGTCTGCAGGCCGGACACAAGCCCTGGCCGCCTCCAGGAGCTGCCCCGGGGATGCACCCTGGCCCATGATCTCCATGCACCCCTGACCCTCAGGAGGAGACTTACTTTTGAGCTCTGGCAGGACCCGGTGGAGCAGAGAGAAATCACAGGGCAATTTTAATCTCAGCACCGCTGGGCAGCGCATGCCCAATGCTGCCATCCTCCCACATGCTGACCCCTGGGCCCGAGGGGCTGTTGCCCTTGCTCTGCAGAGGGGCTCAGCTTCTGAGAGGACAGTGCCAGCCCCTCAGAGGTGCATCCGTCCTCGGCCCCATCCCTTGAGCAGTCTCCACAGCCCTGGCCAGGACAAATGCAGCTGCCCTCGCTCTGCAACTCTGCACACTGGGTCAGGCACCTGGCCCTAGAGGTGACTTTTAGTCCAGTAAACTACCCATGATGTTTCCTAAGGGGGAAACTGAGGCTGAGTGGCAAAGCCAATGGTTGATAACCCCCTGGCAGGATCTGGTCAGCCTCTATGCCCTTGGCCTCCACTAGTTGCCCGAGGCATGGGGAATGGCCTGTGTGTCCGCACCCTTCCTCCCCTCCACTGGGCCAGGGAGCGGTTCCAGGTAAGACTCCTCTTCACTGGCTAAACTCCACCCGTGTGTGCCCATGGGGAGGCCCCTCAGGGCCCAGCATGCTGAATACTGCCAGGGCCCCAAGACACAGCCAGTCTGGAGAATGGAGGCGAATACAGACTGCCCCAGAAGGCTGCTGAGGAGCCTGCCGTGCCTTCCCCGGGGAGTCATATGGGTTGAATGGTGTTCACCACAAAAGATATATTGAAGTCCTAACCCCTGGGACCTCAGTATGTGACCTTATTGCACCAGGTGAAGATGAGTCATTAGAGGGAACCCTAACCGATATGATCGGTGTCTTCACACAAAAGGTGGAGTCTGTACACAGACACGCACAGATGGAGGACGATGTGAAGACGCAGAAAGAACGTCACATGGGAATGGGTCACTGGAGCGATGCATCTACCAGCGAAGGAGCGCCTGACGCTGCCAGAAGCTGGGAGAGACCTGGCACAGATCCTCCCCTGGCACCCTCAGAGGGAACATGGCCTGCTGACACCTTGGTTTTGGTCTTCTGGCCTCCGGCACAGTGAGGATACATTCTGCTGTTTCAAACCACCCACTCGTGCAGCAGCCACCCCCCACTCCCCACTCCACCTCCTCTGAGGCCATGGCCTCCTTTCCCGGGCTTCTCCGTGGGCTTCTCCGCTCAGGGACATGCCTCCCGTGTGCAGAGCAGACCTCCGTTTCCCTGGCGCTGAGCTCTTCCCACCCTCGCCTTCCCTCAACCCGTGGGCACTCGTGGTGTGCCAGCCTGCCTCTCAGCTTCCCACTCACATCCACCCGCCCGCAGGCCCTCGCTTCACCCTCTGTTCTTGCAGGGCTACTGCTTTTGGTGGGGGGTGGGGGTGCAAGGGGATCTAAAGGTGAGTGAACAGTCCTGCCCCAGACAAATGGTCACAGATAATTCACCGAGCAGGCGCCTTCTCCAGACCTGGCTCTCCTCAATCCTTATACTCCTACTTTCCCCAAAGAACTTTCTGGAACATCCCATAGGGCAAGATCCAGGCGGGGCCACGTCTGTGTCCCTCACACCGGCTGGTGCAGGAAATGCTTGTGGAATGATAGCATGACCAAACTGAGTGTGGACATAACAGCTCCAGTTCTTGTGTTCAGAAACACTGTGCGGCAGTCAGGCACAGGGGAGCCGTCTGGTCAGCCCACCTGTGGTCGAGCGATGTCACACTCATTACCATCACCCCCTCTTCACAGAGAAGATACTTGGAGTAGCGTAGTCACTTGCCCAGGCCCCCCTGTCAGGTGGAAGAGACCAGACTGGGAACCAGTGGTCAGCTAACAACTGTGGAAGAGTCAGCAGGGAGAGCTCCCTGTCCTCAGGGTCTCAAAGTCTTGTGAGGAGGACTAACACCTGGGCACAGTGAAGTCAAGTGTGGAGAGCGCCCTCGGGGGACAAAGCTTCTCTGAGAGAGCAGGTCGAAAGTTGGCCTGTCGGCTCTAAAGATTAGTTATGGTTTCTGCCCCCCAACACCCCAGAATGGTTACCTTCAATTGTAGTTTAGCAAACAGTACTGCCCTCCAGCACATAACATTGTAAATAGCCAAACTGTGTGTGGGAAAGATTTAGGTGGCATCTTGGGTGAAGATATAGCCTAAGGGAGTTAGTTAAGATAAGGGGTTTAGTGGGGAAACATGTTAACAATAGAATGTAGCTTTGTTGTTTGGGGAACAAGGAATTGTGTAATATGCAACCAGAACTGTTTAAAAGAGTGGAGTGAAATAAACTCGGGGCCGCAGTCCTAAAGAGGGCTTTGCGGACCTCCTGATCCCATATCTTTTGTTTCTTCTTTATTTCTATCCATCTTTCTATCTCTATCTTTCCGTAAGCCTCACCCCCCTTCCAGGTACTGTCCGACTGATGCTGGCCGGCTCCGGCAGTCAAGTCAATGGGATACCAGTTCCACTCCCTGGTTTTCAGATGGTGGTGGAAGCAGAGACAGAGAGCAGGGGCCGGGGTGAGGTGGATGCTACCAAGAGATTGTTCTGTGCTGGGGACTATGCCAGGCATTTCTAAAAATCCTCTCATTTGGACCTCCCGAAGTCCTGAGGTGTAGGGATTATTATCATTAGAAAACAACCCAATTATAATAGCAAACACAATACATGTAAATGAACTAGATTCTACAGTTAAAAGACAAGGATGGTAAGCAGCGTAAGAAAACTTTGGGGGTGATGAATATGTTCACTCTTCACTGTGATGAGTTTCATGGGTGTGTGCATATGCTAACATTCATCACACTGTACACTTTAAGTAGGTGCAGTCGGCTGTATGTCAGTTTATACCCCAATGAAGCTGTTTTTAAAAAAGAGGTAGAAATAATCGAACAGAATTAAAAAGTAAAGCCCAGCTGGTGAGCTTCTTCCCCCATGGCCTGGTCTCTCCCTGGTGAGTGGTCTTTCTCCTGGACCTTCTGGAAGCCCGGGCTCCGGGCTGTCCCGGCCACAGCTCCGGCTCCCTCCTGTCCAACTGCCCCATCCCATCGCTCAGACCCCAACACTGTCACCGCACTCTAACCCATCAGCCCCGGAGTCGGGCCTGCGAGCTCTTGGGGAGGAGCCTTCTCATTCACCGAGGAGAGCCCACTTTGAATGGGTTTTCTCATGATTTGAGACATGGGAACTCTCTTCAGAGAGGCTCATTCTGAAAAGTGCCTAAGAGCATGTTTTTACTCTTTTCCATCAGGTTCCACGGGACTCCACCCCACAGAATTTGAAATTGTTTAAATTCTAGACGGGGTGGTGTCTCATGCATCCTGTATGTGGCACCTGAAATGTGGTTAGTCCTAATAAAAACAAGCTGTGAGTATAAAATATACAATGGACTTTGAAGATTTAGTACAAAAAACTTTATAAAATATCTCAATGACTTTTTAAAAGTCTTAATCACATGTTGAAATAGTTTGGATATACTAAATAAATATATTAATTTTATTTGCTTCCTTTTGCTTTTTGAAGAAATGTGAAATTATACATGTAGCTCATAGGATATTCTGAGTGGACAGTAACTGGCATTTCCTATCCTGTGAGCCAAACCGGGCCGGATGCCTGTCTTGGAAAATAACGTGTCGCACAGACACGCCCGCTCAGCTCCACTGCTTCCCCGTGACAGAAGATCTGGGCCATGACGCCTGCAATGTTTGCTCTCTGGCTCTTTACCGAAAACGTGCCAACTCTGGCTGCAGACTGGACTCACCGGAGGACCTTAAGCTTAAGCCCAGGCTAATCCCACACTGTAGTGTAAATGGTGTTGGGTGTGGCCTGTAGGATTTTTAAAAGCCAGTCGAGTGACTCCAATGAGTAGCCAAGGATGAGAACTACTTGAATGTCCTAATTCTTAGGACAAAGGGACAAAAGAGAAAACTGAGTAGTTTCTAATTATTCTACACAAGTTTATAGATCCGGCTACAAATTCTGAGCTTCCTGCTGGCCAAAAGCAAAAAGAAGATATTGCTTCAGTGTCTAAGGGGTAAATCATTTGGGCTCTTCCAGGGAATAAAATATGCTTCCTGCCATTTGTGTTGGATGGACTGCAGGCCTCACCAAAGGCCATTTCCCTGGATAAATGCTGGGCCCATCCTCTCTCCCTCGGACCATCCCAACGAAACATCCAACAGAAGCTGCTGGCCCCAGTCCCCTGACCACCTAGCCTAGGAGGCCATGCTGGGCTGTCTGGCCTGGCCCTCGGCCTCTTCCCGTGGGGGCGTCACGCTGCCTCCGCCCAGGCGGACACAGAAACGTGAGTGGGAAAGGTGCTGGACTTACTGATGGATGGCTTGGAGGAACTTACGCTGGTGTTTCCGAACCCGGGCGTAGTCTGGCTTCTTCACCAGCCTGGTGTGTTTGTAGATGAGCCACGTCTCCCTGAGAACGTTAGCAGCGGCATTTTTCACCTGGGCCAGAGGAAGAACAGCGCCCCGGTCGCACAGGGGAGACGGAGGCACAGCGAGGCCCCCCTGCCTCGGTCAGCTCGTGAGCTGCACGTGGCCGCCTGGTCCCATCATTCCTGCCGCTCGCTGCGCGGCGGGGCTGTGCCTGGGCACTCGGTGGACGCCTGTGGCCTCCTCCACGTCCCTGCACGGCCCCCGGGCGTTCTCGTACGTGGCAGAGCCCAGTGCAGCGCGGCACGCACAGGGCAGCGTGGGGGCCTGTGGGCACACGGGTGTGCCTATCACGTGCAGAGGTAGGGCAGGAAGGGTCTGCCCTTGATGATCAGGAGCAGAGGCAGCCGTGATGGGGGCTGGCATGATGGGGCTGGCATCCTTACCCGCTTGGTGAGCTGTGTGTCCATCATGAAGTTGTGCACATGTTTCTCTGCCTTGGTGAGCTCCAGCTTCCGGGCCACCACAGCCACCACGAGCGCTGTACAGCCAGCCCCCTGCGTGAGGAGGGTGGGAGCACATCAACATCCTGCTCCATGGGGATCCCCAGCCAAAGCAGGACACGCTCCCGCCTCCAGGAAGCCTGTCCCGACCCCACCTTTGACATTACCCTTCAAGCCTGCAGCGTTGGCAGAGGTCACGGACTCCCGGCCCCATTTGTTTTATCCATCCAGTGTCTGGGGAGCACACCCCACAGGTGAGCTCATTTTATCCCAACAACTGCACTCTTGTCTCCATTGGGAGACGGGGGGACGGAGGCTCGGAGGTAAGAGAGGGACAAGGAGCAGCAGGGTCTGCAGGCAGGTTTGGAGCCGCTGACCTCGGAAGTGGAGGATTTAGAGCCTGTCAGGGCTTTGGGTCTGGGCACTGGGGACAGAGACTGGGCTGACAGGTTGCTGAACAGTAATGAGGGTCAGCTGACAGTGAGAAGGGAAGTGTGAGGGAAGTGGGGCATCGGCAGAAGGGAGGAGGAATGCACAGGTCCCAGCAGGTGGGGAGGATGCCTCCTCATGCGGGCTCCCTGGTGAGTACAACCACTCTCCTCAGGGAGCCTTTAGTGGCAGCCCAGCCAGAAAAGGTCATTTGGGGGTGCTGGGAGGAACAGGGGGCAGGAGTGAGGTGCCAAGGAAAAGAGAAGGGCAGGTAAGGGAGGGGCAGCAAAAAGCAACACAGGAGGAAGAAAGTGGGGGAGAAGGGAGGTTCTGTCACTGAGAAGTGGGGTCCGGGGAGCCTAGGACACTCAGGAGGTGCCATCAGCCTCGGAAGTGACCAGGAAGTGGGCGGCAGGGCCTGGTGATGGAGCAGAAGTTGGTTCTCAGCCTGTGCTGGAGGCTGTCCCTGGTGCTTCACCTGCCAGCTGATTCCTCCCACGGCTGCCGAGCACAGGGTGGCGGAGGGAGAAACCCCGGGCTTGGGCCCTGAGGGCTGGGGTGTGGCTGGCACATGTTCACTTTTTCTCAGGGGTGGAGAAAACACTTATGGGGAGGAGTGGACAAGGGCCAGGGACAGTCGAACTCTCCTGGGTGGACCAACATGCCCGGCTTGGTGAGGTGGGCACTAGGGCACCCTCCAAGGAAACCCCAACGAGGGTTCCTGATCAGGACAAGGACGTGGGGAGCACCCAGGAGCCTGTTTTCAGGAAAGCCCTGTGGTTAGGGACAAAGTAACACGCTGGAAACACAGCATGCTGCACGGCAAAGAAGGAGAACGGCAGACAGCTCTGCCCACCGCACAGCTGCCATGCTGAGCCAAAGATGCAGCTCAGAGGAAGCCCCACTGGGAGGCCCCGCAGTTCAAGAAAAGGAAAACTCGTGGCTGGTGGGACAGTGGAGGGGATGAGTCTGTGAGCAGAGACCAGGGAGGGACGCACTGGGCACAGATGGAACAAGGGAGAGCTAAAAGGGACCCAAGGATGGCCGTGTGTGTGTGTGTGTGTGTTTGTATGTGTGTTTGTGTGTGAGTGTTTGTGTGTGTGTGTGTTTGTGTGTGTGTGCTTGTGTGTGTATATGAATGTGTATGTGTGTTTGTGTGTGTTTGAGTGTGTATTTGTGTGTTTGTGTGTGTATGTTTGTGTGTGTGTGCTTGTGTGTGTGTGTGTTTGTGTGTGTGTGCTTGTGTGTGTATATGAATGTGTATGTGTGTTTGTGTGTTTGTTTGTGTGTGTGTGTTTGTGTGTGTGTGAGTGTGTGTGTATGTGTGTGAGTGTTTGTGTGTGTGTGTGTTTGTGTGTGTGTGAGTGTGTGTGTTTGTGTGTGTGTGCTTGTGTGTGTATATGAATGTGTATGTGTGTTTGTGTGTGTGTTTGTGTGTGTGTTTGTGTGTGTTTGAGTGTGTGTATATTTGTGTGTGTGTGTGTGTTTGTGTGTGTGTGTGTGTGTGTTTGTATGTGTGTTTGTGTGTGAGTGTTTGTGTGTGTGTGTGTTTGTGTGTGTTTGAGTGTGTGTATATGAATGTGTATGTGTGTTTGTGTGTGTGTTTGTGTGTGTTTGAGTGTGTGTATATGAATGTGTATGTGTGTTTGTGTGTGTGTTTGTGTGTGTGTTTGAGTGTGTGTATATTTGTGTGTTTGTGTGTGTGTGAGTGTGTGTGTTTGTGTGTGTGTGCTTGTGTGTGTATATGAATGTGTATGTGTGTTTGTGTGTGTGTGTGTTTGTGTGTGTTTGAGTGTGTGTATATTTGTGTGTGTGTGTGTGTTTGTGTGTGTGTGTGTTTGTATGTGTGTTTGTGTGTGAGTGTTTGTGTGTTTGTGTGTGTGTGTTTGTGTGTGTTTGAGTGTGTGTATATGAATGTGTATGTGTGTTTGTGTGTGTGTTTGTGTGTGTGTGTTTGTGTGTGTTTGAGTGTGTGTATATGAATGTGTATGTGTGTTTGTGTGTGTGTTTGTGTGTGTGTTTGAGTGTGTGTATATTTGTGTGTGTGTGTGTGTGTGTGTGTGTAATTAGGGGCGAGGGCTAGGAGTGAGCTGTAGGCTGGACGTGAAACTGGTTTTCTGGAAGGAGCCACATCCCAGAGAAGAGAACACGGCTTTTCCATCTCACTGAGGGTTTTCTGGATGAAAACTTTGTTTATTTAAAAAGCCCACTTGCTGGGGGGCCGGAGGGAGGGGTTGTGGCTGATCTTTACTTTCCCCTTCCACTGTCACAAAACAACAGAAGCAAGTGTGCCTGATGCCGCTTCACAAGGGAGGGGCGCTCAGCTCAGCCAGGAGGGGGGCCTGGAGGAAGTGGCCCCCAGCGGCATCCAGACAGGAGGGAACGCGAAGTGAAGGGGAACAGAGCAATTGGGCTTCAGGTTCCAAGAGATGGGGACACCTGGGGATAGCGTTCCAGAAGGAGCCGTGCGGAGCCTCTGGCCCTTCCTTCTGCAGGAGAGGAAATGGCGGTGGGGGTGGCTCATGTTTTGCAAGAACAAATGCGTGTCTGTGTGGTGCAGCTTGTGACGGCGACCTCCCTGTTGGTGGGGGGCGTGCCAGGGCCCGGCCCTTACCATGATGCCGGTGAGCAGGCACACGCCTTTCCCGCAGTAGGTGTGTGGCACCATGTCTCCGTAGCCGATGGAGAGGAAGGTGATGGAGATGAGCCACATGGCCCCCAGGAAGTTGCTGGTCACTTCCTGTTTATCGTGGTACCTAGGGAGAGCAGGGAGGGCTGGTCAGCCCGCACCGGCCCCTTCTCCTTCCTCACACCCTGTGGGCAGTGCCTGGGATCAGGGAGCCAGTCACTCCAGTGACAAAGGTGTGGTTGCAGGGCGGTGGTGCTTCCGGGACAGAGGGCACCCAAATCCTCCTCCCAGGCTCCCTTTCACCCTCCTTCCTTCACCGACCCCAAAGCTACTGCTTGGGACATCTGCCCTCCTTGCCCTGGTCACGGAGCAGAGAGGGGGCCAGGTGAGGGCATGTCCACAAGTGTCCACGCATGTCCACCGGATACCTTTCCCACAGACAGACACACAGACAGGCGCGGACACAGGTGGCCATGGGCACCAGAAGCGGCATGGAGGGGAGGATTCACATCAGACATCAGGAAGGACTTCCCTAGCCAGGCCCTGAGGGAGGGGTCTGTTGGGGAGATGGGGAGTTGAAGGATAATGCTCCAGGACTTGGGTGAAGAAGGGATATCAATAGGTGGAGGACAGCACCAGTCACCCCAATCCCACGCCTGGGTTGATCTGAGGGTAAGGAGAGAAGGGTCAGCATACCTAGCCCTGGGGAGAGCCTCTGGCTAAACTTCAGATGTGTGTGGGGGTCACAGGCCCCAAGGCCTTACAAAGCACACTGCTTTGTACCCATCACAGCCTGGCCTGGGACCCTGGCCACACAGACTGTGAACAGGCTCTCCCTATGTCAGCCCAGGCTGGGGGCCAAGCGGCTGGTTCTCTGGATGTGGGACAGCTCAAGGTTCTGCTCTAGGCCAGTCCCCAGCCTGCAAAGCCCCTTCAGCTTGGGGGAGCCCTTTCCAACTAACCCTCTCCTTAGCAGGCCTCAGGCCATCTGAAACCCCCGCCAGCGGGCAAAGACCTCCAATGAAAGGGTTCAAGGTTAAGAGGTCAACCATGGTGGCACAAAGGAGGGGTCCCTCACTGTGGGGGCATAAGGGGGCTGAGGGAAGGCTGTTTCAGGCAGAAGGGGCAGGGGCCAGGGGTTCGGGTGGGGAGGAGATGGAAGGGAAGCCCCAGGGGTGAGTGGAAGAAATGGAGGCCGTCACAGCAGGTCTGATGTTTGGGAGTCTCTGCCCCACTGGGGGGCTCCCATGCTTCTTGCTGGGTGCAGGGAACAGAAACTGACCCCCATCTTTCACTGAGGTAGCTGAAACCCAAGCTGCCTCAGTCTCCAACTCTGGGGAGAACAACATCCCCAACTCTGGAGGCAGAAGGGGGGCTCTCCAGCCATGGGTGGGTGCTGCAGAACCCCCAGGACCAGGGAGGGGGGCATGCGGGAGATGAGGTAGGGGTGGGACAGAGGGAGGCAGGCGAGGGGGTTTCAAGCAGCGACATGGGCTCAGAATTTAGGATTGGCTGCCCCCCTCACCCAGCCCCATTCCCAACCCCGACCTGGGGACCCCTGAAATGATCCAGCCTGGTCCTCAGGGATGCCTGAGGAGGGATACCTCTCTCATTCCCCAGACCGTGACCCTGAGCCTGTCCTGAAGGGTGGGGAATGGGCTGTGGGAATTGACATTGGGGCATATCAGGGGTCCAAGGAGGGCCCCGTGTGCCCCCCAGGTGGTAAGCCTTGATGACAAGGAGTTGGAGCTTGAAGGGGTGAGGACTGAGGTCCTGGGAGGCAAGTCCAGCCCAGGGCCCCTCCCCCAGGAAGCCCAATCATAGCACCACCTAACACAGACCCCTCCAGAGCCTTCCCCAACTGGGCACGAGGCAGGAGAGGCCCCTCCTGAACAAGGTGTCCCTCGGCCCTGAGAGGCCCAGCAGAGCCCCTCCCTCCCTGGATCCCGGGGGTTGGGAGACAACCAGAAACAGGCTCTTAGGAATGTCCCTTAGCCCCTGAGGGCCTCAGTTTCCTCATCTGTAACTTCGGTTGATGGCCGCCATCTTCCAGGACTGTTGAGGACAAAACCAAGTAGGGATCCTAAGGGCTGGGCCATTCCCTTCACCCCAGACTCCAGATCCCTGGGTCAGCTGTCCAACAAGATGCTGTTTGCTCGGCACTTTTTCCTCCCCACACCTTAGACAAAGCCCCAAGGGCCCCAAGTGGACAGAAGCTGAGAATGGCCTGCTTCCCACTGTCCTGAGCCTAACTCAATCCTACCTGTCCCCCCGCCTTCCCCCGTCCCACAGGGATGGACTCTCCCCACTCCCATGGGCTCCTGCCAGTCCTGGCCACCTTGCCTCCCCTCCCCACCCCTCCCCTCTCGGCAGCTAATCTTAAATTCCTCACGGGCAGCGTGGTGGCAGCAGCTCTGCACACACAGCCTGGCCAAGGCTGGGACTCACATGTTTTCCCTACAGTCCAGCGGGGCCGGCAGAGGGGAGAAGGAGAGCGAATTAAATTGGGGTGGAAACAGGCAGCTGGGCAGGCACCCTGTTCCTGCTGCCTCCACCGCCTGGGCCAGGGGTCAGAGGCCAGCTGCCCGCAGAGCAGAGGGGCTGGGAGAAAGAGACGCCTGAGTCCCCCTGGGAGGAAAGTGGGAGGAAGGGGGCTGGGGTCGCAGAAGGGTGTGAGTCAAGGGTGGTTGGGGACACAGGCTGCAGTCCCAGGGTTAGGGACAGTCACTGAGGCCAGGAACTGGCCGGCAGGATGGGGGAGACCAAGGGGACGAGAGAGATGGCTGGAGGAGCTTGGGTCACTGAAGTCATGGATGGGGGTCGTCAGGGTCAGGAGGATGGAAGTGATGGCTAGGGAAGCCCCGGTCACTGAAACAACGGTGGGCCTGGGCTCACTGGGATCAGGGGGACAGAAGCGGTGGCTAGGGGAGCCGAGTCACTGGCGTCACGGGTGGGCGTGGAGCTCACGGGGTTGGGGTGGGGTCAAGACACACCTCTCGCAGACGCGCACGGTCCAGGCAGCGATGATCCAGGAGGAGATGCTGAACACGAGCAGCACGGTGCCGGGGCAGATGGTCATGAGCGTCTTCATGACGAAGCGCGTGTTGAAGGTGATCTTGTTGAGCGCCCCGATGCTGCGGGACGAGGCGTCCGTGAAGATCTTGCTGTGCAGCAGCATGACGCGGCCCAGCAGGTAGAGGCGCAGGAACATGGGGACGGACAGCAGCACGTCCACATCCGCCTCGGCCGCCGCGGGCGCGTACGTGAAGGCCAGCCGCGCCGTCCACGTGAAGCGGTAGTGGCCGGGCACCGGGTGGATGGCGCACACGGCCAGCTCCAGGGAGATGAGGAGGACGCGCTCACACGTCATGGCGATGCGCCAGTCGTCCGCCCCATTGTCCACCATGAACAGCTGCGGAGGGCAGACAGGCAGCGGGGGGGGGTGGGGGGGGGGGGGGGTGGGGTCTCAGACACAAACATCCAGGCCCCCCAGCAAGACCCGGGATGGAATCCCTCCCACTCGACTTTTACCAGAAACACGCCTCATCCGCAAAACTCCTTACATCCCAGGGTTGGCCACACTTCAAACTAAACATGGGGCCAGTGGCCCACAAAAAGTTAATCACAGATGACCCAGCAATCCCAATCCTAGGTGGGATTCGCAAGAGAAATGAAAACAGAGGCTGGAACAAATTCTTTTTGTTCACACCGCCGGAAGTGGGGACAACCCAGTGTCCATCAAAGGAAGAGAGGGTTAACAAAACGTGTCCATTCACAGGAAGGAGGGTTACTCGGCCATGGAGGGGAATGAAGCGCTGGCACGCCCCAGGGTGGCTGGCCCTGGGAGACATCAGGCTGAGGGACGGACACAAAGGCCTCTCCCGGGGCCCAGGGGCCGAGCCGCCACCGGTGGGTCTGGAAGGTGGAGCATTCAGCCCAGAGGATGATTCTTGAGCCTCAGACCTCATGGAATCTGCCTTGCTGGCTCTGAGACTTGATTAGAACCCATGCTCTTTGCTTCTTTTGGATTCTCCCTCTTGGAAGAGGAATGTTTGTCCTATGCCTGTGCCAGCACTTGTCTGAGTCACTGCTGGGGAAGAAGCTTACCTTAATCTCACCCAGATCTCACTTAGATATTTAAAATAGACTTTGGACTTGATGCTGAAATGGCTTAAGACTTTGGGGGAGCCCTAACCGGTTTGGCTCAGTGGATGGAGCGTTGGCCTGCGGACTGAAGGGTCCCAGGTTCGATTCCGGTCAAGGGCATGTACCTTGGTTGCAGGCACATCCCCAGTGGGGAGTGTGCAGGAGGCAGCTGATCAATGTTTCTCTCTCATCAATATTTCTAACTCTCTATCCCTCTCCCTTTCTCTCTGTAAAACTCAATAAAATATATTTTTAAAAAAGACTTTGGGGGATATTGGGATGAAATGAATGCATTTTGCATGGTAGAAGGACATGAATTTGGGGGGTGCACCAGAGGGTGGGGTGTTATGAGTTAAATCATGTCCCCTCAAAATTCTTATATTGAAACCCTAACTCTCAATGTGACTGTATTTGGAGACAGGACATTTAAAGAGGTGATCAAGGTTAAATGAGGTCATGAGAGTGGGGTCCTAATACTATAGGACTGTGTCCTTTTAAGAAGAGGAAGAGCCTTGGCCGGTGGCTCAGCTGATTGGAGCGTCGTCCCGTATACCAGATGGTATGGGTTCGAGCACTGGTCAGGATGTGTGTGAGAGGTAACCAATTGATGTTTCTCTCTCACATAGATGGCTGTTTTTCTCTCTCCCCCTTCCTCTCTCTCTAAAAATCAATAAAAATAACATCTTTGGGTAAGAATTAAAATATAAAAGAAGAAGGGGAAGAGACACCAGGAATACATGCACACATGGAAAAGGCCATGTGAGGACTCAGTGAGACGGTGGCTGCCTGCAAGTCCAGGAGAGAGGCCTCACCAGGACCCAGTCCTGCCAGCACCTGATCTTGGATTTGCAGCCTCCAGAACTGTGAGAAAAAAGTTCTGTTTGTGGAAGCCACTCAGCTGTGCTAAACTTCCTTCTTTCTTTTTACGGTTGAGTACTAAATAAATGAATAATATACAAATAGAATAATATAATATGGTAGTAACACAATGAGCCCTGGACAGTTTTGCTCAGTGGGTAGAGCGCCGGCCTGTGGACTAAAGGGTCCAGGTTCGATTCCAGTCAAGGGCACGTGCCTCAGGCTTGATTCCTGGCCTTGGTCAGGGCTTGTGCGGGAGACAGCCAATCAATGAGTCTCTCTCACTCTGAGGTTGCCCTCTGTCTCTCCCCCTCCCCTGCACTCTCTCTGAAATAATCAATGGGAAAATACACTTAGGTGAGGATTAACAACAACAAAATAATACAGTGAATAGCAATTCCACTGTATGAATAGACCACATTTGGTTTATCCATATACCTGTTAACAGACATCTGTTCTTTCCACTTTCTGGCTATTGCGAAGAGGGCTGTTATGAACATCTGTGTGCAAGTTTTTGTGTGGATGTTTTTGTTTCTCTTGGATCTACACCTAGGAGTGGATCTGCTGGGTCATTTGGTAACTAACTCTGTGAGTAACTGTTTGAGGAGCTGCCAGACTGTTGTTCCCAATGGCTGTACCCTCAGAACTGCTTCCTTTCAGCTCAGCTGTCACTGTCCCCTTCTCTGCTGCCCTCAGCCACATCCAGGGCCTTCCCGTGTGCCAGACCCTAGTGTCTTCATAGACATCGACACATGGTGCAATCCAGGTAGGATTTTCCTCCACCCATTTCCTTCCAGACTGTCAGAGGTCAGAGGCCAGAGGTGAGGAGCCAGATCTGACATCCTTTGGTGTCCCTGGAACTTGGCACCAGACCCAGGGGATGTCCGCCCTCTGTGGGCACACCTGCCTGACAAGCCCTGAGCTGGACTCAAGCCT
The DNA here is from genome assembly GCA_027563665.1 of Antrozous pallidus. Lineage (NCBI taxonomy): Eukaryota > Metazoa > Chordata > Mammalia > Chiroptera > Vespertilionidae > Antrozous > Antrozous pallidus. The sequence continues at coordinate 94,657,143 of CM050516.1, read as the reverse complement.
GGTCTGGTTTTGATTAATCCCCCAAAAGAATACAAACTCCCTGGCATGGGGTAAATCTTTTAAATGTTGTAGGGTCCTATTGAATACGGAAGGAGCCTGGTGCTAACAACACTGGTTTCCACCACTGTGAACCCTCAGAAGACCCCAGGGCTCCACATGGGCCATGTGTGCTAGATCCTAGCCCACCCCCACCTCCCACCCTGCACACTGACTGACCCTTTCTCAAATAATCAATAACAACCAAAACAGAGACACACGTTCTAGGAAACTTTAGAGTGGTCGAAATGGTGTGTCTTCACAGAGATCCTTTTCTATAAGGAAGCTATCGGTCCTCTTATGCTTAGGGGGCTGGGGCTCCAGGTGGCTGGTGTGGAGGGAGAGGGGGTACCCCAGCCCAGCTGGGCACTGACCTGGATTTCCCGGGCATGGTAGAGGATAACCAGACCCAGCAGGATGACTGTGGAGAGGCTGATGAGGCATTTGAGTGCAAATGAGTACAGGGACTCCTGGGCAGAGAGAGAGCAAACAGCAGGACGATGCTGAGGGGGGTGGGGGGCAGCCCTCTGACCCTCAAACCTGGGCACTTCACTCGGAAAGTGACACGCCTGCCCTGACTCTTTAGGCCTGGGCTTAGAGGAAGATGGGTTAGCACTTCACCGTTTGTAAGGCCTGGCTTCACGTGGATATAGTACTTCAGAGCGTATGAGGCCTGGCCCCTGTAGGCTCAGCAGGCCACGGATTACAGGTCTAGCCTCATACGGACACAGCACTTCAGAGGCTATAAGGCCTGTTCCCACACAGGCGCAGCATTTCAGTTTACAGGCAGGCAGCCCTGATCGCTCTCTGTCCTCACACACTCAGGCAGCACTAAGGGACCCACAGCCAGGCTCATAACCCGGCCCCAACTGCTGGGGGGTGGGGGTGAAACTCTCTCCCTGCTCTCCACCCAGGCCTTGTCTGAGCTGCCCCAGCCCAGGACATTCCCTACCCCACCTTGGGTATGGCCTCGGTGCAAGCAGGGAAATGGACTCGAGTCTCTGCAGTCTCCCTGCCACCCCAGGAAGTGGGCACAGTAGATCCCCAGGAGTCCCCCATCTCCCATCTCCAGGGTCCACTGTATCCCCCATCCTCCTCTCCTGGGGCCGATGTGCCCTGATTCCATGCCCAAGGGATGACGGGGAGCCAGGTGTGCCAGGCAGGGCCTCTGTGAGGTGCTGGGTAGGGATCCCCTGAGGTGCCAGGGAGAAGGGCCATGCCTACCTTAGTGTAGACCCCCCAGGACAGCTCCGTCTCTGTCACCATGACAACGATGCCAAACATGCCAAAGATGAGGGCGTAGTCACTGAGGCGCTTCCGCTTCTCGAAGAGCACCCGCCGGTGGCCCAGACGGTGGCCCACGTTGGGGGGCCTCCTGGAGCCCCTCTGCCCACCCACCTCATCCTCCTCATCGTCTTCCTCCTCCTCCTGGTCCTGGGAATGCCCTCGGGGGCTGCCGGCTGAGAGCCCGCCCGGCTCGTTCTTGGCCACCACGACTTGGAGGCCTGGACTGTGTGGGGGCTGCAGGGGGCAGCTGGCCTCGGCGTCCGGAGGGTCTCGGGTCAGGGCCCCCAGTCCGCCTCCCAGCGGCCGCCCCCCACAGCCATTGTGGCTGTGGTTGTTCATGACTATGTGGGTGCCGGGGTTGGACTCACTGCAGGCTGCCTGGGGCCCGGCATGGCTCAGCAGCTGGGCTCCCACGCTGACCTGCAGGGGCATGAGGGACATGGTCATACCAACTGATCAGAGGGCCCGGGACCACTGCTATAACCCTCAAACCCTCTCGTGGCTCCCCAGTGTTACTGCATAAAAACCAAACTCCCCACTGTGGCCAGGAGACCCTCTGGGGTCCCAGTTCCACACCATCATCCTTCTCACTCTCCCCAGAATCACTCCCTTCCAGAAACATCGGCCTCCCTCTCACCTGTCCCAACCAGCCTGGCCCTGCCTCAGGGCCTTTACCTGTGCTGTGCCCTCCGCCTGGAAAACTCTCTATCTGACCTTTGCCCACTGACTTTCTGGGTCTCCAAGTACCTAGACAGTGCCCAGCACACAGCCACTACGCAGTAAACTTCCGTACGCCCTAAGGTTGATTGGCAGGTGTGCCTGGGAGGAGAAGAGGTCATGCAGGTGCACAGTCGGGAGGTGATTCCAACCTGGGCTAGTCTCCCACTGACCTTCGGGCTCTTGGCCGATTTAATCTCACTTCACTGAGCCCCCAATTCCTCCCTTAAATTGTTCCAAGCCTTACACTCATGCAGGCACAGGCTATGGCCAGGGTAACATCAGGGACTGAGGCTGGGGCTGTGTAGAGACCCCAGCGCCCTCCTGCCTGGGTGGAGGGAGGTCAGTGATCCAGATTCCAGGACCTAGCGTGGCAATCTGGGTCTCAGATCCCAGAATTGAATCTGTGGGGCCCGTGGGACATGCGCAGCCTGGCTCTGTGATACTGGGCCAGCCTTAGCTTCCCCGTCAGGCCGAGGAGCGGACTGATTGCCCAACATCCTCAGATATTGCCCCAGCATAGGGCAGTATTGTGGGTGTCATGTGCAAGAGCAGGGACCTCAATACGCCTGTCTGCTGGGTTCTGACCCGCCCCAGCCTACTCTCTAAACCTTGCATGCCACCTGCTGTCACCCCGCCAAAGTTTTCTTAACCATCTTCACAGTTTATATGGGCTGGTCTCCTGCAGGCCCAGCACTTCACAGTTTATAAGGCTGTTCCCTACCCTGGACATCCCCCACACCCGATCTATTACATACTAGTCTGTGTATTTCACACAAATTTTCTCTTAAATCTTCGAAATATGCCCAAGAAGGGGGTCTTGGGATTTGGCCAGTTTTATAGATGGGGAAACCGAGGCACTGTGCTGTAGGATGGGACTATCTCCTTACAGGGGAGATTCTGAACCACGCTGCCTGGTTGCAATTCTCCCAACAAGCCTGGCAGCAGTGGGCAGTGTGCCAAGTGTGGTTCCCTTTGAAAAGGCTAAGCCAGCATGCATGGGGAGGGTGCGGGGGGGGGGGGACTGGGAGAAGAGAAGGACTGTGTACACAAACAGGACATCTCCCCAGCCCTGAAATCATGCTCTGGGGGTGACAAGTGCAGAAACTGTCTTGTCAGGACATGCCAAGAGAAGCCATGCTGCTGGGCAGGACACAGGCGACCTCTGCCGGAGCCCTATGCATCACAGGACCCCCGTGTCCTTGTCTGGTGCCCCCAGACTGCGTATGTCCTGCCAACTGTGTGTCCCCAGATGGTGCTACCGGCACACGGAAGTTCAAGAAACATGCCTGCCATGGCCAGCGACCTCATGAGTCTTAGAGTGTGTTCCTCCCTCCCCCCTACCGCCCGTCACACCACCAGGGCGGAGGCCACCTGTGGCCTGACACTTCGCAATGTAGAAGGCCCGGCTTCCTGCAAGCTTGGCACTTCACAGTATATAAGGCCTGGCCCCTCATGTGGGCCCCGCATATCACAGTTTATAAGGCCTGGCCTTATAGCTTGGCACTTCAGAGTTTATAAGGCTGCCAGTGCCCCTGAACTCTGTGCGCGCGTGTGTCTTACAAACACCGGTGTGCTACTCTCCTCCGGGCCGGAGCCCTGCCTGCCAGCCACCCTAAGGGCTTTTGGCTGCTAGGAGGGTCTGGGAGCTTGTCAGCACAGCAGCCCCAGCCCCTGCCCTTGCCTGGGAGAACAGGAAATCCCAGGCACCCCTCTCACCATCCTTCCTGAAAGTGTAAATCCTTGCTGGGGGTCCTGGGGGCACAGGCAGGAGAGGTGGGAGGCCTGGCAGACAGGACCAGGAGCGGGTGGGGGCCTGCAGACGACCTTCGGAAATGCACCAATGAAGATGCAATTTGGGGATGTGACTCAGCCACCCAACACACAGGCCAAATCCAGCCATTTGTCGGCCACGCTGCTCCTTGCCTGGCAGCTGAGACCTAAGGTGCCCCGGGCAGAGTGAGAGTGGGGGAGTGGGCTTCCATGCGAGCAGAGCGTGGAGGCATCCCATCAGGCTGACATGCCCCTAGTGCTTACTGTGGGCCGAGCCCTTTATCAGAATGATCACATTTAATCTCCATCGCCACGCGGCAAGGCAGGCGGCGTCCCTGACCCCTTTTCACGGACAGGAGACAAGGCTCAGAGAGTTTCAGTGCCTTGCCCAAGGTCACACAGCCAGGAAGGGCAGGAACTAAGTCAGTGCCAACTGGAGGGTGGGGAGGGGGCGGTGGGTGGCGAGATCTGCCTGGCTCCCTTTTGATAAGCTGCCATCTGGAGGGAGCCAGCCCGGCCCTATCCTGGAGGGCCCCCAGAGCTCAGGGCAAAGGCATGATGGGTGCCCATGCCCTACCGTGACCTCTGAGAAAACAGACCACAAAGTGGTTTGCCTGAGATCCCACAGGAGGCGGAGCAGTCCTGTTCTAAAGGCGGAGTGGGACCAGAGGGACCTGGGGACAAGAGGCCCCACCCCTTCCCAGGTATACCTCCCTCGCCCCTACTGCAACCTGGACCTAAAGCTGGGGTCCCTAGGACCCTCAGGGATTCCCAAGGACCCAAGAGCCCCTCTGAAACCAGAGGCAAGGTTGGGATCGCCATTAAAGGGGGTGGGTTTTCTTTAGTGAAGCCTCTCAAGTTCTCCAGAGAGCGCCCTTAAATGGTGAGTAACACCCTATGGGTTGCATTCGGTTTGGAGGGACCCTGGAATGGCCCCAATTGTCACATGTGTCTGGAGCTTGAACCCTCCATTCGCTGAAGGCCAGGGTAGGAGGGTGAGCAGAGCTCCCTTCTATACTCTCCCAGAAGACACTGTGGGGACCTTGTGAGCCAAATGGGACAGGGGGCACTCGGGAGGGCTCTGAGGGACTGAAGATGGGCAGGCAGCAGGAAGCAGAGTGCTCTGCCACTCAAAAGGGAGACAAAGAAACCCAACAGACCCCAAAGGCACTCAAAGGAACCTTTTTTACAAATGACAGGTTGGTTGTAGTAGCTCCCCAGGGGGACCCTCCAGCATCCCAGCCAGGGCGAAGTCGCCTCTTCAGCTGCCTCTTCAGTAAAGCCGCATCTTGGTGTCCACCCATTACGGTGGGTGGCCAGGTCTCATGTGGAAAATCTTAGCAAGTGGCCATGGATACACCTGCCACAGTGCTGCTGCTCAGCACCAAGCTTTGTCCTTCTCAGATGGACCAGGAGGTCCCCCGACCCCTCAGTTCCCAAGGCAGAGAGAGCCTCCTGTGAGGCAAAATGCCCACCACACTGTTTCCAGAAACCACGGCCAGAAGCACATGGTGGAACCTTCTGGGATGTCGTGGGTTGTGTGTCCCTGTGGAAGGTGGGAATGGACCCTGGGACCCCTCTCCATTCCAGCACTCTGGGGCCCCAACTCTGCAGGGTGGGCGGGATTCACTCGCCCTCCCTCCCCATGGACTGCCCAGCACCGGTGCAGTGAGGTGCTGGCCAGCAGCCTGATCCCTCAGGCATTCCCCCATCACCATCATCAGGGACCTGCCAGCAGCCAGCAGGGTGCAATTAGCCTGCCCTGCCCTCCCCAGGCTGCCTCCCCCAGCACCCTCCACACTGCTTCATCTCCATCAGCTTCTCTTGCTCGGCCCCTTCATCCAGCGCTCACATCTAGGGGCCACCCTCCAGGATAGGGGGCAGTGCCCTGTGCGGGGTGCCCCAATCTCTGTCCAAGGTGAGCTGGGCTTGCTGACCCCTACCGTGGTGCCCCTGACTGCTGGATCAAGGGGCCAGTAGCGAGGGTCTCCTTACTCTCATTCCCAAGTCAGTCCCGGGTCACTGCCTCCACCCTGAGGACCCCCCCACACACACACCGTATCTATGGAGTTTGGAGTCTCACCCCCTAAAGAGAACCCAGCACCCGCCTCATCCGGGATGGGGGTCCAAGACTCGTCACTCAACCTGGAAGTGCACAGACACACATGCCCTTCCCCGTGTCCCCAGCCCCAAACCGAGTCCCCCTCCCGGACATGCCTCCCATCCCCGGCACCCCTGCCCATCGTGCCCCCTACCTGCGGGGCTCGGCTCAGGCGGGCGGTCGAGGCTGGAGGAGACAGTGTCCCGTGCGGACAAGGACCCACAGGACGGGGCCGGGGCCGGGGCCGGGGTCTCGGCGGGGGCGGACAGCGGCGGCGGGACGATGGGCCCGACGGCGGCGGGGCGGGGGGAGGCGGTGGCGGCGGCGACAGCGGGAGCATCCCCCGCCGCCCGGTGCACCGGCGGGGCCGGGGGGCGGTGAGCGCCCGCCCGGGCCAGGAGAGGAGGGGGCGGTGCGACGCGGGCGGATCAGCCAATTGGCTAAGCCCGATTGGACCCGCCCCCAACGACCCCGCAAGCCCCGCCTACATTTAAAGATCCCTTATTCCGAGTGTTGGGTCTCCCCTTCCCCCTGCCAGCGCTCGGTGGCTCCTCCAGCTCGCCCTCTTGCATTGCGCGACAGAGGCGACATTAGCCAAACCTCTACCCCAGTCCCTGACAGTCCTCAAGAACTCCTAGCCGCCCCTTCCCAAAAATCAGGTCCCTCAAACTCCAGCTACCCCTCAACCTCTGTGCTCTGGGGACAACTTTGCAAAGCGACTGGACACCTGTCCCCACTCCTAAAATGACCTTTTCACACAGCAGCTCCTCCATCTCTGCCCCAGCCCACACCTGTCTGCTTCCTGGCCTCAGCTTTGTACCCGGCCAGGATCTGTCTTGTTTTCTGAGGCCCATAGAATAACCGGATGGAATGAATGAATGAGTAGACCCTGCAGCTTGGGCAGGGGGTGTTCCCATGGGTGGGTAATGGCAGTGAGGCTGAGCAGGGACAAGTGACAGCCTTGGGCTGGAGACTCCTGTCCCCTCCTCTCGAGAGCCTGTTCTTCATTCCAGTCTGATGGGGACACCCCAAGGAAGGTCTGATTGTGGTGACAGTGCCCAGGGCTGTGATGGTTGAGAAGTGGAGGCCGGGGGAACACCCATCCCCTGCCATGTCCACAGGGCACCAGGAATGGGGTTGTGGTGACTGTAAAGGGGTCATTCCCTGCGTGCAACATCCCTCCTGCATCCCCACATTTACCCCCCACTCCCACCCAGGTCTCCCATCTCCCCTCAGCTGTTCCTACCTCTAGGACTTTGCACTGGCTCTTCCCTGGCCTGGGCTGCTGGGGGCTCTTTCTAAACTACTGATGAAGCCAACCACATCTCCCTTGGGGTCTGGCACACATCCTTGCACCACATTCATTGTCCCGGCCCACATACGGGTCCCTGCCCCACAGCCAGCGTTCATATCATGCCCACAGGCTGACCCTGGATACACAGGCTGCTGTAAGGGCCGTGCAACATCTGACACTTTCTGAATTCAAGTCCAACATGTAAACATCCAGAAATTTACAAAAGCATCACCACCCCACCCCCACCAGTGGCCTCTCCAGGACTCCCCTGGAAAGACCCTTTTCCTCCTTTGAGCTCATCTGTGCTGAGGGATCAGGCACTCCCTTCAAGGGGCTGACCTCAGGATGATCAACCTGGTGACTGATCACCTCCTGCCCAAGACTGCCTGTGGCCTGTTTGGACCTCCCCTCTCAAAGACAAGGCTGCTGGTAGACAGGAGTTGGGGATGGATGGTGGTAGGGCAAAAGGTGGGGTCCACCTGGGTCTCCATTCCAGACAGAGCCCTCAGCCCATGGTTGGCCAGGAGGGACTGGAGTATGGCTGGGTGTCCCAGGACCCATTCCCCCAGGAAATGGCCTACAGACTCAGCAAGGGAGAGGCTAGTGGCTGAATAGGAAGCCTCTCCTCCAGAATGTAGGTACAGGAGAGCTGGGAGAACCTCACAGGAGCTGAGGAAACCTAGAGGGAGCCGCCTGAGCAGGGATGGCCTGGCCAACCCCAAAGCTCCCAGCTGTGCCTCCACAGAAATGTCGGCCCTGTCCTAGGTCTCACTGATGGCTTCGTGGACAGAGGTGAGGCGGGATGCTGAGTCCCCTGTGAGGAGGGTGGGATGGAAGAGTGGGAAAACATTCACTCACTCATTCATTTACTCACATATCCGCCAAGCCCCTTCTCTGACTCTAATGCTGGGGACATCCACTCTGAGACGGACACAAACCTGCCCACCTGGCAACGCAAGTTCGAGAAGAGGGGAACAATCCTCTCCAAATTAAGAGCCAAATAAGAATTCTAGATCAAAGTATTGGGAAAAGATCCGATGAAGTCGAGAAAACTAGAACCGGGATGGGGAGACTCTGCTAGGGTGACCAGGAGAAGCCTCTCGGGACAGGAGCGTTCAGAAGGGGCGCAGGAGCTGCACTGGACGAGCTGGGAGAAGGGTGTGCCCGGCAGAGGCCACTTCAAGGGCACAGCCCTGAGGTAGGAGCAAGAAGGGCATATGGGAGCCTAGTGGGGTTGGAGGGAAGAGGCAAACAGGGTGGGACAAGTCAGAGGAGGGGTAGGGGGCACACCAGCAGGGCTGTGTGTGGGAGGACTCTGAGCAGAGCAAAAGTCATGGAGGGTTAAGACCCCTAGGGTCCTCGGAATTGTTGGGGCAGGATGAGGAACAGGGGCAGCAATCTGGAGGTCTTATTCCTACGGTCTCCAAACTCAGGGACTTGGAGAAGTTTCCCTTGTTCTATCAGCACATACTGAGCACCTTCTGCATGCAAGGCTTATACCCTGAAATGGGGACACTATGGTGATAAAAGCACACAAAAAATCCAAATGTATGGTTTCGGGCCAGTGGGCGAGATAAGATCTTGATAAATAAATACAGCCCTGGCCTGTGTGTATCAGTGGTTAGAGCGTGGGCCCACACACCAACGGGTTGCAGGTTCAAGTCCTGGTCAAAGGCACGTACCTGGGTTGCGAGTATGCTCCCTGCCCCAGGTCAGGGCATTGCGGAGGCAACCAGTCGATGTGTCTCTCTCACATCACTGTTTCTCTAGTCTGTCCTCCCTCCCTCCCTCCCTCCTTCCCACTCTCTTTGAGAAGAAATGAAAAAAATATTCTCAGGTGAGGATTATATATAATATATAAATACAGGGTGGGTGAGGTGAGTCAGCGGGGAGGAAAACGGGACATCTGTAATACTTTCGACAACACTGGTAAAGATAAGTTTTTAAAAATAAATAAATTCATAAATAAATAAATACAACTGATTCTTGCAGAAGATACACGGAGGAAAGGGGGCAAAGCAGGGGTGGGGAGAGCTGCACCCGGCACCCCCGTGGACCCCGTTGGCAGTCCACTGGGCCCTCAGTCCCTGCTCTGGAGGAGGAGGTGGGAACCTGGGGGTGACAGGAAGGCAGGAAACCACCCCTGTCATAAGCGCAGAGTCCTCTCCAAGTTGCTGAGGCCCAGGAGCCCCTGCCATACCTAGGCGGCCCTGCCCTGAGCTGCCTTTTCCACTCAGGAGAAGAAAGAGCAAAGAGCTGCTCCCTAAGGGGTTCTCCAGGGGCCGAGGCCACAGACACCCTGGTGAAGATGTGGTAGGGAGTCAGGCCTTTCCAACCTGAGTCAACTTCCCCCTTCTGGCTGTGTGACTCTGGGTAGGTCACCTAGCCTCTCTGAGCAGGTTCTCCACCGCAAGTGCTCAGACAGAGGGGACAGTGCTTCTCAGGGGGGCTCAAGAGAACATAGCCATTCTCCTCATTATTATTATACTGTTACTATTATTTCAAAGGTTGGCACTTTTTCTTAAGTCATCAGTTTTTCTATCCAATCTCTGGGTCACCACACCCCCAAAGGGATCCACTCACCCTGGGGTGTAGGGATCTTCCTGATGAGCACCACCAAAGGGGCTGTCTCCTTCAGTCCTGCTGGGTTACCACTTGGCTGGTGGGGGGCTTTGGCTGCCTTTCTTCCTTCCTTGACCTGTAAGGACCAGACATAAGGGTAGGGTAGAGGCAGGGCCCCAGAAGGACGGGGTGCAAACACCTCCTAGACTACAATATAGTCTTTACAGCGGGTATGAGGTCCGAATCACCTTGAAAGTTTTAAGGAAACTTAAGATTGGTGGCAGAGTCCATCCAGTTAGCCCTGTTTCCTCCCTCAGGCCCCTCAGTGAGTCCCTCCACATACCTACCCCATGCCAAGCCAGCTCCCTGGAGGCCCCACCTTCTCCCACTGGACACTGCACCCTTAAGGCTCTGACTTTCCCCATATTGTTTCCTGTCCTCCTCCCAATTCCTTTCTCATGAGGAGATCTGAGTGGGTAAGATCTGAGGATGAACGCATCAGGGATCAATGGCTCCACCAGCTCTATTCTTGGCTACCCCCACATCCCGCCCGTGCCCACTGCTGTCCTGGGGCCTGTACCTCCCTCGTGGTATTCCCTCTGTCTATACAGGATGGTCTTCAGAGTTCCCATGTGAGCACACAGTAACCATCCTGGAGGAGGAGGAAGAAAGGAACACAGAGCAGCCCTGTGGTGGGGAGGGTGGGAGGGCACAGCCAGGCCTCAGAATGAGGTGAAAGGGAAACACAGTTGGCTGGGAATGTTCCAGCTGCCCTTTTTCTCACCAGGGGTCTGGGGTGGGGCCAATGGCCACCTTCATGGCTCATGGGCTGCTGCCTGTTCCAGCCAGGTGCACCTTGGAGCTGACTGACCCTGGAGTGTCAGGGGGCCAAGACCATCCATTGGGCAGGTGCATCGGAATAAGTGTTATTCAACCAGCTCATGACGCTCTGGCTCACCCATCTGGAAGACTCCCTGCCCCCCCGCCCCAGGGATTTCCTTTGAGGTTGAGCAGCCTGAGGATGGGGTTGGAGATATTGGGGTGGGGTGAAGAAACTAGAAACCTGTGAGTCTGGAGGAGGGAGCCAAGCAGGGCAGTCCTGCCTGAGGCCCCAGCAGGGGAGAGAGGAACCCTCCACCTCCCTGTTCTGGGGTCCCCAGACAAGCTCCTCACACCTGCAGTGAAATGCAGGGAGCAGAAAACCCTGATGCTGATACGAGACTGGGTTCTGGGGTTAGTGAGTCAGCCACAAACTCCGCTCAGCCCCTGCTCATCTGGGTGACCTTGGGTAAGCACTAGCAGGGCTGTCAGTGAGGGTGCTGGGAAGGGGGAGAGGAGCGGGGAAGAACTGAGCGGCAGCTCCAAAGCACAAAAGGCTGGCAGGTGCTTGCGTGTGGGGGAGTTCCCATCCACTCTGCCTGAGGCGGGGAATCCCGCCACACTGGGAGAGAGAAATGACGGGGGTGAGGGGCTGGGAGGGGGCAATAAGGCGAGTCCTTCCTTCTCCCTCTACCCCCACTGAACGCTGTCTAGGAGGTCCTCAGTCTTCACCTTCAACTGGGTGGGGGGATGTCTCTGTGCCCCAAACTGCAGTAGCAGGAGCCCCCTCCTCACAGGGGGTGGGGGTTTGGAGCTGACTCGGAGCTTGGTGTTGGGGGGTATGGAAGGGGTTTCTCTTCCTCCCGCAGCTCCCCCTTTGAATTCCCCTAGTTGGACACGTCCCTCCCACAAATATGCCCCTCACAGAAAAGAGAGCTCTGCGGGGACCTCCACCCGGGACCCCCCGCAACACCCCGCGCACTGCCGACTCACTGTCTGGAGACCGCCGGCCGCTGCAGCCGGAGCCCCGCGCCTGGCCCGAGCTCGCGAAGGCAAGTGCAAAGCAGGGCAAGGGCGTGAGAGCCAGAGGGTGTGAGCGCGCCGCCGCAGAGCGCCCCCTCCCCGTGGTCCTGGGCCCCACCCCACCGCCCCAGAGCTGGGAAGGACCGCCGCCTGACCGCCTCCCTCCCTTCCACGTTGCTTTCTTGGGGATCCCCCTCTGGGTCTCCAGCAAGCTCCCTCCCCTCATGAACGTGTCTGCAAACCTCAGAGAAAGGCTCCAAGAGCTGGAGGGACCCTCTGCCGCCTCAAAGCGCTCATTTCACAGATGGGGAATTGAGATCCTGAGAGGGGGTGTCACTGGCCAGGGCCCAGCACCCCAGCAGCACAGGTTAGCGCTGTCCCCCTCACTCTGGGTGTTGCTTTCCTGTGTCAGAAAAGAACTGGAGCCAAAGAGCTTAGGGGAAAGCAATTAAGCACCCCCCACACCCTGAGCGGGCTCTGGGGCCGGGGGGGGGGGGGGGGGGCGGGTCCAGTGGGAACCCTGAGGCCTCGCGGACCGCTGGTGATGTTACCCAGTCTGGAAGGTCCTGGTAAAAGTGGGGGCACCCTGGATGGCCAGAAAACAAACCACAGAAAACTTCTCTATGCCATTGTTGGGCCATGAAGTCTTCCCTCTCCCCTCACTATTGGGGTACCCCGCTGAGCGTGAGTGACAGAGGCCTGGGCAGCAGATTGTGAAGGTCACTCTGCCAAATGTGAGCAATTCGGCTCCCATGTTTTGGGTCACTAAGGGTGGGGCAGGAAGAGCCCAGGGCTGAGCACCTGCCGTGACCTTGGTCCAGCCCAGGCTGCCTGAGCCTGGTTCACTTCAGCAACTGGACAGCGCCCACTTCTGGGAGTCCTTTCTCTCTGGGGAGTCTGTGAGGGTGCCTGCTACCTTTTGCTGTTCCCCTCCAGCTCCCCACCCCCATGAAACGTGGTACCCTCCAGATCAGAATCCTCCCCCCGCCATCCCCTGCCCCACTCAACCTGCCTCTAATCCCTACCCACCTTCTGCCTTAGCCTGGAGGGAGAGGGGGGTTTCCTCTTGGGAGCACAAGGGCTTCTCCTACAAGCCTCCGTCCTTTGTTGTTGTGATTCCCCCTCTTTTCTTCCATTCATTCTAAAAATAGCCCTCTCCCTTCAAGCTCCCCCCGCCCCCCACTGGTCGGGAGCATCTCCTGAAAGATAATGTGATCCCTGGGTCAGGTGCTGAGGCTGGAATTCCAAGGCCAGGATTCCTTGGTGAAGGTGGGCTGAAGGACTGGGGGGGGGAGGGGGGGGGCGCGGCGGGCATTGGGAGCGCATTCCCTCCCTCCCATTGTGTGAGCAAGACAGGCTCAGAGGGCGCTGTCAGCATGACCGTGACTGTGTACAGGGAAAGAGAACAAAGTGGGGGGTTGGGGTCTATATTGAGGAGACCGAAAGGGAGAGAGCTGACAATATCTCAGGTACCCCTGCCAGTATCTCTGTGGGGGTGACTCACCACTCCTGGGGGTAGGCTGAGGCCCATGCCTTGGTCAGACACCGTGATGGACAGTCGGGAGTCAGCAGTCAGAGAACGCACATCTTTGGGAAAGGTTCCCTACCATGAATCCTCACAATTGCCCTTTGGAACCCCCAGAAGGCCCCTCCCGGTCCTGCAGCTTGTCTCCACTGTCTCCCCACAGTCCCTTCTCCATGACTCAGCCACAGAATTCTGTTCTCACCCATGTGACTGATCAGGTCCCTACCTGCCCTAACAACTGACACTCTCCTACCTGAACCAAGAGGACCACAAATCACCCCCTCCTCAAAGTCCCACGTAGTCTGGCTCTCCCTCCCCTTTATCCAATCCCTCCAGCTGTCTCCCTGGACCATACATTATGCTCTGGCCATGCCCCACACCTATCCTAACCAGCCCAGCCTCAGGACCTTTGCATCTGCTGTTCTTCTGCCAGAATTGCCCTTCCTGGCCCTCCTCACCCCCTGTTGTCTTTCAGAGCCTGATCCTTCGCTGGGCATATCACCCTAGTTTACTGTCCTCAACCCCTGGCATGGTCTATTCACTTATTCACCTTCCTGCCCAGAAGAATGTGGGTCCCAGTGCACTTGGCCTGGCTGGTGAGAAGAGGCGGTCACTGTTAGCCAGCGCTACTTCAGAAGCCACCCAGCTCCAAATAAAGGAACAACGATCCATGGGGACCAGGCTCCCGTACTGTGTAGAAGCCAGGCCAGAGGAGCGATTGTTGAAGTGTTCCCATGGCAAACAAGTCTGATGAGCAAAGATGAGAATGGGGGCAGGAGGGAGGCACCGGGGACAGCCCAGGGCCAGAGGTCCTCAGGGGGAGACCATTCCCATTATTAGTTTTTCCATAAAGTTTTATTATCTTACATATTTTAAACTAAGGGGAAGGATAGAAGAAAAATTGCTTTGTTGAGGGGTATAAAGGTTCAGAGAGGGTATCCCCTTTGGGAGAGAAAACACATTCTCAAATGTTTTCCGAGCACCTACTATATGCTATATGCCCAGAGACTGGTGGCGAGCCTGGCAGGCGGGGATTCCTGGGTGGCAGGCAGAGAGTAGGGAGCCCCGGAGGTTCCAGGAGGTGATGGCTGTTAGTCTGAGGTGGGACATTTTGCCTCAGCAGGGCCAGGCCCAAGGCAGAGGGTTTGGGTTGGGGAAAGAGAAAAGGCCTTGAAGGTACCTGTTAGTTTCACACCTTTGTGAAATTCGCTACCTGGCCAGGACTCCACCTCAGGCTGGTGTTGTACCAGGAGGCTGGGAGAAAGCATGGGGAATGGGCTGGGGGTGGGACCCGGCATGCAGGGCTGTGGGGAACCAGGGAGGTGAGACAAAGACATCCTCTGTCCCCATGGCTTTCAGAAAGACTCAAAGGACAGACGGCAGGGAAGTAAGGAAAGGGGGAACGCCCAAGATTAGGGCTGCCAGATAATACATTGGGTACGAAATGGAACTATTTATAATAATATAAGTTATATTCATTATTTAACTGGGCATCCTGTATTTTTCCCTGGAAACCCTAGCCTGGAATCTTCTGGGGTTTGCTGGGGTAAGTAGGGCTGGGGCTCCAGAAGGTTTCCGTCCCAGTCTCTCCTCCCATCACCCCCACAACACTGCTCACCCCCCCGTGCTACCTTCATAGGCTTCTCTTTGTCCTCACATTGTCCCTCTTCCTTAACTGCTACCTAAGGTCCCCCTCCCTTCCCTCTTCCTTTGTTGTCCGTCTCCCTCTAAGCTCTCCCCTAGCCCCTCCTCCTCTTGCACCCGTCTCCCCATCACCCCCACCCTGCACATCTCCCCCAACCTTCTCCGGAACCCACCCCTCCTCCACAGCCCCTCTCTCCTCGCTCACCCCCTCCCACAGCGCCACCCTCTCCTCTCCTCCCCGCATCGTCCCCTGCGGATCCCCCGAGAGCACGAAGGGAAACCCCGGCCACAGGCGCTGAGCTCCACGCAGGCGCAGAGCAGTCCGGCTTCCCCGAGGCCGCCTCCGCACTGCAGCCCGCGCGCCAAGTTGCCAAGGCAACGGCAAGGGCCGGAGCGGGAACCTGGGGGAGACCCTGCTCTCTCTCCCTCCGCCCGCCACCTCCTGGACCGAGTAGGTGAACCCCGCTCCAGTTTCAGCCGGTCTCCCCGCCCCGGCCCGCCCCCGGGCGCACTGCGGCGGCTGAGGATTCCCCGGCCCACCGACTGGGCTCGACGCATGCGCGCTGGACCCGGCGTTCCCTCCCCGCCAATCGCGCGCCACGGGAAAGCCCTGAAGCGTGGAGATTCCGCCCGCCACCCCCCCGCCGCCCCCGTCCCCGCGACCCCGCGCAGGCGCGGTGCGCACTCGGGGGCCCCTCAGCCCCGCTAAGGTCGTCCTGGCTGCGCGCGCTGGGAGGTCTGAAAGCGCTGGGAACTCCCGATTCACGCCCCCTCCCGCGCGCACCGCGACGAAGCCGGGGATTCCTTCCTCCAGCGCGCACGTGCGGGCTCCGGATTTCGCGGGGTCGGAGACGGGGCTTTTTTGTGAAGGTGAACAGACGTTATTATCAACATCTTTACGTTTGAGGACTGACGGCGGCCCTAACTCCTGTCCTGAATTTTATCATTACTTTCTAGGTGGCCGTCCCCCTACAAATCCCCGAGCAGGGCTTGCTTGACATGCACAATCCTCAGTTCCAATCCTCTTCCTCCCCTAGTCACACCACTGCTTATTGCCCTCGGTGAAGCCCCATTCCTCAGCCTGGAGGGCTTCCTTCCTAGGGTTAATCACCACTGGTCCCTGCTCTTCCCTTATCCCAGGCCCCCAAAACCCCAATATAGCCATGAAGGAGGCTCCCTTCTTCAAGATATGTCCTCCCCAGGCACCATCTTACTCTCGAGATAGCTCAGGGATAGACACTGTTTAGTCTTAGTGTATATAGGCGTTAACAGGCTCAAACCCACTAAGTCCCTGGCCTAAGGGCCTGGAAGTAAGAGGCACAGGCGTCCATTTGTGGGGAGCCATCAGGACTCCTGAACTGGTTATTGGCAGACACCTTCACCCCTGATTCTTGGCCCCACCACCACCCCTGCCGGTTCCCTCACAGCTCTGGGCACTTCCTGGCTCTATGACACAGGCAGGTGACAGTTCTCCCATCTGTAGAGGGGACCAATATCTCACAGGGCTGTCCTCTGGGCTCAGTGAGATATTACCAGGGCCTAGCATTCAGGGGATGCTTCTTACCGTTGGTCTAGTCCTCCCACACCTGCGTGGGGACTCTGCAGGGCTCCTTCCCCCATCTTTCTTCCCTAACCTCCACAGGATCTTCCTGAATCCTTCACAAGCCTTCTAGTCCTTGTCTCAGGGTTGGCTCCTAGAGGACCCCCACACTAAGCCAGTGCTCACTGTGTGCTGGTTAGTTTTTATGCCAGCTGTCACTGTTTCAGGGACCCTACATACTGCACTTCAGCTGTACCCAATTATTATCGGCACCCCTCCCTTGGACAGTAGAGTTGTGACCTCCAGGCCTTTGCTCCAGTGACTCCTTTGGCCTTTTCTGTTCCTTGTCTGTGTGGAGAACTTGTTTGCATCCTTCAAGGCCCTCCCTCCCTCTGGGCAGAGCCTGGTCCCATTTGGCCTAGCCCTGACTCCACACAGTTGGGGATACCTATGAGGATCTGCACCTGAGGGCTTGCCATTTGAAAGAAGAGCCTATTTGGCAGGAAGAACCCACAAGGCAGAGGCCCTGAGGGGAAACAAGCCTGCTGTGTTGGAGCTGAGAGCAAGGAGGCAGGAGGTGCTAGAGCTGAGAGGGGGTGAAGAATGGGGGAGGGGTGGAGAAAGGAGGACTTCAGGGGCATCCTCGTGGGTGCAGGGAGGGTGTCATTTTATTGGGAGCCGTAGCAATGACTTGGTAAATGTTTAGACCCCACTCCACACATGCAGGCCCATCTCTAAGCTGCCCTCCATCTCTGCTGACCCCTAAGGGTACCGAAGCACCTGGAGGATTCACCCAGCCCTGCCCAGTCGTGTAGCCCCTGAAGGGACGCTTACTGCTACCCAGACCCACCTGCCTGTGCAGCCTCTGGGGTTCCGCCTGCCCAGTGCCCTGCCTCTGTGATGGAATCTGACTGAGCTCCCACTAAGGCTGCTCTGGAGAAGCTCTCCTCTGGGAAGCCTGCCCAGGCCTTCATCCAGAGGCCTCCTGTGTCAGAACAGCAGGCAGCCAGCATTTCCTGACCCCACGCATAGCATGTGACTTGGCTGCTGACTCTGACCCAGACTTAGGATGCCAGCAACTAGCCTCTCCTCTCCTCTGAGTCATTCCCAAAATGACCTGGAGCCAGGGCCTTCTCAAGCTCTCTGAGTCGCACTCTTGCAGGAGCCCATCAGGATTCAGGAACGGTGGTACAGGTTCCTCACTGGACAAATGGCCCTGCCCGGGGGAGGGGGGAGCTCCTCAGGGGTGGGGCACAGGTCTCAGGTAGCTTGCTGCAGGAGTGCTGCTGGGAGCTCTTATCATCTTTGCCGTGCATCACATATCCCCCTCCTGCCAGCCTTCATCCCCCTGCCCCACCCCCAACTTCAAGTACACACTCTGCCTCACCCACCACCTTTATTGGGCATCAGCCCAGGACTGCACACAGGAGGGCGGTGGGTGTTACTCACAGAGGGACCCTTGGCGGGAGGCATGGCTGATGATGCCAATTGGCCCCCAGGACACGCACAGGACCGGGCCCCTCTAATCCTGGGAGCTGACCCGGTGAGAGGACAGCAGGATCACGACCCTGACCGCCCCTAGGGCGGCTCTCCCATTCGTGGGACTTCTCCCCCAGTTCGGGGCTCACTTGGGGGTGTTGAAGGGCACGGCCCGCTGGTTCATGGGGTTGTCTGGTGAGCGCAGCCACTCCTTCTTGAGTAGCTGCTTCAGCTGCGACAGCCGCATGTTGGGGTTCTCTTGCTTGAGCCGAGGCAGTTGCTCCTCCTCAAAGGCGGTGAAGGCAGCCCGCATGCGGCGCTCCGGGTGCCTGTCTCCGGCCTCTTCCGCCACACTGCAGGGAGGACACCCAACTTCAAAGGGGCCCAGGAGCTAACTGTCCCAGAGACTCAGGCCCCGCCCCCAGAGGCTCAATCCCGCCCAGGCTTAAGCCGCGCCCCAGCACTCAGGCCCCCCCCACTACCTGAGCACCGCGATGGCGTCCTCGATCGTGCGCGCCTCCACGCTGCCCTCCTCCAGCACTCGGCGGTTCACGTTCTCCTCCAGGGGCACCTCCAGGTGGCTCTTGACTTTCTCGGCTGGGGACGGGCAGCCAGCCGTGAAGAGACATATCCAGAGAGACACAGTGGGGGGAAAGGGGAGGGGGAATGATGGCATGAGCGCTACTGGAGCTGAGAAGCCCTTCCAGGACAAACCTAGGGGGTGGTCCTACCCTACCGGTGCCCAGCCCTCTGCCCTCTACACTCCCCTGGAGCTGAGCACATGGAGAAGACTCACGCACGCTGCTATCTCCTTAGCCTCCAGCAGCATCCCCCATAGTGGGGAGGAGTGGAGCACCAGCAAGTACACGTGTGTGCCCGCCCGCGCTCAGAGCAGGCCTTCCAGGCCACCGCCCACCCCTGCTTCACTGTGCAGAGCCCAGGCATCTCCGGTGGGGAGGTCCGCTGCCTATTCTTTAATGTGTAGGGGGGCAGCTCCACAGGGGACCCTGCCCCACCTGGTTCTTGGGCTTCCTTGTGCTGATGGTCCCTGCGGAGTGTCTCCTCAATCTGGGCGCGGGTGACTTTGCTTGGCACAGCTACCCGGGGGGCCTTGCTGTTCTTGAGCTTTGAGTCCTCCTCCTCCAGCAAGCGCTGGGTCTCCTTTTTGCGCTCCAGCTGCTCCAGGCGCCGCTTCTCCTTCTCCTCCTGCGGTAATGGGGCAGTCAGGGGTGGACCCCACCCTCCCATCGAGGTGGACTGGGACGCTGCAGTGTGCTAGATCCTGTGCTGGACACAGGGGACCTGGCTGGGAGCACAATGGTCCAACATATATGAACACAGGAACAATGGGAACCTGTCCAACACAGGTGGGTGGGTAGGTATGGAAGGAAAAAGTGACCCCTGGGCCAGAGGAGGGGCCAGCCAGGAGGAGGGTGGGGTAGGAGAGTGGTGGGAGTGACCAGTGTAAAGACCCTGAGGCAAGAAGCACGAGGAGAGTGGTGTAGCTGAAGTGGGGATGGGAAGTGAGAGGGAGAAGTGGGGGTGGGGGGGGAGAGGGGAGCCAGCTTAGGAGCCTCAAGGGCTTGGGGAGCAGTTTCTATTGGATTCCAAAGGAGACAGGAGCCACAGAGGGTCTGAATCCATTTGCTTGATGGGGCAAGAGTTCTGCCGTTTTGGATCAAGAGACCTTGGAGGAGGCACTGTCCCCAGACTAGCAAAACAGTGGCCGGAACTGATTGCACCTTGGCTCCCCATGGAGACCCAGATGCCGGTGGGACAGGGGGACATCTGGCCTGCAGAACTTATCCTTGGTCACTGCCCTTCCACTGCTCCAGGGGACAGTGAGGTTCTCCTTATAGGGCTTGGGGCCTTTGGCTGGGTTCTGACTGCAGGCACCCTCACTGCCTACAGTTCTGCCACCCGCCTCCCGTGCCTCCGGGATGGTCCCTGCCTGCAGTTCCCCATGACACTCCCGAGGCCGGACTCAATGTCCCAGGTGAGGGGCTGATGTGCCTGAGGATACCCACTGAGCTTCCATCCTGCCCGCATGGCACAAAAGTGTGTGTGGGTAGGTTTAAAGGTCAAGGGTGTTTGAGCATAGCTTCTGGGGCTCCCACTTCTGTGCTTAGGCACCTCAGGCAAGGCCACTGTGTTCTGAGCCTCAGTTTCCTCATCTGGAGGATGGGGATGAGCCCAAGGCCCAAAGCGAAGGCCTGGGGAGGGCTCCCAGGGCCCAGACTGTCAAAGGTTTCTGGCTTCCTGTCTGCATAATAGATCTTTGGCAGACACTGATTTTCCCTTCGGTTTTCAACTTTGCTATGTTGTCAAAATGCTGACAATCAAAAAGTGTAAAGATGCCCCACAAGCCCTATGTAGCATGGTGAGGAGGAGGGGAGGGAACCAGTGACATTCAATGTCCACTAACAACAAGGCAGGATCCAGTCCTGCACAGAAAGACAATAGGAAACTCTCAAAAGTACCCAGCACCCCATGCTCTAGATGTTCAGGGACTGCACATCACCACTGCTATTTTCCACAACCTTTATCAGTTTTTCAACGGAGGAAACTGTTCTCTGCCGGGAGTCACCAATCCATCCCCAGGAACCAGGATGTCTGTTACTCGGGTCTCTGGTGCCACCTACTGGGCTAAACAGGTAAGCACCAGCCCTCAAACATTCCCAGACAATTAAGCACCCATTGTGTGTCCGGCACTGGGACCCATCAGGGATAGCCAGCTATCTCTGCCCTCTTCTGTTTTTCATAAACTCCTGAGAGGTCCTGCAGGCCCAGGTGGAGTCTGACGTGGGAGTCTATCCAGAATTTTCCAGCCTTGGTACTGCTGATGTCTGGGCTGGCTCATTCTTTGCTAGAGGCCCAGTCTGAGCAGCATGCCTGGCCTCAACCTACCAGATGCCAGGAACACCTCCCACCAACCAGTTGTGACAACCAAAAATGTCTCCATGCCCTGGCTGGTTTGGCTCAGTGGATAGAGTGTTGGCCTGCAGACTGAAAGGTCCCAGGTTTGGTTCCAGTCAAGGGCACATGCCCAGGTTGCAGGCACGATCCCCAGTAGGGCGTGTGCAGGAAGCAGCCAATCAATGATTCTCTCTCATCATTGTTTCTCTCTCTCTCCCTCTCCCTTCCTCTCTGAAATCAATAAAAATATATATGTAAAGAAAATGTCTCCAGATGTTGCCACGTGTTCCCTGGATGCAGAATCACCCCTCAGGTGAGAATTGCAGTGTAACCCTGGCATCACATGAAGGAGAGAAACGAGCCCAGGGAGGGCGGTGGCTGCCTTGCTGTTCTTCCACCGTGCCAAGTCCTGGCCACCCCAGGACCTTTGTACGAGCTGTTGCTTCTGCCCCCCTCCCTGCCCTTGCTCCGGGTTTAGTGCCTCCTCGCCCTTCAGGCCAAAGCCCCAGAGGCCTCCCACCACTTCCACCATGAATGCCTATCTCAATCCCAGGCGCAGCAGCCCAGGGACCCCCAACCTTGCGCTGCTCCTTCCTCATGACGTGTTTGTCCTCATCCTTCCAGTAGGCATCCTCCAGCTCCTTGTGCTTCCGGGCATCAGCTGCAGCCTTAGCCTCAGCCCTCCGTGCCCGGGCTGCCGCTGACTTGGTGTTCTCGCCCTGGAACTTCTTGGGCATCCCTCAGCAGGCTGTGGGAGGAGGGTGGGGACCAGTGAGTGGGGGGCATCTATCTCCAGGAGCCCCAGACTCACTCCTGGGCAGCTAGAACCCCCCTTGGGGCCTCAATGGCCTCATCTATAAAACAAGGACTCAGACTTAGTGATTTCTCTTTTTAAAAATGTATTGGAGTGAAATGTACAGAACACAAAAGGAACCATTTTAAATGTACAATTCAGTGGCATTTCATACATTCACAATGTTGTATAATCACCACCTCTAACTAGTTCCAGGACATTTCTACCGCCCCAAGTCCCTCCTTCCCCCAGCACCCGCCATGGAGTCACACATGTGGTCTTTTGCGTCTGGCTTCTTTCACCCGGCATGTTTTCGAGGATCATCCACATTGTATCAGAATTAGTGCTTCCTTCCTTTTAATGGCTACATAATATTGCCTTGTGTGGATGGACATTTTGTTTATCCACCCGTCTCCGGATGGACATCTGGGCTCTCTCCACGTTTTAGCTCCTGTGAATCATGTTAGTGTGGACTTCGCAGGCCAGTCTGCCACCTTTGAGGCTTCAGCTCCTGGGCCCCACAACCCCGCGGCTCAGTGCCCCTCAGCCTGGGCCGGCAGCCTCCGTGAACAGCAAATAACGACCCAGCCCCAGCTCACACAGCCGGGAGGGGCTGTAACCATCATGAAGCTGCTGTCTGGGGGGCACACGGTCTGTGCAGGTCCCAGCTACTTCCCTGTGCCCTGCCCTCTGCTAAGCACTTTATACGGACCAATTCCAAAGCCGTAAATGTGGGGCCTGTTCTTATTCCCATTCTAAGGCAGGAGAGCCGAGGCACCTGGCCAGATCACACGGGACTGAGCTTGGAGTGTCACCTCCAAAGTCTGCCTTTCAGGTGAGGAAGGGACGGCTGTGCAGCTGAGACACAGCACTACCTCCAGGTGCTGCCCACGGGCCACGTGCCATGTGGCCCAAGGCACATCCTTCCGGGCCACAGTTTTCCTCACGTGGGAAATGGGCTGACGCACACCCCTCCTATGTCATCCTCACCCCTCGCTGACCCTGGGAGAAATGGGCCCAGCACCCAAGAATAAAGGCGAGGGCATGTGGGACCATCCCAGCTTAGGACAGGCAACCTCTGCCTCAGCTGTGTGACTGGTGGGAGGAAGCAGAAACTCTAACACCAGCTCCTGTCTGTGGCATTTGTGTGCTGGGCTAAGGGCTTTACAGGCAGCGTCTTGGTGAATTCTCACAACCCTGGCGGGCGACCGCTCAGCTCAGACCTGAAGGATGGGGTGAAGGCAGCCCTGCGAGGATAAAGGGGTGAGGGCTCAGGGTGAAGGGCACAGCACATGCAAAGGCCTTGGGGTGAGCAGTGGGTTACGTTCAGGCACAGGGAGTGACCAGGGTGCTTTGAGCAGGGGAGGAACACTTTCTGGGTAGTCTGTTCCAAAGCCCTCTCTGGCTGTCACGTGGGAGGCACCCAACACCGAGGGAATTATGATGATGCAACGGGCAGAGCGGAAGGTTTAGTCGGATGAAGCTATGTGTGTTCTAAACCATTTCATCTCCAGCAGCAGCAAAGGCATTCTCCACTCAGCACTTTATATGGACCAACTCAAACAAATATCCCCAAATCTTAATCCTGTTGCTTAATCCTGTCATTCCTATCCTAAGGTGGGAATGCTGAAGTGCCTGATCAGGTGCCCATTTACACAGGAGAAATCTGAGGCTCAGAGCCATACAGGAGGTTAGTGAAGGGGCCTGGACTCCAACCCAGGCCTCGCTCTCCTCAGTCCCAACTCCATGTTTTTTTGTTTCTTTCTTTCTTTTCTTTTTTTTTATGATTTCAGAGAAGAAAGTAGAGGGAGAAAGAGATAAAAATATCAACGAATCATTGATGGGCTGCCTCCTGCTGGCCCCCTGCTGGGGTTTGAGCCCGAAACCTGGGCATATCCCCTGGCTGGGAATTGAGCCATGACCTCCTGGTTCAACCACTGAACTGTACTGGCCAGGCAGGAGTCCATGCTCTTAATCACGGCTCCACCCTAGGGTCCTGGCAGGTCCCTCAGGGAACATCAACACAGATCAGGACTCTGAAGCCACTAGGGCCTTCACTTGACACAGAAGCAAACCCCATGAGGAAGAACAGGACAGACTGGGGATCAGTGGACCCAGGAGACTCAGGGTTGAGTCCTCGGCTCTGGAATTGTAACTGATGTATTTCCCTTCAAACCCCGGTTTCCTTATTTGAGATGTGGAGTGATTCTAGTCCTTCCCCACACTAAATCCAGCATTCACTACTGAGCATCTACAACAGAAACCCTCTCCCGGACTCCTCAGGAGAGCACCGAGGAGTGGGGATTGCTGCCCAAGTTACAGATGAGAAAACTCCTCACCCCTACTCCAGTGTGAGTCCCTCCATTTCTCCCTTGCGAATTCAGCAGACACACCAGCCTCATTACTATTTTTCAAATATATCAAGAGGGTCCCACCTCAATGCCTTTGCACTTGCTGTGTGCTCTACCTGGCTATCCTTTGTTCCTCTTTAAACTTCTATTTAAACTCCTCGCAGCCTTCTCTGGGATCCCCTTGACTCTTAGACCTCAAACTTTTCTTTGATATCCTATCTGGGTTGCTTTCTGTTCATGTATGTGACTAACAAATGTCCATTCTCCTTACCAGGCTGGGAGCTCCATAAGGGCAGGGCTGGAACTACCTTGGTCACTACTGTGTCCCCAGGACCCTCATTCATTTGCACAATAAATGTGTTTTTTTTCTCTCTCTCAAGAAACTTGATTTTTAAATTTTTATTTACTGGCTTGAGAGAGGTTGATTTTTTGTTCCCTTTATTTATGCATTCATTGGTTACCTCTGGTTTGTGCACTTACCAGGGGGTGAATCTGCATCCTTAGTGCATAGGGATAATATTCTAACCAACTAAACTACCAGACAGGGCTCAATCAATGTTTTAGGCAAATGAATGAACAAGTGCTGATTTCCAGGGCTCCTCCAGTATTTACTTCATGCTGTGTTGTGTCCAAACACAACTTCTTACTGTTCTTCCCACTTACCCCATCCCCTCCTGCCTCTGGGACTCTGCTCTTGCTATGCCCTCATCTAACATACCCTACCCTAACCCTCCTCCTGTGAAAACCCTGACCACTCACAGGGACTCTGCCCAGCGTCTCCTTATCCTCATCCTCAACCCAAGGCCTGGCAGGGCTTTTTTTGACCCCCTCTTCAGACTGAGAACCCAGGGCTGAATGTTTACATCCCTCTAAAACCCCCAGGTTGAAGGCTAACCCTCGGTGTGGCTGTTATCTGGAGACAGGACCAGTGAGGAGGCGATAAAGATTGAATGAGGTCAGCCCTGGCTAGCATGGCTCAGTTGGTTGAGCGTTGTCCCATGGACTGCGGTCCCCAGTTCAATTCCCAGTCAAGGGCATATGCCTAGGTTGAGGGCTCAATCCCCAGTAGGGGCTATGCAGGAGACAGCCAATCAATGATTCTCTCTCATTGTTGATGTTTCTCTCTCCTTCTCCTTTCCTCTCTGAAGTCAATAAAAATATTTTCAAAAAAAAAAAGAAAAGCCCTGACCTGTTTGGCTCAGTGGATTCAGACTGAAGGGTCCCAGGTTCAATTCCGGTCCAGGGCATGTGCCTTGGCTGTGGGCACATCCCCAGTGGGAGGGTGTGAGAGGCAGCTGATCAATGTTTCTCTCCCATCAATGTTTCTGACTCTCTATCCCTCTCCCTTCCTCTATGTAAAAAAAATCAATAAAATATATTAAAAAAAAGAAGACATTGGTGAAAATCCTACCTTTAAAAAAGATTAATGTGGCCACAGGGTGGGGCCCTAATCTAATAGGGCTGGTGCCCCTAGGGCTTACGCTCCACCATGTGTACACAATGAGAAGGAGGCCATCTGAATGTCAGGAAAAGCCTGCACCGGGAACTAAATTAAATGGCACCTTGATCTTGGACTTCCCACCTCCAGACCTGTGAGCAAATAAACGTCTGTTGTGTAAGCTGCCCAGTCTGTGGTATTTTGTTATGGCAGCCCAGGCTGACTAAGACAGACAGCTCTTCTCTGGTACACAGTCCTTCACGTTGTCATTGGGTAAGCGTGTACTAAGCACCTAATACAAGCAGGCCAGGCCGCTGGAGAAAGAGGTGGAGCCAATGGGCTTCCTGCCCGCAAGGGATTACCAGGCTGTCTGAGATACAAGCATTAAGAGCAACAACTTGAGATCGGAGCTGTGGTAGGGACCTGCAAAGGGAGGGAGTGGGGAGAGCCTGGAGGGGGCTTCTGGGAGATGTGTCAAAGGACTTCCTGGATTAGATATCCAGGAAAAAGTCTAAAGGAGAGGAAAATCTTAGCCTCCAGGAATGTGGGGGAGGCAGGCTAGGAAAAGGGATTTGTACTCCAGGGTGATGGGAGGGTGCAGACCTCTGGGAACAGAAACCCTCTGAGGTGGATGAGGAAGTAAATGGGATGGGGAGGGGGGAGGAAGCAGGGAGCTCAAGCAGGGATCTGGAGTGGCTCTGGCTGGACAGGGGGAACACTTTGGTGGGAATTAAGAAGCACATAATTGCTTGGATGTGAAAGGAAGCTCAACGCCTCCTCTTCCAAGAAGCCCTCCGGTTCTCCCTTCTGGGCTCGCCCAGCCGATCGTCCCTTTCTCCAGTCCTGATCCCACTGCAAGAAGCCGGGGACGAAGCTCTGTCATCCCCAAGCCTGGCAGCTGCTCAAGGGCAGGGCCAGGGCTGGGTGAGTTTCAGTCGCGAGCTGTAGTTGATGGGAACAGCCTCCGCGGCAGCCCTCGAGATTGGGCGCCCGAGGCGCCCCGGCTTCCGAGCACCCCACCTCGAGCCCTCCTGGGGAATGGTCCCTGGCCCAGACGCCCGCCCGGCCCACCCGCACTCGGCACCCCGCACCCCGCACCCCGCAATCCAGCTCCGCCCGCACCACGGCCGCTCCTACCTCCTACCCCCAGCGCCGGTCAGGTCGCTCCTGCGTGAAGTCATCGCGGGCTGCGCGCTGAGCTCCCGGCAGCGCGTGATGACGACGTCACAGCGCCGCCGCCATCTTGGTAAAGGAAGTGCTGGCCGGGTCTCCGGCCCAAGCCGAGGTCGCCAGCCATTTGTTCGTTTTCTTCGAGAAGCGTGTAGTTCATAAAAACTCATCCCTGGTGCTCACTTCAGATATTTGCGAGCCAGGAAGGGCAGGTACAGGCAACCAACCTTGCCTTTACCAAGATGGCCGCTGCCTGGAGGCAGGACGGCTGCTGGTACCTCGCGCTCCGTCCGTGGGCACCCGCTGGGAGTGGCCGCCACCGCCAGGGCGCGCCAGAGCCCATAGTGCGTGCGCCATCGGTAGACCCAATAGGCCGGGAAAGACTCTTGAGCCTTTGCGTTTTTTTCAGCGCTCCCCTGCCTCCCATTCTCTGTCAGCGCTCCCCTGCCTCCCATTCTCTGTTTCCCGTTTGCGAAGCTGGGGAGGGAAGAGGCAGGAGAAGGGGGCAGAAAAATTAATACCGCGCCGTCCAGGTGGGGAAACTAAGGCCCATGGAGACCAGGAATTGAATTTGGCCAAAATGTAACCGCTAGCGGCTCAAATTTCTCATGGGCCCGTCCTCTGGATTACTGTCCTCTCCTACGCCCTTGCAATATTATTTACTTTATTAAACAGATTTTGAAACCGGGTCTGTGCTGCCTGTCACTCACGACTTGAGCCAGTTAAGCAGAGGCAGGGTTGAATCCTATGTTTATTCCGATAAGAAGGGCAGTATGGGAGAGCAGCAGGTAGGTCATCCACAGAAACCTGCTCTGGCCTCCCACCCCCCAAAGCCAGCTGCTTATATTAGGTGGAAGGACAAAGATATATGGGTAAGTAGGCAAAAGGAATTTCAGGGCATGGGGAAGTAGGCAAAAAGAATAAGAAAGGGTATAATTGTTACAGGCAGTGCAGCCTGGGGGTTGCAAAGGGGAGGGGGCACCTCTGGGACTCCATTTTTTTCCACAACAAGGTTGTTAATCTTTCCATGATGATTGTTCCTGGATAAGGAGAATGGACCAGATTATCTCACACACACACACACACACACACACACACACACACACACACACACACACTATGGGGCCCAGTGCATGAATTCATGCACCTTGAAAGGAACTGTGGGCCACAAGGTGGGAACAGGGGCCATCTTGGCCCCTCCCACCACACCCCAAGTCCCTTGTCTGCCAGTAGCCCCAGTCCCTCTGCTCCCATGCGCTGATGGCACTGGCCCCACTTGCACCAGCAAATCATGCAGAGAGATTAGGGCCATCACCAGCAGTGGGTGCCAGCGGGACCAGCACTGGGCAGGACTGTGGTGTTCGGGAGCAAAGAATTTTCCGTAATCACCAGAGGCTTGCCCTGATGACAGCGACCGGTGCCCTGCCTTGGTCTGGCACCCCTGCTCACCTGCTCCACCATCCCACCACAACTGCCGATGCCCACAGTGTTCCGCGCGTGCCCACTGGTGGTCAGCGCACATCATAGCAACTGGTTGTTCCACAATTTGATCTATTTGCATATTAGGGTTTTATATACTAGTGATAGTATATAGATTTTTCATTGATTTCAGAGAGGAAGGGAGAGGGAGAGCTAGAAACATCAGTGATGAGAGAGAATCATTGATTGGCTGCCTCCTCTGTGCTCCCTATAGGGAACTGAGCCCACAACTCCAGGTAGTTGGTGCTCCATCTCCAGCCCTCTTTTTTTGTTTTGTTCTGTTTCCATCATGACATCAACTTGCTTTATCCATTTAGCGACATGTTTGTTTTATTTCTTTACCATGAATGGTGTTTGTCACCAAGAAGAAGGGGCTTAATATACACCAAGCATGTCAAGCTCACGGCCCACGGGTCAAACTATGACCTCCTGGTTTGTAGTTCGGTGCTCAACCAATGAACCACATGGGCAAGGGCAGAATGTACTTTCTTCAACCAGAGTAAAACAATCACAGTTAACAGGGCATGATTACCATCCTATATAATAAAAGCTTAATATACTAAGTGTCTAATCATCTGGTCATCTGTTCAACCAATCAAAGTGTAATATGCTAATGATATGGTAAGGCCACTCAACTGCTCGCTGTGATGTGCACTGACCACCAGGGCAGACAGTCAACTGGTCAACCAGTTGCTATGATATGCTGCACTGACTACCAGGGGGCAGACACTCTGACCAGTAGGTTAGCTTGCTGCTGGGGTCCAGCCAATCATGACTGAGCAAGATGGGCTGGACATATCCTGGAGCCCTCCAGCTGGCCAACCTCCCGCATCTCTCCCTGGGCCTGATTGTGCACCTGTGGGGTCCCTCAGCCTGGCCTGCGCCCTTGCGCAATTCGGGACTCCTTGGGGAATGTTGGAGAGCTGGTTTCAGCCTGATCCCGCTCAACTCAGGAGCTGCCACCTGGTGATCAGTGTACTCCCACAAGGGGAGCGAGGCTGAGCCAGAAGCCAGGCTCATGGCTGGTGAGTACAGTGGCTAAGGATATCTAACTGCCCTGGGGGAGGGGGAGAGTGAGCCTAAGCCATCAGTCAGACATCCCCCAAAGATTCCCGGACTGCAAGTGGGAGCAGGCCAGGCTGGGGGACCCTCCCCAAGTGCACAAATTTTATGCACTGAGCCTCTAGTTTCTTATAACTATAGCTAGTCCCCACTTTTCTATTTCTCCTTCCCACCCAACAATATGTACTAGGGATCTGAGGGTGGTTACACTGGGCCTGGCTGTGAGGATTAGCAGGGTGTGAACTTGGGTGTCAGTTCACAGAGTTCAATCCCAGAGACACTCCTGGAACCTAGGTCAGACCATGGACCTCTCCTGCATTAAAGCCTTGCTGCCCTCTTCCTCCTGCTCCCCACCTCTTCTCCCTTGTCTTCCCTATTTTCTCTCAGCCCCAGCCACACCAGACTCCTATCTCCAAATTTCCAGTTACTCTCCTGCCTCAGGGAATTCACCTGTGCTGTTCCCTCTGTCCTCCCCCAGTATTTCCCTGGTCAGCTCCTTCCCTTTCTCAGGGCTTGTCCAAATATCCTGTCCTCAGTAAAGACGCCCCTGACCTCCTGGGTAGTTGGTGCTCCATGTCCAGCCCTCTTTTTTTGTTTTGTTTTGTTTTCATCATGACATCAACTTTCTTTATCCATTTAGCGACATGTTTGTTTTATTTCTTTACCATGAAATGGTGTTTGTCACCAAGAAGAAGGGGCTTAATATACACCAAGCATGTCAAGCTCACGGCCCACAGGCCACATGTGGCCCACAATGGAATAGTTTTGTGGCCCAGCCAATATAATGCTATGTAAGAAAGGTTTTAATAAAAATTCTGTAACTTAATTTTACAATCCTGTGATACATAATCTATTTATATAAAAGCCTAATATGCAAATTGTCCCCCTGGGAGTTCCACTGGGAGACTTATCGCTTGCTATGATGTGCGCTGACCACCAGGGGACAGCGTGGAATGAAGGAAGGCCCCTGCCGGCAGCTGGCAGCTGGCAGCCAGGGAGGAGGGACCCCAGCCAACAGCCGGCGGCGGGGGAGGGAAGGCTCTGGTCAGCAGCCAGAAGGCCCTGATCTGCCCTGATGACTGGCCAGGCCTAGGGACCCTATTCACGCATGAATTTCATGCACTAGGCCTCTAGTTATTCATAACAAACTACAATGTTCATTAATGACTGGTTACTATAATTGTGTTGCATTCATTTCCCTTATTTGTCTTACGCACAGGCGCACCATTTCTCTCCACTAATACCAGCAGCAAATATTTTAGCAGCCGATTGGTTTCTTCATGTCATTAGTCTTGTACTGATTTGTTTGGTGTGCAAACAGGAAATATTTCGCTTTCAGAGAACAAGAAAAATAGGTTTATTTGCATTACACTTATTTGTGCAGTTATTCAGTGTCTGCTAAGTTAATGTTCAAGAAAAAATATTAATTTTTATTAAAATGTTCTATTATTTTCTGTTAATGCTTACTCATTTATTCCAGCCCTTTGTATTCAGCATGTCTCTATCAAAATAAACCTACGTTTCTATGAAAATTGAACCTTTCATTGTTTTTCGGTTCACATAAACTTAAACCTTGTTTGGCCCATGTTAGCCTTTGAGTTGACATGCTTGCTGCAAACATTTATTGTTCACTATCAGGGTGTGGAGGTATGGGGGTGCCACAGGCACCACCTAGTTAACCTTCCACTGAACCAGTTCATACCAGGTTTCTTTCTTTCTTTTTTGTTAATTCTCAAGGATATTTTTTTCCATTAATTTTTAGGGAAAGTGGAAGGGAGAGACAGAGGGAGAAAACACTGATGTGAGAGAGACACATTGATTGACTGCCTTCTACATGAGCCCCAGCCTGAGCTAGGGCTGGAGCCTGCAACCAAGGTACACGTCCTTGGCTGGAATCGAACCCAGGACCCTGCAGTCCAAGGGCTGACACACTATCCACTGAGCCGAACTGGCTAGGGCTGAACCAGGTTTGAAAATAAACAAGCCTCGGCTGTTTTGGCTCAGTGGACAGAGCATTGGCCTGCGGACCGAAGGGTCCCAGGTTCTGTTCTGGTCAAAGGGGCATGTCTGGGTTACGGCTCAGTCCAACGTGCAGGAGGCAGCCAATCAATGGTTCCCTCTCATCATTGATGTTTCTGTCTCTCCCTTCCTCTCTGAAATAAATGGAAATATATATATTTAAAAATAATAAAAAAATTTAAGAGGCTTGTTACTTCATATTGGCATAACTGAAGGCTGCAGGTCAAGTGCATTATTCTGTATGGGGTCAAGCGAGGTTCTAGCCAATTCCCCTCCCAGTGGGTGCAAAGGTGTCTGCCTGGCCAGCAGCCACAAGGAGGAGAGCAGCCCAGACCTGGGTGGTTCCCACGTCTTGACGGCTAAACAAACTTCACCAGACTCTCTCTTTGTCTGTGGCCTGCACAGGCCATTACAGGCCTGGCTCCCTCCTACTCCACACGGCTAGTCAAGTGCTTAGTGGAACCCCTAGCAGAAACTCACCTGATAGGTGTCAAGTGGCCCTTCCTCACTGTGTAAACAACAAAGGCTATTATTTCCCCTCTGGTCCCCCACACGGTTTCTTCAGGCTAGCAAAGAACAGGTGGCACTCCCAGGATCGGAGGTCCTAGAGTACACTTGGCTAGTCCGGAAAACCCGGGCTTCTAGACCAAGGATGGGGGCAAGCCTAAAGGAAGTGTTGGGAAGGGAACCTCAAAGTCTGCCTGGGGCAATCCTGGATCCACAGAGGAAATCCCAGGGTGGTCCACAGGTTCCATGGTTTGCCGGAGCAAGCTTGCTATATTCTTGGGAACCACCAAGGGACTGGGGGGATGCCCCCTGCGTGCCAGCAGGAGTGCTTACGGCCCTGGGGACCCTGCGGGGAGAGCAAGTAAGGAAAGGAAAGGGTTATTGAGCCGTGGCTGCTGTGGTGGCGTGGCCTCGTTCAGCAGAAGTGCGGGAGGCCAGCAGCGAAACAGTTGGCTGCTGAAGCAAAAGTCCGCAGGTTGGAGGAGGAAGTCAAGTTAGAACGGGACCTGCATCTGACCCAGGCAGTTCACATGGAGACTTTGGGGTGGCAGTGAGAGCAAACGACCGGCTGCAGGATTTAGTGGTCTGCTCTCCTAAGGGTGAGGAAGCTGACCCCAGCCTGAACCCAGGCCAGGGTAGTGCACCCGGAATGGAGCCCTAGTAAGTGAGGTCCTGCTGCTGAAAACGTCTCCAACTCGGAGGAGGAGGAGATATTAGTTGAGATAGGCCCAGGTGGCCCAGGCATGCAGGCTTGGTCCCTTATTCACTGTTCAGAAACTGAAAACTCAACAGGAGAGGCCGGATGGGCAGAGCGTGCCCTGCTGCCTCTGCTGCTCAAATGCATGCTCGCCTCAGCCCGGCTGGCAGGGTCGGTCACCAGCGTCACCAGAAGGAGACAGAGCATCGCAGGGTGGCTGCTGAGGTTGTGGTACATCGGGGCCGATAGGACAGTCCTGGCGGGCAATGATGAGTCGCAGTGTACGGCCTCGGTCACTCCTCACCCCTCTCTGTGGCAGCGCATACATGGGGCTGCATAACACTCTGAGAATGCATCCCTGTTGACATGGGTGATGGATGGCAGGGTGTCGGGCCACCTGGCCCAATGAGGGACAGTCACCCACGTCTGCGCCTCGGTGGGGGCCCATGGCGGAGCTCCACACTTTCCTCCAGGAAATGGGAATGAGGCACGCTCTTTACCACGACGGCTTTCTGGAGCCAGAGGCAATGACTCACCACTGGCATGAGCGACCACATCCTGCAGGCCGCCCTGGCTGCCTCCTCCGGACCCTGGTTCCCATCCTTTCAGGTTTGGTGGGAGACAGTGCAGCCAGCTGCCCGGTTAGTGTGGGATCTGGGAGAGCCCCGTAAAGGAATGGGCAGGTAGAGGAGAAGAAACAGCTGGGCAGCTGGGAGGGAGCGACAGGGCGGTGAAAGTCTCCCAGAAGCAAATGGGGCTGGCCCTCCTAAGAGTAGGGGTGGGTCTCAAGAAAATTGACAGGCAGCCTAATAGGATCTCGGTTCTCCTGTGGCCGCAGTTGAAGTGGCCCTCAGCCCAGGCTAAGCCAGAGGTGCAGGTCGTGGAATGAACCCCAAGCACCCAGGCGGAGCCACCCCTGCACCCCTGCCCCACAGCTGGTGGGTTATCTCAAATCGGGCTGGGCCGGGACTCCACCAGTGGCTGGTGGCAGGTGGTGGCTGGGTGGCTCTACTGCAGGCTCTCCTGGAGCTGACCCACTTGAGGCAGCCTCTTTGCAACAGGAGCGGGGCTGACATTTCCACTTGGTTTGGGGTCTTCCGGAAGCCGCATATAGAGGTTGCCATCTACTGGTCCTGCAAGAATGCGAAACGGGTGTTACCAGGGGCTGAGCACACACTTCTCCATGGGAACCCTGGCCGGTCCCACGGTCCCCTCAGTGCCATCAGTGGGTACAGGGTGCCGCCACAGGCGTGAGGCAGTCCCTGGCTCATTTGCCATTGGGGGCCCGCCCTCCCTCCCACCCTGTGCTGTGCTTGCCCCTCCTATACTGGGTAGATCTTAGGGATGGGTGGCCTCCCGGAGCTCCCATTGAGAACCACTGCTGGGAGTTGAGGCTGCACATCTGGGTGGTGAAGCAGTCCTGCAGGGGCAGGCAAGAGCACCCCCTATCGTTCTGCCACAGCCGGGGTGCGTGGTAGCCACAAGGCAGTTCCAGCTACCCGGGGGCCACAAGGTAATAGGAGGAGGGATTGTCTGTCCAGCTCGTATCTCACAGTTCCCCCATCTGCCTGTGGGAAAGCCAGACGGAACATGATGAATGACAGGGGGCTACAGGGAATTCAGTAAAGTGGTTCCTCCTCTCTTTGTGGTAGTGCCCAATATTACTGACATCTTAGACAGGCTGGTAGGTTCAAGCCGACACGTACCAGTATGTGGTGGATGGAGCTAATGCTTTCTTCTTCATTGCCATCCACCCTGATAGCCAGGGCCAATTTGCCTTCAGCTGGGAAGGATGCCAGTGGGTTTCACAGTCCTGCCCCAGTTCCCCTGCACAGCCCTACTCTGGTTCATGGTTTGGTTGTGGAGTACCTAGCAAAATGGACCCCTCCTCTTCTATGACCTTGCTAACCTCTGACTGCCCTGCACATCGGAGAATTGTGCCCCTAGCTCCTGGAGCACCTAAACAAAGGGGGCTGGGCCTGGCTCGCCTGTCAAATTCTTGGGTGTTGTCTGGATGGGTAAGAGGAAGGTCCTCCCACAAGCAGTGGTTGTTAAGATCCAGGACTACCCACAGCCCCTCACACTCAAGCATCTGCAAGAATATTGGGGGCTGTTGGGTTACTGGCATTTTCATACTGCACTTAGCTCAGATAGTTCGCCCGTTATAGGCCACCTGGGAATGGACCAAGGCCCACCAACAGGCCTTTTATGGCTGCTGAAGCAGCAGCAGCCATGGTACAGACCCTGGGGGCCCTCGAGCCCTCCTCATCCTGTGAACTAGATGTTACCCATTCGCCTGAGGGGCCTGGCTGAGGGCTCTGGCAAAAGCAAGGCAAAACGCAGGTCCCTTAAGCTTTTGGTCCCAACTCTGGAAAGGGACCGAGCCTTAGCCAGTTTGGCTCAGTGGATAGAGCATCGGCCTCGAATTGAAAGGTACCAGGTTCGATTCTGGTCAAGGGCACATGCCCAGGTTGTGGGCTCAATCCGCAGTGACGGAGAGGGGGAGCTTGCAGGAGGCAGCCAATCAATGGATCTCTCTCATCATTGATGTTTCCATCTCTCTCTCTCTCCCTCTCCCTTCCTCTCTGAAATCAATAAAAATATATTAAAACAAACAAACACAAATCTCACTCAAGGGAGGGGCATCACATTGAATTTAATTTTTTTAAAAAAAAGAGTAATAGCGAAGCACTCAAATATGTCCATACTCTGCACCCTGGGTCCTAAAACTTAAGTTACATGGAAAAAGGGATTGTGCAGATATAATTAAGGTAATGGACTTTATTGTTTTATTTTATTTTTTAAAAATTTAAATAGCCCTGACCGGTTTGGCTCAGTGGATAGAGTGTCGACCTGTGGACTTAAGGGTCCCAGGTTCAGTTCTGATCAAGGGCATGTACCTTTGTTGCGGGCACATACTTTTTAACTACCAACCTGTACGTCTCAATCTTTTCACCTTTTGTATTTTAAAAAAAAAGAGATTATCTTGGTTTTCCCGACGAGCCCAATCTCATCACACAGCTCTTAAAAGCAGAGAACTTTCTGTGGCTTCAGGCAGAAGAGAGGAGAAGAATGAGAAGCCCACCTTTGCTGGCTGTGATGATGACGGTGGGGGTGGGGGACATGGACCTTGCTCCTTCCCTACAGCTGGATTCCCCCAGCAGCCAGAACGAACCAACCTGCCGACAACTTTTTTTAAAGTATTTTTCATGGGCTTCCTCTCTCGCCTCCCACAGGAGCCGGAGGCCGTGCTCCCGCTTCCGCTTCAGGTGCGGCGGCCGGGGAGGGGCCTGCAGACGTCTCCCCAGGAACAGCCACGCCGGAGCCCCCTTCTTCCGCCGCAGTCTCCCCGGGAACAGAAGAACCTGCTGGCGACACCAAGAAAAAAGTCGATATCCTGCTAAAGGCTGTGGGAGACACCCCTGTAATGAAAACAAAGAAGTGGGCTGGAGAGCGAACCCGAACCCTCCAAGGACTCACTGACTTCATCAAAAAGTTCCTTAATCTTGTGGCTTCAGAACAGTTGTTTATTTATGTGAATCAGTCATTTGCCCCTTCCCCCGACCAGGAGGTTGGAACCCTATATGAGTATGTTGGCAGGGATGGTAAACTGGTCCTGCATCACTGCAAATCTCAGGCTAGGGGGTGAGCGACAGAGAAAAAGATGTTGGTAACCCAAAATGAATCTCCACAGAGAACACAGCTCTGAAGGTTTGATGCTTGTGGCAAGACACTTGTGGATATGATCTCTTTAGCATGTTCTATGCAAAGACTCATGTTTATGCATTTAAAAAATCCATGGAGTCGACTCACAAAAATGTGATTTGCATTAATACAGAAACCATCATAAAAGATTGACTTTAGAGTATATTCTTTTAAAATATATATATTTTATTGATTTTTTTACAGAGAAGAAGGGAGAGGGATAGAGAGTTAGAAACATCCATCAGCTGCCTCCTACACACCCCCCGCTTGGGGATTTGCCCGCAACCACGGTACACGCCCTTGACCAGAATCGAACCCAGGACCTTTCAGTCCACAGGCCAGCGCTCTATCCACAGAGCCAAACCGGTTTTGGCTAGAGTATATTCAGTACTACAGCTATTGCTCCAGATACGCCTCCAGGATATTGAAAAGGAGACTAAGATTGTATGTAAAGCCTCTTTCTTGTTTGTTGTGTGTTCGTTTAACTTTATTAAAAGTATTATAGATGTCAAAAAAAGTATTTTTTATGGATTTCAGAGAGGAAGGGAGAGGGAGAGGGAGAAACATCAATGATGAGAATCATTGATCAACTGCCTCCTACACGCCCCCTACTGGGGATGGAGCCAGCAACCCAGACATGTGCCCTTGACCAGAACCAAACCCAGAACTCTCCAGTCCGCAGGCTGATGCTCTGCCCACTGAGCCAAACCGCTGCGGCCCAACCTGCTGACAACTTGGTCTCATACACAGGGAAATAAGAATAAGTCTGTTGTTTTAAGCCACCCAGTTTGTAGATCTATTTCACAGCATAATACAGTAGAAACTGATATGGTAGATTTCCTTTTACAGGTCGTCTGACTTGGTACATTTCTCTCACAAACTTAATCCCAAACTTCATCTTGTAACAACTGGATCTTGATTCCATGTCAACAAAATCACTTTCTGCTGAGATAATTGCAACCCTATCAGCAAGCCCAGCCCATCAAGAGTGGAAACAAATATTTGGGTTCTCCGTGCCACAATAACCAACATGTTCTCCCCAAAGACACCCCCACCGGCTCTGCAGGAAATACTTAACTCCATTCAGAAAATCTCTCCCCTTAAGGCACCAGTGTTTGGCTTCACTCCCACTGCAGGAAATAATGCTGTGCTCCCAACTGAGTCTGTGCCTTTCTATGTCACTACTTCTTATGACACAGGCTCTCCCCTGGAGGTCCCACAGACCCTTTAAATTCTTTGGCCAGGATTGGTTTCCTCATAGCCAGACATGAGGGAGTCTGTACTGTGGCAAACACTTCCTGATACACTATCATTCTGCAGGTTAAGTAGAAAAGTCTGTGATCAGAAAGAGAGAGAGGGAGAGGGAGAGAGAGAGAGAGAGAGAGAGAGAGAGAGAGAGAGAGAGAGAGAGAGAGAGAGAGAGAGGAAGAAAGGGAGGGGGGAAGGCCACCTGGACCTCCAGTACAGACCCCCAGCTGGATTGGGGGCACGTTTTCCTTGCCTGGATTTAGTTATCTAGGATCCTGGCTTTGGGACTTGCGAGGGGAAGCCTTCATGAGGGCCCCCCGTGATACCCCACCTCCAAGTATTCGCATCTTTGTGTTAATCCCCGCCTCTTGAACTTGTGCTAGACTTGTTAATTTGCTTTTAATGACTATCACACAACAGAAATGATGAGACAACACTTCCAAGATTAGGTTTAAAAGACTATTTTTTCCTACCTCCCAACTTCCTGGCTTCCTTTGCATAGGGGTGGCTATGTTTGCAGAATGCTGTGGGATGTCTAGGAAGGCTTTTTCCATCCTGATAAGGGGGAGATGCAGTTGGCTTCCCCCTCTTTCTGCTGTGATACCTGGAGGTTACAACCATTTTTTCAATCAGAAGGCAACAAGTCTGGGGATAAAGAGAACATGGAAACGGTGGAATCAAAAAGAAAATAAATCTATGGCATCAGGGAGCAGGTGAAGGGACACCTGCAGCCGCCTCGTTCTAGGTTTATTGCTACTTAAGAAATGTATTTAAGCTTAGAAAAAGAAAGAAGACCATGGCTGTTGTCTTAGATCGCTGTTCTCTCTCGGATCACTCATGCTGATGGAAGCCAGCCAGTATGTCTTCAGCCATCTCTGTGGAGTGAGTGAATGTAACATTGGATACTTTAATTCCAGTTAAGCCTTGAGCTGAACACAGCCCCAGGCAAAACCTCAACTGTGGTCTCATCAATCACATTAAGCCATGTGTAACCAGCTAAGTCATTCCCAGCTTCCTGACACATAGAAACCATGAGATAAATGTTTTAGGAGTCATTTCTTTTTCTTTTTCTCTCTATATTTTATTGATTTTTTTTTTTTTGCAGAGAGGAAAGGAGAAAGATAGAAAGTGAGAAACATTGATGAGAGAGAAACATTGATCAGCTGCCTCTTGCACACCCCCTACTGGGGATGGGCCCACAATCAAGGTACATGCCCTTGACTGGAATCAAACCTGGGACCTTCCAGTCCAGAGGCCAATGCTCTATTCACTGAGTCAAACCGGTTTCGGCTAGGGGTCATTTCTTATGCCACAGTATATAGCCAATATAGGGCCTACTACTACATGGACTAATAAAGAGTTTATTTCTGGTGGACAGCATCAGATAATACCAGATTACAACTCAACACATCCATAAGTGACACACTCAATGAGCAGACTCACTGAGCACCAAAGCCCCACTGAAGCAAGTCCTGCTCCATAAGGCTGTCTCCACACAGCAGCTCTCCCACTGTAGTCACAGCTGGTCCTCACAGCCAAATGGTCTGGAGGTCAATTCCTCCCAGTGACTCCAACAGCAATGAAGTCTCAACTATAACAAGACTGTGCACACAGCCCACAAAGGGGTATACCTAGAGTTCCTAGCTCAGGTGATTGGAGAGACTAAGCCAGTAGGCCCTAAAGACACCTACTATACAGGCAACTCTACCAACTCCAGGAGAGACATAGTAGCTCTACCCAATACATAGAAACAAACACAGGGAGTAGCCAAAATGTAGAGACAAAAAAACAAAACAAAACAAAAATGTCACAAATGAAATAAATGGAAGAAAGTAAACTACTGGATACAGAATTCAAAACCACAGTTATGAGGTTACTCAAGAATCTTCATGAGATATTAAGGCGACTTAGTGAGACTTTCAAAAATCTTAGGGAGAATGCCAAAGACATGGAAAAGGATCAGTCAGAAATTAAACATACACTGACTAAAATAAAGAATAACATACAGGGATTCAACAGTAGAGTAGAGGATTCCAAGAATCAAATCAATAATTTGAAATATGAGGATGCAAAAAACACCCAATCAGAAGAGCAAAAAGAAAACAGAATTCAAAAATATAAAGATAGTGTAAGGAGCTTCTGGAACAACTTCAAGCATGTCAACATTCACATTATAGGAGTGCCAGAAGGAGAAAAGAAAGAGCAAGACATTTGAAAATCTATTTGAAGAAATAATGACAGAAACCTTACCCTACCTGGTGAAAGAAATAAACTTTCAAGTCCAGGAAGCACACAGGACCCCAAACAAAAGGAATCCAAAGAGGACCACACCAAGACACATCATAATTAAAATGCCAAAGGATGCTGAGACCGGTTTGGCTCAGTGATAGAGCATCGGACTGCGGACTGAAGGATCCCAGGTTTGATTCTAGTCAAGGGCATGTACCTTGGCTGCGGGCACATCCCCAGTAGGGGGCGTGCAAGAGGCGGCTGATCGATATTTCTCTCTCATCGATGTTTCTGACTTTCTATCCCTCTCCCTTCCATTCTGTAAAAAATCAATAAAATATATTTTTTTAAAATGCCAAAGGCTAAAGACAAAGACAGAATCTTAAAAGCAGCAAGAGAAAAGCAGTCAGTTACCTACAAAGGAGTGCCCATATGACTGTCAGCGGATTTTTCAACAGAAACTATACAGGCCAGATGGGAATGGCAGGAAATATTCAAAGTGATGAATAGCAAGGACTTACAACCAAAATTACTCTACCCAGCAAAGCTATCATTT
This sequence comes from Antrozous pallidus, assembly GCA_027563665.1. Taxonomy (NCBI): domain Eukaryota; kingdom Metazoa; phylum Chordata; class Mammalia; order Chiroptera; family Vespertilionidae; genus Antrozous; species Antrozous pallidus. Next base: position 94,617,173 of record CM050516.1, on the reverse strand, counting down.
AGAATTGAAGGTCAGATAAAGAGCTTCACAAACAAGAAAAAGTTAAAGAGTTCATCACCACCAAACTAGTATTACATGAAATGTTGAAGAGTATTTATTAAGAGGAAGAGGGGGGGGGAGGAGGAAGAGGAGGAGGAGGAGGAGAAAGAAGAAGAAGAAGAAGAAGAAGAAGAAGAGAAAATATGAACACTTAAAATGGCAATAAATACATATAATCAACAATTGAATCTAAAAGTCAAAATAAATAAATAAAAACTCTAATGAACAGATTAACTGGTGAATAAAATAGAACCAAACGCATGGAAATGGAACAGACTGATGATTTTCAGAAGGAAGTGGGTGGGGTGGGAAGAGATTAAACAAAGATCTTATATGCATGTATGCAATACCTATGGACACAGACAAAAGGGTGGCGAAGGCCTGGGGCAGGGCAGGAACCAGGTGAAGGGGGGCGATGGAGGGGACAAGGTATTTCAGACATCTGTAATACTCTCAACAATAAAGATTAATAAATAAATAAGAGCAGGAGGGACTAACTACCCGACAATGCTTTCTGGACAGCCAATCAATCAGCAGAGTTGACAACACTGGAAGCCTGAAGATATCAATCATAACAGGTGTCCCATTTAATTTTGCTAATTTTAGACTCATCACCATCCATTTAGTTTTGAGGAAAGTAAGTTTGGGGAGATTGAAAATTACTCAGAATGGCCATTGGTGCTCTAAATAACTTTTGGTTAAGTAAGTCCCTTTAGTAAGAAATGCACATGAAGAGATCCCAGGGGCCAGGGATCGAACCTGCAACCCAGGTATGTGCCCTTTTCTGGGAATCGAACCCGTGACCTTTTGGTGTGGTGGCCGATGCTCTAATCATTTAGCAACACAGCCAGGTGAGTGACGTTATTTTAAACGTAAGTCCATTGGAGGTAAGTGAGAGTTCAAGGTGATGATGTTTCTCATTGGTTAAGTGAGGAAATACTCCTTCCTCCTGGGGGAGTAGTAAAGCAGTATCCACTTACAAGGGGAATCTCTTCCTGTTGGGGTCCCTACTTGACAATTCTTGTTTGGGTTTGTAATTGACATGGATTGAGTGCCTGAGGGCTCTCCCTTCTGGCCTCCCAATTCCATTAACGTGAGGTTTCCCTTTATTAGTTTTCCCACGTTTTAATCATGTTAGGTGCACAGTTCATTGGCATTAAGTCCATTCACTTGTTATGCAACCATCCTAACCATTTATCCACAGAACTTTTCACCTTCCAAGCTGAAATTCTGTCCCCATTAAACACTAACTTCTGTCCTCCTGCCCCACCCCTGGCACCCGCAATTCTACTTCCTCTCCTGATGCATCTGACTCCTCTAGGGAGCTTGTATAAGCGGAATCATACAGTATTTGTTCTCTTGTGACTGGCATATTACATTTAGCGCAATGTTCTCAAGTTTCACCAAGGTGTCAGGATGTCTTTCCTTTTTAAGGAAAAGGAAAGACATAATATCCCACTATATGAATATACACATTTTGCTTATCCATTCATCTGTCAATGGACCCTTGGGTAGCTTCCACCTCTTGGCTATTCTGAATAATGCCATTATGAAGACAGGTGTGCAGAAATCTTTTCAATGTTTGCTTTAAATTATTTTGGGTACATGCCCAGCAATGTATTGCTGGAACATACGGCAGTTCTGTGTCTAATTTTTAAAAAATATCTTTTTATTTTTAAAATATGTTTTTATTGATTTTGGTTTTATTATTTAAGAAAACTAGAGGCTGAAACCGGTTTGGCTCAGTGGATAGAGCATCAGCCTGTGGACTGAAAGGTCCCGGGTTCAGTTCCAGTCAAGGGCATGTACCTTGGTTGTGGGCACATCTTCAGTGGGAGGTGTGCAGGAGGCATCTGATCGATGTTTCTCTCTTATCGATGTTTCAAACTATCCTTCTCTCTTCCTCTCTGTAAAAAAAATCAATAAAATATATTAAAAACTAAATAAAAAATAAGAAAACGAGAGGCCTGATGCATGAAAATTCATGCACTTGAGGAGAGGGGCGGCCCTCAGCCCAGCCTGTGCCCTCTCGCAGTTCGGGACCCTTCAGGGGAGGTCCACCTGCTGGCTTAGGCCCAATCTCCAGGGCATCAGGCCTAAGCTGGCAGTCAGACATCCCTCTGGCAGCCAGGGAGCCCTCAGGGAATGTTCAACTAAAGGCTTAGGCTTGCTCCCTGGCCAGCCATGAGCCAGCTTCTGGCTGAGCGGCGCTAGCCCGTGGAAGCACACTGACCACCAGGAGGCAGCTCCTGCATTGAGCATCTGCCCCCTGATGGTCAGTGCACATCATAGTGACCGGTTGTTCCCGGTCGGTCCACCATTATGATCAATTTGCATATTACCCTTTTATTATATAAGATACATATTTTTTTATTTCAGAAAGAAAGAGAGAGGGAGAGAGAGAAACATCAATGATGGGAGAGAATCATTGATCGGCTTGGCTGCCTCCTGCATGCCCCACACAGTACGGAGCCTATAACCTGGGCATGTGCCCCATTCAGGAATCAAACTGGTGACCTTTTGGTGCATAGCATGATGTTCAACCAACTGAGCAACACTGGCCAAGGCTGGGATTCTTTTTAAATTAGATTATTTATTTATTCATTCATTTATGTATTATTGTTTATTGAAGTGAAATTCACATGATTTAATTAACCAATTAAAGTGTGTAATTCAGTTAAAAAATAAAGTATACAATTCAGTCATTTAATACACTTGCAATCATCAGATCTATCTAGTTATAAAACATTTTCATCACCCCAAAAGGAGAACATACTTGCATGAGCAGTCACTCCCCATTCTCACTCCCCCAATCCCTAGCATCCACTAAACCACTTTCTGTCTCTATGAGTTTGCCTGCTGTGGATGTTTGGTAGAAATGGAATCACATAGTATATGACCTTCTGGGACTGGCTTTTTTCACCGAGCAGGATGTTTTCAGGGTTCAGTCATGGTCCAGCATGCATCCGTGCTTCAATTCTCCCCATGGTGAAGGCTGGAGAATCTGAGTCCATGGCTCATGCTCTGAGCAGTGCACACTCTCCCGCTGCAGGGCTCCTGGCCCCAAGTCTCAGGCTTGGAGAGAAGCCCTCAGATCCAGCTGTGTGCAGCCCTGTACGTGCGCCTCTCCTCCTCTGCCCCAGCTGTGAGCTCTGACCCTGACTAAAGGGCCTGGGGCCCCCGGATTTAGCTTGTCTTTAAAACAAATGTTTGAGTAAGGACAGAATTCAGCAAACACCCTCACGTTTGTGCAGACGGCGGTGACTGGGTGGGCTGGGCTGGGGATCAGATGTTAATGTGTGACCAGGCCCCTTGAGGACACAAAACTGCTGTTTGCTTTCTAGGGTTGACCCTTCTCCCCAGTAGATGCAATCTGTGGGCTCCCTGAAGTCCCCGCACACCTCAAGTGTGTGTTCACTTTGCCCATTAATGGCTGATCTGGATGCCTCTTTCCCTACATCAAACATGGGCCTCCACCAGCACCCTGGGCTTGGGGCCCTCAGCCAGCCGTCACCCAGGTAAAGCCTCCCGTCAAGGGCAGTGCTTTTACTGCACCCAGACACACACCTTTTCTTTGTTTGTTAATCCTCACCCAAGCATATGTTTTTTTTTAATTTCTTTATTGATTAAGGTATTACATATCTGTCCTCATCACCCATTACCCCTTCCAATCCCCTCCTCCCCCATCACCACTTATGCCCTCACCCCCCTGGTGTCCGTGCCTATTGATTAGGCTTATATGCGTGCATAAAAGTCCTTTGGTTGATCTCTTCCCCTTATTTCTGCCCTCCCCTACCTTCCCTCTGAGGTTTGACAGTCAATGCTTTTCTGTCTCTGGATCTGTTTTTGTTCATCAGTTTATGTTTATTCCATAAATGAGTGAGTTCATGTGATACTTATCTTTCTTAGATTGGCTTATTTCAGTTAGCATAATGTTCTCTAGTTCCATCCATCCTCTAGTTTGAAGCAGACATCCTTTTCTTCTTCTTAAAGAATACCTTTCAGCATTTCATATAATACTGGTTTGGTGTTGATGAATCTTTTAGCTTCTTCTTATCTGTGAAGCTCTTTATCTGACCTTCAATTCTGAATGATAGCTTTGCTGGGTAGAGTAATCTTGGTTGTAGGTTCTTGCTATTCATCACTTTGAAAATTTCTTGCCACTCCCATCTGGCCTGCATAGTTTCTGTTGAGAAGTCAGCTGACAAGCGTATGGGTGCTCCCTGGTAGGTAATTAAGTGTTTTTCTCTTGCTGCTTTTAATATTCTCTCTTTGTCCTTTGCTCTTGGCATTTTAATTATGATGTGTCTTGGTGTGGTCCTCTCTGGATTCCTTTTGTTTGAGGTTCTGTGTGCTTCCTGGTCTTGTAAGTCTATTTCTTTCATCAGGTGGGGGAAGTTTTCAGTCATTATTTCTTCAAATATGTTTTCCGTATCTTGCTCTCTCTCTTCTTCTGGCACCCCCATAATTTTGATATTGGTATGTTTGAAGTTGTCCCAGAAGCTTCTTACAATATCCTCAAATTTTGGATTCTTTTTTGTTTTTTGGTTGAGTGTTTTTGTCCTATTGGTATTTCAAATCTTTGACTTGATTCTTGTGTTCCTCTAGTCTGCTGTTGGGATTCTGTAAAATATTTTTTATTTCAGTCAGTGTATGTTTAGTTTCTAGTTGGTCCTTTTTCATATCCTTGAGGTTCTTGCTTATCGGCTTTTTCTAGGAGCCTCTTGACATACCTTATCACTGTGGTTTTAAACTCTATATTTAGTTGTTTGTTTTCCTCCATTTCTTTTGTTTGCGATCTTTTCCTTTCTCTCCCCATTTCACTGCTTCCCTGAGTTGGTTGAGTAGCTTTGTGTGCTAGATGTCTCGGCCTCCCCTGTTACCTGAAGTGTACACTTTTGGTGCACCCCTTTGTGGACTGTGTATACAGCCTTGTTGCAGATAAGTCTTGTTTGTTGTTGGTATCACTGGGAGGAATTGGCCTCCAGGCCAACTGACTGTGAGGATCAGCTGTATCTATTCTAGGAGACAGCCGTCTGCACCTGGACTTGCAAACTTGCCAACTTGCCAAAGTCTCTGTGTTCAGTTTGGATGGGGCGGAGTTTCAGGATGGAGCTGACAGCCTTGGCTTCCAGTCAGCCCCTGCCCACGAGGTCACCGGGTCCTAGGTCTGCAGGCAATCACTGCAGACACCTCTGTGAGAAAGGTGCCCTCGCGTTTTGCCTGCCACCAGAACATCCAGTCCCCAGTGGATCCGGAATCTCAGATTTTCGCCTGGCACCTGGGTTCAGTGCAATCAGAACTCTTTTTCCCTCCTGCCAGATGCCAGCCACACAGTCAACAGAGTGCCCTCACCGTGAGCACCAGTGCACACCCCCAGAGTTCTGCCTCTGGCCAGAGCTCCTTTCTCCTAACAGACACAGTCAGCGACCTGTTTGTCCCTCTGCGTTCACTCACATGCATGCCTACGGAGGTCTGCCTCTGGCTCTTCCCCTGGGATTCCGCCCGCAATCCAGATTCTCCCCAAAGGGCATGGTTCCCTCGGGTTTTGAGTGCAAACCGAACTGGGTTCAGCGCAGCCTGAAGTTTTTGTCTCCTTTCCACCAGAGCACCCCTGCCAGGTTCAGACACCCTGTCCTCTCACGAACACGAGTCTCTACTTACTTGGCCTTTGCAGAGGCTCTGATTATCCGTGTGCATTTCTATGACCCTCCAATTTCAGATCTTCCAGTCAGCCAGCCTTCCCGTGGTTCTGGACGGTGTCCCTTCTGTCCTTCAGTTCTATTCTCGTAATTGTGCGGGACAAAAGCCTAGGTATGCCGCCATCTTGGTTTTCTCCAGCATGTTTTTTCCATTGATTTTCAGAGACTGGAAGGGAGAAGAGGAGAGAGAGAGAGGGAGAAACATCGATGTGAGAGAGACACAATATCCCACACGCACCCTGACCAGGACCAGGGATTGAACCTGCAACCCAGGTACATGTCCTTGATTGATAATTGAACCCGTGACCCTTTGGTGTACAGGCCAATGCTCTAACCACTTAGCAACCCAGCCAGAGCCACACACCTATTTTCATAGACAGGGACTGAAGTAAAAGTGACAAGCTGCCCTTGCCAGTTTTGTTCATTGAGTAGAGCATAGGCCTGAAGGGTTCCGGGTTCGATTCTGATCAGGGGCACGTATCTTGGTTATGTTTCTCTCACATCTAATATTTCTCTGTCTTTCCGTCTCTCTTCCACTCTCTCTAAAAATCAATGGGATATTTATCCTCAGGTGAGGATTAAAAAAAACAGTGGCAGAGCTGCTCAGATTTAGCTAGTAAACAAGGTTAGAATTCAAAGTCTGCTCCACCAAGCTCCAAGTCCAGGGTCTTCCTCATCTCACTGACATGGGGATGAGGAGGGGAGTGGGGAGAAGGAGCAGGTGTCAGAGCTGGCTTCGTGTTAACAGATTAATTTTGTTCTGAGAGCAATAGGGAGCTATGCAGGGTGTGTGTGGGGGGGGGGTGTGGGCTGGTAGAGGCCGGAACACTGAAAGGGGAGAGGAGGGGCTGATTCAGTCTGAAAGAACAGGGACCAGTGGGTGCTGGGAGCGGACAAAAGGGAGGCTAGTCCAGGTGTTAGGCTGCACTCACTCCTCCCCATTCATCCCCTAACACCATGACTCCACAAAGCGTTCATATCTCTCCCATGAGATCAACATGGGCACATGTTGATTTTTCAAAAATCCTCACCCGAGGATATGTTTCCATTGATTTTAGAGAGAGAGGAAGGGAGAGGGAGAAACATCAATTGTTCGTGCGCGCCCCCCCCCCCCCCCATGCACCCTGAGGGGAGATCAAACCACAACCTGAGTAGGTGCCCTGATCAAACCCACGGCCTTTGGGTGTCCAGGGCAATACTCCAACTCACTGAGCACACCATGGCTGTGTTGATGTTTTTCTTGATTTCATAATTCCTGGGAACGGTAGGGGGCTGCAGATTTTCATAACAAGCCTTCCAGAACAACAATCTGGCTCTTTACACTTAATACTGTGTGATTAAAAACTAGCAAGAAAAGCCACAATGTAAAAATTTAAAGATAAAGATTTATAACTACTAACCAGGAAACATTTCTATGATTTACTCTTTTCCCCCGACTCATTCATTTATTAAAGGTTAAAAAGATGAATAGTGTGGGTTTAGAGAAAGAGTGTATGAAATGGGAATATATTAAAGTTACAAGTATAAATCGGTTCACTCTTCTTGGAGGCAAATCTGGCATCATGCATGAGTAGATATTTATTGTCCACACTTTAAAGCTACAGCATAAAACTACAGCACAGGGAAGTTACGCAACATGATGGAAGTATAACAGTAATTTGCAAAATTGACATTCAAACTCATGCGTGTCTGAGCCCTTCACAGTTGGGCTGTGACATCAAGGTAGTGGAGTGTGATCAGGATGGACCAGGTGCCTGACGCGTGGTGTGAGTGTCATGTTATGGAGTTTTGGTTTCCATGTTCTGGGTTAAGAAATGGAATCTATTGCTTCTCGCCAGGATCATTGTCCTGGCCCAGGCAGCTCAATTCCATCTCCAGCCTCTGCCAGGACTCTCCCTCCAGGTCTTCCCTTGGCAGAACTTCATGTTACCTACGGTTCAGTCATGATGAAAAAAATTAAATTTCTGGCCCTGGCCGGTTTGGCTCGGTAGAGAGAGCGTCAGCCTGCGAAATGAAGGGTCCCAGTTTCAATTCCGGCCAAGGGCACATGCCTGGGTTGCGGACTTGATCCCCAGTGGAGGGGTGTGCAGGAGGCAGCGATCAGTAATTCTCTCTTATGATTGACTAGGGGCCTGGTGCATGAAATTCGTGCACTGGGGGGGGGGGTGGGAGGGGTCATCCCTCAGCCCAACCTGCCCCCTCACACATACTGGGAGCCCTCAGGGAATGTCCTACTAACTACTCACCCCAGCCTGCCCAACGATTGCCCTGCAGTGGGGCCCATGGCTGGCTCTGTCCCAGCAATGCCCCCCACCCCAGGCTCGAGCCTTTGCTCCAGCCAGCTCAAGCCTGGATAGCACGGGCCTTGACCCCACCACCCTGGCCCAGGCCTTCTCTCTGGCCAGCGTGCGTTGGCCGCCTGGGCCCCAACCCTCAGGACCCTGGCCACCTCAGCCCTGCGCCCCCATGACCTTGGCCACCTCATTTCCGTCCCCACAGCCCTGGCCAACTTGGCCCCGCCCCCTGCGGCCCAGGCACCCTCAGCTCGGCCCCTACGGCTCCGACTGCCTCAGTCCCGACTCCCTGTGGCCCTGGCCGAGGCAGCCTCGCCCCCAAGGCCCCCAGCTGCCTCGGCCTTGCCGCCCCCATGGCCCAGGCCACCTGGAACCCACCCCCCCGAGCCCCAGCCACCTTGGCCCTGCCCCCCACTCCTGATTGGCTGGTGGGCATGGCTGGTGGGTATAGCGAAAGTATGGTCAATTTGCATATTACTCTTTTATTAGATAGGATGTTTCTATCTCTCTCTACTGCTCCCTTCCTCTCTGAAATCAATAAAGAAATATATTTTTAAAAATTAAATTTCTGAAAAAATGTGAATCTTTTCTTGTGTGTGTGAATAATCATTTTTTTTTAAAGAAAAGCTTTTTCTCTCTAAATCGTTTTTTTATTTTTCATGATGTGGGGGCTCTGCCTTGCTGGGGAAACCTGGGTTTGACCTACTCTTTCTTTAAAAATATGTTTTTATTGATTTCAGACAGAGGAAGGGAGAGGGGGAGAGAGAGAGAAACATCAGTGATGAGAGGGAATCATTCATTGGCTGCCTCCTGCATGCCCCCTACTAGTGATGGAGCCCATAACCCGGACGCGTGCCCTCTGACCTCCTGGTTCCCGGGTCAATGCTCGGTCACGGAGCCGCACTGGCCAGCCGTGGGCTGCTCTGCATGGCCCATTGCTGGGTCAGGATTCGGAGAAGATGTGGAGATAGTGACTGGCTTCAGGATGCTTAGCTTTTCGTAGGGATCTACATTGGTGGCTGCGGTGGTATTAGGTGAGCCGCCCCCTGAGGAGCTGCTGGTTCAGGGGACCCCCCGCTCCAAGGCTCAGTCTAAGCCCTGGCTGCAAGGACAGAATGTGAACTAGATCCTCCTTCTTGCACTGCACGGCCCCTAGAGCAGACAGAGCCTGCCGCTGACACCAGTTGTGAACCTGGGGAGGAGGCAGTTGGGGCAGGCACAGCAATGCAACTTACCTGCCACACCCTGTGTTCTGCTCAATCTGGCTCCTTGACAACTGTCCCCAGTACCGGAAGGAACAAGAATCTGTGGGCCTGGCCGGGTAGGTCACTTGATTAGAGCATCATCCCAATACACCAAGGTTGTGAGTTTCATCCCCAGTCAGGGCACATAGACGAATCAACCAATGAATGCTCGCTCTTTCTCTCTCAAATAAATAAATTAAAAGAAAAAAAAAACAATTTGTGGCCTCTGTCTTGGCTTCAACTGAGGACACCAAACTCAGCAGGGGACACTGGACAAGCTCACAGCTGTGGGGTGTGTGCGTGTGACAGGGAGCTGTATGGCTGCCCCCTTCCCCCTTTAGGAGAATGAGTCAACAGGACGGGGGGATGGGGTGCAGAGGACCGGTGAAATAAGAAGACAAGGAGGCCTGCCCAGCCTGTGGGGCTCAGTGGGTGAGCATCAATCTATGAACCACGAGGTCACAGTTCCCTTCCTGGTCAGCACACATGCCTGGGTTATGGATTCAAACTGCAGGAGGCAGCCAATCAATGATTCTCTCAGGATTGGTGTTTCTATCTCTCCCTTCTTCTCTCTGAAATCAATTATTAAAAAAAAAAAAGAAGGGGAGGAGTCCCTGACTGGCGTAGCTCAGTGGTTAGAGTGTCAGCCTGGAGTGTCATGGGTTTGATTCCAGTCAAGGGTGCATACCTCAGTTGTAGGTTCGGTCCCCTGGCCCAGGTCAGGACACTTGCTGGAGGCAACCAATCGATGTGTCTCTCTCACATCGGTGTTTCTCTCTTCCACTCTCCCCCTCCCTTCTACACTCTGTAAAAATCAATGGAAAAATTGGGTGAGGATTAACAACAGTAGAAATAAATGGGAAAAATATCCTCTAGTGAGGATTAACAACAAAAAGGAAGGTGTAAGGAGGCTGCGCAGAGCACAGGGTTGGCCAGCACCTCCTGGAGGAGGAGCCGTTCTGGGAGGGGGTCTGTGAGCTGCTGAGCTGAAGTCACCTGGCTGAGCTCTGGCAGAAGTTCTGAGCAGACCCTCCCCCATGCCCTGCGGGAAGCAGCTCAGCTGCAGGGCCAGGACCTGCCAGGAAAGGGTCAGGAGCCTGGGCACATGCAATGTGAGCTCAGCTCTGTTTTAAAGGACAACATACCAGGGGCCGGCAGGGTTTTACTCCAAGGAGGCCAGGAACATCTAACATCAGAAAGCCTCCTCTAGCCCTGACCAATTTGGCTCAGTGGATACAGCATCGGCCTGCGGACTCAAGGGTCCTGGGTTCAATTCCAGTCGGGGGACATGTGCCTTGGTTGCGGGCACATCCCCAGTGAGGGGTGTGCAGGAGGCAGCTGATTGATGTTTCTCTCTCATCGATGTTTCTAACTCTCTTTTCCTCTCCCTTCCTCTCTGTAAAAAAATCAAATATATATATATAAAGCCTCCTCTACTCAATGAAGACATGAAAGGAGAAAAATGTCAAATGATTATCTCACTGTGCTAGAAAACATCAAACAGCATTCAGCAACCATTCCTGATTTTTAAGTTCTTAGTAAATGGGGAATAGGAAGAAATTAGTCTGATCAAAGACTGGGATTTAAAAAACCCATCTGCCTTGTATTGGATGTTGAAACAACAGATAACATATTCCAGAATGGGGCAAGGGTGCCCACAATCACAGTTAATATTAAATGCGTAATATTCAAATGAGGGTCAATGTAATAAGAAAAAGAATCAAGCCCTAGCTGGTTTGGCTCAGTGGATAGAGCGTTGGACTGTGGACTGGAAGGTCCCGAGTTTGATTCCAGTCAAGGGCACATACTCGTGTTTTGTGTTTCAGGCTCAATCCCTGGTAGGGGCGTGCAGGAGGCAGCCAATCAATGATTCTCTCTCATCATTGATGTTTCTATTTCTCCTTCTCCCTTCCTCTTTGAAATCAATAAAAATATATATTTTCTAAATTAAAAAAAAAAGAATTGAGACCAGATGATACTATCACAAATAGAAAAATTTTTTTAAAAGGATAGAACTGATTTAGAGGTTGAAGGCAAGACCAAAATAGGTGTCACAGGGGATTTTTAAGGCAGTAACACTATTCCGTATGATAGTATATCGGTGGACATTATGCATTTGTCAAAATCCACAGACTATACAACACAGTGAATTCTAATGTAAGCTGTGGCTTCAGTTAATAATAATGTATCTTTATTTACTCATCAATTGTGACACATGTCACACTAATGAAAGATGTTAGTATTGGGGAACGGGGAGGGGGGAGAAAGGGATCTAGGGGAACTCTGGGGTTTCTGCTCAATCTTTCTGTAACCCTAAAACTGCTCTAAAAATGTATATTAACTAAAAATAAACCAAAATAATTACAAAAAGTGCTTGCTACCGAGTCGATGCTCAATAAACATGGGTCCTTTTATGTGAGTAAACCACTTGACACATAGTATATGATCAAGGAATGTCAACCATTTTATAATATTCTTCAGATTATGAAAATGAATCACTTTATCCCTAGCTGGTTTGGCTCAGTGGATAGAGAGTCAGCCTGCGAACTGAAGGGTCCCAGGTTCGATTCCAGTCCAGGGCACACGCCCGGGTTGTGGGCTCAATCCCCAGTAGGGGGTGTGCAGGAGGCAGCTGATAAATGTTTTTTTCTCATTGATATTTCTATCTCTCTATTCCCCCCCTTCCTCTCTAAATAAAAACATATTTAAAATTATTTAAAAACATAGCACCTTAAAAATTAAATAATACCATGAAAAAGGAAAGCCTACATATGTCATCTATTCTTTTTACACGTAGAATAGTGATACTCGCCCTAGCTGGTTTGGCTCAGTGGATAGAGCATTGGCCTGTGGACTGAAGGGACCCAGGTTCGATTCTGGTCAAGGGCATGTACCTCAGTTGCAGGCTTTTTGCCAGCACATGCAGAAGACAACCAATCGATGTGTGTCTTTCACATTGATGTTTCTCTCTGCCTTTCCCTTTCTCTTCTTCTCTCTCTCTGAAAATCAATGGAAAAATATCCTCGGTGAGCATTATGCTCATGCGTGCGCGCTCGTACACACACAAACACACACACACACACACTGGCCATTGATACTGGAGGCATTTTTGGTTGTCATAACTAGGGAAGAGGAGAGTGTTATTGGCATCTAGTGAGTGGAGGCCAGGGATGCTGCTCAACACCCTACAATCCACAGGATAGTCCCCACAATAGAGGATTATTCAGCCCAAATATCAACAGCACCAAGGCTGAGAAAGTCTGGCATTAACCTGACCATAGGTATTGCTGAGCAACTGGCATTTGCACTTTGTCCGTTGGCGTCCTCTGCAGCCCTCCAACCCCAGTGAATTTTTAAAACCGCCAGCCTCGTTTGCTGTACCCTGAAAGCCCCATGTCCTATATGCCAGGCTCTAAGACGGACGTATGGATGTTTTCTTTCTTTTTACCTCCAGCCCTTTGGTTTTCTGAACTCCATTGTTCCCAGCACACACCAGCCCATGTCCTTGGCCAGGGTCAGGTAGCATTATTCCAAGGCTCCCAGTCCCTGGCCCTGGAGAATGCTGAGGTCTTACTATGAAGCTCTGGGAGTGGAGACAGGCTGGCACTTTGGTAGGCACAGACCAGTGGTCCTCGCTCAGGGGCAACTTTGCCCTCAGAGGACATTGATGTGTCTTTGGGCAACGTCTGGAGACATTTTTGGTTGTCGCACTGCCAGAGGTTGCTATTGGCACCTAGTGAGTTGAGGTCTAAACTCAAAAATGTCTGCTTTGCCCTAATCAGTTTGGATCAGTGGATAGAGCATCGGCCTGTAGACTGAAAGGTCCCAGATTCAAATCTGGTCAAGGGCATATACCTTGGTTGTGGGCACATCCCCAGTAGGAGGTGTGCAGGAGGCAGCTGATTGATGCTTCTCTCTCATCAATGTTTCTAACTCTCCTTCTCCCTTCGTCTCTGTAAAAAATCAATAAAAAATATTTTTTAAAAAAGAATGTCTGCTTTTTAACAATTTCTATCAACATAGTATTAGAAGTTCCAGCCAAAGCAATTAGGCATGAAAAGGAACTTAAAGATATCCAAACTGGACACACTAGTATATGCATAGTCCATGGCCACAGACAATAATGTGGCAAAAGCCTGGGGAGGGGCAGGGGCTGAGTGAAGGGGGCAAAGGGCAAAGAGGAGGAAATGGGGGAAATCTGTAACAGTGTCAACAAAAAAATACAATTAATTATTTTTTAAAATATATGTCCAAATTGGATGGCCAGGGTCAGACCCAGCAGAGATTTCATGACGCTATTCAGAACAGTGTGTAATTGAAAACACAAACTGTCCCTGGCTGGTGTAGCTCAGTTGGTCGGGCATTGGCCCATGCCCTGAAAGGTTGCTGGTTCGATTCCGGGTCAGGGCACATGCCCAGGTTGCAGGCTAACTCCGTGGAAGGGGGCATACAGGAGGCAGCTGATGGACATTCTGCTCTCACATAGATATTTATCTCTCTCTCTCTCTTTTCCCCTCTTCCTTCTCCCTCTCTAAAAATCAATAAAAAAAAATTTCAAAACCTTATTATTTACTTCTGGAATTTTCCATGTAATGTTTTCAGACCCCAGTTGACCTTAGAAAGTGAAACTGTAGTTTGCTGTCACCGCCATAGCTTAAAACCAATAAAAAGGTATCCTCTCCCAGTTCTGGAGGCAGAAGTTCAAAACCAAGGGGTTGGCAGTGCCAGGCTCCCTCTGAAGGCTCCAGGGGAGGGGTCTTCCTTGCCTCTTCCATTTCGGGTGGCCCAGGGCTTCTAAGGCTGTGCCAGCATCACTTCAATCTCTGCCTCAACGTCCACAAGACTTTCTCCTTTGTGTCTACGTCTCTGAGTCTCTCCTCTTCTCTCTTTTTTGAATCCTCACTTGAGGATATTTTTCCCACTGGTTTTTAGAATGAGTAGAAGGCAGAGGGAGAGACAGAGAGAAACACCAACGTGAGAGAGACACATCGATGGACCACCTCCTGCATGCCCTGGACCGGGGCCAGAGCCTGCAACCGAGGTATGTGCCCTTGACCAGAATCGAACCTGGGATCCTTCAGTCCACAGGCCAATGCTCTATTCACTGAGCCAAACTGGCAAGGGCTCTTCTCCTCTTATAAGGACATAGTCGCCGAAACCAGTTTGGCTGGGCACATCCCCAGTAGGAGGTGTGCAGGAGGCAGCTGATTGATGTTTCTGACTTTCTATCCCTCTCCCTTCCTCTCGGTAATATATATACATATATATATATATTTTTTTTTTAAGGGACAGTCATTGTATTCAGGGACCATCCGAATTCAGTATGCCCTTACCTTAATTCAATTTATGTTCACCTGCCAAGCACTTGTCTTCAAATAAACTCACTTTCTGAGGAAAAACTGGTGTCCAACTCTCATGAATGGGGCAAGGGCTCTATTGACCCCGGCAGCCTGGACGGCCAGGTGAGCAGGAGGCCATGCAGCCATGGCAGGTGTGTGGGCAGAGGCAGGTGCAGCCAGCTTTCATGATCACAGACCCGAGGGGCTGGTGCAGGGCCCTTGAGGCGGCTAACCAGGTGCAAAGGGCAGCCAGGAGGGAGTGCTTCAAGAAGGAATCGGGAGGGGGGATGCTGGAAACCAGGATGAACAGTAATTGATACAAATGCTCAGGAGTCACCAGACGGCTGAGTTTGGACTCCTTTGATATTCACAGGATGAATCTGCATTTTGTTACCTACTGCTGACTCAGGGGTCCACAAACTCATTAGTCAACAGAACCAAATATCAACAGTACAACGGGTGAAATTTTTTCTGAGAGCCAACTTTTTTAAACTTAAACTTCTAATGCCACTTCTTCCAGGGGCCACACAGCCGCATGTGGCTCCCGAGCCACAGTGCTGGCTCAACGGCCAAAGCAAACTCCCCACAACCTGATAATCTTACTGTTTACTAAACATTACCATTGATATGTCTGTTTGCATTCCTAAAAGGCAATTGTGTATTCTAGTAAATAAAAGCAGCTGGGGAAAAAGACTCAGTGGAACTTGACTTCTATAATTTAAAAATTAACTTTTCTTGTCTTGTGTGTCAGTTTGCAGGTCAGCTTTCTCCACGCCTCCGAACCCGAAAGCCATGCTGGCCGTGGCTTTTCCCAGGGAGAAAGTTGTGGGTCAGGGAGGGCAGCACAGTCACCATGACATGGACGTGGTCACCTCTCGCTGGTAGTTTAAAGACTCAGGTTTGTTCGCTTGCAGGCTTGGGCAAGAGACACAGAGATCCGAACTCAGACTTCGAGATCTGAGGCCAGAATAGTTTTCAGAGGCTTTCCCTTTACTTGATGTGTGTGGGTGAAGTCTCCAGCCAAGGGCCAGGGGGGTGCACGCGCCCGGCCGATCAGACCCTGTACACGTGTGTCCTCCATGGAGCCCAGCATCATGCAGCACCCAGGCCTGTCGCTGCCTGACTGAGCTTCAGTTTCATCCTCTGCAAAGTGGGTTCACAGTTCTTAATGAACGAGATGGAGAAAATGTCCAGACACAGGAGGAAAGCGGAAACATTATCCTCCTTCCTCCTCTCATTCTGCTCCCCAGGTCAGAGGCCATGTACCATCTGACCCTTCAAGGAAGGAGAACAAGGAAGAGGTGGAGGAGGAAAAGCCGGTGTCCATCTCTCAGTGTATCTCTGGTTTGTTCTGTGGCCTTTGGCCACATCCCTGCCTCTCTCCAGCTCTCAGTTCTCCTGCCTGTGAAATGGGGTACCGGTGGGCGGGGTGGGAGAGGGGGGAGAGAACCTCCAAAATCCTTGCTAAGGTTCAGACACTCGCAGAAAGAGCTGGAGTCTTTCTTAGACCCTAAGGTTGGACCTGGACGTTTCCCATGTTCTCCAGAGGGGATTCCAACATCTTTTTATTGTAGGTATGGAAAATTCCAGCCTCATTTTGGGGGTGCTTGCAGGGGTACAGCATCTAAGAATAACTAACTGCTGACTGGAGCTGGGGCTTCCCCATAAGTTTCCATTCCAGGCGGCCAGTCCTGGGCTGGTTCAGAGGTCTGTCTGCCGCAGGTCGCAGCCACCCTCACGTCCTCTGCCAGGGCTCCAAGAGCCAGAGCTAGCTCCATTCACCTTCTTCTGCCCCAGGAAGAGCAGCTGGTCCTCGTTTGTGGGCAGGAAGCCAGGAGGCCTCTTGGCCCTGAGAAGCAGTTCATCAGCCCCCTGTGGAGAAGAGAAAAGAAAGACCCTTCAGCTCTGACTGGTTTGGCTCAGTGGACAGAGCGTCAGCTTGCGGAATGAAGGGTCCCAGGTTTGGTTCTGGTCAAGGGCATGTGCCTTGGTTGCGGGCACATCCCCAGTGGGGGGTGTGCAGGAGGCAGCTGATCGATGTTTCTTATGTTTCTCTCTCATCGATGTTTCTAACTTTCTATCCCTCTCCCTTCCTCTCTGTAAAAAAAGTCAATAAAAAATATATTTTTTAAAAAGACCCCTTCAGTGCTTCCTTTTTCTGTGTGAGCTCATCTCCCAGATGGAGATGCTGAGGATGGATCCTGGGCAGGGTTGCACCATGTCCTCTTGTCCAGAGCCTCAGCCAGTTCCCTCGGTCTCCAAAGTCTCCATCCACTTCTCTTCCCCTTGCCCATGTCATCTACAGTCCAAGCCATCAATGCTTGCATGCCTGCCTGCCTCCATTCTCTCTCTGACTCTCTGCCTGTTACCCTTCAAGAAAATAAATATTTCCCCACAGCAGCTGGAGGGAGATTTAAAATATTTCAGCCAAATATATGCCTCCCCAACTCCCTTCTTGTCAAACCTATTCCAGCCTCAGGGCCTTCACACTTGGTGTTCCCTCCACGGTGACTGCCCTTTCCACTGGCTTCTTTCCTCCTCATTCCGGGCTCTGTCGCTGTCCCCTCTTCAGTAGGCCACCCCCATCCCAGTAGCCTGTTTTGTTGTCTTCCTAACACTCAACCCCTGTCCAAGATCTTACTCTTTTCTCAGTTTAGTTTTTATCTGCTCCTGCTAGACAGTGGGCTTGGTACACAGTGAGTGCTTAATAAATGAGGAAATGAAACAGGGAGTCCAAAGCAGGGCACTGAATCAGACCCTCAGGGACCATGTTTCCCAAACTAAAGGCATTCACATAGCAATCACGAGGCTTTGAGCAAAGTCTGTCTAGCCCATCACATTTCCGTAGGTAAGATGATCTCCATGTTGACTCACTTTATTTTTTATTTTTTGGTTTGTCTTTTAAATATATTTTTATTGATTTCAGAGAGGAAGAGAGAGGGAGAGAGAGATCGAATCATCAATGATGAGTGAGAATCATTGATTGGCTACCTCCTGTATGTCCCACACTGGGGACTTCGAGCCCACAACCCAGGTATATGACCTGATTGGGAATCGAACCATGACCTCCTGGTTCATAGGTCGCTGCTCAACCACTGAGCCATGCTGGCTGGGCTATTTTCATATTTTGTTAAGCCTCATTCGATGATTCTCCCCCACTTTATTTTTAGAGAGAAGGGTGGGAGAAGGGAGAGAGAGAAAAAAAAAAACATGAAGGAGAGACACAGCGATTGGTTGTCTCTCACACACACCTTAACCAAGGCTTGGGATTGAGCCTGCAATCGAGGTACGAGGTATGTGCTCTTGATGGGGAATCAAACCTGAGATTTTTCTGACTGCAGGCCGACACTATAACCGCTGAGCCAAACCAGCCAGGGCTGAGTCACTTTTGAATTAAGAATTTTATTTTTAGGAGAGACTTTATATCAATACCCTCAAGGCAAACCATTTCACCTGCCATAGATTGAAAGTAAGTGTAAAAACAGATGCACTGTTTTGTTTTGTTTTTATGAAAAGCATGAACTTCTACTTAGTTTTTGTTAAAGGGGATAACAAAAAGTGTTGAAGAATATATCACCTCCCAGCTGAGTCTCTCCACTGGTGGTAACAAGAAGTTGAAAAAGACAGTTACTGATCATCATGTCATTCCCTTGAGTTATGGCCATGCCCAGAGCACCCTAAGCTACTTCACAGCTACTTTACTGTTTCTTCCCCCATCTGGGAAACCCCGCCCTGAGACTGACCTTCACCAAGCTGTCATCCTGGGTAGCCACTTCTTCCTTGGGAGCCACTGATGCTGTCTGCAATGTGAGGTCCCACCACAGCAAACCAGGATCCAGGGCACTGCGCTTGGTTGGGCCTGGGAGTCAGAGAGAATTGGGGTCATTAAGTGAAGGGTGGCCCAAACTGGAGACTGGGAAGGGGAGAGCTCAGATGGACTCCAATCCAAGATCTGATAGTGACCCACTGGGCAACCCTGGCAGGCCTCTGCCCCGCTCCAGGCTTCAGTCTCTCATCTATACATCAGTGGATGGCCAGGAGAGGCCAGTGTGTGGGTCTGTTCACAGCACAGGGACAGACTCAGTAAACGCCTGTAAATGTAAAGTCTACACTCAGAAAGCCGGAACGGGTACTGGTATTACTATTGATTTCTCTTTATCTCTTTTCACTTCTTTGCGGGGTTCAGAATTTTCTGTGGAATGCGCAGCAGCCAAGGTCCTGAAGAGAATGTGTTTCAGCACCACGGACAGCATCTCGCGGCCTTACCCCACATTCTCCAGCAAGGACTTAATCTTTGGGGCTGTGCCGGGTGTCTCCGTTTCTGTCTTTGCAAAATAGCACAAGCCCTGCAAGGTGCAGGGTGGTCCTGAAAGTGACCCAGCATAAAGGGCGCAGATGTGTCCAGTATATAGTGGCTGCTTGGCCAATGGGAGCTTCCTTCCTCTTCTTCCTGCCCAGTGGGTCCTGGAGGCAGAGGAGTGGACAGGGTGACCTCTGAGGGAGCCATAAGCCCTGCTTACCCGTCAGGTAGCTGATGAGGGCTCCACATAGCACGGTGCTCAGTGTGCCCAGGGCACCATAATAGAGATAGGAAATGGCGTAGAAGCTGTCAGCCAAAGTGGGTCGACCAAGGTCCATTCTGGGGGTGGAAGAGACGAGCCTGAGTCTAGAAGCCACTCTCAGTCCATTCCCTTCCTTTCATCTTCACTGCCACAGCCTAGCTCTGTCCTCCATTGTTGGCCACCCAGATGTGTGCAGTAGCCAAATACTTCTCTCCACTATCCTGCCCTCACTTCCAGGCTTTCTCCTCACACAGCCAGAGGGAGTGTTACCAAAATGCAACTCAGATAACCTGCTGCCTCTGCTCCTTACCCTCTGTGGCTCACTACTGTCCTCAGAATAAAACCACATTAAACTCTCAGAAGAAAACATAGGTGTGAATCTTTATGACTTTGAGTTTGGCAATCATCACTTGGATATAATACCAAAAAGCACAAGTAACCAAAGAAAACATAGATAAATTGGACTTCATAAAAATTAAAAATTCTTGTGCATCAAAGAACACTGTCAAGAGAAGAAAAGACAACTCATAGACTGGGGATGGAAGGAGACTTTACTTTGGGGGCGGTGAGTGCATGATGCAGTATGCAGATGATGTGTTATGGAGTTGTACTCTTGAGACTTGTATAGTTTTATTAACCAATGTCACCCCAATAAATTCAATTAAAAAAACCTAACATACACACGCAGGCAACCCACAGGATGGGAGAAGATATTTGCAAATCACACATTTGATAAGGATCTAATATCCAGAATATATAAAGATTTAAAGAATATATAAATTACAACTCAACAATAAAAAGGCCCAATTTGAAAATGAACAAAGAATTTAAGTAGACATTTCTCCAAAGAAGATATACTTATGGCTAACAAGCACATGAAAAGATATTCAACACCATTTGTCATTAGAGAAATGCAAATCCAAACCACAATGAGATACCACCTCACACCCACAGGATGGCTAAAAATTTTTTAAAAGGAAAATTATGAGTGTTGGTGGAGAAATTGGAACCCTCAGACATTGCTTGTGGGGATGTGAAGTGGTGCAGCTGCTGTGGAAGACAGTCTGGTGGTTCCTCAAAAAGCTAAACATAGAATCACCATATGACCCAGCAATTCCACACCTAGGTATAGACCAAGAGAAATGAAACGTATGTCCACACCAAAACTTGTACATGAATGCTCAGAGCAGGACTGGTCACAGTCACCAAAAAGCAGAAACAACTAAAATATCCACACAAGGAAGAGTTACTCAGCCATAAAGAGGAATGAAGCACTGCCAAAGACTACAGCATGGATAAACCTGGAAAGCATCATGCTGAGGGAGAGAGATCAAACAGAAAAGGCCACACCTTGCATGAACCCATTCATATGAAATGTCCAGAACAGCCAAATACCTGACGAGAGAAAGTGCATTAGTGGTTGCCAGGGGCTGGGGAATTGGAAGTGACTGCTAATTGGCACACGGCTTCTTTTTGAAATGATGAAAAATTTCTTGAGTTAGTGGTGGTAGTTGCATAATCATGCAAATACACAAAACCCCACTTTAAATGACTAATTTTTAAAATACATATTTTTATTGATTTCAGAGCGGAAGGGGGAGGGAGGGAGAAACATCAATGATGAGAATCATCGATTGGCTGCCTCCTGCACGCCCCCTACTGGGGACTGAGCCTGCAACCAGGCATGTGCCCCGGCCGGGAGCCAAGAACCCAGCTGTGACTCCCGGTTGGTTCACATGACGCTCAGTCTTTGAGCCACACCAGCTGGGCGCAAGTGACTAATTTTATGGTCTGTGAATTATGTCACAATGGAGAAAATCGGACCACCAAAGCCCTAGCTGGTTTGGCTCAGTGGATAGAGCATCAGCCTGTGGACTGAAGGGTCCTAGGTTCTATTCCAGTCGAGGGCACATGCCCAGGTTGTGGGCTCCATCCCCAGTAGGAGCTGTGCAGGAGGCAGCCGACGAATGATTCTCTCTCATCGTTGATGTTTCTTTACCTCTCTCCCTCTCTCAATTCAATAAAAAATATATATATTAAAAAATAACAAATATGCCCTAACCAGTTTGGCTCAGTGGATAGAGCATCTGCCTGTGGACTGAAGGGTCCCAGGTTCGATTCCGGTCAAGGGCATGTACCTTGGCTGCGGGCACATCCCCAGTGGGAGGTGTGCAGGAGGCAGCTCATTGATGTTTCTAACTCTCTATCCCTCTCCCTTTTTCTCTGTAAAAAACAAAAGATCGATAAATTATATTTAAAATAAAGAAAATATGAAAGACATTTGCTAATTTTTAAGAAATTGGACCAAATTCCTCTGTCTGGACCTCGTCTCTTATTCTTTCTTCTCCCTTTAAATCCACCCCAGCCTCACCTTAGCCAGTGCACGAATTTGAACCTGGGATCCCTGGATCCCTCAGCTGGGCACGCCCTTTCCCCACCTCTTACCAAGCCTGCTCCTCCCTCTCAGTTGGGGATCAATTTGACCACATTCTCTCACCTGGTGGCCCCCCAGGAGGCGTTGGCGATGAGGAGCGGGCCCAGGAGGCCAGAGGCGTTGGCTGAGGGCCCCGCACAGCCCGCAGCGGAGGACGGCAGGACCCCCATGGACTTGGCCGTGGGCGGGTACAGAGTGGCGCCCACGGCCACCCACAGTGACACGATCAAGCCCGCCAACAGCCCGGAGAGGACGCCCTGGGAGCGGAGCCGAGTCAGCCTGGGGGAGCGGTTGGCCACGCCCCCAGCCCCACACCGGCCACGGCCCCCGCCCCCCCGCCGGCCCACTCACCGGCGTGTTGCAGGCGGGGAGGAAGATCCCCAGGGTGAAGGCTCCGAGGAGGGGGCCGCTGAGGACGCCCATGACAGTGAAGGAGCCCTGCGCGCGGTGGGGTGGGGGGTGGGGGGTGACTGAGGGCAGAGCCACCCACCTCTCTAGCCTCAGTTTACCCGCTGGGAAAGCAAGACCTGAGGAATCCCCCTGGGGGCCTGAGAGTCCTCTGTGTCTCAGTTTCCCCAGAGGAGGGGAAGCCCTGTTTCTGTCTCCCCTGGGTTGGAGGCAAAGATGCCCATTCCCTCCCCTAACGGATGTGGCTGGATCAATCCCACGTCCAGTCTCTTCCTGCCCCCCCACTACCTACCCCACCCCCACCCCTCCTCCTCCTCCTCCCTCCTCCCAGGTGGCTGCAGGCAGTATCCATCCCGGTGGCAGCCGGAACCCAGAGAGTGTGACCCTCCTTAACCTCAGTGCCAGGGGGAAGGTGCCTGACCCCTGGGGTGAGGGCTCACCTGGAGGACCCCGCCCCCCAGCAGTGAAGACAGAGCCGCCACGGAGATACAGGCCGAGCCGTAAATGAGCGCTGCAGCAAGGGGTGCACCGTCAGTGAGGAGAGGCTCCCTGGCCCCCCACCCGGATCCCCCAACTCACAGAGCCCCTTGGAGACGATGACGAGCCTGCGGGGTGCCAGGCCGGGCAGCCTCGGTTTGATGAGGTCCTCCACAGTGACCGCAGCCATCGCATTGATGCTGGTGGACGCGGTGCTGGGGCAGGAGCGGGAGGGAGTGTGGGGTCAGGCCCTATCCAGAGTCTGGCCACACCATCTCCAGGGCCCACCTGCTTGGGAGGCCCCCTGCTGGCCACCATCTGACCTGCCAGGACCTCATGTAGCCTCGGGCAGAAGCAAGAGTGATAGACTCCCCTAAGAGTGGAGGAGATGCCTACCCTACCCCCGCCCCATACACACACACAGGAGCAGGGACACCCGTAACCAGGGACACGGATGACACAAGTTCTTGTTACAGAGTAATAATGGGGTGCAGAGAACTGCCACCAGAGACTCTGGTCACCCTTTGGCCAGAAGTCATGCAAGACTTAAAACCACCAGAATGTGAGTCCCCTGAGGGCAGGAGGGGGGACTACTTGGTCACGGCTATGCCCCCCAGGATTTAAAAACAGCAGCTTTGCAACATAGTTCTCAATAAACATTTGTTTGGGGGAAGAAGGATGGAGAGAAGGACGAAAGGGGAGCCAGATGTGGCTGCCAGGTACTGAGGTGAAGACCCCACAGTTGGGGTCCTTGTGCCCAGGGTGTGCACTCTGCCAGACCCACCTGAGCTGCCTGCTGGGAACCAAGCAGGAACTGTAAGTGGTAGACACCGTCCGGAGCATTCTATCCCGAAGGGAGGCGGCTAGGAGGGACACGGCTGAGGGGCTGGACGTGGCAGGGCAAGTAAGCAGGGCCACTCACCTGAGGGTGCCACTGTAGGCACAGGCCAGGAAGAGGCCAGGGACTCCAGGTATGTCCTTGAAGATGTCCAGCACGAACAGGGGCATGTACTGGGGGGAGATGGGGGTCAGCCTCCAGGACAGGAGCACCCAGAGGCTGGGGCTTCTGTCTGTCCTCACCCTGCATGGCCCCAGCGCCCAGCGCAGACCGGGCTCACAGTGGGCAC
The DNA here is from genome assembly GCA_027563665.1 of Antrozous pallidus. Lineage (NCBI taxonomy): Eukaryota > Metazoa > Chordata > Mammalia > Chiroptera > Vespertilionidae > Antrozous > Antrozous pallidus. Next base: position 94,593,547 of record CM050516.1, on the reverse strand, counting down.
TGTGTGTGTGTTGATGGGCTGCGTGCACCTGTGATTGCCACTGGGCTCCGGGATCCCGGTGAGACAGGGCTGCGAGTCATCACTTTACTGGCGAGGACGGTGAGGCTGAAAGGTGCAGCCCTGCCTGAGGACTCTAACCCCAGAGGATGGCAGATGCAATTGCCTTGCAGCCTCTGTCCGCTCTGTACCCCGTGGCTACAGCTGCCCTTGACTTGCCTTCGAACCTTAGACAGTTGCCTCCTACCCCCTCCGGCCTCAGTTTGCTCATCTGTAAAGTGGGCGCCATGACATCCTTGGCCTTCTCACATACTGAAGGATTTGATGGGACACTGCTTGTGAAGGGAGGGAACAGCATGAGGCCCGGCGTCGGTGCTTGGGACACGGGAGCTGGTCATTATTATTAATATCGACACCATCACTGTGTGTTGGACCATGTTCCCATCTTCTGGATACCCCTCAGGGAGTCTGACTTTAGATCTGAATGGGCCCCTCTCCACCACGGCTCCTCCTTGCCTCCCAGATACTCCTCTGAGCCACGCTCTCTCCTGCTAGGAAAGCTCTTCTACCGTCACCCCCAGAGATTCATCCACACGGAGATTCCGGGCGGGGATGGGGTCAGGAGTGGCCTAGGAGCCGGACCAGACTCACCTGGTCAGGGGCAGAAATTCGCCCTGTGAGGAGAGGGTCGCAGTCCATATAGAGTGTGAACATGACGATGCCGCAAGCAGCAGCACTGGACACGATCAGGAACAGGCCCAGCTGGTTGATGAGCAGGGCCCTGTGGGGAGGTGTGCCTCAGGCTGGGGATGCGGGGGTGGGGGGATGCATCCTAGAGATCCCCATCCTGCCCCCCAAAAAAAACACTTACAGTTTGGCCTGCTTCTCTGTGCGGCAACCCACATAGCGCTGCACCTGTGCTTGGTTCACACCATACATGGAGAGCCACACCAACATGCCGCCCACCGAGAGAGTCCAGAATGTGTACCGACGCCGTGGGTCTGGGTCAAAGCTGGATGAGGGCAGGGCAAGCCACCCATGTGGGGCTACCACATTCAATTCACTTCCCCAAGGGCCCCAGATGGCCATTACTCTTAAGGGCCTTAAGGGGACATTTGGGATGGGTTTTGAAGTGTGAGTAGGAGTTTGCCTAATTGAAAATTCATTTATTTGTTTCCAGAGTCATCTGTGTTTGTATTCCAAAACCATTCTTTCTGTGCCCAGCTGGGACCTCAGAGAGCCCTCAGTTCCCAGTCTGGCTGGAGGTGAGGGTAGGGGAGTACAGAGAAGGGGAGCCAGGGTGCTATCTTTGGGGAGCCTGTGGAGGGAATCAGGGTAGTCTTCCTGTAGCAGTAGGCACTGGCTGGCTTCTCACAAGGCAGAGGGATGCCTGCTCATCTTTTTGCATTACACCCCCCCTACATTTTCACTCACTCCAACAGGTTGATCCGGGAGTGGTTCTGGGCAAGCTTGAACACCTGTCTGGGCCCGCCTGCAAGCACGGTCCCATGAGCCAGGACAGCCCAGAAGCCAGCCAGCATCACCACAACCTGGAACACATCGGTCCAGATCACCGCCTTCATGCCGCCCTGCGGGTGTGACAGACAGGGAGGGGGTCAGACGGAGACCTGGCTAGGGCCTGCAAGACAGGACAGTGAGGGAGCAGACAGACCTGGCCGGGGCCAGTCTGGCCTGGCCTCCAGCAGTAGCTGGGACCAAAGCCCCTTTCTGCCTCAGTTTCCTCTCTGTAAAATAGAGTTGATAACAGGACTCTCCTGCCTTGGCCGGTGTTGCTCAGTAGGCTGGAATGTCATCCCACACAGGGAAAGGTGGCGAGTTTGATTCCCAGTTGGGGCAGGGGTTGGATCTCCTGTCGGGATGCGTTTGGTAGGCAACCAATTAATGTTTCTCTCTCTCTCTCCTCCCCTTTCCTCTCTCTAGAATCAATGAAAACAAATAACAGTACTCTCCTTATGGTGATGTAAGAATTAAATTAGTTAACTGAGAAAAATATTTGGAATGGCACATAGAAGTGTTCAGTGAATGAGTGATGGCTGCTACTAAAATTATTATTACCATTATTATTACCTGCTGTGTTTATCCTTCTAGCCTCCATGGCAGCCCCTGCACGTTCCTTTGAAGAAGCCCCTTTTCCCCTCATGGGCCAATCCTGCTCCCAGCTCCAAAAATAGCCAATTAGAATATCCGAACCCCCAAAGGTGAAGGGATTAAGCAAAAAAAACAAAAACAAACAAACAAAAAAAACACCTCATAGACACAGACAACAACATGGCAATTATCAAGAGGAAGAGGAGTGTGGGGAGGAGGAAGAGACATCAGGGGGATAGTGATGATGGAAGGAGACGTCTTGGGTGGGGGAATACACAGTACAACATACAGATGATGCATTATAGAACTGCACACCTGAAACCTATATACTTTTATTAATCAACTAGAGGCCTGGTGCACAAAATTCATGCACTGGGGGGGGGGGGTGTCCCTCAGCCCAGCCTGCACCCTCTCCAATCTGCACCCTCTCCAGGGATGTCCAACTGCCTGTTTAGGTCTGATCCTACTGGGCCCAGTAGGATCAGACCTAAACAGGCAGTCCGACATCCTTCTCACAATCCAGAACTGCTGGCTCCACACTGCTCAACTGCCTGCCTCCCTGATTGCCTCTTAACCACTTCTGCCTGCCAGCCTGATCAGCCCCTAACCACTACCCTGCCAGCCTAACTGATGTCTAACTGCTCCCCTGCCAGCCTGTTTGCCCCCAACTTCTCTCCTCTGCCAGCCTGGTCACCCCTAACTGCCCTCCCCTGCAGGCTTGATTGCCCCCAACTACCTTCTCCTGCTGGCCTGATGGCCCACAACTGCCCTCCCTTGCAGGCCTGGAACCTCCCACTGTCCTCCCCTGCTGGCCATCTTGTGGTGTCCATCTTGTGTCCACATGGGGGCAAGATCTTTGACCACATGGGGGCAGCCCTCTTGTGTGTTGGAGTGATAGTCAATCTGTGTATTACTCTTTTATTAGATAGGATAGAGGCCTGGTGCATGGGTGGGGACTGGCTAGTTTGCCCTGAAGGGTGTCCTGGATCAGGGTAGGAATTCCCTTGAGGTGTGGTACAGCCTGGGCGTGAGGCCTATGGTGGTTTGCAGGCCGGTCATGCCCCACAGCTATCCAAGTGGAGGCCCTGGGATCTGGGATTAATTTATGTTCTACAATGGAAACTTTGTAGCCTGGAGTGGAGCCAAGCCTTCTGCTCACTTCATGGTGACAGCTATTTCTGTTTGAAACTTTGTAGCCTAGAGTGGAGGCCTAGGCTAGGGCTGCAGAAGCTTGGCTTCCTTCATTGCCCCAGCAACCCTAGCCTCTTCTGTCTCCAGCTCCATGGTTGCCACCATTTCTGTTGGGATTATGTATCTTCTATAATTGAAACTTTGTAGCATTGAGTGGAGGCCTAGGCCAAGGGCAGGTAGAAAGCATGGCTTCCCCCATTGCCGGGGAAACCCAAGCCTCCCTCCTGCTCTCAGTGTTGGTAGCCATCTTGGTTTGGATTTATTTGCATAATTTGCTCCTGATTGGCTGGTGGGCATGGCTTGATCAGAGGTATGGTCAATTTGCATATTATTCTTTTATTGGATAGTATGTCACCTCAATGAATTCAATTAAAAAAAGGAATATCCCAGCCCCCAAACTTCTGCTCATTCTGCCCACAAGACCAAAGCTGGCTAAGCAGAGCCCTCCTGGACATTAGCCAGCCCATCCTGAAATAGGAACTCACTTTCTGCCAAAGGGATGGATGCATGGAGCTAATGGAATCCCTAGAGATGGCAGAGGTACACAGAGGACACTGTTGTAGCCCCTGGATCCAGCCAGGCCTGAAGCTACCTTATCCCTGGACTCTAACCAATAAGCCTTTCAAACATTCTTTCATTACAAAGATGAGGAAATAGGCCCAGCTGACACTGAGCTTCCTCAGGAGGAAGGAAAAGTAGGGAGTGAGACAGTTAGCCCAGGGTCTCCCCTGTCCAGTGGGCCTGAAGCTCCCAAGTCGGGAGATCAGAGGGTGGGGGGGTCACTCACCACAGTGGTGTACAAGGTGCAGATGACTCCAGTGGATAGGAGTGACCCCCAAATGTCCAGCCCGGTCACTGTTCAAGGAAACCCCCGCCATTAGGCCACCAAGTGGGGTGCAAATTTGGACTCCAGTGTCTTGGGCTCTCTTCTCTCCAGGAGTCTTCCCTCCCAAGTGGTCCTGGGACAGCCCCTGCCGCCTCCTCTGCTATAGCCTGTAAGCCTTTGCTGCATCCCAGGCACCCTCCCCTGGCCTCCCAGAGCCAAACCTTGGTTTAGGATGAGTGCAGGGGCGTAGATCACAATGCCAGTGTATAGCACCTGCAGGGGGGAGGGGAAGGTGGGGCAGTGGTTGTAGAGACTGGGAATGAATCCAGAGATGGGAGGAGGAGGAGGATATTTGGGGCAGAGAGGAGGCAGATGGGCGGGGCCATTCAAGTGGGTGCTGGGTCAGGTCAGGTCAGGTCTGGCATAAAGGGGGAGGCTGGTAGACCTGGCTGAAGTGGGCAGAGCATGGGCAGAGCCTTGCTGGGTTGAGATGGGACCCACAGAGACAGGTGGTGAAGGATGGGGAGGGTTGCAGGTGGGGCTGACGAAGGCAGGACCCTGGGGGAGAGAGCAGGGCCACTCACTGTGGCCATCAGGTACTGCAGCGTCCCACAGAGCCTCACAGCTCGGCTGAAACGAAGCTCCAGGTACTGCAAGGAGGAGCCGAGGGCTTGTGGTCACCTGGACAGATCCTACCTAGGGCCGCAAGACCTCTGGGTTCCTTCACCCGCCCCCTTGGCTTCCGCCCTCTGTCCAGACCCTCCAGAGGACAGCTTTGCTTTCTGCACTCTTGTTAGTGGGAACCTCTACCACGCACACATTCCCACCAGTGCTCACACCTGTGCACACCCTCCATCTCCATGCCTGTGCCCACACACACACACACTCGTGGCCAACAGTTACTTGCCTCTATTTTAATCACTTTGCCCACTGCCTAAGGAAGACCCTGTAATTCGCTGCCTAAGGAAGGTTCTGTAATTAGCCAGGTTGGACACGTGGAAAATCTGAGCAGAGGCCTGTCCCTTGCCAAAGTGGGAAACAGAGGGGAAGTCAGGTTTAGAATTCCCAGCCCGCCATCCGACAGCACTCAGACATCTGCATGCCCAAGCTTGTGGGGGGCAGGTGTGTACCTGTCCACAAGTGAGTGCAAACCTGGCCCCACCCCCTGCGAGCTTCCACCGAAGCTGAAGAGAACCAGGTCACGGCTCCTCTTCCTCCTTCCTGCCCCCAGCCTCACTGCCTGGGGCTTCTTCCCAGAACCCTGCCCACCTGGATGCCTACAGGTGGGGGCGGGCACGAAAGCACCAAGAAGCCCCTCTGTGTACCCCTGCGCAGCAGTTCACAGCCCAGGGCTCTCCCCCTCCCCCCGCCCAGCGCATCCTCACGTTCCCAGCCCGCAGGTCCGCTTCGGCCTCTGCCCGGTACCTGGTACGTGCTGGTGAGGCCCAGGCGGTAGAAGACGGGCAGATAGAAGGCGGCGGTCAGCAGGGAGTTGAGCAGCTGGCCCAGGCACATCCAGAGGAACTTGAGGCCGTAGCGGTAGGCCTCTGCGGGCACGCCCAGCACCTGCACGGCCGACATGAAGCTGGCGGCCAGCGAGAGGCCGACGGGGAGGGCGCTCAGGCGCCGGCCCCCCGTGAAGAAGTCCTCAGCGCTGCGCTGTCCGCCCCGCGCCAGCCCCACCCACAGCCCGATGCCCATGGACACGAGGAGCATGAGAGCGAAGACCCCATAGTCCCAGGCTCCAAACGTGGCCTGCGTCCCCGCCCCGACGGCGCCCATGAAGTGCAGGTGCAGGGATCGAGCGCGACCCCGCCCACCCCGCGCGCTGGCCGGGGAGGTAGGCGGCGGCGGAGGCAGGGACCGGGCGGAGGCGGGAGGATGCTGGTCCTCCGCGGGGCGCACGCCTGTTCCCTTCGGTTCCTGGCCGCCTTCACTGTGGCCCGCTGCCTCCGTCTCTCCTTTCCGTCTGCTTGGTGGCCTCCGCTGTCTGTCGGTCTGTCTGTCCGCCTCGCCTCCCCCTCCGTCGGGCTGCCCGCCCCGTGAAGCCGCCGCGTGTCTGCCCCTGGGCTCAGTCCCGCTCCCGGGCAGGCGCGCTCGGCGCTGACAGGTCTTGGTGAGGCTTAAACGGGCCGCCCCAGGCCGCGGGCTGCGAATTTATTGGGCTCCCGCCCAGGTCTGCAAACTCCACCCCCAGACCTGCCCGCACCCTTTCCTCCCTGGACGGGGTCGGTCGCGTGAGAGTCTGCTGGGGTTTGGTGCGGCGCTCCGCCCTGGCTTTAAGTCTCCCGTTGACTCGTGCGGGAAACTGAGGCTCAGAGATGGCTGTCACTCACCCCAGGCCACGCACCCGGGAGCATTCAACCCCAGCCTTTGAGCTACCTGGAGCTCACTCTCCCACAGGACTGGGGTTCACTTTCAAGGCTGCGGGGTCCTCTAAGGAGAACTGGACTCGCCTGAACCCCTTCTCCAACTGTCTCTCCTAGCGCCTAGCAGGAGCGCATCACCAAACCCCACCCTCGGGCTAAGCCGCGTGGAGGACATTGGGGCCAAGTCCTTCCTGCATCTGCACTGGGGGTGCGCCTCTCCGGGCCTGTTTCCCCTCTGTAAGTAGGGATAAAGGAGGCCCTGTCTCGGAGAACCCGCTGACACAAACCTGGCACAGTTCTAGGAGGCTTTTCATTCCTTTCTTAATGTATTCGTTGGTTCCTTGTCAAACATGCACGGAGCATCTGCCTGTGCCGGGCACACTGCACAACAAAGGTCGTGCGGAGGGGCTCTCAGTGGCCATGAACCCGAATAAGTGGTGGACCCACGACTACCTGGGAAGGTGGCGTCAGGCGTGTGCCCGGCACACAAATGAAGACACTGAGACGGGAAGTCCCTTGCCTGAAGTCATGCCATCAAGGGACCCAGACACTGTCATTTTGGGGCTCTTCGCTGAGGGACCCAGAAAGGACTTTGGCCTCTGGTGGCTCCAATCTCTGATTTGCCCTCGAAAAGTTGGGTACCTTCCTCCGGGGCGCGACCTAAAAATCCCCTGGTGGAATGCTACACGCCCCCCCCCCCCCCCCCCCCCGCGCAGTCCTCACTGGCCTCTGTCGCCCCCTGGTGGCCCCCTCTGGCCTGCCTACATGCGCCGCCCCAGCAGTCCAATGTGCGGGGACCCGGGTTGGGTGTGGGCAGGGGAGTCTTCACGATTCTCCCCCGGGACTCGCTTCTCATACATGCGATGTGTAGCCCTCTCTTAGGGCTCCGACACCGCAACTGTCACAGGGCCATCTGTGGCTCGCTGGCTGGCCCCTCCGCCTACGCCGGGAGGATGTGGAGGACACCAGCTCTTCCTTCCACCTCCATTATTTTTCCAGGCCCAGGCGTGACATCTTCCTGGAAAACCTGCTGGGAAAGGGGAAATCCGGCGGGGATTTCTTCCCGAAAAGTCATGCAAACCTCTCCTGTCCCCCCAGGGAGGTTCTTGGAGGGGGTCCCATTTGGTGTCAGCATGTCTTCCCCTACCCTACCCTGGAGGGAGGGTGGGGACCCAACCACAGACTGACACCTGGGCTAAGGCCTGCTCATGGAGCACCTACTGTGCCACCACACCTACTGTGCACCAGGCTCTGCACCAGGCTCTGGAGTACAGGTGGACCCACTGGGCACACAGGATCTGGACACTGACCCAGCCAGCAAATGAATGCTCGTCTCAGGATGACAAGAATGATGGCCTGGGCGCAACCGTACATGGGGCCTGCGGGTGAGGCACGGTCTGAGTGGTGAGTGGAGAATGAGCCAGGCTGGGGGAAGGGCCAGGGGTGGGAAGGAGCCGGGCAGAAAGGGCCACTAGGGGATCTTGAGCCTTGGTGGGATGTGGATTTTATTCCAAGGGCACTGGGAAGCCACTGGAGAGTTTGGAGCAAATGAAGGATCTAAACAGTGGGGCTTAGCAGGGCAGACCTAATGAGATGGGAGAAACGGGCGGATTCACAATGTTCCCGAGTTCCAGGACGAGAGGAGGAAGTTCAGAGTTGGGAGCCCTGGGGGTAGGCAGGGCCATCTCCGTTGCCTGCTGGGGAGTTGGGGCAGGAAGCATGGAGGGGGCAGGGAGCAGAAGTAGCATCTCAATGGGAAAGGGGCAGACAGGGCCGCAGAATGTGAAGAGGTAAGGCATTCCCGAAGACCCAGCAGCTGCGGTCTAAGCAAAAGGGGCTGGAATACTGGGGTGTCACGGTATCTGCTGCCCTGGGCATCCTCTCCCCCCATGGCTCCCTGGAGATATGGCAAGGGTCAGGAGTGAAAGGTTGTGAGCTACTTGCTCCAGCAAGTCCTTGAACTTGTACCCTGCCCTCAGTAAAAGCAAACCTTTATTACCCCTGGTGCTGTCACTGAGATTCTAGGAGTCTGGTCTATTTTTTTATTTTATTATTGGTTTTAGAGACAGAGAGGAAGGGAGAAACACTAGATTGGTTGTTCTACTTATCTATGCACTCACGGGTTGATTCTTGTGTGCCCTGACTGGGGATTGAACCTGAAACCTCGGCTTGTTGGGACGATGCTCTAACCAGCTGAGCTATCCAGCCAGAGCCCAGTTCAGGATCTAGTCTTGAGAACCTTATGATCCCAATTCTCAAGTCTCTGGGTCTCCTGGGGGCCCCACTCTTCTTGCCTTGGTCCTTACCCATGGCACCTAACTCAGGAGCTGGTGCAGGGTGGGTCAGGGAGGCGGGGTTCTGTCTCCCTCCTCCAGGGCTCCCAGCCTCGCCCAGGCATGACCCCTGGCACCTGGATATGCCCAGGAACGGGTCCTGGGATGCCTCAGCACCTGAGGCCGTGGGAAGGGTACGCTGGGTTCCTTCTGTCCTCTGAGCAGACCAGTGGTGTCAGGTACCCAAGGACCATCCTCCCCATGGGCCCCACCTCCTAATTCCACCTTGGCTCTGGGTGGTTCTGCACCTTGGTTCCGTGGCCCTCACCTCCAGCCAGTGTCCCACCAGCTGCTCTGCAGGGTGTGAGGGGAATTGGAGGTGGGTAGTCACATGGTAGTAAGAGGATGAGCAAATGGTGGGTGGATGAGCAAGTTGAAGATAGGGAGCTGGGCTTACTGTCTTTAGTTTAAGGCCCCTCAGTAATGGGATTGGCCCATCTTGGCTAGTGGAAGCAAAGCCCGCCCAACTGGTTCCCAGGCCAGAATATGGATGAGGCCTCAACAGAAGGTGATGAGGTGTCCTGGGCCTTTGTAGGGTGAACTTCCACATTCCTGGCAGTCTGCCCTTTCCTGGATTCCCACAAACTTACAGCTCTGCTGGGGGCAGTGACATGTGGTTCCAGCTCCGACTGTCGGTGGGGGTCGAAAGCCGTTACCTAGCCCTAACCGGTTCGGCTCAGTGGGTAGAGCATCGGCCTGTGGACTGAAGAATCCCAGGTTCGGTTCTGGTCAAGGACCTTACCTTGGTTGCAGGCACATCCCCAGTAGGGAGTGTGCAGGAGGCAGCTGAACTGTTTCTCTCATTGATGTCTTTAACTCTATCATTCTCCCTTCCTCCAAAAAAAATCAATTGAAAAAAAAAAAGCTGTCATCTAAATGGATATATAGTTCAGAAACATTACTGAGGCGGGCCCAGTGATAATCTGTAGAGAGCAGCCCAGGTAGAGGGTCCAACATTGACTCAGCAAAGCATCTGAGGGCCTCGGAAACCTGGGACCCCATGCAGACCTGTATTGCCCGAGAATGGGGGCTATGCATACACTGTGCCTGGGGATCTGGCCTCTCCACAGGTGGGGTGAAGTGACCTAGTTTTCTTGCACACTCCCCCACTTCTGTGGGATAGTAGCCAAGTTTCCCGCCCAGGAATGGCATTCTGCCTTTTCGTGCTTGGGCTCCCTCCCGATCCGTGATGGGGCCCGCACAGCCTATGCCCCTGGTGCTTGCACCCTGAGCCCCGCTGAGTAAATGTGGTTGGTGGCCTGGACACAGTGCTGAGCGGTCAAGGGGACACATTAAGGACAGGCGCTCCCAAGACCTGTGTCTCACACTCCTGTTGAGAGCTCGGCCCGGGGACTAGCTCCACACCTGCATTCTTTCCAGCTTTAAGTGGCTCCTGGAGACACATGCCCTCCAGCACCCTGGAAGGATCTTGGAACCAAGAACCAGGTTCTGGGCCAGAAAGGGAGGTCCCAGGTAGAACCAGCCTAACTATCCTGATTTCGCCCAGGGTCTAGCTGCAACACCTCACCACCAGAATGGGGGGAAATGAAGGCCAAGCCTGTGCTCTACAATGCACCTCAAAGCTCACAGCAAAGGGCTGCCTGATCGGGTTGAAAACTTGACCCTCACACTAGGACCCCACCCATGACAGCTCCTCGCTGGACAAAGCCTCAAGGAACTGAGTGGGCAGATTGGGGGTGAGACCCTTGCTATTCTTGGGACTCCCACCAACCCTTCTGAGGGTCCTCCTCTCTGGGCCCCCCCTTGAGCAAGAATACTCTCAGAGCTGGCTGTGCCCTTTTGAGTTTTGCAGGGTGTGCAAAAAAAACACAAAACCCAAAAAAACCCGTGTGTGTGAGCACCCCGATTTTCCTCGAGTTTATTTTGGGCAGACCAAGGGCTGGAGTGACCTTGCATCTAAAAGAAGGTGTTGGGCCTCTTGGTGGTGAAGCGTGGCTTGTGCTGGCGACGAAGGACCCGGTGTGGCAACGGGAACTTGATCTTGGAGTCCTGTGACAAAGAGAGGCAGGTGAGGGGGGTGGGGTGGAGGCCTCTTAACCTTGTTCTTTGAAAGGTCTACAGAAGTGTGGACATGCCCCACTGGGCTCCTGCGTCAGACCCAAGGTTAGGGGAGCCCCCCCCCCAGTCCAGCAGGGGCCCAGTGCACTCACGTGGAACTGCTTGACTGCTGGTCGGCGGCACTTGCTGGCTGCAATCTCCTCCACCTTCATGATCTGGATTGAGTGGGCGCGGGCGCGGTGCCGGGCCCCCATATCTCGGTCTGAGGGTGAACAGGCACTAAGGTCTCTGGGTGTTCCTCAAAACTCCCATTAGATGCTGCCTAGCAAACCCAACTCTGGCCACCAGGAGTGTAGAACCTTCGAATTCACTTTGAGGGGCACAGTCACAGCCCCCAAAGGCGACAAGATCCACTTGCTGTTAGCACCTGTTTCAACTGCTGCTACAACAAACAGCAGTTCTTGGGTTTAGGTGCTCGGGTGTCAGCAGCTTGAGCCTGTCCAGGTCCCAATACTGGACAGGGGCTGGACACGGTTATGGACGGGAGCTGCGTCTATACCAGAGACTGGTCCTGGGATATCCTTCCCATTTCTACCGCCTAAGCAAGCACCCATCACCATGCCTGGGATTCCCCACCCCCGCAAAAGGCTCTTGCATTTGTCCTGCCTCAGTCGGGGGCGGGGGATCAGACTGAGCTGCAGGTGTCAAGGATGACTCTAAAAGGAAGGACATGGCTGTGGCACAAGACAGCTTACAGCACTGGGTGACGGCGCCTGCGGTGGTCAGGTCCCGGTACTCCCGGTACATGTTGTGGGTGCCGCTGCGGGAGTCGTAGCGCAGCCAGATGCCAAAGTTCTTCACCCGAAGAGGGGATTTTTCAAACACCTGCCCAAAAGGAGAGTGGCTGAGCGGAGAGTAGTAAACGGGCCTCCACCCCAGCCCCGACCCTCACCCAGCCAGTATCTCTACCCTTGCTGTCCCAAGGACAGCCCCTGAACCTTCAAACATCTGAGGGCAATCTGCTAGCAAAAGTGGGGGTTGCAGAGTAGCCCAGGCCACTTTCCTCACGTGAACCAGCATAGATCCTAACTCCCCCCAAACACAACTCTCCAGGAAACAGCTGGGCTGAAGACCAGCTGTCACCCAGTGTAGCCACATGGTGAGGAGTCCACCTTTTCCCCTTCACAGATGAGGTCCTGGGGCGGTGGTGGCCTCAGCTGAGACATCCCAGCACATACCACCCCCAGGCCTTGGGCTTTCTCGTTAAGAGCACTGATTCACCCATCCCATACTGATCTAGGGCCTGAACTACACCTGTGAACAGGACCAGGGGCTCTGAAGCCCATAACCCTTAAGGCCAGGGCTGCCTCATGGGAGGTGTAAACCCACGCCATACCTGCCCACAGTAGACGATTTCCCCGGAAGATTTCTTCATCTTCTTTAGTTGAGACACAAAGTACCAGAAGCGAGACTTGGCAACAACATGGTTAGGTGCAAATATCCGCATGCGGTAGAGGGGTGGTGTGTGGCACTTGGGGGTGGGCAGGCAGCGCCCCACCACTTTGTACTCTCGAAGCTGAAACAGAACCAAGGGTGAGGTAGGACCAGCAACCAGGCAACTGTGGAGACGCCTTGCTCTCTTTCCCAAGACTTGTGATGTCCCAGCCCTGGGCTGCCATGTGGAACCCAGGTGACTGTGGGTCATACCTCTGACCAGCCTTCCCCATAAAAGTAAGGGCAGGGTGCCCTTTGCCCTGGCGCCGGAAAGCTGAGCAGGATTAACAACCCCATTGTCTCTCTCTTTATACTTGTGGCAAAACTGAGGCCTAGACTTGCAGCCTTAGGCTCAGAATAACCCGGCAACCTTCTTCGTCCACAGCATCTCTGCAGCCCACGAACATTTTGCCAAAGTTCTCTTTCACTCTGGGGCTCAGAGACACTAACCAGCCTGGGGTCTCACAGCCCACTCCTGGTGGTACCAAAACAACAACTCAGTCCCTTCTGCAGCCCCGGGTTCCCTGCACTGCCGCTAGCAACTTGCAGCTGCCTGAATTTCCCCAGATGTCCAAGGAGGTTTGGGTTCCCAAACAGAAGCTCCCCGTCTACATGAATGCTTAAGATGAGATGTCTGCCAAATCGACACCTGCGAGATAGAAAAGAGCCACCTTCCTGAATGACTCGCCATCATTTTATTAAGATCAGTAGAGGATAGCCCCAAATACTGCAAACTCGGCTCCTACTTCCACTTCTGAATCTGCCACATTAACACGTTATGCGCCCAGCCTGTTTTCCGGGCGGAAAGTAATAAGTGTCAGTCACCGATGACTGACGGCGCTTAACGTGTTAACCTGGAGGATTAGCCGTTCTTAAAGGGACCGACGCAATCCCTTCCCCAGCGTGCGAACTGAGGCTGGAGAGCTGTACATGATACCCCCGCCCGGTGTTTCCCCAGGACCCACTCTCCCATCTCTGCATCAAAGCGCCCTCTGATCTTGCCCAGCATTTGCCACAGCGATAAGGCTCGAATCTCTTCGTCAATTCGGGTTTATAGCTTTCTTATACTCCTCACAGCCATACTGGGAAAAATGGGACCACTATTGCCTCCCCTAGAACCAGGTTCACTATCCGAGATTCGGAGACTCTACCACGTCTGGTAGTACAAGCCTCCACCATGTGCAACGTGTCCTTCCTCCCGTGGGAAAAAAAAAAAATCGGCCTCCGCGACCTCTGAACGGGCCCGGATCAAGAACCGGCCTCTCCACGCGGCGCCCACAGTGGCCGCCATGTTGACTGCACCTCAAGGCAGCCGCACGCGACCGCACGGGTCTCATCCGGGAGCGCTCACTACCGACTCGGCCCACAACTCTTCCTGGGTCCCCCATTCGATTCACGATGCGCTCCCCGGCCCCCTCCCTTGTCGCGGCCGCCTTACCGTTCCCGAGGCCTTCATGGCGTTCTCCCCGCGTTCGCACCACCCACAAAAGGAAGTGTCTACTCTCGCACAGCCGCTCACCAGGACTTCGTTACAGGAAGTCCCGCCCTCTCGAAACCGCGGGTCCATTGGCTTCTTGGCCCCGCGCTCAAGCAGATCTGTTTCTTCATTGGTTCTAGATATACCAATCTCTTTACAGCACCGTCTTCCTTAGCGATTAGACTACAACTCCCAAGAGGCAACGCGGATAGCCCCGCTTGTTCCGCCGCGGCCGTAAGGTTGCATAGGCGCGCTCAGCACGCCGGGAGTGGTAGGCACCCAGAGAGAGTCTGTGGCGAGTTATAGGATTTTCATTGCCTCTCTTTCCCGCCCCCCCCCCCCCCAGCCCCCAGCTTAAGTATAAATAGAACCAGATCTATAATGGGCGTGATTTTTTGTTACAATGGCGGCGCCTTTCCAGGAGGTCTCAAGCCACAGAATTCTTATCTGTAAAATGGGAATAATATCACTGTTTTTCTCTTAAATTATTATGTGACAATAATTAGATGGTAAAACGCCAGACACAGAGCAATTAACCAGTGGTCACGTTCATTAAGCGCTAGAATGCTAGTTGTTACTATTGTTATGGGGATCTGTTTGTGTTTCGTAGTAGCAGAAATTCAAACCCTGTCTCCTTGCCTCCACTACAGATCCTGGGGCATCGTGGGGCGAGGCGGGAGGGAGTGGGGGCGCTAGAACTGACCCAGGTGCAGCCCCACCTTTGAGAGGCTCTGGCAAGAAGAGGCTCTCCTGGAGGAGCGACCAGAAGATGGAAAAGGGAAGAACCAGACACCTCACGATTTCAGGCTGTTAAAACAGTGGAAAGAGGATAAATTGGAAGGTTTATTGGGGCGGAGGCGGGAAAGGGGGGGGGGGGCGGCTCTTGGAGAAGGTGACAACTGAGCCCAGTTAGCATTTTTATTTTCCTTTTCCTAATTAAGTAATTAATAGCTTCATTGACACATAGTTCACATACCATACAGTTCACTGGCTTTTACTATCATTTATTCCCAGACACATTAATATATTTAGTATATGCACAGTTGTGTATACTAAAGTTTAGAACATTTCCAGCATCCACAAAAGAAGCCCATCACGGTTAGCAGTCCCTCCAAAGGCTTCCCCCCCTTGCCTCCCCCCCACCCCACCCCAGCCCTGGACAACTAGGAATCTGTTTTCTGCCTCTAGGACCTGCCTACTCCAGATATCTTACATTGTTGTAACCAGACAAAAGGAGGTCTTTTGTGGTTAGTTTCTTTCACTTAACATCTTCAAGGTTCATTCCTGGTGGAGCATGGCTTAATACTTCATTTCTAATTACTACAGAATAATATTCTATTGTATAAACATATCTTGTCTACCCATTCGTCAGTTGATGGGTGTTTGAGTGGTTTCCACTTTTTGGCTATTGCAAATACTGAGCTAATGACATTTGCATGCAAATCTTTGTGTCTGAGCTATCCTGTAGTCAGATTTTTTTTTAAGTTATTTCCCTTGGGTATATATAGCTAGGAGTGGGATTGCTGGATCATATGATAATTCTATGTTTAACCTTTCAGGGAACTGCCGTACCATTTTCTAAAATGCCTGTATCATTTTACAATCCCGTTTGCAATCTATGAGGGTTCCAACGTTGCTTCCTCACCAATACTTTTTTATTATTTGTCTTTCTTATTGTAACATTCTTAGTGAATAGAAGTGGTTTTGATTTACTTTTCCTGATTTTATTTTATTTTTGTTAATCCTCACCAGAGGATAGTTTTCCATTGATCTTTAGAGAGAGTGGAAGGGAGAGAGAGAGACAGAGAGAGAAACATCAATGTGAGAGAGAACCATTGATGGGCTGCCTCCTGCACCCTTCCTCCCACTCCCCCCCCCCCCCGCCCCCCGAAATTGAGCCCACATCCTGGGCATGTGCCACCGGCCAGAATAAAACTCAGGACCCTTCAGTACAGGCCCACGCCCTGTCACACTGCCGTTCCAGCCAGGGCTCTGCCCATTTTAAATGAACTTTTAAAAAATTATTGAGTTGTAAGAGTTCTTTATATATTCTATAGATACATAGTTCCTTATCAGATACACTTTTTTCATCCTGTGAGTTATATTTTCACTTTCTTTTTTTTTGTTTGTTTTTTAAAATTTATCTTTATTGAGAGTTTTACACATGTCCCCCTTCCCCCACATTGACCACCTTCTAGCCCACACCCAGCCCCCATCACTCTTCATTTTCTTAACAAAAAATTTTTAAATCTTTATTTTATTTGCTCATCCTCACCTCAGGATATTTTCCCATTGATTTTTAGAGAGAGTGGAAGGGAGGAGGAGAGACACAGAGAAAAACATCGATTTGAGAGATACACAGACATTGGTTGCCTCCCTCAGGGGCCTGACCAGGGCCCAGCAGGGATTGAGCCTGCAACTGAGGTACGTGCCATTGACCAGACTTGAACTTGAGACCCTTCCGTCTGTAGGCCGATGCTCTGTCCATTGAGCCAAACCGGCTAGGACTTAAACATTTTTTAAAAAATTTCCTCCTTTCACTTTATTTTTTAATGAACCACTTTTTAAGAAACATATTTTTATTGATTTCAGAGTGGAAGGGAGAGGGATAGAAAGATAGAAACCATCAACGATGAGAGAGAATCATTGATGGCTGCCTCCTGCACACTCCCACCTCCTGCACGCCCCTTACTGGGGATCGAGCCGCAACCCAGCATGTGTCCTTAGCTGGCGGTGGTGGTGGTGGGGGGAATGTTCCTCAGCCCAGCCCGCACCCTCTCCAATCTGGAACCCCTCGAGGGATGTTCAACTGCAGGGGGACCCTCACCCCATGGGGGTGTGGCCAGCCTGGGTAAAGGTCTTTTTTTCTTTTCAGTGCCTCCTTAAGCCAAGGCCAGAGCCAGCTGGAAGCAGGTACCTGGGATTTATTTATCGTCTATAATTGAAATTTTGTAGCCTTGAGCGGAGGCCAGGGCCACCCAGGGCAGGCGGGAAGCTTGGATTCCTCCATCACCGGGGCAACCCAAGCCTCCTGCTCTCTCCAGCTCCATGGTGGCCGCCATCTTAGTTGGGATAATTTGCAAACTTGCTCCTGATTGGCTGGTGGGTATAGTGGATTGATAGTTAATTTGCATGTTTCTCTTTTATTAGTGTAGATATATTCATTTTAGAGAGAGGAGGGAGAGGGACACAGAGATAGAAACATTGGTGAGAGACAAACGTCCTCCTCTGCCTTGGCTGTCCCCCACTGGGGCCTGAGCCGCAACCCAGACAAGTGCACAGATAGGGAACTGACCAGTGAGCTATGAGCCACACCAGCCAATCAGGACACAGATAGGGAACTGACCCGTGAGCTATGAGCCACACCAGCCAATCAGGACACAGATAGGGAACTGACCTGTGAGCTATGAGCCACACCAGCCAATCAGGACACAGATAGGGAACTGACCTGTGGACTATGAGCCACACCAGCCAATCAGGACACAGATAGGGAACTGACCCGTGAGCTATGAGCCACACCAGCCAATCAGGACACAGATAGGGAACTGACCCGTGAGCTATGAGCCACACCAGCCAATCAGGACACAGATAGGGAACTGACCCGTGAGCTATGAGCCACACCAGCCAATCAGGACACAGATAGGGAACTGACCTGTGGACTATGAGCCACACCAGCCAATCAGGACACAGATAGGGAACTGAACCGTGAGCTATGAGCCACACCAGCCAATCAGGACACAGATAGGGAACTGACCTGTGAGCTATGAGCCACACCAGCCAATCAGGACACAGATAGGGAACTGACCTGTGGACTATGAGCCACACCAGCCAATCAGGACACAGATAGGGAACTGACCCGTGAGCTATGAGCCACACCAGCCAATCAGGACACAGATAGGGAACTGAACCATGAGCTATGAGCCACACCAGCCAATCAGGACACAGATAGGGAACTGACCTGTGAGCTATGAGCCACACCAGCCAATCAGGACACAGATAGGGAACTGACCCGTGAGCTATGAGCCACACCAGCCAATCAGGACACAGATAGGGAACTGACCTGTGGACTATGAGCCACACCAGCCAATCAGGACACAGAGAGGGAACTGACCTGTGGACTATGAGCCACACCAGCCAATCAGGACACAGATAGGGAACTGACCCGTGAGCTATGAGCCACACCAGCCAATCAGGACACAGATAGGGAACTGAACCATGAGCTATGAGCCACACCAGCCAATCAGGACACAGATAGGGAACTGACCCGTGAGCTATGAGCCACACCAGCCAATCAGGACACAGATAGGGAACTGACCCGTGAGCTATGAGCCACACCAGCCAATCAGGACACAGATAGGGAACTGACCTGTGGACTATGAGCCACACCAGCCAATCAGGACACAGATAGGGAACTGAACCGTGGACTATGAGCCACACCAGCCAATCAGGACACAGATAGGGAACTGAACCATGAGCTATGAGCCACACGAGCCAATCAGGACACAGATAGGGAACTGAACCGTGGACTATGAGCCACACCAGCCAATCAGGACCAGCTGTCTTTTTATTTTTTATTTTAACCTTTATTGTTCAGTTTATTAATTACAATGTTCCCCTTTTCCCCCCTATAGCTCCCTCCACCCGGCACCCATCCCACCCTCTGCCCTTATCTCCCGCCGCACTGTCCTCTCCCATAGGTGCATGATTTTTGTCCAGTCTCTTGCTGCATCTCCCACACCCCTTTTCTCCCCAAAATTGTCAGTCCATTCCCTCTCTATGCCCATGATTCTGTTACATTCACCAGTTTATCCTGTTCATCAGATTTTTAATTCACTTGATTTTTAGATTCATTTGTTGATAGATGTGTATTTGTTGTTCATAATTTGTATTTTTACCTTTTCCTTCTTCCTCTTCTTAAAGAATATCTTTCAGCATTTCATATAATACTGGTTTGGCAGTGATGAACTCCTTTAGCTTTTTCTTATCTGTGAAGCACTTTATCTGACCTTCAATTCTGAATGATAGCTTTGCTGGGTAGAGTAGTTGTAGATTCTTGCTATTCATCACTTTGAATATTTCTTGCCACTCCCGTCTGGCCTGCATCGTTTCTGTTGAGAAATCCGCTGACAATCCTATGGGTGCTCCCTTGTAGGTAACTGTTTTTCTTTTTTTTTTTCTTTTTTTAAAAATCTTTATTGTTCAGTTTATTAATTACATTGTTTCTCCTTTTTATCCCCCTATAGCTCCCCTCCACCCTGTATCTATCCCACCCTCCACCCTCACCTCCCCCTCCGCACTGACCTCTCCCATTGTTGCTAGATTTTTGTCCAGTCTCTTGCTGCACTTCCCACAACCCTTTTCTCCCCAAGAATTGTCAGTCCATTCCCTCTCTATGTCCATGTCTCTGTTATATTCACCAGTGTATCCTGTTCAACAGCCTATCAATTCACTTGATTTTTATGTTCATTTGTTGATAGATGTGTATTTGTTGTTCATAATTTTCATCTTTACCTTTTTCTTCTTCCTCTTCTTAAAGAATATCTTTCAGCATTTCATATAATATTGGTTTGGTGGTGATGAACTCCTTTAGCTTTTTCTTATCTGCGAAGCACTTCATCTGACCTTCAATTCTGAATGATAGCTTTGCTGGATAGAGTAATCTTGGTTGTAGATTCTTGCTGTTCATCACTTTGAATATTTCTTGCCACTCCCGTCTGGCCTGCATCGTTTCTGTTGAGAAATCCGCTGACAGTCGTATGGGTGCTCCCTTATAGGTAACCAACTGTTTCTTGCTGCTTTTAATATTCTCTCTTTGTCTTTTGCTCTTGGCATTTTAATTATGATGTGCCTTGGTGTGGTCCTCTTAGGGTTCCTATATATTGGGGTTCAGTGCACTTCTTGGACTCCTAAGTCAATTTCTTTCACCAGGTGTGAGAAGTTTTCAGTCACTATTTCTTCAAATAGGTTTTCATTATCTTGGCCTCTCGCTTTTTCTGGCACCCCTATAATTCGGATGTTGGTATGCTTGAGGTTGTCCCAGAGGCCCCTTACACTATCTTCAATTTTTTGGATTCTTTTGGTTTCTTGCTTTTTCAGCTGAGTGGATTTTACCTCTTTGTATTTCAAATCTTTAACTTGGTTCTTGGGGTGCTCCAGAGCACTTTTAGGTCTTTGTATAATATTTTTTATTTCAGTCAGTGTATGCTTAATTTCTGTTTGGTCCTTTTTCATATCCTTGAGAGTCTGCTTCATATCCTTGAGGGTTTCTTTCATTTCCTTGTAGGACTCATTCATTTCCACGTTGGTCTTGATAATTTCTTTGCAGCTCTCATTTATATCCTTGAGGGTGTTGTTCATTTTCTTGTAGGACTCATTCATTTCCTTTGTGGTCTTGCTTATTTCCTTATAGGCCTCGATCTTTTGTTGGAGCCTCTTAAAAAACCCTATAACCGTGGTTCTGAATTCCATGTCCAGTCGTTTTTTTTCCTCCATTTCTTTCACATCTGATTTCTTTCCATGTTGCTGCATGGTGGCTGCTTCCCTGAGTTGGTCAATTAGCTTTGTGTGGTAGACTTCCTACTAGGGATAGTGGCTCAGCCTCCCCAGTTACCTGAGGTGGATATGGGCTGCACAGTCTTGCTGAAGTTAAGCTCAGTTAATCGTTGTTAGCACTTGGAGGGTTGACCTCCAGGCCAGTTGTCTGTGAAGTTCAGCTGTGCTCAGGTTGGGTGGGCGGAGTCTCCGGGCCAAGCAGACAGCGTTAGCTCCGCCCTATGCGGCCCCAGGGACTCTGTGCCAGGGGCAATGGCCGCCAGCACCTCTGAGAGAAAGCCGCTGCCGAGCTCCACCGGCTGCCGGTTGCCGGGGAATTCAGACTTTCCCAAAATGAGTCTGCATGCGCAATGTCTCACCCAGGGTCGTAAAACAAAGCAGTCTGACGGTTTTCCGAATGAGAGAGACAAGTCGCAGATCGCTCTTTGTGCCATCACGCAGCCGAGCTGTTCGCACAAGCTGCCTTCTCCACAAGCCGGGAGACCTGGCAGCCCCCGAGCTTCGGCGTGCCCTCCCACTGTCCAGTTTTCACCCCGTATGATAGTGGGTTCTCTGGACTTCGCCCAGAGCTGGAGAATCAGTCCAGTGGGACGCCTTTGTCTCCCCGTTCGAGAAAACTGGCCGATTTTCAGCCGCCCGCCCTCTCCGCGGCGCGCACTCCAAATCTCTCTCAGTGCGAATCTTTCAACGCTGTTCGCCGCCGCTCCTCTGAGTCACAGTGTCTTATTTTCACTTTTATTTGTGGAATTTTCACTCAGCGAGCTTTCTGGTGATTCTGGAAGGTGTTTGTTCTTTCTTTAAGTTGTAGTATTAAAATTGCTGATTATGACGGCAAGATAGGTGTTTTACCTTTGCCGCCATCTTAGTTCTGTAGGTAACTGTTTTTCTCTTGCTGCTTTTAATATTCCCTCTTTGTCTTTTGCTCTTGGCATTTTAATTATGATGTGTTTTGGTGTGGTCCTCTTTGGATTCCTTTAATTTGGGGTTCTGTGTACTTCTTGGACTTTTAAGTCATTTCTTTCGCCAGGTGGGGGAAGTTTTTGGTCACTATTTCTTCAAATAGGTTTTCATTATCTTGCTCTCTCTCTCTTTTCTGGCACCCCTATAATTCAGATGTTGGCATGCTTGAAGTTGTTCCAGAGGCCTCTTACACTATCTTCAATTTTTGGATTCCTTTTGCTTCTTGCTTTTCTGAGTGGATTTTGCTTTTGTATTTCAAATCTTTGACTTGATTCTTGTCGTGCTCTAGACTCCTTTTAGGTCTTTGTGTAATATTTTTTATTTCAGTCAGTGTATGCTTAATTTCTAGTTGGTCCTTTTACATATCCTCGAGGGTCTCATTCATATTCTGCAAGGTCTCATTCATATCCTCGAAGGTCTCATTAAGTTCATCAGCCTTTTCTAGGAGACTCTTGAAAAACCTTATAACCATGGTTTTGAACTCTATGTCCAGTCAGGTTTTTTTCCTTCATTTCTTTCACATGTGATTTCTTTCCATGTCTGCATTTTGGCTGCTTCCCTGAGTTGGCCGATTAGCTTTGTGTGGTAGATGTCCTCTAAGGGACAGTGCCTTAGCCTCCCCAGTTACCTGAGGTGGATACTCTTGGTGCAGCCCTTTATGCGTTGCACAGTCTTGTTGAAGTTAAGCCTAGATTATTGTTGTTAGCACTAGGAGGGTTTGATCTCCAGGTCAATTGGCTGTGAGGATCAGCTGTGCTCAGGTTGGATAGGCAGAGTCTCTGGGCTGAGCAGGCAGCCTTGATTTCCCATCAGCTCCGCCCTATGCAGCACCTGGTTCTCTGTGCCTGGTGGTAATGGCTGCATGCATCTCTGAGAGAAAGCTGCCGCCAAGCTCTACCTGCTGCCAGACAATTTAGCCTCTCTCCAAATGAGTCTGCACACCCAAAGTCTCACTCAGGGTTGTAAAACAATGCAGTCCGGTGGTTTCCCTTCTTTCTTTTTTTTTTCTCCAGAATGAGAGAGCAAGTCACGAGTCCTCTCTGAGCGCTTGTGTGCTTCTGCAGTTCCCAAGTTTACGCACCCTCTCCACAAGCTTGCAGACCTCTGCAGCGCCCGAGTTTCAGCGTGATTCCTTACTGTCCAGTTTCACCCTGGATGAGTGTGGGTTCCCCAGACCTCACCCGAAACTGGGGAATCAGTGCAGTGGGACACCTTTGTCTCCCTCCCC
The DNA here is from genome assembly GCA_027563665.1 of Antrozous pallidus. Lineage (NCBI taxonomy): Eukaryota > Metazoa > Chordata > Mammalia > Chiroptera > Vespertilionidae > Antrozous > Antrozous pallidus. The sequence goes on along the minus strand of CM050516.1, from coordinate 94,570,992 downwards.
GTTCGAGAAAACCAGCCGGGTATCCAGCCACCTGCCCTATCTGCTCGCATGCACGGCTCCAAACCTCTGACTCTGCGTGTATCCGCAACTCTGCCCTCCACCGCTCCTCTGAGTTACAGTGTCCTATCTTTACTTTTATTTGTGGAATTTCCACTCAGCCAGCTTTCCGGTGATTCTGGATAATGTTCGTTCTGTTGTTAAGTTGTAGTTTTGAAATTGTTGTGTGGGGCAGCAAGATAGGTGTTTACCTATGCCGCCATCTTGGTTCCTCCCCAGGCTATCTTTTTAAAAAATATATATGTGCCAAGCCCGCACAACAGTGGGTGAACCTGAGAGGAGGTGAAGGTTGGAGCACAGACAAGAGAATAGAGCTGGAGTAAGCGGGATGCTGCCCTCTGATGGAGAGAGAGCACCACAGCCTGCAAGCCTTTATTTTATAGCCAGATTCCAGGAGGCAAAGTACGGGTGTGGTCAAGATGTTTACAATGGCCGAGACCGGTTTGGCTCAGTGGATAGAGCGTCGGACTGTGGACTGAAAGGTCCTAGGTTCGATTCCGGTCAAGGGCATGTACCGTGGCTGCGGGCACATCCCCAGTAGGGGGCGTGCAAGAGGCACTGATCGATGTCTCTCTCTCATCGATGTTTCTGACTTTCTATCCCTCTCCCTTTCACTCTGTAAAAAATCAATAAAATATATTTAAAAAAAAAAGATGTTTACAATGTTCTCTCAGGTTTAGAATCTGTTCAATTACATGCACCTGATCAGGTTTGTTTACTTGTTGCACCTCCACAGCCTATATCAGAGGATGGGATCACAGGTTCTGACCATAAAGTCAAGTTTACAACTATAGCCTTTGGCTGGGAGTGCTTTGCCCTCCAAGCTAGGTCTTGTACTTGGCTTTGCCATGAGAGAACCCTACTCTCTCATTAGTCCGAGGCTTGAACCTGTCCAAACACTATAGTTGCTGTCCACACACACACACACACATTGATTTCAGAGAGGAAGGGAGAGGGAGAAAGGAATAAAAACATCAATGATGAGAGAGAATCGTTGATTGGCTGGCTCCTGCACGCTCCACACTGGGGATGGAGCCTGCAACTCGGGTATATGCTCTGACTGGGAATCGAACCACGACCTCCTGGTCCATAGGTTCACATCAACCATTGAGCCAAGCTGGCCAGACTCTCTTTCTTCTTCTATTGCTTGTACTTTTGATGTCATATCTAAGAAACTATTGCCTAATCCAAGGTTATGAAGTTTATGTCTGTGTTTTCTTTTTTTTAAAAATATATCTTACTGATTTTTTACAGAGAGGAAGGGAGAGGGAAAGAAAGTCAGAAACCTTGATGAGGGAGAAACATCAATCAGCTGCCTCTTGCACACCCCCTACTGGGGATGTGCCTGAAACCAAGGTACCTGCCCTTGACTGGAATTGAGCCTGGGGGCCTTTCAGTCCACAGGCCGACGCTCTATCCACTGAGCCAAACCAGTTCCAGCAATGTCTGTGTTTTCTTAAGAATTTTATAGTTTTAGCTCTTATATTTAAGTATTTGATCCATTTTTAATTAATTTTGCATATGTTATGAGACATGGGTCCAACTTCGTTCTTTCACATGTGGATATACAGTTGTTCCAATCATTTGTTGAAAGATTATATTCTCCTTTGAATTGTCTTGTTGAAAATGAAATGTGTTCATTTCTGGATTTTTTAAAAAATTGGATTTCTCTGATCTGTATGTCTCTCTCACTTTATACCAGTACCACTCTGTTTTGATTACTGTAGCTTTGTAGTCAGTTTTGAATTGGAAAGTGTGAATTCCCAATTTTGATCTTTTAAAAATATATATATTTCTTTATTGATTTCAGAGAGGAAGGAAGAGGGAAAGAGAGATAGAAACATCAATGATGAGAGAGAATCATTGATTGGCTGCCTCCTGCATGTCTCTTATTGGGGATCAAACCTGCAACCTGGGAATATGCCCTTGACTGGAATCCAACCTGGGACCCCTCAGTCCACAGGCCAACACTCTATCCACTGAGCAAAACTGGCCAGGGCTTGATCTTCTTTTTTAAGATAAAAAAAAAAAGGTTAGCCTGAACCCCTTGAATTTTCATATGATTTTAGGATCAGCTTGTCAATTTCTATAAAGAGGCCAGATGGGATTTTGATAAGAACTACACTGAATCTTTTTTTTTTTTTTAAATTTATTGATTTTTTACAGAGCAGAAGGGAGAGGGATAGAAAGTCAGAAACATCAATGAGAGAGAAACATTGATCAGCTGCCTCTTGCACGCCCCCTACTGGGGATGTGCCTGCAGCCAAGGTACATGCCCTTGACCTGAATTGAACCCGGGACCCTTTAGTCCGCAGTCTGACGCTCTATCCACTGAGCCAAACTGGTCTGGGCTGCACTGAATCTTTAGGTCGATCTGGGGAGGGTTGAGGGTTGTCATTTGAACAGCATGACGTCCCCCATTTAATTTTGTTTTTCTACATCTGGTGTCTTATTTGTTGTTTCTCTGTTCTTTTTTGACAGACTCCTATGCATGAAGTGACTGTTTTCGAGGATAACAATTTAATTCCTTTCATGATACTTTCAATATATTTTGAGTTATTTTCTTAGTGGTTACTCTAGGGCTGAACATATACATCCTAACTTAGAATCTGCTTTAGATTTATGCAGCCTTAATTTTAACGACATATAGAAATGTGACTTCTTTTTTATTTTTTTAAATATATTTTATTGATTTTTTACAGAGACGACGGAAGAGGGATAGAAAGTCAGAAACATCGATCAGCTGCCTCCTGCAACCAAGGTACATGCCCTTGACAGGAATCGAACCTGGGACCCTTTAGTCCCAGGCCGATGCTCTAGCCACTGAGCCAAACCGGTTTTCGCAGAAATGTGACTTCTATGCAGCTCATTTCCTTTTCCCCTTTTGTACAGTTATTGTTATTATTGTGCTATTAATGTTGTACATACTCCACAAATGTGCTATTAATGTTGTAAAACTCTACAATGCACTGTTATAATTACTACTCTATACAATTAAGTTGTATGTCTGTTGAAGAAGCAGACAAAAGAAGAGGGCAAGTATATGTTTATAGATTTGTTATGTTAATTTTCTCCTTTTGAGTTTCTGGTTTCCTTCATTAGTTTTTGTGGATTAATTATCACTTGGTGTAATTTCCTTATTCCAATACGACTTTGCTCCCTCCACCTCCTTTGTGCTGTTACGGTCAAATATATAAGTTATAAACCTAAAATACAATCAATATATATAGGATTTCACAAAAAGCATATACACACTTTGGATGATTATAAAGTCAGTGTTTACTAACATACAGTTCATCTTCAAAATTTAAAAGAATTTATAGAAATTAATCTTTTTTTTTTTTTTGGATCACACCTGTTTTCAAACTGATGCCTGTCCTGGTCCAGGCACTACTGATAACGTCGAGCACTGGAATCCCAAACATCAGGAATCATTTCACTCTTTTGTGCGCCCTCAATTTGTCCATTGTTGCCAGTTTTGTACCGAAAGCTTTATCTTTCGTGTATCCCCATAAAATATTTTAGTGGATAAATTTTCTCTGTTCAAAGCTTAGTCTGACTTCACCCATTATTTCAAATCAGTTAAACCTGAAAAGGAGTTAAAATTAAGTGAGTTATCAGCTGTTAAAGCGTGTATATGTGTTTTTGGGACACCCTGTATTTTTATACAACTGCTTTTTCGATAATTTAAGAGACGAAAGGAGAAACAGTACAGGTATTCTCTCTTTTATAATTACAGAATTACTTTTATCTGTGGTCTTGCCCTTGTCCCCTTCCTGAGCAGAAGGCCAGGCTAGAGAGGACGCCATCTGGACGGCACTACCCCAAGTACCCACGAGGTGGCAGCAAAGCCCGTTTTTGTGGCGGGCAGGTAGCCCGGACACTGGCTGATGTGGGGCAGGTTAGAATCCCATTGATAGTTTCCAGGTGCACCGACCCTCGGTCTTCCCACCCATTAGATGAGGCTAATAATAGGCCCCAGCCTGTAGGGTTGCTGTGAGATTTAAATGGTGTGTGATTGTTAGGACTGGGGAGGCAGGAGTCCTGGCCCTGCTGGTTGGCCCCGCCCTTTGTGTGTGAACTCAGGGCTCTGAGCGTTTCCAGACTGCGTGGAGCGAATGGTGGCTGGAAAGTGGTCCTGAGGAGCGCTGGCTTGGACTGGGGCACAAATTAAGTGTCCCGGGGAGAGCATGAGATGGGCCCAAGGAGAGTAGAGAGTGAGGGCGGAAACAAAAGGGAGGCGTGGGGAGGAGGAAGCGGGGACGGAGAGTCCCAGCCTTGGGCCTCCTGCTTCTGTCTCCAAGGTCTTGGTCAGGGTGACCCACCCCGCAGCTGAAGAGGATAATCTGCCTAATGTTTGTTTTAAAATCTTTTTTTTTTTCTTTTTTCACATTTTCGCTCTCAGCTGTGCCCCGGACACACTGTCTAGTCCCAGTGCGCCCCTCCCTTCTGCTCCACCCAGGATGTCACAAAAGCATGTACACACTTGGATGATTCCACCCCTGCAGGAATCCAAGCCGCAGGAATCCAAGCCGGGTAAGCAGGTCCCGGACCTGGGACCACAGCCAAGGCCTCTCATGCTGTCCCCCCGTCTCCCATCTTGGCTACTGGGACTCCAGGGCTCACCCGGCTGCGTTTTTTCTCAAAACGCCCCAAACCGCCCACTCCCCTGTACCCTCGCTGCCAACCCATTCAGACTCTGGCCTCCTGTCCCCGATTGTCTCTGTTCCCAACCCTCCCGAATTCATTCGTTCGTTCGTTCATTCATTCATTCATTCGCACTGAGGATACAGCCCTGATCAGGATAACCGAATCCTGCCGTCCTGGGGGGAGCTGACATGCAAATGGGGTAAATAAATGAACAAAAACAAAATACATAAGAAAAACCCGTATCTGGGCAGAGTGATATGTGTTAGGGAGAAAAAGGAAGTGAAGAAGGGGTTCCTGTGGGTGCCAAGTAGCGTCTCCCCCTCCCCAGCTCAACCCCTTTCTCCTTGGCTCAGCCTAATGAGGGGTGTCCCCAGGCATTGTCAGAAGGGGAAGCAAAGCAAGCTGCAACCTCTTCCTGTCACTTCCCATCCCAGCCTCAGTCTCCTCTGTAAACGGGGACCACAGCGCACCCCTCTGGGATGGGTTCAGGGTGAAATGAAGGGCCACGGGTAAGAAGAGTGATGGCTGCCCGTACACTGCTGAGCACTGGACACCTGTTTGCTGTTGTCATTGACAACGCGCTGGTTTTGGTTTATGGTCAACCTCCGAATAACAGCTCCAATCAATGGTCCCATTTCCCCCCATTCCCTGTGGTGACATATATTTTATTTTTTGTATGACACACCTTTTAAACACGATTAACAAATACAAAGTTCAACAAAAGGTAAAAGCTATAAACTAGGTCTCCCTTTTTTGCTGATCATGGCTCCCCATACCCCTCCCCGGTGGTCACCAGAGGAACAAGTTTTTCATGTTTTGACGCAGAAAGAGTCTACACATGGGAAATGTACATCAACTCTTCTCCTGACACACTAACCCGTCCTGCCCAGGTGGGTCTGCACCTTGCTTTTTCCTCCGTCTCCCCACACTGTCGGCATTGAGCTGCCGTGTTCTCTTGCACAGTTGCCCACCATGTCACGCTGAGAATGGCCTAGTTTCCCGGCACGTCCTCGGGAGCAGGTACCCGGGCGTTTAGGTTGTTTCCAGCTGGCTGCCGGCACAAACAGTGCTAAGGTAGGTAAATAACCCCGAATAGGTGCCATTCCTGGAGGGCTCACTGGCTTACGGGAGACGCCCTGGTGCCCAGGGCAACCTCTCCAGCTCCCGGCTGAGCCAGTGAGAGAGCGGAGCCACTTCCACTCCTCGTCTCCGCACACTCCTGAGGATACATTGAGTTCTTGAACCTTTTGTCTGTCAGTCTGACGGGTGGACAGGGCCGCTTGTTATCCTTCCTCTTCCGCCTTCCCATCTTTTCAACTCGATCCTATCTAATGAAAGGGTAATATGCAAATTAACTGTCACTCTGCCACAAATGGCGGCACCCGTAGCCACCAGATGGAGCCCCCCAGTCCCGGCGGGGCAGCCACTGAGAGCGGGCACCATGAGCAGCCTGGCGGGATGCTCGCTTCGTCACCGCGGCAATGAGGCAAGTGTCCCGTGCCCGGCTGCGGATGGGCCTCTGGGCCTCAGAGGGCCTCTGGGCAGCGGGCACCGAGAGCCAGGCCCGCAGTGAGCTACAGGCTCACAGGTTCGTGCACAGGGCTACTAGTTGAAGTATAATTGGAGTACACTAAATTGCACATTAAAATTTTTTAAAATTTATTTTTCAATTACATTTGCCATGCAATTTTATATTAGTTTCAGGTGTCCAACATAGTGATTAGACATTTATATAACTTACGAACCAGACACCATACATAGTTATTACAATGTTATTGACTGTGGTCTCTGGGCTGTATTTCACATTTCTGTGACTTTTCAAAACGATAGACATTTTTATTGATTTCAGAGAGGAAGGGAGAGATAGAAACATCAGTGATGAGAGAATTATCGATCGGCTGCTTTCTGCAGCCCCCTACTGGGTTTTGAGCCTGAAACCAGGGCATGTGCTTTGACTGGGAATTGAACTGTGACCTTTTGGTTCATGGGTGGACATTCAACTATTGAGCCACACCAGCCAAACTCTGTGATTTATTAATACCTTCACCTTTTCCAGCCAGGCTCCAGCCCCTCCCATTTGGCGATTAATTTGTTCTCTGTATCTATGAGTTTGTTTCCATTTTGTTTATTGCTTTTTAGAGTCCACATATAATATATTGCATGTATTTTAAATCCACACTTTAGGCCATCTGGACAGGGGTATAAATCTATGAAACCATGACTGATCAAGATTAATTCTCATGTTAAAAAAAGATCAATTTGCATGTTCCAGAATTTTATATGTAAGCTTTGGGCTTGCTTCATGCACTCAGCATGATGATTCTGAGAATGCTCCATGTTGGTGCATGTATCAATATTTTGTTCCCTTTTATTTTTTTTAAATAAAGTAGTGACAGATTTATATATATATATATATGTTGATCTCAGAGAGAAAGGGAGAGGGAGCGAGAGATAGAAACATCAATGATGAGAGAGAATCATTGACCGGCTGCCTCCTGCACGCCCCCAACTGGGGATTGAGCCGGCAACCCAGGCATGTGCCCTTGGCTGGAATCGAACCTGGGCGGACGCCCCATCCACCTAGCCAAGCCAGCTAGGGCTCCCTTTTATTGTTGAGTCTACTCCAGTGTATGGCTGGACCACAGGTTGTTCATCTATTTACCTGCTGAACAGTTGGGTTGCTTTCTGTTTACAAGTATTACAAATAAAACTACTATACGTGTTCACTTATGTCATGTGGACACCTACTGTAATTCCTCTGAAGGCCTGTGCGTGGAATGGCTGGGCCGCAGGCTACTGGCCCTGGCTGCTGTGGTGCAGTTGCTTGGGCGTGGTCTCATGCACCAAAAGGCTGCTGGTATGATTTCCCATCAGGGCAGCAGGCAGCAGGAGGCAGCTCTCACATAGATGTTTCTCTCGCTCTCTCTCCCTCCCCCTTCCTCTCTCTCTAAAAATCAATAAAAAACCTTAAAAGTTCTTCCGGCTGAACATCACACCAACTCCTGCTGGTGTTTTTCAGGCGCAGTGTCAGACTACCCTGTGGCCGGCAGAAAGGAGCGGGAGGCCAAGAGCAGACACACCAGCCCAGGGAACCCAGCTGCCTTCCCCCGTCTGGTGGTGAGGCTGCTGGTCATTGGCATGCTCTTCACCTCCTGGTTCTTCGTGCATGAGGTCACCTCCACCCAGTGCATTTGGGACTATAATCTACAAAAAGCTCCTCGGCCCAGACAATGAGGTCACTGGTTTGATTCCCAGTCAGGGCACAGGCCCAGGTTGCAGGCTCGGTCCCCATTGTGCGGCTTGTAGGAGGCAGCCGATCAATGATTCTTTATCATTATTGATGCTTCTCTCTGTCCTTCTCCCTTCCTCTCTGAAATAAATAAAAATGTATTTTAAAACAAACAAACAAACAAACATATTTTAAGAAGAAGGAAAGGCACTGCCAAATTGCTTGGCTGCACTATTTTGCATTCCCATCAGCAATACCTGACCAACAGATGTTATTGCAAATCTTTGTAATTTTGCCCATGCTCGTGTGTAGGAGCTAGTACCTCGTGGTGGGCCGTGTTGGGACCATAGGGCCATATAGTCCTTAGCGGCCATTTATTTGTAAGCTTCCCACCACAGAAGGACAGAGACCAGGAAGATTTGCTGGACTCCTGGCATCTGAACATGTAAGCAATTAAAACTGCCCTAAAAACGCCCGATCGCACATCCGAGCTCCCAGCCCGCCCGCCCAGCCCCCAGCCCCGCTGATGACCAGAGCTTCCGGCCGGTGGCCGCCCTAACGATGAGACCGCAGCTCCCATGCTGCTGTCCTCCGCCCAGTGTCCGCTTGGCTCGGTGCTGGGCAGCCCTTCCCTCTGGGCTCCCATCCGCCGTCCCTCCCGTAAATGCATCCAATGCTTCTCCATCTACCGTCTCAGATGGCTGTCCAACCTGTCCACGGGCCATCGCCTGAACCTTTCAGCTCCGAGTTGCATTTCCCTGACGACCAGTGAGGTTGGGCATCTTTTCGTGGGCGACATGCTCCGCCTTCACTCCATCGCTGAGCCTGTACAGATGCTTTGCCTCCGTCTCAAATGCCTCCCCTGCACCCTTGCCAACCTGCTGTCCATACAACAGAGCCCACCCTCAACTCCCCCTCCTCTCTGAGAGCGGAGGATGGAGCAGGCAGAGGAGCACTCACCAGGTAGTTGAGAGCATAGGCCAGCTGTTTGATCACCTGAAGCTTCCAGCTGGCTGGCACCAAATGGCCACACTTGCGAAGGTATGTGTCCAGTGCTCCCAGGTGGACGAATTCCTGCACCATGATGCCTGGTGGCCACACAGGGAAGGACAGGACTGCATCTTGGGCGACAGGCTCCGCCTCCGCTCTGCCTCAGGAGTCACTACACGCTGTGCTCTGACTCTTCCCTCTCCTGCTCCTCCATCCTCACCTGACTCCCCTCTCCACCTCCCTCCTCCATCTCAGAGCTCTCTGCCTGAAATGCCTGGAAGGCTCTGAGCTCTCTCTGTAGCTCACATCCAGCCCTTTGTGCATTTGCTGTCTCCTGCCCAGAACACCCTCTTCTCTCCCTTCCCTAATTCCTACTCATCCTCACCGCCCCACAACCATTGCCTCATCTCCAAGCCATGTCGGTGGTCTCTGGCCACCCCGGGTGCCCTGCGCTGTCCCCATCCCACACCATCCTATGTCCCCCTGCCGGCCTGTCACGTTCTCGGCTGTGCACCCAGCTCCTGGGATGAGCTCAGTGGTGGGATGCAGCTTGGAGAGGCAATGTGGCCCTGACAACGTTGCAGAAGGGCAGACATTGAAGTGACACTGGAACCAGGTCTGGCTTGAGATGGTTCTGGGGCTGGGTGTTGGTGGGAGCCTGGAGTGGAGATTGAGGGGCGCATGTGCAGCGATGGGCCCTAGGTGTGTATTTCTAATGCTGCCGTGGAGACGCTCAGTGAGGCGATGGGGGTGGGGTGGGTGGGGAGGGGCACAGGGCGTCTCTTACTGTCTCCGGCCATGCACACGCCATGAAGCAACACGAGATGCTGATATGACACGTGGCTCATCAAACTCAGTCCAGAGGCAGTTTTGGGTTCGACTTCTCCTCCAAAGCCCGCGCCTCCCTGCCCTTGGCTTCCATGGACAAAGCCCAGGAAGACCGCACGCTGGGGGCGCTGGGGCCGGCCATGGTCAAGGAGGTGGGCTCGCTGGCCGCCGGGGCCTGCGGAGGGATGCGCCTTGGTTGCGGGCACACGCCTCAGTAGGGCGCTGCTGGAGGGAGCGCGGCGCGGTGCCTGCTGCGGGGCTGGCGCTCCTTCTCGGCCTGCCACACCTCGCCCGCCGAGGGAACATGCGCTTCAGCACCGTCGTGCGGCGCCGCCGGGACCGGGGCGCCAGGGGCCTGGCGCACATCCTGCCCCACGCGGAGCCGCGTGGCCGCCCTCGATGCCACCAGGCGTGACAGCGCCCTGGCCCTGGCCGCGGGCGCGCTCATCCGAGTCTTCTTCCCCAGAGCAGAATGTGAAGCTCCTCCAGCTTCCCGCCCGGGCTGTGCAGCAAGCCGTCCCCCCATGGGCTCAGCCTCCCCCTGAGTACCGAGGTCCCCGGCAGCGCCCACCGCACGGGCAGGGTGGCCGTGGAGATCCTGCCCCCCGGTGCCTGGGCGGGACAGGCTGGATGCCGTGGGCATCACTGCCTTGATCAACGTCTCAGCCATTGTCCCCACCATTTGGAGGGTCACCACCTGAACTGGGCATCCCGGGGAGGACAGCACAAGGCTGTCCTGGTTCAGAGACCGTCCACTTCATAGACTCCATCAGGAGTGCCGGAGGAGCCCTGGCTGGTCTGGCGCAGTAGGTAGAGCGTCAGGCTGCGGACTGCAGAGGCGGGTTCGGTTCTGGTCCAGGGCAGGTGCCCGGGTTTCGGGCTCGATGTAGGGGGCGTGCAGGAGGCAGCTGGTCAACGATCCTCTCTCATCATTGATATTTCTCTCTCTCCCTCTTCCTTCCTCTCTGAAATCAATACAAATAATTTTATTTTATCCATAAAAATTAAAAAAGAATTAAAAAAGAAGCAAACCATGCCTACTTTTGATCCACCTTGTATAAAAATGCAATTGAATTTTGTATGTCAACTTTTTAAAAAAATATATATTTTATTGACTTTTCACAGAGAGGAAGAGAGAGGGATAGAAAGTCAGAAACATTGATCAGCTGCCTCTTGCACACCCCCCACTGGAGATGTGCCCACAGCCAAGGTACATGTCCTTGTTCGGAATTGAACCCAGGACCTTTCAGTCCAAAGGCCGACGCTCTATCCACTGAGCCAAACCAGTTTCGGCTCTCTGTCAACTTTTTAATCTGTAAACTTGCTAAATTCATTTTTTAGTTCTAGGAGTGTCGTAGGTGTCCTTGGGCTTTTTACTTAAGCGACCACATCATCTGCAGGTAGATAGTTTCCTTCCTCCTTTCCCATCTTTGTTTCTCCTGCCTCGTGGCTGCTGAACACAGGGGGTGAGAATGGGTACCGACACAGCCTTACACATTAAGCGTAATTTTTTAAGCGTAATTTTACCTGTAGATTCTTTCGGTAAATTCGCCTTATCAGTTTGAGGAAGTTCCCATTGATACCTAGTTTGCTAAGGATTTTTATTGACTTCAGGGAGGAAGGGGGAGAGAGAGAAACCTCAGTGCTGAGAGAATCGCTGAGGGTCACCACAGAACCGGAGCACGCGCCCTGACCCGGAATGGAGCCGGGACTGCCTGGTTTGTAGGATAATGTCCAACCCCTGGGCCATGCCAGCCCGGCAAGAATTATTTTTAAATCATGAATGAGTGTCAAAATTTTGTCAGATCTTTCCTGCATCCACTGGAATTATCGTGTGGCTTCCTGATGCTTTTAATTTGCATTTAGCGAGGCTGAGCACCGTTTTCTGGATTTGAGAGCCGTGTGGACTCCACTTTCTGTGATTTCTAGGTTCATAGCTTGCAGTTTATAGCATTTCATTTTTTTAAAAAAATATATTTTACTGATTTTTTACAGAGCAGAAGGGAGAGGGATAGAAAGTCAGAAACATCGATGAGAGAGGAACATCAATTAGCTGCCTCTTGCACGCCCCCCACTGGGGATGTGCCCGCAGCCAAGGTACATGCCCTTGCCGGAAGCGAACCCGGGACCCTTCAGTCCGCAGTCCGACGCTCTATCCACTGAGCCAAACCGGTCTCGGCTATAGCATTTTCTTATTGCTTTCCAGGAGTTGCTCAAATAACGAGGACATTTTTATCCATGTTTAACTTTTTACCCATTTCCTTTGTTTACTCCTTGACTTTAAAAATATATATATATGTATTTTATTGATTTTTTAAAATATATATATTTTATTGATTTTTTTTACAGAGCAGAAGGGAGAGGGATAGAAAGTCAGAAACATCGATGAGAGAGAGACATGGATCAGCTGCCTACATGCCCTTGCTGGAATCGAACCTGGGACCTTTCAGTCCGCAGGCCGAGGCGCTATCCACTGAGCCAAACCGGTTTCAGCATACTCCTTGACTTCTTACGGGCTTTTTTGCCAGCAGAAAAATTGGGATGTTTGTATCACTGACGTTTTCAATTTGCTCCTGGGCTTTGCCTCCTCAGAAAGTCCTCGTGGAGCCGTGGGGCCCCTCTTTGGAGCTGAGGGCCACCTTTGCCTCGACCCTGCTCCCCTCCTGCTCATTTCCCAAACACCGCAGTGACCTTGCTCTGGAGGCCCAGGCCCGAGACCCCGGTCCCTCCGGCAGGCAGCAGCCATGGCTCAGGGCAGGGATGGGGTCCGTCTATGTATTTCTCTCTGCTGAAGCCACTCGGGAAGTGAAAGAAAAATACTCAGCCCCCACATAGCACTTCCTGCCACAAGCCTGCTGCGGCTCCCACTTTGCTAATGGCAAAACCCAAACCCTTTTCTTTCACCCTCGAGGCCCCACTGACCCTGACCCCTCTAACTGTGCCTCTGCCACCCTGCCCTTCTCAGGAGCACCCTGCCCTGTCCAGCCCCCCGGGCTTGCCTCCACACCTCCACATCACTCTCTGGCTAATCCGACCTGTCCTTGGATTTTAGTATCAGAGTTGCTTTCTCCAGAAAGCCCTCCCAGACTCGGGGTCTCTCCTAGCAGCCTGGGCCCAGGGCCCTTGCAACAACTCAGGGGAATAGATTTCTTACTGTCGCCTCCCCAGCGGAGGGTGTGTCTGCTGTGTGCCCACGGTGCCCTCGTACCCTTCACGCAGAGGTGCCCAATAAATACCTGGACGATTGCATTAGAGTCAACAAGACATTTTGGGGCCAGGACTTGGGATGGGCTTACCAAGACAAAAGAGTCCTCTAAAACCTCTCCCCAAATCTCTCCATGGCTCATATCCTATTAAGGACACTGGCCCAGGTCTCCCCTGGACGCTGCCCAGCTTCCTTCACCGGGAGAGGACTTCAGGGGAGTTAAACACAGGAACAAACCATCAATCAGACCCCTCCCTACGTCCCCTCCTTCCTCACTTCCTCCTGCCCTGGGGCCTCCTCTGCTCTTTAAACTGCTTAACTCACTCCCAAGCTTCTGTCCTTGGGGTGCCCTCTGCCAGGAGAGCTCTGGGCCCTGCCTCCCATCTCAGCTGGACGGGCCCTGGCCTTTGCCCAGTCCCACTGAGCCCTGGCCTGCAGCTAATTTTCTTTGCTGTCCGTAAAGACTAGTCGCCTCCCTGCCAGACAGATGGGGAGGTGTGCCCTTGGGCAGCTGCAGCTGGGGGCTGGGCACGAGGCACCGCACACTGGGCAGAGGGGCTCTGCCCCTTCCAGGGTCTCCTGGGAGATACACCTGGGAGGAGAACTTGACCTTCATCTGAGACAACTTCCTGGCCTCCTCTCTGGGGAGATCCAGCCCAGTTCCCTTCCCTGGGCATAAAATTAGTTCCTCTGGGTGCCCGATCCACACATGCCACAGATGGGTAAACTGAGGCCTGGGCACCTGGGGTGTTGCTAGATCCCCACGGAGTGGGTCTGGAGCCTGCTTGTAACCGGACAACCAATAGGTCCCGCTGTCCGTCACTACCTGCGCCAATTAAGCAGACACAGGGTTGACTCAGATATGCGCGTTTATTCCAATAACGCCGGCATATGGGGGAGCAGCAGGTCACCCATGAGAATCTGCTCTGCCCTCCCCATGAGCCATGGGGTAGGAGGTAAGGATTACCTGGGACAGTAAGAACTACAGGCATGAGGAAGTAGGTAAGACACAATGGTCACAGGGCAGAGGCCACAGGGGGAGGGGCGCGGGGGGCTGGGGGGGTGCCTCAGAGGGAGACTGTGCAGGCAGTTCTCCGGAAAGGAGATGGACTGCATTCCAACTTTAGTTCTCATGTCCCAGGGCGTACAACTCTCAGCCGAGTTAGAATGTGCTTCCTCGAATCAGCACAGAACAATCACGGTTAACCGAACATGGTCAGTATTTCTTATAATTACAGCGAGTCCCCATTTCTCTATTTCTGCCGTTAACATACTGAGACACCCCCCGCCCCACGTGACTCACTGCTGCTCAGGCTTCTGGAAATTTCTGCCCCTCCCCAGCTGCGCCCTCTCACCTCCCCACCCCCATGCCCCACAAGGCCATGACTTTCGGTAAGTGACAGCCGCTCAGGAAGCAGAGGGGCCCACACACAGGAAAGAGCCCCGCGGGACTTTCCTCCCACTGCCACCGGCGCGCCTTCCCATCATTGGCTCAGGGTCCCCCGCCAGGTAAGTTCTGGTGGTGCCACGGCTCTGGCCAGGCTGGGGGGGCGGTGCACGGTGGTGTCTGGGGGTGCCAGGGCGAGTGGAGGGTACTGTGACAACAAGGGAAAGCTTGGCCCCAGGCCTGGAGGAAAGCTGCGAGACCGATGTGAGGTTGGACGTTAAACAGGTTTCACAGTCCGGCTCAGGGAACCTGCTTCAATCACTGTACTTGCTTCGGGGACCAGTTCCAACCAGATCCCTCGCGTACCCCGCCAGAGCCTGGGGTGCCCCAGCATGTGGGAATTTTGGTGTCGAAACGGGTGTTTTTCTCGTCCCCAAACCATGGGTTTTCACCTCCGAGTTTTCCTTTTTTTTTTTTTTTACTTTCGATATTTAAACAATCGTGTGGGTTTGTTGTTAGTTTTTTTTTTTTAAGATTTATTTTAAAGAGAAGACATGCTGTGTGATTCCGTTTTTATGAAAGTGCAAAGCCAAGCAAGATCAGGGTGGCTGCTAGAAACAGGACAGGGGTCCCCTCTGTGGGGTGACAGGGGTCCCCAGGCTCCCGGGCCAGGACAGTGGTCCCCTCTGTGAGGTGACAGGCTCCCGGGCTGTGAATGTTCCCATTACCGGTCTGGGAGCTGGTGGCACTGAGGGGTTCCTAGGGGTTCCTGTCCCTACACCCTCCCTCCCTGACAGCAACCACTAAACCACCTTTTGCCAGGGTCCTTCCTGTCTGGCTTGGCTGGCCTTTGTCCGGTGCTCACTTGCTAAGGATTGGGCCCAGTTACTGCAGATTCAAGGGGCTGACACCTCTGGGTGGCTCAGGGGACCACCTCACTGAGGTGGGTGACGAGTCAGCCCATTTCACAATTGACAGAGAGACCCAGTGGTGGGAGCTCTGCTGGGGTCACATGGGGGGGGGGGGGCCTGGGATTTGAACCCAGAGCCTGGGGTCTTCATCTATCGCAGCCCCAGGCTGCTATTCTGAGTGCGTGACAAACACATTAATGCTGTCCCCTTACCCCCACTGCCTACTATTATTTTGTAACTATTATTTTATTTTGCCCAACATTCTCTTTGTGTCTTAATTCAGGGCAGTTTAAGTGGATCTTGGCCACCTCCCCGATTTTTCTCATTGGGTTCAGCCCAGCCAGGGGCCCTGAGCTCTGGGGATCCCAGTGGTGAGAGAGAGAGAGAGAGAGAGAGAGAGAAGGGGGAGGGTGCTGCTGGGGGCTGGCTGTGAATAAAGGGGCTATTTTCCTCCTGGGCTTCCTGCCTGGGGCCTGAGATGCCTGAGGAGCCCAATGATAGGAGTGATGCAGACAGAGTTGGTGGTGAGCCAGACACAGAAACCCCTGTGGGCAGAGTCATCAGACTGGGTCTGCCCCATGCCCAGGGGCTTCCAGCCAGAAGTGCTTGAGTCCCACTCCTACCAACAGGGGGTGAAGGACACCCTGTGACGCCTGCAAACCATTAAGTGCAAAAGCCAGCACCCATCTGCTTCCTGGTTGGCAAATCTGTACATCTGTTATCAACTGCTCCTGCCTTCCTGGGGCATGGGTTGGAAAAGGGGGTAAGAGAGGCTGCAGATTGACTGGAAATGTCTGCCGTGAGCACTGACAAGAATCTGGGTGCAGAGTATCTTCCAGCCCCAGCACAGACCTCGCCTGGGGGCTTGTGGCTCCTCACCCACTGTGCATACTCAGACCCCCCTCTCTCTTTCCCCATCTCTTTCTTGCCCTCTCTCTGTATTTCTGTCCCTCTCTTCTTTCTTTTTCCAGCCGAATCCCTACCTTACCCAGCAGTATCTCTATTCCTCCCCCCCTCTCCCCACCCCACCCCACCCCTTCCCAATCTAGGAGGTTTACAGTAAACCATTTTGTGGAGCTTGATTGAACAGATTTGAGATATAATGGATAAAACTTCCGGTCTGTATGTGAAAATTAATACCCTGCTAATTTAAAAATGCTTTTAACCAAGATTTGCTTATAATTAAATTAACAGTATTTTTTGTTATTAATTCACTATTATTTTATTATTATTATTGCTTAATTCTCACCCAAAGATATTTTTCCATTGATTTTTAGAGCGAATGGAAGGGATGGGAAGAGCCAGAGAGAGAGAAATACTGATGTGAGAGAGACACGTGAGTCCCGACCAGGGCCGGAACAGCGCTGGCAATCAAGGCACAGAGCCCTGACCGGAATCACACCCCAGAGCCTTCAGTCCACAGGCCGATGCTCTATCCACTGAACCAAACCAGCTAGGGTAATTCATAGTTATTTAAAACAAATTTTAGCGGATAGACCATATGTTGGGAAAAAAAAACACACTAATAATTTTGCTGACATAAATATTACATACCTACAGCTATAGTTTACATATTTAAATCCAAAAGTCACCATTCCCAAATGACGTTCAGGGAATGATTCGCACACGTGGTCACACATCGCGCAGCTGGCTCTGTTGTCTCTTGGTGTGCCTTTCTGCAGAGGCGGGTTCCGCGTGTACCGGCCACACCCCAGCCGCGATCTGCTTACTCTCTGTGCCTGCTGAATGTCTGCATGGACTAGACTATTCAGTATACACCTAAAATTACTGTCATAGATGTAGAAAGCTTCTCTGTGAAATTAAACTGTTCCTACATACTTAATTTTTAAAATATCTATTTGTATTGATTTCAGAGAGGAAGGAAGAGGGAGAGAGATTAAAAACACCCGTGTTGAGAGAGAGTCATTGACCGGCTGCCTCCTGCATTCACCCCTAGCGGGTTCCAGCCCACAACCCGGCCTGCGCCCCGACGGGGTCCAATCACGGCCTCCTGGCCCACAGATCAATGCTCAACCCCTGAGCACACCGGCCGGGGCCATACAGGCTTAACTGTAATTGCACAAATGCGTCTACATAAGTAAAAACAGATGAACTAATTTGTCAGTTTTTTAATGTACACGTTCAGAAAACCACCTTATTACACAGTGGACTGTTGGCTTTAACGGACCCCCGCCTCGCCCCAGTTAGTGCCTTATACCAAGGTTTCACTCTGTGTCGTCTTGGCCTCTGCCCAGCACTCAGGGCCTGCCTCTCTCTGTCCAGGCAGCTGCACTCATGGCGCCTCCCGGTGAGGAGACACCCCTGATCCCTGAGCGCTCTTACAGCCTCTCGTCTTCCGAGGCTGGTGCCCTGCATGTGCTGCTGCCCTCTCGGGGTCCTGGGCCCCCTCAGCGCCTATCCTTCTCCTTTGGGGACCACTCAGCTGAAGAGCTGTGTGTTCGGGCTGCTAAGGCCAGTGGTGAGTGGGGCCCTTAAAATGCGGGGCCAGAGCGATGGGTAGGAGTGAGGAGCCCGGATTGGGAGCTAGAATAGCTGCCAGCCTGAGTCAGCATTGGAACGGAGGCTTTGGGGGATGAGTAGGAGTTTGGTAAGGGAGGAGGGAATGGCATGTGAGAGCACAGGAGAGAAAAGGGCTGGTCATCCTCTAGGTAAAGAGTACAGGGGAGGGAGACACTCTGGGGAGACGGGTAGAGAGCCCTCAGAAGATGGTGAGTGGCGTCTCTCCTGAGGGCAAAGGGAGCCCTGGAGTGTGTGTGAACAGGGGTGGGGCAGTGTCATAGCTAAAGGTGCCAGAGGGCCCTGGGCACTGTTTGGGGGCTGCAGAGGACAGATGGAGACCAGGAGGGAGCTGACGAGGACATCCCCTCAGGCATCCTGCCCGTGTACCACTCCCTCTTCGCTCTGGCTCTGGAGGACCTGTCCTGCTGGTTCCCCCCGAGCCACATCTTCTCCGTGGAGGACGAGGGCACCCAGGTCCTTGTCTACAGGCTCCGGTAGGAAGCACTTCCCCCCAACCCCCACCCGCCCTTCCTTGCAGGATGCCTTTTGATGAGGGCTTAGGAAATGGGAGTTTGAAACAGTGATCCCACACTGTATCATTTCCCTGTACCTCACAGTGAGTGCTCCAGGGAGGGTGTGATCCCTGTAGGTTTCACAGATAGGGAAACTGAGGCCAGAGAGGGTAGATGGCTTGCCCAAGGTCACACAGCAATTCACTGGCACACCCTGGGCCAGTGATGGGCAACCTTTTGAGTTCGGTGTGTCAAAACTCGCCAAAAAAATGAGCATAACTCTGGTGGTGTGTCACTTTGAGGAAAAAACCATACTCCTCTGAATGCAACCACATGTGGCCGCGTGTCATCAAAAATGGCTACGCATGTCAGTGCTGACATGCGTGTCATAGGTTCACTATCATGGCCCTGGGCTCTGTGAGGTCTTGGCACAGTTTTCTACCCCCCACCCCCCACTCCCAATACCCCACACTCTAGTGTTCTTCCGTCCCTACACAGCTTTTACTTCCCCAACTGGTTTGGGCTAGAGACGTGTCACCGCTTCGGGCTTCGAAAGGACTTGGCCAGTGCCATCCTTGACCTGCCAGTCCTGGAATACCTATTTGCTCAGGTAGGGGTCTGTGTGGGGTCTGGCCAGGATTGGGGGTCCGCAGAGCAACCTCAGGACTCTGCTGATCCTCAGCCTTGGCTGATCCTCCCTGTGGCAACCCAGGGATGGGGGTCAGCCCAGGGGTGAGGGTCCACAGGGCAACCCCAGGGCTCACAGTTGGGCTATGACCGGCTTCCAGCACCGCAATGACCTGGTGAGTGGCCGCCTTCCCGTGGGCCTCAGCCTCAAGGAGCAGGGCGAATGTCTCAGCCTGGCTGTGCTGGACTTGGCTCGGATGGCCTGTGAGCAAGGCCAGAGGCCGGAGGAGCTGCTGAAGACCGTCAGGTGAGGGCCTCCAGGCTGTGGTGCCCAGCTGCTAGCTGAGAGCGTGCAAACATGGCTCCACCAGGGCATCCCAGAGCTCAGGAACCCCATAAAGCTCCCTACCTACCAGCCTGCAGCGTGTCCGTGTGATGACCCAGGCCTCAACCCAGTCCCATGCCCCACTGGGCCCTGCCTCCTGCCCCCAAAGGCCTGCCTGTGTCCCTGTCTGTCCTGTGGGCCCCAATGGCCTTCACCACACTGAGGCCCTGCTCCCATGCATGCCCCGGAGTGTGTCCCCATGCTTACAGACAGGCCACACTACAGCCCCTCAACTAAAGCCTGGGTTGGGGTGTGTCCCTGTCAGTCCCTGCCGTGACTGAGAGTCCACTCCCCCCACTCACAGCTACAAGACCTGCCTGCCCCCTGGCCTGCGCGACCTGATCCAGGGCCTGAGCTTCGTTACCCGGAGGCGCATCCGGAGAAGGGTGCACCAGGCCCTGCTCCGCGTGGCCACCTGCCAGGCTGACAGACACTCACTCATGGCCAAGTACATCATGGACCTGGAGAGACTGGACCTGGCTAAGGCCTCGGAGACCTTCCTCGTGGGCCTCCCCGGGTCTGCTGGTGGTCAAGAAGCGAAGGGGCTGCTCCGCGTGGCTGGTAGTAGCGGCATTGCCTGGAGCCCAGGAACGCAGGAGGTGCCCCGCAGAATCTGGGCGGGGCGTACGTCGGGGGCGGGGCCTAGGAGGGAGGGGCAGGGCTCTTGGGGGCGGGGCCCAAGCTGGGGGAGAGACTGGGAGGGCTCAGGTAGTGGCTAGTAGAGTGAGGGGCGGGGCTTAGTGTGGAGGCAGGAACGAAAGGGGGCGGGGCCGAGAGGGAGTGCGCTGGTTGGGCGGAGCTAACCGATGGTACAGGGAGGAGGCGGGACTAAGGGAGGTGAGGGCGGGGAGCGGAGCTAAGCAAGGGAGGGGCTCAGGGAAAGTTCCCACTGGGAGATGGAGGAGGGTTTTGGAAGGGGTAGGGTGGGGGAAATTTGGGGATGGGCAGGGAAGGGGTCAAGAGGAGAGGGATTAATAGAAGAGGAGGGCTTGGCAGGGGCGAGGTGAGAAAGGAACGGACTGGGCCAGGCCCAGAGCTGCGGGATTCATTGTGTGGGTTGGTGAGGTTCAGGCTTCCAAGAGCGTCTGGGGGCTCCGAGGAAGCGGACTCCCGCCTCAGGCCTCCGCCTCCCTCCCAGGTCTTCCAGCCTTTCTGCGACTTTCCAGAAATCGTGGACATCAGCATCAAGCAGGCCCCGCGCGTTGGCCCCGCCGGGGAGCATCGCCTGGTCACCGTCACCAGGACAGACAACCAGATCCTGGTGGGTGCTGGCTGCCCCTCCTCTTCCGACTTACCCGAGAGCGGGGACCACCACGGGCGCTAACGCAGCCGCGCTCGGCCCCTCGCAGGAGGCTGAGTTCCCGGGGCTGCCAGCCGCCTTGTCCTTCGTGGCGCTCGTGGACGGCTACTTCCGCCTGACCTCGGACTCCCAGCACTACTTCTGCAAGGAGGTGGCGCCGCCGCGGCTGCTGGAGGAGGTGGCACAGCAGTGCCACGGCCCCATCACGTAAGGAGCGGGCTTCCATACCCGCCCTCGGCAGCCTGTTCCACCGGGTCCAAACCCTGGTCACTCCCCTTCTTGGTGCCTCAATGTCCGCGCCTTCCAGGAGCCCTGGACAAGGGGTCATGTGCTGGACAGCGACTGGTGCATAGTCAGCACTCAAAGGGGCTGGGTCTCCTTTCTGCTGCCCAGGCAACCAACCACGTCCCTCCCTCTGAGGCCTGGGGTCCCAGGCCATTTCCTCTTACTTAATCTCCTAGGCAGAAACCCATCATTTGGCCCATTTTACATAGAGGGGAGGGAGGGAACGTTATCTGGGGAGGGTCCCAGGGCCTCAGAGAGACCAGAATTAGAGCCCAGGTCTGGCTTGGTTCCTCTGCCTCCATCTCTTTGTTTTGCAATCTTGGCTCCCTTCCACCTTCCCCCAAGCCTGGATTTTGCCATCAACAAGCTCAAGACTGCAGGCTCCCTCCCTGGCTCCTACGTTCTCCGCCGCAGCCCCCAGGATTTCGACAGCTTCCTCCTCACTGTGTGTGTCCAGGTTAGTCCACCACTAGGAGCCAGGAGGTCAGGGAGGGCTTCCTGGAGGAGGAGAGGTTTGAGTCGGGTCCTGAAAGATGTGTGAGCACTTGCTTCCTGAAGTAGGGAAGGGAAAAGACATTCCCAGGGGAGGGAAACAGCATGTGCAGAGGCTTGGAGATCAAAATGAGCCCGTTGTGCTCAAGGAAGAGGGAGAGAGCGAGGAGCGTGCTGCCTACTCCCACTCAGGGACCACTCCTCCTTGCAGACCCTGCTGGGCCCCAATTACAAGGGCTGCCTCATCCGGCGAGACCCCACAGGAACCTTCTCCCTGGCTGGCCTTGGCCGACCCCATAGCAGTCTCCGAGAGCTCCTGGCGGCCTGCTGGGATGGTGGTCTGCACGTAGACGGGGTTGCTCTGAACCTCACCTTCTGCTGCACCCCCAGACCCAAAGGTGAGCCCGTCCTTTCCCTTGAGCTGAGGAGTCGAGCTGGGGCCCTGCTCTTCTGTTTGTCACAGCTCTTGTGTGGCAAGTGGCAGAAAATGCAAAGTGGTTTAGAGAAGGAATGTTGATTTATTGGCTTGTGGGGTAGATTACTGTCCCAGGCACAGCTGAA
Source organism: Antrozous pallidus (assembly GCA_027563665.1). Taxonomy (NCBI): domain Eukaryota; kingdom Metazoa; phylum Chordata; class Mammalia; order Chiroptera; family Vespertilionidae; genus Antrozous; species Antrozous pallidus. The sequence goes on along the minus strand of CM050516.1, from coordinate 94,549,053 downwards.
TCCAGAATCTGAGGGAGGGATGTCACTAGCCCTTAATCTCTCCTCATCCTTTCCCCTTCCCTCTGGGTGAATCCACTCTCAGACAAACCCCTGGGATGGGGCAACTCTGTGGTGTGAGTGCTGCGTCTCCCGGAGCCCCAGGCAATACTGAGACCAGGTCGGCCATAGTGCTGGTTGCTCGTTGGCACCCACTCCCCCACTATTCACCCCCCCCCCCAAGGTTCTTTCCCTCTCTGTTTCACTCCCCACCCCCTCACCTAGGGGCTACCTGGAGTTTCCTTTCCAGTGAACATGTGCCCTGGAGTCCTCATCGCAGGGCCAGCTTCCTGGGGTGACTCCAAACTAAGACAGGAAGTGAGCAAACCTTTGAGGGCCTTTGACCTCCGACCTCTGGTTTTCTCTCATAGAAAAGTCCAACCTGATTGTGGTCCGGAGAGGCTGCAGTCCACCCGCATCGTCCCCTGTCCAGCCCCACTCGGGATGCCAGCTGAGTCAGATGACATTTCACAAGATCGCCGCTGACAGCCTGGAGTGGGTAAGGAGCCTCAGGAAACGGGTGGATGGGGACCTCTCAGCCGGAGTCCAGAGACCTGGTCTGCATCCATCTCTGCTGTGTGGCCTCAGGCATGTGATGTGACCTCTCTGTGCTTCTGTAAAATGGGACCAGTGCCTGTGTCTCGCTCAGGCCAGAGGGGAGGGGGGGTCGGACTCCCACAGGCGTGCCCTTACCGGCCTCTCCTGTTGTTCCCTCACCTCCAGTGTGAGAACCTGGGTCATGGATCCTTCACCAAGATCTACCGGGGCTGTCGCCATGAGACTGTGGATGGGGAGTCTCGGAAGACGGAGGTGCTGCTCAAAGTGTTGGATGCTAAACATAAGCACTGCATGGAGGTGAGGGGGTAGGGACCAGGCCTTTGGGGTCAGGGCTGGATGGAGAGAGGGTCATGGAATCAGAGGCATTTAAAAACACAGAAATGTAGCCACAGCATCTCCAAATGCTGAAGTACAGAAGAGTCGGGGGACACTGATGCAAACGGAAAGAGTGCACTAGAGCCAGTGCATGTACATTTGAGGACCAGTGAGGAGGCCAGTGGGCTAGAGAGGAGTGTGCAAAGGACAGGGAGTGATGTCTATGAAGGCATTAGAGGGGCTAAGCCTAGCTGAACCCCAAATCTCCCACTTATCTGTGAGAGATTCGAGGTAGTACAGTGCCCACGTCTAGCTGCCATCAGAAAATTATAATACAGAGTGCAGAGTCCACTCACAATGTGGCCCAGGCCCCAATGTTGGGGTCAGGCCTCCTCCTAAGGCAGGTGTGTGAGCTGCAAGTTTGGGGTCTCTGGTCAGACCCTGGAGTGAGAGGAACCCGTGCATCTTCTCTCCATCCCGATCTCCCCAGTCATTCCTGGAAGCAGCGAGTTTGATGAGCCAAGTGTCCTATCAGCATCTCGTGTTGCTTCATGGCGTGTGCATGGCCGGAGACAGTAAGAGACGCCCTGTGCCCCACCCCACCCACCCCCATCGCCTCACTGAGGGTCTCCACGGCTGCATTAGAAATACACACCTAGGGCCCATCGCTGCACATGCGCCCCTCAATCTCCACTCCAGGCTCCCACCAACACCCAGCCCCAGAACCATTTCAAGCCAGACCTGATTCCAGTGTCACTTCGCTGTCTGCCCTTCTGCAACGTTGTCAGGGCCACATTGCCTCTCCAAGCTCCATCCCACCCACTGAGCTCATCCCAGGAGCTGGGTGCACAGCCGAGAACGTGACAGGCTGGCAGGGGGACATAGGATGGTGTGGGATGGGAACAGCACAGGGCACCCGGGGTGGCCAGAGACCACCGACACGGCTTGGAGATGAGGCAATGGTTGTGGGGCGGTGAGGATGAGTAGGAATTAGGGAAGGGAGAGAAGAGGGTGTTCTGGGCAGGAGACAGCAAATGCACAAAGGGCTGGATGTGAGCTACAGAGAGAGCTCAGAGCCTTCCAGGCATTTCAGGCAGAGAGCTCTGAGATGGAGGAGGGAGGTGGAGAGGGGAGTCAGGTGAGGATGGAGGAGCAGGAGAGGGAAGAGTCAGAGCACAGCGTGTAGTGACTCCTGAGGCGGAGTGGAGGCGGAGCCTGTCGCCCAAGATGCAGTCCTGTCCTTCCCTGTGTGGCCACCAGGCATCATGGTGCAGGAATTCGTCCACCTGGGAGCACTGGACACATACCTTCGCAAGTGTGGCCATTTGGTGCCAGCCAGCTGGAAGCTTCAGGTGATCAAACAGCTGGCCTATGCTCTCAACTACCTGGTGAGTGCTCCTCCGCCTGCTCCATCCTCCGCTCTTAGAGAGGAGGGGGAGTTGAGGGTGGGCTCTGTTGTATGGACAGCAGTTTGGCAAGGGTGCGGAGGAGGCATTTTAGACGGAGGCAAAGCATCTGTACGGGCTCAGAGATGTAAGAGCAGAGGAAGGGAACAGCTGGTCATCTGTGGATATTGGGGAGCAGTGAGCAATGAGGCTGGGTCAGGGGAAGCCTTCCCAAAGAGCCGGCGCCTGGAAGGTTGAGTTGGAGTTCATCGTGAGGAGAAAGCAAGGAGGGCGTGTCAGGCTGAGGGAACAGCCTGGCAAAGGCCTTACAGCGAAGAGGGTATGTTTCATGTCTGAGTGCATCATTTCATTCACTTGGCAGGAGGCCAGGGTGGGGGTGTGAGAGCTCGTGGGGAGATGCACAAGGGCTGGGCTTCAAAAGGCCTCGAACACCAGGCTGAGGACCTTTGACTTTATCCTGAAGCCACTGGGGAGCCACAGCTGGGAGAGCAGCATTGGAGAAGGGGAGTGCCATAGTCAGGTAAGAGAGGGTGGGCTAGAGGAGGCCAGGCAGGCTGCCAGGATTCTAGGGAAGATTCCAGAGTAGGGTCTGAGCAGCCCCAGGTGGGCTGTGCAGGGTGTGAAGCAGTCAGCAGCTGGAATAGTCACTCACAAACCCTCCCTGGCATTTCATTACGCTGGGTCCACTTAGGAGGACAAAGGCCTCCTGCACGGCAATGTCTCGGCCCGGAAGGTGCTCCTGGCTCGGGAGGGCACTGACGGGAGCCCGCCCTTCATCAAGCTGAGTGACCCCGGAGTCAGTCCCACCGTGCTGAGCCTGGAGAGTAAGTGCAGAGGGCTGGAGGAGGGAGGGGCCTCGTGGGGCAAGGAAGTGATCCTTGATGCCATCTCCGCCCCCACAGTGCTCACTGACAGGATCCCCTGGGTGGCCCCGGAATGTCTCCAGGAGGCCCGGACACTTAGTTTGGAAGCTGACAAGTGGGGCTTCGGGGCCACAGTCTGGGAGGTGTTCAGCGGTGTCACGGTGCCCATCAGTACCCTGGAGCCAGCCAAGGTCAGACTTCCCCTCTGACAGCTTGGGGAGGATGAGTGGGTCTGGGCAGGCCTCCTGGGGGGGCACAAGGGTGACTGGCTCCTCCTCCCATCCTCAGAAGCTCCAGTTTTATGAGGAACGGCAGCAGCTGCCTGCCCCTAAGTGGATGGAGCTGGCCCTGCTGATCCAACAGTGCATGGCCTATGAGCCAGGCCACAGGCCCTCCTTTCGTGCTGTCATCCGTGACCTGAACAACCTCATTACATCAGGTGCTCCCTGGGCTGCAGGGTGGGCAGGACCTGCAGGTGGTATTGGGCCCAGTGGGAACTGAGCCCAATCTGTGTGCTTGGAAAGTGCTGGTCCTGTAACAGTCCGCTGTAATGGTCAGTTTGACAGCAGCTGTAACAAACAGGCACCGAGCTCAAGGCTGAACATTCCATGAGGGTGGGTGTCCAGGTCAGCAGGTACCTCTTTGTGGCTCCACCCAACCCAGGGCCTCAGGTCTCTGTTGGATCCTCTGTAGTTAAGACTGTGGAGGGTCCCATTCTAGCTTTCCATGTGCCAGGCCTGAAGGGGTACAGAGTGCATCTTCCCCGTCAGTCTGAGCTCAGCATGTGACCACAGTGGAGTCTGGAAAGGCCTTTCAATACCCATGGCCACGTGTCGTTGCCCAGGGTGTGCACTACCTGAGGGACCTGCCTGAGCCCAGAGGGCACTACTTCCCCCCCACAAAGCACCCTTTGGCTCATGGTGACCATGTGCACAGAAAGGGTAGCGTGCAGATTGAGGCCACTGTCTGTGCCCCCAGATTATGAGCTCCTCTCGGATCCCACACCTGGTGCCCTGGCGCCCCATGATGGGCTGTGGAATGGCGCCCAGCTCTATGCCTGCCAGGACCCTACCATCTTTGAGGAGAGACACCTCAAGTACATTTCCCAGCTAGGCAAGGTGAGGGGGCTGGGCTGGGCTGGGCTGGGCAGGGCTGGGCTGGGCTGGGCTGGGCAGGGCTGGGCAGGGCTGGGCTGGGCAGGGTGAGGGGGCTGGGCTGGGCTGGGCTGTGCAGGGTGAGGGGGCTGGGCAGGGCAGGGCTGGGCTGGGCTGGGCAGGGCTGGGCTGGGCAGGGTGAGGGGGCTGGGCAGGGTGAGGGGGCTGGGCAGGGCAGGGCTGGGCTGGGCTGGGCTGGGCAGGGTGAGGGGGCTGGACTGGGCTGGGCTGGGCAGGGTGAGGGGGCTGGGCAGGGCAGGGCTGGGCTGGGCAGGGCAGGGCTGGGCTGGGCAGGGCTGGGCTGGGCTGGGCTGGGCTGGGCTGGGCAAGGCTGGGCTGGGCAGGGTGAGGGGGCTGGGCTGGGCTGGGCTGGGCAGGGTGAGGGGGCTGGGCTGGGCTGGGCTGGGCAGGGTGGTACTCAGGCTCGTGGACACCGGCCCTGCTCTCCCTCAGGGCAACTTTGGCAGCGTGGAGCTGTGCCGCTATGACCCCCTGGGAGACGACACAGGTGCCCTGGTGGCCGTGAAGCAGCTGCAGCACAGCGGGCCGGAGCAGCAGAGGGACTTCCAGCGCGAGATCCAGATCCTCAAAGCCCTGCACAGCGACTTCATTGTCAAGTACCGCGGAGTCAGCTATGGCCCAGGTGCACCCCCTCCCAAATGGGCACTCTAAACCCCACTGCCTCACCACCCTACAGTTCCACTTCGGGGTAGTCTGTGAACCCCAACAGGTGCCGTGGACACTGCTATTTATTCCGCGCTATCACTTCCAGGGCTGACCTTAGACGGGTGATTTCTCTGAGTTTCAATATTCCCCCCTGAAAAATGGGTCATTATGAGGTGTCAGTGAATCAGTATATATATATATATATATATATGGCAGGAAGTACTCAAGAGACATCAGCAATAAGTGTTATTGCCTTCCCATCTGTCTATACTAATAATCTATACTAATAAAAGGGTAGTATGCTAATTAGACTATTCTGGGAGACCTTCTGGACATCCTTCCGGACAAAGCCATGGTGTTGTCAGGGCCAAGGCAGAGGTGGTTAGGAGTGATCAGGCCAGGAAGAGAGGGCATTTGGGGGCAATCAGGGCCGGGGGGGGGCAGCTGGGGGCGAGCAGGCCAGCAAGGTGGGGCAGTTGGGGGTGAGCAGGCCAGCCGGCAGAGTGGTTAGGGGCAATCAGGCAGGCAGGCAGGTGAGCAGTTAGGAGCCAGTGGTCCCAGATTGTGAGAAGGATGTCTGACTGCTGGTCGGGCCTAAACTGAGAGGGTGCAGGCTGGGCAGAGGGAGAGCTCCCCCCACCCCCAACCAGGCCTTTATAATATGCTAATTAGACTGGATGTCCTTCCTGACTAAGCCAGGTCTTCCGGGGCCGAGAGCATCAGGCCTCTAGCTTTATAGAAAGCAATACTGAGTCCAGGAAGAACCCAAGGTCCCACTCTGAACAGGGGGAAGAATGGGGAAGGGAGTAGACAAGAGTTGGGCCCGCCGTGACCCCTCCTGCCTCCCTGCCTCCCAGGCCGCCAGAGCCTGCGGCTGGTCATGGAATACCTGCCCAGTGGCTGTCTGCGTGACTTCCTGCAGCGGCACCGGGCGCGCCTCGATGCTGGCCGCCTGCTGCTCTACGCCTCACAGATCTGCAAGGTGCGGGGAAGCCCCTGGACCTGCGGCCCAGCTGGCTAGCCTTGGTGGGAGTCTGAGATGAGCCTGGGGAAAGCTGAGTTGGGGTCCAGGTCTGGTTGGAGGGAGGTTGAGTTCGGGCTAAGGTCAGGACTGGAGTGTAGGATGGAGCAGAAGTGGGATTAGGCTTGGGATCTGGGTTGGGATTGGGGCTGGATCCAGGTCAGGCTGGGAGGGGGGCCTCCTGAGTCATTCTCGGTACCCCATGTCCGCCTGCAGGGCATGGAGTACCTGGGCTCCCGCCGCTGTGTGCACCGCGACCTGGCAGCGCGTAACATCCTGGTGGAGAGCGAGACGCACGTCAAGATCGCGGACTTCGGCCTTGCCAAGCTGCTACCACTGGACAAAGACTATTACGTGGTCCGCGAGCCGGGCCAAAGCCCCATCTTCTGGTGGGAAACCCCGCTTGGACCCGCCCCTCTCCCCCGCAGGCTTTTTCCTCCCGGGCCACGCCCCGCCTCCCAGTGTTCTGGCCCCGCCCACAGCTGCAGCTGCGCCCTGAGCCCCGCCCTGGTCCGGCCCCTTCTCCTTTCTGTCCTGGGCCCACCCTAGCCCCGCCCGCCCTCAGCCCTGGCCCCTCCCGGGCTACCCCTTCGCGGTGTACTGGCTGCGCCCTTCCCCCTCACCTTGGCCCCTCCCGTCCCCACAACTGCAGGCCACAGAGTTGACAGCCCCCCTCCGCCCCCAAGTCCCGCCCTGGCTGGCCACAGATTCAGCTCCATCCCAGTCAGGGGAACCGAGCCCTGGAGCTGGAGTCTGACCTTCCTATAGCCCACTTGCCCTTCACTGCTTCCCTGGCCCAGTGCTGCTCCTTTCCTGTCCTCTACCCCATACGCGCACCCCAACGCCTCCCTGTCCCTCCAGGTACGCCCCGGAGTCCCTCTCCGACAACATCTTCTCGCGCCAGTCAGATGTCTGGAGCTTTGGGGTTGTTCTGTACGAGCTGTTCACCTACAGCGACAAGAGCTGCAGCCCCTCCGCTGTGAGTCAGCGTCCTGAGCCCCAGCACCCTCCTTCTCCCACCCCCTCGCTGTGGCTGCCCGCCTCCCCTCAGGCAGCCCCTTCCAACAGAGGACCCCTCCCCTACCCCACCAGGAGGGAGCCCTTCCTCCCTTCAGGATGGCTTACCCCTAGTCACCTGCTCCCCCCTTCCCCTCCATCACCTGGGTTCCCTCTGGCCCCCCAGGAGTTCCTGCGGATGATGGGATGTGAGCGCGACGTCCCAGCTCTCTGCCGCCTCCTGGACCTGCTGGCGGAGGGCCAGAGGCTGCCTGCACCTCCAGCCTGCCCCGGGGAGGTGAGTGCTTGGAAGAAATGACTCAGTTTCCCACCCTAGGGTCTTGGGCAAGCCAGCTGGCCACTCTGAGCCTCTCGACCACCTTGTCTCTTGGTGGAGAGCTCCCGCTGGGCGTGAGGCTGAGCATTTTCAGACCCACAGTTGACCCATATCCCAAATGGAAACAACAGTGCCTTTCAGGATGGGGAAGCCCAGCACACCGCTGGCACTCAATGAAATCCTGGGGACTCATGTGTATCATCACAGCTCTGTTGTTTTTGTTAGTCCTCACCAGAGGAAATTTTTCCCATTGATTTTTAGAGAGAGTGGAAGGGAGGGAGGGAGGAGGAGGAGAGGAGAGAGAGAGAGAGAGAGAGAGAGAGAGAGAGAGAGAGAGAGAGAGAGAGAGAGAAACATCAATGTGAACGAGACACCTCAATTGGTTGCCTCCCATGCTTGCACCCCAGCAGGGCAGGAATCAAACCTGCATTCCAGGTACACTCCCTGGACCAGGAAATGAACCCTGTGGTGCATGGCTCAACACTCTTAACCACTGAGCACCCGCCAGGGCTGTGATCACAACTTTTGTGAGAGTTTCTGCCAGGTCATTCATAAATTAATGCGTTTGGGCCACAAATATGGAGCTACGACTGTGTTCTGATTCTGGGGACTCAGCAGGGCCCTCCCAGTAACCAGCAGAAACTAGCAAAAACCTTCTGGTGGGCCCCTGGGCTGTGTGGCTCAGTTGGTTGATCCCACGCATAGAAAGGTTGCTGCTTCAATTCCAGGGTCAGGGCCCAGGCCCAGGCTGCGGGCTTGATCCTAGTAGGGATCGTGCAGGAGGCAGTCAATTGATGTGTCTCCCTCTGCCTTTCTCCAATCTAAAAATCAATACAGATTTTGAAAAGAAAAGAAAACCATGCTGGTGGGAAAGAGATGAACAGGGGAAGTGGTCAGGGAGGGATGGCCAGGGAGGACCTCTCAGCGGAGGTGATGCCTGGAGGAGGAGCCCGTGAATGGGGAGAACTGGCAGAGGGTCTTCTCTAGGAGGAAACAGCAGCTGTAAGGGCCCTGAGGTAGGAAGGAGCTCGGTGCGTTTAAATAACAATGTGGCTGCATGGAGGAAGGAAGGAATGGAGAGAAGGAGGCAGAGGAAGGGTGAGATTTTGTTCCAAGACCCTTAGGGAACCATGGGAGGGTTTGGAGCAGGGGAGGGATGGAGTCGAAGTATATTTTGAACAAGAGTCATGTCTTCCTACCACTCCCATGTGACCCTGCTGTCTCCTCCTCCCCACCCCTCACCCCCTGCAGGTTCATGAGCTCATGAAGCTGTGCTGGGCTCCTAGCCCACAAGACCGACCATCCTTCAGCACCCTGGGCCCCCAGCTGGAGGCGCTGTGGGGTGAAAGTCGGGGGTAGCCTCCAGAAGCATGAGATGCACCCCTTCCCTGCTTGTCTGGAGGGAGAATCCCGCCGTCGTTTTTATATCTCCGCACCTCTGGGTTCTTGTCTCAGTGCGAGTTTGGGCAAGATGCTGCTGCCACCTGCTTCACAGAGACCCCCGTGAGTCACATGACTGCGTCTGGGGCATCCCTGGCTTGGGAAGCAAGGGCAGCTTCGTGGCCTTTGGAACTTGTAAAAATTCCAGACAGACAGCCCTATGGGGCCCCTGAGCCCTGCTTCCCAGAGGGGAGGGGCCACATTTAAGCTCCTCCCATTTCCCCCCCATCCTCTCAGAGAATGTCTTCCCTGACTAGTTTTCCCCGCTGGGACGTTCTGTAGCTTTAAATATATGATCACAGACTTCTGTTCGGCCATCCTGCTCTCGCTGGAGGAAACCAAGGACAAGAGCAGCTGCTGTGGTTGGAAATTCACTCTTTGGAAGAGCAAGTGTGACTGGGACTATGTGAAGGGCAGGAGATGCTGGGGTCCCATCTACCCTAATTGTACCCCAGGGCTTGTTTCCCTGCTTGTACACTGGGACCTTTCTCTCTTGATCAGAGGGTTACACTTTGATGACTCTGAAGACTGACGGGAGCTTTTCAGCAGCTGAGGGAGGGAAAGGCATTCTTGGCAGAGGGAACATCATGGTGACGGTGAGGAAGCTCAGAGTACAGAGATGGTGGAACCACTTATTTGCTGTGTGACAATGGGCAAGTTGCTTCCCCTCTCCGGGCCCCAGTTCCATATGCTGGCTCCTCAGCTGTGCAGAGTCAACTTGTGGAGGCTTGTGCAGGTTAAGCCCCACCAAACCTCACCTGCCTGCAAGGCTTTCCTGCCACAGCCTCCCTGGAAAACTTGCATTCATCTCTCAAAACCCAGCTATCAATCACCTTCCTGTAGCCTTCCTTGGTGTGCTCCCACCACACCCTCAAGGCCTGTACTTCCTACTGACCATAGGGCTGGGGTGCCGACTGCCCAGCTGTCTCTTCTGACCTAGAGGCTCCATGGGGTTTGGGTAGAGTGGGCACAGAGGGGACTCGGGTGTTTGTTGAATGAATAAAAGGAGTTCACTGGGATGGTTTGTTGCTGGACTTGGGTGATGGGGAACCTTGCAGAGGTACTGTCAGGGGAGAAATGTGGTTAGGGCTGGGGAGATAGAGACCCCTGAAGGGCACAGTGGGCGCCTTGGATATGCTGCAGGAGGAGGACAGCTGGGTAGGGCATTGGCTGGGGCCCTGGAGGACAGAAGCCCTCCCCCAGCCCCAGCTGCTGGCCTCGGCTCTGTCCTGGGGAACTGATTACAGATTGGGAGGGTGGAGGGAACAGGCTGTTCTGCGAGGGTCAGAGGGTAAGGCCCGGTTGGAAGAGCTAGGCTGTGGGGAGGAGTTCGTCATCAGTAGGGCCAAGCTAGTCCCTGGGTGCTCCTCAGGACTACTGGGAAGACATGGAGAAAGAGAGAGACAGAGACAGAGACCTCTCAGCCCAGGAAAAGCCACCTGCTTTGGTGAAAAGTGTGGAGTGAGTCAGGGGGTTCCAGGACTGCTCTAAGCTTGAGCAAGACCAGCTCTTCAGCTCGGGCTCTCTGCCTTAGCTTCCATTCTCGGTGAAACGGCCCCAAGGCCTCCTGGCACCAGGTGCCGCCCCGTAGGTGCTGGGCAAATGCAGCCTCATTTGTTCTGGGCCTTTCTGTCTCTGCCAGCCCAAGGGGACCCCAATGTGAGAGGCAGAGCAAGCCAGCACCCCCATTCCAGGGCCTGCCTCCTGCGACCTTGGGCAAGTGTGGGGTCCGCTATCCGAGCCTGTTTCCTTACGTGTACCCTAATAACAAGACTCTAGAGAGCCCTGGTCTCAGCTGGGTGAGCACCACCCCCACCCCATGAAATTATTTCTCAGTTTATCTATGTCACTTCTTTCAAATAGCTAAAGATAATAGACTCCTCAGCCAGCAGTCCACTAGAGGTGGGGACACCCCAGGCCCCGCCCAGGGGGAGAGACCCTTGCCGTTTTGTGTTCCTCCCAGCTTATCAATAACCAGCGCTGCGGTTGGCCCAGGCCCTGAGCTTATTGTGAGTAAAGACGCCATCAATAACCATCTGGGAACTCTGAAAAAACAAAGGTTTGTTATTTATTTAGAACCTGGAAATGACACAACATACTTGGGGCCACACAGCCAAGTGGCAGGTAGAGAGAGAGCATGGCCAGGTTGAGGTTCTGCTTTGGCACTGATGATTGGGGGCCACTCTCAACCTTTATTAGTGACTTAAAAAAATATTTTTTTAATTGATTTTTTACAGAGGGGAAGGGAGAGGGATAGAGAGTTAGAAACATCGATGAGAGAGAAACATTGATCAGCTGCCTCCTGTACAACCCCCACTGGGGATGTGCCCGCCACCAAGGTACATGCCTTTGACCAGAATCAAACCTGTGACCCTTCTTCAGTCCTCAGGCCGACGCTCTATCCACTGAGCCACACCGGTTAGGGCCTTATTGGTGACTCTAAAACATGAGAGTGGTCATTCAAAGCGCGAAAGAGAAAAGGCAGTGGCCCCAATGGTCAGTTATCGGAATCAAACAGGAGCCTCCGCGGGGAAGGGCGCCTGGAGCTCCATCTAGCTGCTGGGCAGGCAAGTGTTGTTCGGAGATGGCCATCATTGGGGGCGGTTACCTCCATAATCAAAGCTTCATGAAGTCAGGCACTAGCCTTACAACAAAGAACACGGAGTCAGCTCACGCTGAATTCACCCTGACCCTGACCCTGACCCTCTCCCTGGGCCCTCTCACATGCCTCCTCCTTCCTCCAAGGCCCCCAGCTGGGCCGGCCGGGAGCCTATAAGGGGGGTGCCTGCTGGGCTCAGGCGCTTCCCGCCGCTATGGACCCCCGCCCGCTCCCCTGGGCGCTGCTGCTGCTGAGCTCGGCCCTGGTAGTGACGCTGGGCCGCACGCCCACCCCGGAGGGGCCAGAGAAGCTGTGTGGCCACCATTTCGTTCGCGCGCTGGTGCGAGTGTGTGGGGGCCCGCGCTGGTCCCCCGAGACCGGGCGGCCAGTGGCTGGCGGAGACCGTAAGTGGAGCAGGCAGGGGCTGTGTTCCTGGGTTCCTAAGTGGGCACGGGGCGCCTGTGGGCTTTGGGGTGCGGGCGGGTTTGTACGCGAGGCGGACGGGGATCCACCTGCCGGTTGCTGGCGAGGGCAGGTCCGCAGAGGATGCTCCCCCGCTGGGCGGGAACCCCGCGAGGCCTAGCGGAGGAGTCTTGCAAGTGCAGTCAGATCCTCTTACCATTTCAGTAATTTGATCTTCATGCATTTTTGTGTTAATTTTTATTTTTTCAAAAATACTGCATTAAAATGATTTAATTTTTTTAACACTACCAGTGCTCACTCTCCTCCCCTAGCCCTGGTGCAGAGGGCATAACACAGGTTTGTGTGCACGTGTCACAAATGTGTTCTGTGTGCGTGATATGGGTGCAGGCAGGTGTGTACAGTTGCCCATGGCAGGTGGGGGCAGTGGGAGGGGGTCTGAGGGCATGTCCCTTGTGTGTGCTCATCCAGGGGTGTGCTTGTGTCCATCTGCACCCACTGTCGGCACAACCACGCACATAAGTTTGTTACATGCCACCTCTGCTGTCTTCTACTCTGGGACGTGTCTGTGCACGCATGTGATAGGTGTGTGTGTGTACTGCAAGGGGCTTGAGTGTGGGTCAAGCGTGCACACACCTGGATGGTTGATTAAATCTGTGCCCGGTAAACAGTGGTTATTTAATAAGTGCTATTTGTGTGCATGAGTGTTTGGTGGGGCACTTAGCAGGATATAAACCTGCAGGGGTGTGCACACAGAACGGGGGTGTCTTCCGGACCCCCTATCTATGCTGAACTCTACGCTGTCCCCAGGCGAGCTGCTGCAATGGCTGGAAGGACGACATCTCCTCCATGGCCTGGTGGCTGAGGACCAAATGCTGGTACTCGACCCACAGCCCCTGCCCCAGGCCTCTCACCATCACCACCACCACCACCACCACCACCACCACCATCGCCGGGCAACTGCCACCAACCCTGCCCGCCACTGCTGCCTTAGCGGCTGCACCTGGCAAGACCTGCTGACCCTCTGTCCCCACTGAGCCCTCGTGGGGAGTCACAGACCCAGAAGTTCTGGTTTGGTGACTTCCTGAAGCCATACAGCACCACAAAGCCCTGTATCTGGGGAGGCATTGTTGATTACATCCTGGGACAGGGAACTCACCACCTACCCTAGGCCACCCATCTTCTATGGGGTCACCCCACCACCCTAGCTTGGAGAATCCTTGAATTTACAGAGATGTCAGACACTGAGGTCCAAGTGTCCTCACTTCAGAGGAGCCCCAGGCACCACCCTCTCTGCACTTGTGACACCCCATTTTGCTGTCTCCCCAATAATAAATAAAACTGCAGAATTCAAAGTGGCTTTTTTTGCATTTTCTCAAGAAAAAGGGACCAACCTCGGTCGGCCCTCACATGGGCTTGGTCTCTGGTGGCCATAGGCCCAGCAACACTTCTAGGAGTTTGACAACAACTTGAGAGTCACCAAAATAAAAAATGGGGAATTAAGGCCCAGGGAGATGACTGCTTGCCAAGATCAGACAAGGTGGGAATGGCCAGGTGCAGAATTCAACCCTGGGAGGGCCTTAATATCATTTAATGCCCACTTAATGGTACACACACACACACACACAAAGTTAGTCACAATGCATATATGCATATTCATTGATCCAACTCTGCCCATTCTCACTTGCATCCTCCCTTCATCCTGAGGTGGGGATCCTATGATATGACCTCCTTGCTATAAAATGGGTATCTGCTGATCCTTCCCATGGGTCTGGGAGAGAGTGTGCAATGCACAATAGGTGCACGATAAACACTTGAAGGGAGAGGAGGAGGCAGGATAGAGGACAGCAGAGGCACAGTCCGCACGGGAGGAGAGGAAGTTGGGTGGGATTGGGAAGGCGCCTTGCCAGAAGCAGGAGCAGGAGGTGGGCCTTGTCCCTTGCAAACAGGAGCAGACTCAAGCCAAGCCTTTCTCTCCAGGGACTGTCAACAAGCTGGTAGTGAGAGTCAGACTTGGGGCACAGAAGCTTAGGGCTATTGTGAGCCATGGTGGGTGTATGAACAGGGATGAGGTAAGGTCAGATCATGACTGAGACTCCTGCAGGTGTATATTTTCTACAGAAATGAGACTTTTATAAATAAATGTAGATTGATCTGCGTTAATACTTGTAAATAACTTAAAAAAAAAAGACCCCAGGTCTTCACCAAAGATTTTATTCCCTTAGGACCCACTCCCCAGTCTGTACTCTGCTGCCTGGGGTGCCCCCCCCCCCCCAATGCCTATGAGGCCCAAGACCCAGACACTTGTCAAGGCCAGCAGGATTGGAGTTCGCCAGTTTGCTTAGATTTCTCTAATCAGAAAGACACTCTGGGCTGGGGGGCCAGTCCTGAGTCCCAAGAGCTCAGGGCCGCTCAAGGATCTGAACCTCCTCCTTCTCAGGGCACTGGGGTGTTTGTGTGCCCTTGGGCCCAGTGAAGACCCCTCTGGTCCCAGTACTGTTTCCTGAGTTCTTTGGGGTCCCAGGTGTGGGCTTGGGTCCTGCCAGGTACTCAGACCAAGTCTTCATAGCCTGAGACAGACCGCCTCCCTCCTCTGGCCAATATTCCCACCACAGAGCACTGACCACCACAGGCAGGGAGGGGCGGTCCCATCTGTGGCCCCTCTGGCCCCTCCCACCATCTGAGGGTCCAAGGCTCATCCCCAGGCTGAAAAATGCTTCTCCCTTCAGTTCATGTGACCGTGAATTCCCAATTGGCTGTGAACCATGGCCAGAACTCACCTTCGATTAACCACTGCAGATTCATTACCAAGGAGAGGCTGGCCACCGTTTAGGGGCCAGACCACAATCAAGGTTGCGGCTGGGGTGTGGGACTTGGACTCAAATGGGCTGGAAGCAGCAGCAGCAGCTGGGACCCCGGCCAAAGCGCTTCTGCCAGGAGCGGCCACGGAAAGAGAGGTCCCTCCAGCTGAGAGTCTAGGAAGGACGATGAAGCCGGTCTAAGCAGAACCGGGTGAGTTTTGAAGGATGTGTGGGAATTTGCCGCAAACCTCTTCACTAATCAGCCCTGGCCAGTGTGCTCAGTGAGTTGAGCACTGTCCCATGCACCAAGAGGTCGTCGTTTTGATTCCTGGTCAGGGCACATGCTGGATTTGGGGCTCAATCCCCAGTGGGGGCACGCACTAATCAATGTTTCTCTCTCTCTCTCTCCCCTTTTCTCTCTCTCTAAAATAAATAAGAATGTATATCCAAAAAAAAAGCAAGCAAACAAAACTATTCACTCATCAAACCCTCCCTGGCACTTCCCTATGGCCTAGGAGGACAGAGGTCTCTTCCTGGGAAGAAAATGTTACTCCCTCCTGTGGGGTGGAGACAGGAGCCCAGGGGCTAGCACCCTGGCACCTTCTCAGTAGACCTGCATGCGCTTGCCACAGGTGAGGTCGGGCTGGCTCAGTGCATCCCACATGAGCCTCATCTCGTACGGCAAGAAGCGGTGCACCAGCAGCAGCTCCCGGTAGAAGCAGGGGTCAAAGGAGGACAGACGTGTAGAGGGGGGCCAAATGCCGGCCGTGCGGATGCCGCTGTGCGAGGCGGGCCTCAGGCCGGCGTGCTTCAGGCACATGCCCAGGAAGACGTCATCGATGGGGAAGAGGTCCAGGGCGGGGGCAGCCCGGCGCAGGGCGGCAGCTGTGAAGCGGGACAGCAGGAAGCCACCCCCTCCGCAGTAGGGGGGGTAGCGCTCCTCCTGTGTCACTATCTTCGGCACGTAATACTTGCTCCAGGAGACCCGGATGGGGCCCACGCGTTGGATCAGTTGCCCCACAAAGAGGTGGTGGTCAGGGTCGTGGCCCTGCAGGTAGGAGACCATGTTGTCCGTGTGTGCAAAGACATCATCGTCCCCATTGAGTACGAAGCTGGCGTTGGTGCACCGAGTCTCCTGCCACTGGAGGAAGAGCACCTGCGGGTGGGTGGGCAGGGCACGTGGGCTCAAGGGCTGGGACAATGAGCCTCAGGTCCTGGCTGCCCCCTGCCCCCAGCCCATTGAGACCAGGTGAGGATGTGTCCCCCCGCCACCCCCACCCCGTGGGGCGTCCTCAACAACCAACTGCTCTTCTCTGTGCCTCCGTTTCCAACTTCCATTCGGGCCTCATCTCAGGACCTGCCTGCAGGACGGTTGGGGATCCAGGGAGACGGTGTTTGTTAAAGCGCCAAGAAAACTGTCACATTTATGTTTACTGCTATTCCTTCCCTTCCTGCCTGGCCAAGAGCCACTGTTATAATGTAATTAATTCCTTGTGTGGCCGTCACTGAACATCCACCTCCCCTACCGGACTCTGGGTTCCCCCTGGCTGGGCACTGTGTCTCCTACCTGGGCCATGTTCCCAGCATCCATCGTGGGCTCAATGCCCCATAGGGGCTAGGCTCATGTTTAAGTTCACGTTGACCATGCCCTTTGGTGTTCCGTGTTAAGAACGCAGCCTGTTGCGGGGTTCTGGCCCTCTGCTTACTTTGGCTTCTGTTTCCCCCATAATAACCTTTGCTGCCTGCCAAGTGATGTCCTCAGGGCCTGCCCTGCTTTGAAGCCCTAATGCAGCCACAAACAAGGAAATAGAAGCTGCCCAGAGACGGTGCTTGGAGCAAGGTCAGAGAACGCAGAAGGAGCTCCTCGAGATCTTGAACCCAGACCTGTCTGTACCTGCGAGGAGCAGGAACCTGAGCTGGATCTCCACTCAGCTTGCTCCACCCTGGCTCGATCCTTGGAGCCTCCAGCTCCTCCTCTGCATGTGGATTCTCTCTGCCTGCCATGGGTTCTTGTCCATTAAAGATGTCTTTACTGCCTGGCCAGAGCAGCTCAAAGGCTGCCAGTTCAATTCTTAGTCAGGGCACATACTTGGGTTGTGGGTTTATCCCTGGTTGGGGACTATACGAAAGGCAACCAATCAATGTTTCTCCCTCTCCCCCTCCCTTCTTCTCTCTAAGCATGTCCTTGGATGAGGATTTTAAAAAAAAGTCTTTATTGCCCTGACCGGCTCAGTGGATAGAGCGTCAGTCTGGGGACTGAAGGGCCCCAGGTTCGATTCCGGTCAAGGGCATGCACCTTGGTTGCGGGCACATCCCCATTAGGGGGTGTGCTGGGGGCAGCTGATGGATGTTTTTCTCTCATAGATGTGTCTAACTCTCTATCCCTTTCCCTTCCTCTCTGTAAAAAGTAAAAAAATAAAAAAATTATAATATTAAAAAAAAAAGTCTTTATTGAGTACTTACTGCACAGACTAGACCTTATGGGGGGCCAGAACCAGACCGAATAAAGAAGACGCGTTCTGTCCAGTACCTGCCTCCCCGAGGGCCTGGCACTGGTCCAGTGCCTAATCTCATCTCCTGTAATCCTGACAACAGCCCTCAGAGGTGGATGAGTCCAACTAACATCCCAATTTCCCTGACGAGGAAACGGAGGCACAGAGAGGTGAACCATCATTAAGGGCAACACAGCCTGAATGTAAGCCTGGGTCATCAGGCCCCCACAGCCAGGGCAGTAACCTCTGGCCAGCCCGAGCTTCCTCCCTGCCTCCCGGAGAGGACATGGACTTCAGGCCATGTAGATAGCAGAGGGGGTCGGGTAGGGGGACGGGTGTGCTGGTCCCCTCGGAGCCCTCAGAGGAGATGGTGGTGATCTGGACAGGAAGGGCAGGTGACTCCCCGCCAGCCTACCTGCTTGAGCGTGAGGTTGAAGAAGGAGTCGTGGAAGTCCCACTGCAGGATGTCCCCATGAACCCTGGCCTCCATCGCCAGCAGCTGGTTGACCTTGCGGGCCTCCCTGGGCTCCGGGGCTGTGCCCACCAGGAAGAGCCGGCGCAGCGGGACGCCCTGCACCTGGCGCTCGCGGCCCCACGTGCGGCGCACCAGCTCGCGGCGCTCGTAATTGCTGGGCGAGGACTTGACGACCAGCAGCAGGAAGACGGGCTGCGCGCACTTGCCGAGCGGGGCGTCCTGCAGCAGCGGGAAGGCGCGGCAGTGTCTGTGCAGCAGGAAGTCCCGCACGTGCTGCGGCTGCCCTTGGAAGTCTGGCAGCTCGGCCGCCGAGGTGTTGGCCCGGCAGGGGGCGGGCGGGGGCCGGGCGGGCGGAGGGGGCCAGGTCACAGCCCTCGGGGTGCCCCGCGGCTCTTCCAGGCCCCCGCAGGGGCGCTGCGCCGGCGCCGTGTGCAGGCTGAGGAGGAGGAAGAGGAGAGAGCAGGTGCAGAGGACCACAGCCAGGACCATCTCTGTCCGCAAGGGCCCGAAACACCTCCTCATGGTCTCCAGGCTTGGGGGACCCACGGGGTGGCTCCTTGGGAGAATACCATTCGCTGAAGGTCCCTTTTCCTGAGGCACCTGCGGGCCCCAACACCTGTGGCAGTGGACAGTTGCTCAGGTTAGTAAAATATTGAAATTCACCGCCGTCTACTCCCCCATACCCCACCTCCTCTAGCACCCCAACCCAGGTGGACTCTGACAGTTGCCGGGGATTCTATATTTACAAAGAAAACCGAGGCACAGGAATGCCACGAGCGACCCCCAGACTCAGCCTGCCCAGAATCTGCCCTCCATATCAACCCGGTCCTCCTCCCAGATAGGGGCCGGGGAGGGGCCGAGACCTCCCTTTCTGTCCGTGTAGAGCTCCTGGGGTCCTTCTTGCTTCCCTTTCACCTGCCCCTCTAGGAAGCTCTGAGCTCTGGGATTCTGAAACAACCATGCCATTCCTCTGGACTGTCAGACCTCTGTGTACCGGACCGATTCGGGCCAGTAGTGTCTGTTAAAGCTGAAAGCCCATTTTAATAATAAGGTAGGTTTTCTGAATGCATATGTTGAAAAATTAGTGGACTAGTTAGTTTACCTGTTTTTACTTATGTAGACACGCTTGTGTAATTAAGTATGTATGGCCCTGGCCGGGTTGCTCAGTGGTTAGAGCACTGACCCATGGACCTAAGGGTTGCAGGTTGGATTCCTGGTCAGGGGCATTTGCCTCAGTTGCCGGTTCCCCAGCCTGGGTAGGGGCTCATGCTGAAGGCAGCCAATTGATGCATGTCGATGTTTCCTTCTCTCTCTCTTCTGCCTCCCCTCCCTTCCATTCTCTGTAGAAACCAATGGGAAAAATATCCTTGGGTGAGGATTAAAAAAAAAAAAATTATGGCCGAAACTGGTTTGGCTCAGTGGATAGAGCATTGGACTGCGGACTGAAGGGTCCCGGGTTCGATTCCGGTCAAGGGCATGTACCTTGGCTGCGGGCACATCCCCAGTAGGGGGTGTGCAAGAGGCAGCTGGTTGATGTTTCTCTCTCACCGATGTTTCTGACTTTCTATCCCTCTCCCTTCCGCTCTGTAAAAAAATCAATAAAATATATATTTTTAAAATTACGTATGAAAGTTTAATTTCACAGAAAGGTTTTTTTATATGTACTGCTATAATTTTAAATTTATACTAAGTAGGTCTAGTAAATGTGTGCACTCACTAGATACTGCAGGTAAATAGAAGCGCACGTGGGAAGTTGAGCCAGTTGGCATGAAAACTGCTGCAGAAAGTCATTCGTGCACAAAAGAACCAATTACCGGGCAATGTGGTGTGATTCTAATCATGCCTGGGACATGGTTTACGAGCAGTGACTCTTGGATTTAAATATGTAGACGGCCCTGGCTGGTTTGCTCTGTGGTTGGAGCATCAACTGCAGACCAAAGGGTCTTGGGTTCGATTCCTGGTCAGGAGTATGTACCTTGGTTACAGGTTCCCAGCCCTGGTACGGGCACATGCAGAGGGCAACCAATAGATGTGTCTCTCACATTGATGTTTCTCTCTGTCTCTCTCTCTCCCTCCTCCCACCCACCTACTCTCTCTAGAAATCAGTGGAAAAAATATCATTGAGTGAGGATTAAAAGTATATATGTATATCTATAATAATAAAAGCATAATATGCTAATTAGACCGGATGTCCTTCTGGACATCCTTCCAGATGACCTTCTGGATGAAGCCAGGGCTGCGAGGGGAAGCCCGGGTCCCGAGTGCCAGAGGGAAGCTGGTGCTGGCAGCTGGGGGAAGGAAGGCCTACTCTTGCATGAATTTCATGCACCAGGCCTCTAGTATATATATATATATATATATATATATATATATTATATATATATATATGTAATTATAGTTGTAGATATGTAATAGTTATTTATGTTGGTGAAATTACTATAGTGTTTTTTTCCAACATATGACCTATTTACTAAAATGTGTTAAAAATAACAATGCACTGCCCTGCTCGTGTGGCTCAATGACTGAGCATTGACCTGTGATCCACAAGGTTAGGGTTCGATTCCTGGTCAGGGCACATGCCTGGGCTGCAGGCTCGACCCTCAGTGTGGGGGTGCAGGACGCACCTATCAACGGTTCTCTCATCATTGATGTTTTTGTCTCTCCCTCTCCCTTCATCTCTGAAATCAGTAAAAAAATAAATAAATAAAAACAAACAAAAAACATACAAAAAGTAACCTGTTAATTTAACTATGAGTAGGTGGTGGCTAAAAGCATTTTTAAATTAAAAGTGTGTTAATTTTCACATATAACATACAGACTGGAAGTTTTTCCGTTAAATTTGAAGTCCATTAAATCGAGGCCAGTAACACCGAGGGCTTACTGTCTTTTTAACGCCCCTTTGACCTGGGCATGGCCTTGGCTCCCGACAGACCCCCTCAGTATACAAATAAAGCTATCTTCTTTGGCAAACTCCTATTCCTCCTCTAAAATTCATCGCAAACAGTCCATTTTCTAGGAAGCTCTCCCTGACCCCTCAGGAGGAATCCTGGTTCCTGTTGGTACTTTAGCCCTGTCTCTTGCTCTGGCTCAGTCCTGACCCCAAGGGGGTGTCTGTGTCTGGCTTTGTCTTCCCAAGACTGGGGGGTCCTGGTATCACCCAGCAGGGGGAAGACACACGGGGGAAGTGTGGAGTGTTTGAATGAATAAATTTATGAACGAAAGGAAATTCATTACATTTCTCTCTGGAAAACTCTTATTCAAACTTCAAAACCCCAGCTGCAATGTCTCATCCCACTGGAAGCTTTTCCTCCCCGTATCTAAGCAGAGTCCTTGGTCTCCCTTCTACATCCTTTTCCCAGGTTCTCCTAGACTCCTTCAATGTCCTTTTATCTAGGAAGGTGGTGCCTGTGCCGTTTCCCGCCCTACATTTGAGGATTTACTTTTCCAGTGCATCATGGAAGTGCTGAGTTGGACCCAAGACAGAATTTACCTGTCAGTAAACACTTCACTGGCTTACCCATGGCAATGTAGACCCTGGGGCCGAACACCTGGGTTTAAATACGGACTCCATCACTTCCTGACTGTGTGCCTTCCACACCCTGGACCTGTCTCCTCAGCTGTAAAGGGGGCATCTGAACAACCCCCAACTCACAGGGCTGTGCAGGTGTGAAGGGAGCTCTCAGCACCAGGGACCTAAGTGGTCATTCCATAAGTGCTTGTTGAGTGAATATGTGAACCTCAGCACATGCCTCAGCCTGCCTCAGGGTGTCCCTGCTGGTCTGAGCTCTCCTCGTTCTCAGTGACACCTGGAACAGTGTGGAGCAGTCAGGGGGTTCTGCCCTAAGTGATCCCACCCAGCTATTGCCTGGGGGCTGGGGGTGAGCAAGAAAGTGGTTTCCTGTTTCTTTCTAAAGCCACAACTCGGTGCTGTGCTGGGGACAGGGACTGCGTCCCCTCGGTGCCCACCACTGTCTCTGCACACGCCTGACCAAGGCCTCTCTGCAGATGCCTCCCAGGAATGGGATTCGGTTCCCAGCGTGAGACCCTGAGAAAGAAGCTGGCCCTCTCGGAGCCTCCATGTAAAAGGAGGGGAGTGAACCCATGTAAATGTTGTGGGGCCCTAACTGGTTTGGCTCAGTGGATAGTGCGTCGGCCTGCAGACTCAGGGGTCCCAGGTTCGATCCCAGACAAGGGCATGTACCTTGGTTGCAGGCACATCCCCAGTAGGGGGTGTGCAAGAGGCAGCTGATGGATCTCTCATTGATATATCTGACTTTCTATCCCTCTCCCTTCCTCTCTGTAAGAATCAATAAAATATATTTTTAAAAATGTTGTGGGGAATCTTGACCTCAAATATGATGGGCACAGTTCTGCCTCAGGACCCTTGCACAGGCATTCCCTCTGTTTTCCCCCAGATTCGCACTAACTCCCTCCTTTCCTTCTTGTCTTTGTTTAGACATCCCCTTCTTAGGGAGGCCCCCTCAGGACACACCATCTCTTGGTCCCCCACCCATTCTACCTTCTTTTTCTTCTATAGCACTTTTCATCTCTTAAAATCTATATCTATAAAAGGCTGTGACCAGCCAACTGGTTGGTAGGTATGGCGCACACTGACCACCAGGGGGCAGACACTTAATGCAAGAGCTGCAGAGCGACAGGAACTTCGCAGAGTACCTTCTGGCACTCCGGGACCCTTGGGGGCTATTGGACCGCCAGTTTCAGCCCGACCCCCCAGCCAGGTCAAGGGACCCCACCTATTGGAGGGACCTCCCTTCGAGCCTAGAGTTGTGGGAGGTTGGCTCCAGGTGTGTCCAGGAGCCCCACTGTGCATGAATCCATGCACCAGGCCTCTAGTATATAATAGGTTTAATTGTTTCTTATCCATCTCCTTCTACTAGAATATAAGCTCCATGTGACTTGTCATGTTCATCATTTTATCCTCAACTCCCAGAACAGCGCTTGTTCTGTAGTAGGTGCTCAATAAAAGTGTGTGGCGTGAAATTAACACACACACACACACACACATACACACACACGCGCACGCACACACATGCACACACACATACAGAAAGTGTGTGGAGTGAACCATGTATGAATGAATGCTGTCTTGCAATAGCATCTAAAAATTACAGACTCTCTTATGGAATATAATGAGCAACATAAACTGATGAACAAAAACAGATCCAGAGACAGAGAAGCAGCGATCAGACTGTCAAACCTCAGAGGGAAGGTAGGGGAGGGTGGAGGAGAGGGGGAGAGGGGGAGAGTTATAAGTATGCATGCATATAAGCCTAACCAATGGGCACAAACGGGGTGAGGGCATGAGTGGGGGATTGAGGGGGGCATTAAAAACACATATGTAGGGGAACCAA
This sequence comes from Antrozous pallidus, assembly GCA_027563665.1. Taxonomy (NCBI): domain Eukaryota; kingdom Metazoa; phylum Chordata; class Mammalia; order Chiroptera; family Vespertilionidae; genus Antrozous; species Antrozous pallidus. The sequence goes on along the minus strand of CM050516.1, from coordinate 94,526,102 downwards.
GATGGCGGCATAGGTAAAACACCTATCTTGCCATCATACTCAGCAATTTTAATACTACAACTTAACGAAAGAACAAACACCTTCCAGAATCACCAGAAAGCTGGCCGAGTGAAAATTCCACAAATAAAAGTGAAAATAAGACACTGTGACTCGGAGGAGCGGTGGCGGACAGCGTTGAAAGATTCTTGCGGAGAGAGGTTTGGAGCGCACGCCAGTGGAGAGGGCAGGGTGGCTGAAAACCAGCCAGTTTTCTCCAACGGGGAGACAAAGACGTCCCACTGGACTGATTCTCCAGCTCTGGGCGAAGTCCAGGGAACCAACCCACTATCACATGGGGTGAAAACTGGACAGTGGGAGGGCACGCCGAAGCTCGGGTACTGCAGGGGTCTCCCAGCTTGTGGAGACGGCAGCTTGAGGGAACAGCTCGGCTGCGTGACCACGCGCAGAGAGCTCTCTGCGACTTGTCTCTCATTCAGAAAACCGTCAGACTGCTTTGTTTTACGACCCTGGGTGAGACATTGGGCGTGCAGAGTCATTTGGTGAGAGTCTGAATTCCCCGGCAGCCAGTGGAGCTCGGCAGCGGCTCTCTCTCAGAGGTGCTGGCGGCCATTGCCCCCGCACAGGGTCCCTGGGGCCGCATAGGGCGGAGCTGACGCTGTCTGCTTGGCCCAGAGACTCCGCCCATCCAACCTGAGCACAGCTGAGCTTCACAGTCAATTGGCCTGGAGGTCAACCCCTTCAAGTGCTAACAACGATTAACTGAGCTTAACTTCAGCAAGACTGTGCAATCCATATCCACCTCAAGTAACTGGGGAGGCTGAGCCACTGTCCCTAGTAGGAAGTCTACCACACAAAGCTAATTGACCAACTCAGGGAAGCAGCCACCATGCAGAGACATGGAAAGAAATCAGATGTGAAAGAAATGGAGGGAAAAAAAACGACTGGACATGGAATTCAAAACCACGGTTATAGGGCTTTTCAAGAGGCTCCAACAAAAGGTCGAGGCCTATAAGGAAATAAGCAAGACTGCAAAGGAAATGAATGAGTCCTATAAGGAAATGAACAAGACCCTCAAGGATATGAATGAGACCTGCAAGGAAATGATCAAGACTAACGTGGAAATCGCCGAGACTGGTTTGGCTCAGTGGATAGAGCGTCGGACTGCGGACTGAAGGGTCCTGGGTTCGATTCCAGTCAAGGGCATGTACCTTGGCTGCGGGCACAACTCCAGTAGGGGGCGTGCAAGAGGCAGCTGATCGATGTTTCTCTCTCATCGATGTTTCTGACTTTCTATCCCTCTCCCTTCCGCTCTGTAAAAAATCAATAAAATATATTAAAAAAAAAAAAGACTAACGTGGAAATGAATGAGTCCTACAAGGAAATGAAGGAGACCCTCAAGGATATAAAGGAGACTCTCAAGGATATGAAAAAGGACCAACCAGAAATTAGGCATACACTGACTGAAATAAAAAATATTATACAAAGACCTAAAAGTGCTCTGGAGCACCCCAAGAACCAAGTTAAAGATTTGAAATACAAAGAGGTAAAATCCACTCAGCTGAAAAAGCAAGAAACCAAAAGAATCCAAAAAATTGAAGATAGTGTAAGGGGCCTCTGGGACAACCTCAAGCATACCAACATCCTTATTATAGGGGTGCCAGAAAAAGAGAGAGAGCAAGACAATGAAAACCTATTTGAAGAAATAGTGACCGAAAACTTCCCACACCTGGTGAAATAAATTGACTTAGGAGTCCAAGAAGCGCACTGAACCCCAATATATAGGAACCCTAAGAGGACCACACCAAGGCACATCATAATTAAAATGCCAAGAGCAAAAGACAAAGAGAGAATATTAAAAGCAGCAAGAGAAAAACAGATGGTTACCTATAAGGGAGCACCCATACGATTGTCAGCAGATTTCTCAACAGAAACAATGCAGGCCAGACGGGAGTGGCAAGAAATATTCAAAGTGATGAACAGCAAGAATCTACAAGCAAGATTACTCTATCCAGCAAAGCTATCATGCAGAGTTGAAGGTCAGATGAAGTGCTTCACAGATAAGAAAAAGCTAAAGGAGTTCATCACTACCAAACCAATATTATATGAAATGCTGAAAGATATTCTTTAAGAAGAGGAAGAAGAAAAAGATAAAAGTGTAAATTAGGAACAACAAATACACATCTATCAACAAATGAATCTAAAAATCAAGTGAATTAATAAGCTGATGAACAGGATAAACTGGTGAATGTAAAAGAATCATGGACACAGAGAGGGAATAGACTGACAACTCTTGGGGAGGAAGGGGGTGTGGGAAGTGCAGCAAGAGACTGGACAAAAATCATGCAACTATGGGAGAGGACAGTGGAGGGGGGTGAGGGCGGAGGGTGGGATGGGTACCAGGTGGAGGGGAACTATAGGGTGAAAAAAAAAGGGAACAATGTAATTAATAAACCTAACAATAAAAAAAAAAAGAAAAAAGAAAAAAAAAACATATGTAATACCTTAGTCAATAAAGAAATTAAAGATTGAAAAAATATTTTAAAAAATACTGACTCTCGGAATGAACTTATACATTCATTCATCAAAGTCAATATTTATTATGTCTGTCCTCCCCGTCCTGGGAGCTGGGGACACATGGTGATGTTATGCCCAGATTTCATGATCTACAAAGACCACCAGGGAGCCGATTCCGATGCAATAGTATAGAGCCTTTATTACAAGCCCGGCCTTGGCCCTCTGCCCCCACCGCCGCAGTGGCAGGAAGCAAAAGAGGAAGACTATCCCAAGCATGAAGATTTTATAGGGAGGTGGGGCCAGATGCGAACCACTGAGTTGGCTGATTCCAATTGGTTGGGTGATGGCTGGGGCTAGTGACGCAAATAATCCCTAACGCACGTGACCTGTCCTGTCCTTTGCTCTTGATTGGAGCTCAAGCGCACAGTCTTTCCCGATTGGCTAATTCAAAGGGAGGGGTTGGTCTTTGTGATTTCAAGATAGCAGCCCCCAGGTAAGTTTACATATCACGCGGCCAACATGGTGGCTGCCAAGCCACACAGTCCAGAATGGCAGCTGTCTAAATTGTTCTTTGCAGTCCCGCTCTGCCCTTTCAATGAACAGGCACAAAGTACCTACATGTCTCTGCCACTATGGAACCAATACTCTCATGGGGGACAAACGCTAAATTAAAAACCTTGATGAAATGATACAAGGTGCCCTAGCTGGCTTGGCTCAGTGGTTAGAGCATCGGCCTGCAGAGGTGAAGGGTCGAGGGTTTAATTCCAGTCAAGGCACATGCCTGGGTTGTCCCCAGGAGGGGTGGGCAGGAGGCAGCCAATTAATGAGTCTCTCTCATCACTGATGTTTCTATCTCTCTCTCCCTCTCCCTTCCTCTCTGAAATCAATAAAAAAATATTTTAAAAAATGATACAAGGTGACAAAAGGCAAGGGAGGAGATGGGGTCTGGTGGGAGGGTTGGATTTTGAAGTCTGGATGACATTGAAGCTGGGATGTGAGGGTGTGGAGGAGCGGGCATGACTGAGGTTTGGGGGCAGGTGTCCCAGGGGAGGGAACAACGGATGCAAAGTCCCTGAGGTGGGAAGGAGCTGGCGAGCCTGCCTGCAGATGGCACAGAGCCTGTGTTGTTGCCGTGGCATCCCTGGAGGGCTGCAGCTCCCCGGGGTTCAGCTTCTGGCAGGCAGACTTGGGAGATCCAAAAAGGCAGACCCTCTTGGACGAGACTGAGAGCTGATGAATGTGACACAAGAATGAACGTGATCCCTAGAAGGACATCTTCCTGCGCTGAAGAGTGGCCCTGAGTCAGGAGGGTGATGACAAAGGAGCCTGTGGGGGTTTTCTCTCTTTTCCATGTCCAGCGTGGGAAGAGAGGGGGTCCAGTTTCTGAGGAGAGGAGCTGGGGATTGAGAAATAAAAGAATAGAAGAGAAGATGCAGAAATAGAAATAATAGCTGGGGCCAGGTGGGATGCCTGTTCTCTCTGATGGAGACAGCGACCCAGAAGCCACAAAGCTGTGTTTGTTTATAACCCAAAATACCAGGAAATTACACCAAAAGTTAGGATCAGAGGAGATTATTTGCATTCTTGAATAGGCCTGAGCATTCCTGGTGCTTGGTTAGATTTACATATCAAAAGTCCCACTCCCCGATACCAGGGCAAATGTGAAGGTCAAGCTGATAATGTCAGCCTTTTTGGTGAAGTGTGTTCCCAGGATGTGGCTCTGCCTGTTGCCTTGAGTTCAGCTGACAATAATTAAAGAAATGCCCATGTGTCTTCCCAGAGAGCCCTCTACAGAATCCCTCTCAGAGGGCAGATGTGGCAGATCCCTGAGCGCCAAGGATGGGAAGCCCTTGTGAGCTGGAGCAGAAAGATGGAGCCACCACATAGTAAATCAGACTAGAGATGCCACAGCCTTTTCCTGGCCGCAGGGCTGCTGGAGACCCCGAATGCTGGGAGACGAGGATGCGCCTACAAACCCACCTCCCAAGCCATTGGAGGACAGTTTGCCCTCAGGGACACTGGGCAAGGTCTGGAGGCATTTTTGGTTATCATGGTGGAGGTGTGAGAGGCCGGGATGCTGCTTCACATTATGCAGCCCCACTGCATAAAAGCCCCACGTGTCAACACTGGCAGCATTGCGAAACCCTGGTCTAAACCAACAGAAACCAGAATAGAGAACTCCAGATGACGACGGATGGTCAGAAGAGGAGAATTGGGCAGTGAGCAAAGAATCTTACTATAGATTTATGTAAGTTCACCATAGGGAATATTGATGAGATGCACTACCGCTTATTTATATATTCCTTATATTTTTATTGAATAAACAAAACAAACCGAAATGGCCAAGGACCGTTCATGGGGAACGCCCTCTGTGCGTTCTCAACAAGGGCTCCTAACAAAGGAAGCCACCGCTGCAAATACAAGTAGTTACCACTCAGCCCAATCAGAGGCCGGGAGGGGAAAGGCCTGAGAGGAAGCAGAACAATTATGTAGTGGCTCATATGACTTGGATCAGAGAGTGAGGGCAGAATAGAACCTCTTGGGGTGGCCACTGAGTTAATTAATTCCATTAATGCCTGCTCCTTTCCTTGCAATCTCCTTGTTTCTATTTGTCAGAACTCTTTGCATATGGAACACCCTTCGTTGGCTATCTGCATTCTCAACTTTGTTCACCTTGTCTCTCTATCCTTTCTCTGAATGGAGGGAGCCCAGGGCTATTCCAGCCCATGAGGTTCACGATGGAGTTAAGAACTTGTCAGAGGCTTGCTTCTCCTCACCCTGCACCAGACCCCCATCAATGCATCCAAGATCTGCTTCCCTCTTCCATCCACCAAGGGCCTCTAACTCGTGATCTCCTAAAACCCCATCAGGAAATGTTGCCAACCTCACACTGTGGCGTATCTAGGTCGGAGAAAGAACCTGCGGCCTCCCCTTCAGGAGGCCTGAGAGCGCTGAGGATTCGCTGGCCTAGTGAGCCTTGCCAGGGGCCTCTGTGGTTCTGTGCCCAGGTAGCCACTAACCTGTCCTCAACGGTCTCACCGTCTGAGGGGCTGGGACCCTACCCCTGCCGTGGGAAACCTTGGGGTTCGAGGCCTAGTTTCACCAAGGAAGGGATGACTCTTGGTATTACTTCCTAGAGCTTCTGGCTGGGCAGCGACTCTAGGGCCACAAGAAGCTCCTTTCAGGCTTGGGTTCGAGTCCCTGATCCCCACCCAAGATCCTGCTGTCCATCCTTTCCAGATCTCATTGTAACACAAAACGACTAGCATTGTCGAACCCAAAATAGCTGATTAGTCTGAAGTTCACAGGGTCTGAACAACTCTGGGGGAGCCTTCACCCCCACTTTATAAATGGGGAAATGGACTCTGGAGGTTGTCCCACTGCCGGAAACCAATCACTGCCTCACTAATGGAGAGATGTGAACAGGAAAATCCAGAAGGCTGGTTAACCTTAATCGCTCTGAAAGGTCGGAGCTAATCACTCATTGTTTAGTTGAGACTTTGGGAGTTGAAGCAGCCTCCACTTGTTAGTCCTCTGTAAATTCTTGCTGATTAACTACTATTGGAATTTTCTGACCTCTTAATAAAAGGGGATAGCAAGGCCAGAGCTAGTGTAGTCCTTTCCCTAGAGGTGGGCTCCCGCCTGGCCCCCAATATTCCCAAATTAATGCTTTTCTAGTCTCTTTTCATTTGTGTGCGGCCTTCTCCAGAATCCGAACCCTGACCCAGGAAGCCTGAACCACGCAGGACGTTAAAGGGGTTCCAACATCCCACGTGCATGCTTCCCATTACCACAGAAACACCCATTCTGTCTCCAGGTACTTCAGCCCTAAGAGTCTCAGCAGCTCTTAACCCAAATGAACACGTATGAAAATCGTTCATTTGTTCATTTTCTTAACAAATGGGATCTGAGGGACCCAAGAAGCCTCAACCCTGAGCCTGGTCCCTTGGAAACCCCTAATTTAGGGGAGATAAATCCAGACACCCGTGGGATCAGGGCTGGGCCAGAAGAAGGTACCAGGATATTGAAGCTGAGGCTTTGAAGGATGAATAGGAGTTCGCTAATGGCATGGAAAATAAGGCATATTCAAGGAATTGCAAACAGTATATTTTGCCGAAAAGTAGAATTTGGAGAGGGGGTGATTTCTGAGGCTAGGGGGTGTGTGGCCAGATTCTGTAAAGACCCTGAATGCCATGCTGAGAAGTGGGTCTGTTTCCCGGGGCGTGAGGGGAACCCATGGAGGGTGTGTGAGTGGAAAAGTCAGATTTAGATTCATTGTTGTGTGGCACCTCTTTGCTCTGAGTTGACCTTGGCAAGTTGCTTCACCTTGGGAGTCTGTTTCCCCACGAGGATTTGGGAATGCTGGACACCAGTCCCTTGCCATTGTGTATCAAAGGCCGTGGCTAACCTGCTCTGGGCTGTTTGCCCTCAATGCACTGGTAGGATTCCACACCAGAACCCACTTCCTCCAACAAAACAGCCATGTTTTCATTGGCCAAGAACCTCTTGGGGCTGCATCTGCCAGGGTGGGTCCTCTCAGGCACCTGCCTCCCCTGAATCCTCCCCGCCCCCAACTAGGAACTCTGCTCCCTCTCATTGGTTCAGCCATCCTAACCTCTTCACCGTTCCTTAACCACCCAGCTCAGCCCTGGGCACTGCCATTCCCGGGAAGCCCTGCCCTCCTGCTCTTGCCCTTGATCTTCAGACTCAGCCCAACATCACCTCCCTCCCAGTAGGCTGACCCTCCCAGCTAAAACACCACGCTCTGGCTTTGCTTCTCTCTGCAGCTCTCACTGTTGGACACATCTACTCACTTCTCTCCAGTCCATCTCCCCAGCCAGTCTGGACCCCAGATATGGGCCTGGGGTTTTATCCCAACAGCTGTGCCCCCACCTGATGCTCACTGGTGTTTGTTGCCAGGGGTAAAGATACAAATGACCCACAGGTTAGCCATTTCCATGGGCTTCATTTCTGCCCAATTCCACAGGAGGGGACAGCTGCCCTGGGGGGGGGGTGGCCTTGAAGAATGTGTTGGATTCGAGGGGCAGGACCAAGAGGCACTGTGTGTTCCCCACTCTAAATATCCCTCATGTGCTAATGAGCCCCGCATTCACAACACTGAAACGTCCAGGATGTTTTTAATGAGCAAGAAGTGCTGATTGTTAGGGAAGTGCTGAATATGAGTGACGATAAATATGCAGGAGGCAGCCAGGATGTACAATACATGACACAGTTGTAAAGCCACAATTAATAGCTGCAAGTTACGTTCACGATGCACCAATAAAGATTAATACTGTCACAATGAATAGGGACAAGCCACGGAACAGTCCCGAGGCACCAATACAGATAGTCACTAAATAGTGATGACTCATTGCATATACACAATACTAAATATTAATGAATTGTTGAGTATTAATCATGCACTAGGTGTAGAGAGAGGACTGACTACTCAGCGGCATTGGGGTCCCTATTGGTGACAGTGCTCTGGCCACACATCTGTGTACACCCTCCGAAAACAGCCCGGCCTGGTAAGGCTTCCAGCATGTGAGGTTCCAGGCAACTCGGTCCTCACCTTGTTTCTCCCTTTGGTCAGTCCCCAGCCCAGGGTATTTTTCCACTGATACTTAGAGAGTAGAAGGGAGAGGGAGAGCCAGAGAGAAACACCAAAGTGAGCGAGACACGTCGATCGGTTGCCTCCGGCACACGCCCTGACCAGGGCCCGGATGGAGCCTGCAACGGAGGAACGTGCCCTTGACCGGAATCGAACCCGGGCCCCTTCAGTCCACAGACCCACGCTCCATCCACTGAGCCAAACCAGCGAGGGCTCCTCCCCTTGTCGTCGTCGTCACGGTCATGGGGGAGGGGGGTTCAGAAAGGCAGGGCGGCCAGGATACATGGGGTGTGTGCAAAAGACACCAGGTGGCAAGGACCCCTGTGCTCACACCTCGGCGCCTGGACCTGCTCCCTCCTCACCCTGAGCTACTCAAGACCATGGGGACCTGCCTGACACTGACATGGGGCCTCAAGGTGACCCCAACAAGATGCTCCCACTTCCCAAACGAGGAAGCCACGGCTTGGAGGTGAGTCTTGGGTCCCTCTCCAGGTCCATCAGCCACATATGCGTTCCCCTCCCCACCCCGCTCCAGCTCCAGGGACCCACAGGCCTGAGTGCCTCCAGCTTCCAATCCAGGAAAATAACTGCTCCTGCCCCGCCTTGTCCAGACACTGGGAAGACGGGGTGGGGGCATGGGACATTTCTGGGCTGCTGAAAGAAGAGGTGAAGGGTGGGGGTGACAGAAGCATCTGGAAGAACCCTACTTGTGTGCCTTATGACCTATGACCTGGGAAAGGCTGGAGGACCAAGCAGTGGCCTTTACTCCAAGTGACTCACTTATGAAGTAGCAACAATGACAATATCATCATCAGCCACCACAATCACTGTACACGCATGACTGCTGTGTGCCCTGGTCCCGGGTCTGGGCACACGTGACAGAGACCTGCTGTGCTCACGGAGCTGATGTGCTAATGGGGGCAGCGAGGCAGTGAGCAACACAATTTTCTGGGGATTCAAGAATGAGAATGGGGGCACTTGCAGGAGAGGGTTTAACCCCTTGCCTGTGGACGAGTCCCAGTGACTCTCACTGAGCCATCTACGGCCCCCAGGTCCCAGTTCCCAGGTGAGTGAACTGGGCACACACCTACCAGAGGTCACACAGAGGTCACACAGCCAACCGAGGGGGGGTTGGTGGGATTTGGACTCTGACCTGTGAGTCTGAGGGTAACCCCTCACCATTTTTTTTATCGGCTTGGCCTCTAGTAGTGATGGGCTGGTCCCTATTTACAAGGAGCATGAGTGGCTTTTGTAAACAAAAAAGGGGAAAAAAGAAGGAAGAAAAACCCCAGTAAAGATAATTCTTTAGAAAGGTGTGTCATGCAGACTCTGATTTAGTAAAACCGCATGTGCAGGTGGATTTATAGAAACATACCCTTCCGCTCCGAGGAACACCCCGGCAGGGTGACAAGTGGCCTTCAGACCTTCGCATTCTCTCCCTAGTCCCGGGCTGAACACGAGTGACTCACTGGGGAGCCGGTCCTCCCCTACAGCAAACTAACCTTCCCGGGAGGAGGCAGGAAGGAATCAGAGGCGGGACGGAGGTGCCTGATTAACGGCCAGCCCTGCCCCAGCTGAGCCTCAAAGGGCTTTTCTGGGCTGATTTCCTAGTTGGGGAAACGGCGATCTCCTGGTGCCTTCCTGTGGGACCCCCACACCTTCGTGTTGGTCAGGACCCTCCGCTGGTCCTGTGCGTAGAGCCCTGCTATCTTCACATGATTTGCTGTCACCCAGAGATCCATGTCACCAACAAGAACACAGTGAGCGGCCTAATCGGGATCAGAGGTCACACACCGGTGCGTGCGGCCTCTCCACCAGTGCTCACATGTCCTCACACCCACACGGAGAGGTCAGGATCTAGACCGAGGTCAAAGTCAATCCTGCCTTAACCACCACCGGCTGGGACCGCCTTCAGTGTGCTGTGTTGGTGGTGAGAGCTCCTCATCAGGGGGAGCGATCAAGCCCAGCCAGAGTCCCATCAGGAGGATGACAATGGCATCCTTCCGGTCCACGGGGGAGGGGGGGGGGCTTGTTGCTCGTGCTCCAACCTGGACCTTAGACTCGGTGGCAGAAAGTCCCCCCGGGGTCAGAAGTACCCCAATCAGAAAGCCTCTGCCTGCTCGACACCGTGCGCATCCTCCTGGAGCTGGGTCACCGCCCGCCTGACAGAGGAGAACCGAGTCACCTCTAGACACCCAGAGCAACCTGCCGGAACACACAGCGACGCACTGGCTGAGCAGAGATCTGAACCCCGGGGGAAGTCGTGCGCTGGGGTCCTCGGGTCCCAGCGCCTGGCATGGCAGGGGGCAATGGGAGAGGCTGGGGGTGGGCAGCAGTTCTCCCAGGGTCCGGGCCCCAGGTGCGCTTCCTGCACAAACCGCCCCATCAGTGCCCCAACAATCTCAACAACAAGCCGACCGTAATAGGAGCGGCCAGACATACAGTGCGGCCCCCCTCTCCCCCTTCAGATCCCGCCCCGTCCTGGGAGGAGGGCGGGGTGGGGGCTGGGGCTCAGGGATGCCAGAGTCCCAGGTGGCCTCGGTCTCCCGCTCCTCTTGGCATGGGGGGGTGGGGGGGACTTCCTGCCCGGCCAGGCCCCAGTAAGCCTTGGAAAAGCGGGGTTACATTAGGGATGAGTGAGGACGACGGGGGACAGGGGGGTTGAGACGGGGCAAGAGGATGGGCTCCAGGATCTCCTCGCAGGTTCACGGTCAACGCGCGCCGAGATCCGACCCCACGCACCTGCCCGAGTTCCTCCGGTGCCCCACTTCCCCCTCCCACCACGGGTCCGCCAGCTCCGGGGAAAGCCCGCACTCACCCCGGACCAGACAGCCTCCGACCCCGCTCCTCTCGCCGGCGGCCAGGAGGAAGGCTCTCTCTCACCTGGGCGTGCGCTCCGGGCCTCCCTCCCCCGCACACCCTCCCAGCCCCTCCTCGCCCTCCGCCGAGCCCAGTTTCCCGGTGGCCCCGTCGGGACGGCCCTGCCGCCTTCCTCCTTCCCTCCCCGGCCCCGCCCCTTCCCTTCCCTTCTGCGGCCGCAGTTTCCCGCGCCGACCTTCCCAGTCGGGGTCCCCGCCTCCGCCCCGGCCCCCAGGGCTCAAGGTCCTACCGAGTCCGATCCGCACCTGGCGCCGAGCTCCCCGCCGCTGGCGGTGTGCGAGCCGCGCCTCTCCGGCCCCGGCCCGGCCCGGCCCGGCCCGGCCAGCGCTGGTCCCTCGTGTGCCCGGTGAAGAAGGGATCGAAACGGGGCAGGAGGCGGCCCGCACCCAGTGGCTCTTCAGTCTTTGTCAGCGGTTGGAAAGTTGCGAACCCTAAAATCTGAGACCCCAGACACCAGGGGCTACAGGCTAGCGTTCGGAGAGACGCCGGGAGTTGCAAGCCCAATTGGAAGCTTCTTGGGGTTGGGGCTAGTGAAGATTCGAAAACTCCTCACTCCACCCCGGGGCTGTGCCTGTCTGAGTCTCTACAAGTTTCTCATCTTGACGGGCTGAGGCCGGGAGAGCTGGGCCCACAGGTCCAACGCTGCATTCAGGGCGGAGGAAGTGGGTTCTGCACACAACCAGCCTGCAGGGCCCCAGGAAACGAGGCAGCCCCAGGAAATGGAGGCTTGCCTGGCCCCCCTTCCCCGCCTCCCTCCCCCGGCCCCCATCTAGAATGTCTCCAAAGATCCCAGGGCAGATTCTGACGCTGAAGGGCCCAATCTGGGCTATTGTTATCGTATTGATAGTGTTATCATATCAGCCATTACACTCCTAGGTAGCCACTCCTGGGTGTTCACACCAACCCTGGCACGCGCCAGCTCGTAGCAGCGCCCGTCACGATCACCAAAAGGTGAAAACAACCCACATGTCCACCAGCTAGGGAAGGATGAACAACGCGCAGCTCACACACAGTGGCTATTGCTCAGCCATCAGGAGGACTGAAGCAGGGACACAGGCTACAATGTGGACGAACCTCAAAAACATGCCGAGTGAGGGAAGCCAGACACTAAAGGCCACATGTGTGATGACTTCATTTGTATGAAATGCCCAGGACGGGCAACTCCATGGAGATAGAAAGCCAGATGAGTGGGTGCCAGGGATAGGGGAGGGTCAATAGGGAGTGACTGCTCCTGGGCTTGGGGGTCTTCTTTGAGGGTGATGGAATGTTCTGGAACTAGAGGTTGTCCACTGAAAAAATAATATCGACTAGTTGTTTTGTTTCCAAAGGATTGGTTTGGAAAAAAGAAAGGGCTGCAAAGTGCATGCAGGTGTGGCAAGCTGAGTACACCTGGCCTGTGGGCCAAGAGTCCGTATATACGGGAAAGGAAGTTGAGAGAGGGGCGAGTTACAACCATAAAGTTTATCCTCTCTCTCTTCTTCGCCCTTCTTCTCTGAAATCAATTAAAAAAAAAAAATCCTAGCCCTAACCGGTTTGGCTCAGTGGACAGAATGCCGGTCTGCGGACTGAAGGGTCCCAGGTTCGATTCCAGTCAGGGGCGTGTACCTTGGTTGTGGGCATATCTCCAGTGGAGGGTGTGCAGGAGGCAGCTGATCGATGTTTCCAACCCTCTATCTCTCTCCCTTCCTCTCTGAAAAAAAAAAAAAATCAATCAAATATATTTTTTTTAAAAGAATAATAAAACAACCGTTCTAGTTAGTTTTTAACAAGGTGGTGGTGGCAACACTGTGAATGTGCTAAATGCCACTAAACGGTTCACTGTAAATGATTAATTTTTTATGGGAATTTCACCTTAATTTTTTTTAAAAAGCCCCAACTAGGCCACTCACCAACTGAGGTGGCCTCTGGCAAGTGACCTAGCCACTTTGTTCTCTCTTCCCCCCCCCCCCACCCCGTGAGAGGTTTTGGGCCTCCCAGGGAGGGGGAACCGGGGTGTCATACAAGGCCAACCTACCCGCCCTGGGTTGGCAAGTCAAACAGGCGTCCCGCCCTCCTTCCAGATCTGGATGGCCAGGGAGTGGAAAGGCCACACTTGAAAAATGCCTTCTGTTTTATTTATTTAATCTTTATTGATTTCAGAGAGGAAGGGAGAGGGAGGGAGAGGTAGACACATCAGCGCTGAGAGAATCATGCACCAGCTGCCTCCTGCACACCTCACATGGGCTCGAGTCCGCGGCCCAGGCACGTGCTCTGACCCGAATCGAACCGTGACCTCCTGGTTCATAGGTCAAAGCTCAACCACATCATTGATGTTTCTCTTTCTTGCCCTCTCCCTTCCTCTCTAAAATCAACAAAATACATTTTTATTAAAAAAATAAGTCAGACTCAAACATCTGATTCTATGGGTGTTTCCCCTCCATCCTAAGACTTTGCACACACTGTGTGCAAAGACTGCAGGACAATGCTCTAACCACTGAGCCAAAACATACGGCTGCCTGATGTTTCAAGAGGCCTAACCTCACATGTGACCCAAAGAAAGTAATTACAGCCACCAGGGGGTGACGATGAGCAGTGTCCCCTCATGCGGGGGGGGGGGGGGGGGGGGGGGCTGTGGCATGGACACAGCACACCAACCCCTCAGCCACATAGGACCAGCAAAGAGACCATTTTGTAGGCACTGAGGCGACCGAGAGTACACACATTACTCCCAACTAGAGGATTTCCCCCCACGTCCCAGATGAGGAAACTGAGGCACAGCCAAACCCCCTTCTCTCTTTGGAAGACAGGGTGGGAGGGTCAGAGACCACAGGCCAAACCCCACCTCCTGCTTCCTGAGCTCCACCTGGCCTGGCTTGGTCCCTGGGATCTGCACAGCCTCAAGGTCAGGTGCGCTGGGTCCTCACAGGTCGATCAGGACCCAGGACTTTCCACTGAGCTCAGATCTGCTCCCCACCAAAGTGTGCTGGTTACCATGTCTGTCCTGGCCCCAATCAGGCTGCTTCTTGCCCACCCGCTGGCACTGTTGGGGTGCTTTCTCTGCACCAGGGTCTTGTCAAAGGGTGCGACCGCCCCTCAGCCACCCAGATGAGGAAACTGAGGCACAGGGAGGTCAAGTCACTTGCAGACTCTAAACCTAGGCTCAGAGCTGCATGGCTTCCGAGAGCTTTCTCCTGCTCACTGTTGGGTCCTTACTGCCTGACATACAGGATACTCAGTTGATATTCACAGATTGACTAATTGCTTTCACATGGAACTCACAACTCTGTATCTCTCTGCCTGGGGTTTCCATCCCCATCTTGCAAACTCCTACTCATACCTCAAAGCCCTATTTAGACTATCCCATCCTTAGGAAGTCTTCCTGACACCCCTACTCTAGTCTATGTTCCTCTCGTCCTCATTCCTCCCACCAGCCCAGCTCTGAGTCCATGGAACTGGAGGTGCCCATGGGGCTGGGGTGTCCATGTTTGGCTTTTTTCTGCCCTAGTATCACTCAACACAGGCTAAGTGGGAGCAAGCAGGTGGGTGGGTGATGGGGAACATTAGGGATGTTAGATCTCCCCCACACATCTGTCTTCTCGTCATCTCCTCTCTGGTGATGGAAAGGAAACTTCTAGGAGCAGGGAAATTATTTTATTAGAAAATAAAGTGTTTATTCAAAGAACATTAAAAGTCCAAGGACCTGCTGGGAGCTGGTATGAGCGGAAGTGAATCTCAGGCTCAGCCAGGCTGGGCCTGGGGCTCCTCTCCACAAAGTCGGGGCCTCGGAGGAGGCCAGGTGGGACCCCAGGGTCCGGCAGGCAGGCAGAGAGCAGTCATCAAGCACCAGTACTCTGCAGAGCGGGGGGCCGATGGGCCAGTCAGCCTCCTGGGCTCAGCAGCTCACCAGGTACATCCCTGTGGGGGTGGAGTCGTGAATGGGAGGAGGGTCGCTTGTCCCTACCCTGGGATCCCCCAGTCCTTCTCAAAATACCCCTTAACTCACTGCCCCATGGACCCCAGCAGCCCCCTGTGGGGGCAGGAGAACAGGGTGGGGGTGCTGGTGCAGTGCTGTTTCTGGCTGCGAGCCCTGGATCCTTGCAAGAACACCCACCCCCCAGGGGATGGCCCAGACACATTCATCTTCCTTCTTGACCCCTCCCACTGGGACCCCTCCCTGTCTGACACCCCACACTGGGTGTCCAGACCTGACACCCGCCTATCCTTCCCCAATACCTAAAATGCCTCCCCCGCCCCTGCCTTCTGGCAGAAGCAGTGGGCGGGGCTTGGCCTCAGCAGGGACCTGGCTCCCAGGAAGGTGGGGGCAGTACAGTCGGTACGGTACGTACCTGTGGCGAACCTTCTCTTTACCAGCGACATGCGGTAGCCACTGCCCACCAGCTCCAGGTCCACGCCGGACAGAGTGGCCCCTTCGCTGGTGAACTGAGCGGCCACGGGGCTGGGCGTGCTGGGCCCTGAGCACGGCTCCCAGCTGGCAGACAGGCGGCCAGAGCCTGGGGAGGCCGGAGGTCAGCTGTGTCCCATCCCTGGCCCCAGGCCCACTGTGACCCAGACTCTTCCTTGGCCCTGCTCTGATCTGTGGCCTCTCTCCCCCTCTGACCTCCTCTTGTGCCCCTGCACCCGCTTTCTTTGGCTCCCCAGGCTGTGTGGTCTGTAAAGCGGTCCTGCCTCAGGGCCTTTGACTCCCAGGATGCCTCTCCTTCAGCTTTGTCAAGCCCTTCCAGCCTGGCCCCACTTCCCTATCACACGCACATCCCCGATTCTCCCCAGCTTAAACAAGTCCCCCCTCCTGAGACCCCTGTGTCCTGACGTACAACCACAACTCACCCCCCGCCGCGGACACATCTGGAAGCTTCCACAGGAACCGCTTCTCCTCCACGTTCCTGGCATCAAGAGAAGCGTGGTCAGGTCCACCCCAGAGAGAACACTTGGAACCCAGCGTCCCAGCTCAGTTTCCTCTCAGCCGTGTGACCGGAGCGAGCCAGGTCCCCTCCGTTTCCCCATCTCTGAAGGGGGGGGGATGTGGAGCGGCTGGTCCCGAGGGCCCACAGCCTTGGTCCTGTGAGTCTGTCTTTTTCATAACGGGTTCTGTCCTTTATACAAAACTCAGGCCATATTGGAGCTGGACCCAAACCCTGATGTGATCTTAGATAAGCCATTTGGCCTCCGTTGCCTCAGTTCCCCCATAAACAGGGATGATGGCAGTCTGACCCGGAGGGATTGCTAGGAGCCTTCAGCCCATCAGTGCGTGCTGAGCCCACGGAACACACCTGACCCGGAGGAAGCTCTCGGTGTCAGAGGTCATCGCTGTCTGGTGACAGCACCCTCAGCTGTAAGCAGTTCGAGCTCACACTGACCAGTCAGGTCCAGGGTGGGCCCTTTCGTTGCTTCATCAAAGGGGAAGGTTGGGGGGCTCGGGGGCACCGCTGAGCCTCTCTCGGCCTCCCCCATGCCCTCACCAGGTGGCAGCTGGCTGCAGGCAGACATTGGTCACAGGCTCCCCCACGGGCAGCAGGATCTGGACATTGGTGAGCGGCGTGGGCACAGTCGTGGCGCCGGGCCGGTAGCTGTACTCCACCGAGACCTGAGTGAGGGTCGCCTCACACTGCCAGCGGGCGCTCAGCTGCAGAGGCACTGCCTGGGGCCCCGGGCGGGAGAACTAGAGAGAGAGAGGACAGAGCGTGGGCATCCTGTCCCGTCACACTGGGCACTGCCACCAGCTTCGGTCTGTACTGCACACGCCACCATAGAGAGAGACCCTTTCCTGGGGACTTTGCAGACAGGAGTCTGCATTACACCATACGTCCAGCAGAGGGCAGGAGAGGGCCTCATCCTAATAAAGTCTGTGGACAGGCCCCAGAGCAGGGGCCGGGGAGGGGCCCTTTAATTTGCATAATGACACTGTCTGCACTGCAGAGGCCTGGCTCCCTACAGTGCGCATCTGGCCACCATTTACCCTCTGGCCTCCCTATGCTCCCACCATGCCTTCCCTGCTCCCTCTGCCCTCCCCGTTTCCCCGTATCCCCCATCCCGCACCCTCTGCCCATCCCGTCCACCCAGTCCACCTGGTACCGCAGCAGCACCACATTGTAGTAGGAGGCGGCGGGGTTCTGCTCTGCCTGGCGCTGCAGGGCCTCTGTCAGGGCTGTCATGTTGAGCCAGAAGTCTTTGGTCTCGGGGTCGCTCTGGGAGGGGTCACTGCAGAGACCCGGAACAATCACCCCCACCCTCGGAAGAAGCCTTCTCAGGGTTCCCAGCACCCCACCCACCCCAAAGGCTTCCTAAAGATGCTGATTTCCCAGGTCAACTTGGCCCAGCAAAGCGCGTTTACGGGGGTGGAAGGGGGGGAGTGGATTGACCGTGGGGTGGGGTGGGGAGGAGGGGGGGAATCAAAGGAGGACAGAAAGTGAGGTCCAGAGAGAGGGAGGGACTTGCCCAGGGACGCACATTCTGGGAGGCAGAGGAGGCATTTGCGGCTGGGGCGCTCCCGGCCCCACTAGCCTCTGGGACCCCTGTTCCTGCCTCCCTCCTCCCAACAGAACCTGAAGAGCAGGTCGGCGTTGGGCTGGAAGTGCTCGATGGGGGCTGTGTGAACCAGGCGGAAGCTGAGGACCGGCGGGGGTGGGGTCCCGCTGAACACGCGCACAATGCCAGCCGGGAAGGTCATGGTCAGCTCCCCGGTTACTCGAGCCAGGCAGCTGGGTGAGAGATGAAGGGCCTGGGCTTTGGCTCAGGGCTCCGAGGGCCCCTCATTCCCCCATCTCCTGGGGCTCCCTGAGTCCCCCCACCTGGACCCTGAGCACACCCAGCATCCTTACCCCCAACCTCCTCCCAGGGGTCCCTGGCCCCAGGAAGAATGCACACAGGGCCAAGGAGGCAGGAACACCTCTTTCCCTCCTCTTTTCCCTAGGCCCATGGTCGGCAAACTGCGGTTCGAGAGCCACACGCGGCTCTTTGGCCCCTTGAGTGTGGCTCTTCCACAAAATACCAGGGCCTGGGCGAGTCTATTTTGAAGAAGTGGCGTTAGAAGAAGTTTAGAAAATTTGGCTCTCAGAAGAAATGTCAATCGTTGTAACTGTTGCTATTTGGTTCTGTTGACTAACGAGTTTGCCGACCCCTGGGCTAGGCCACCAGGAAGCTCACACAAAAACTGCGTTTTATAATTGTCCGCGTGCTGGGTTTGGGTTTAATGCTCTCTTCCTCTCTCTGGCTGGGCTCGAAGTTCTTTTCTTCCGGACACCACCCCATGACCCTTGGTCCCTCGATTCACCCTTCACCCCCCTCCTCCTCGGCTGGCCTGGGGGTTCCTCCCTCAGGCTGAGCCCACAGCAGCCTCAGAGGAGGTCCCTGCACAGCGGCAGCAACAATGCCTCGCCCTTTCCAACGCCCTCTGTCGCTCCCCCTGCCCTTAAGGAGGGGCGGGGGGGGGGGGCTCAGCTCGATGGGTAGGGCCCCTCCGGGGTAAAGCGGTCACGAAACACACCTGAGGCCGTCCCTGCTAGAACCCGGACACACAGCCCCGAGAGCCCCGTTTGCCCCCCACTGCCCACACTCTCCCCGGCACCGCACACCTGGGGCTGTGGCCGCGGAAGAAGGCGTGGACATACTCGGTGAAGACGGTGGCCACGGGCAGGGCATCCTGGGAGCCCAGGACCACGGGGCTTGGGCCCCGGGAGATGCCTGGGTTGTGGGGAGAGAATGGAGGGCAGACAGAGAGCGTGAGGCCAGGTTCAGGCTCCTGGACCTGCCCTCTGCCAGTGGGGTCTCCATGGCACCACAGCCCCCGCCCGGCCGAGAAGGCGAAGCCCACAGCCCGCAGGTACCGTGTCCCGTCTGGGAGGAGACGCTGGCGCGCTCGGGGGCGGCGCTGGGGACCGAGGAGCCCAGCGGGGAGGAGCTCAGAGGATGAGACTGGAAGGGAAGGGGACAGGCTGGGCTGTGGACCCCCCGGAGCAGTGTCCTGATGCTGACCCGGGGGGCCCAGCCCCGCGCCGGCCACGCCCCCTCGGCCTACCAGGTCCCCGTTGCTGCTCACGAGGGGGCAGGACACCATCCGGAAGCGGGGCCTCCGGGCCGGGGCTGCCAGGCCCTCGGTGGCCGGGGGGTCAGCAGGTGCGGGCACTGGGTCTGGGGAGCGCGGGCGAGAAAGACACAGCTGAGAGGCTGCCCGGGCCTCTCGGGCCCCCAGGGGAGCCCTCAGTCAAACACTGGGAGTCAGACTGATTGTGGGGAGACCCCTGGATGGCCTGAAGCCCGGGGGCTTCGGAGCAGGTGCCCGAGAGGACTGCAGACCATCCACAGCCCCAGCCTGATTAGAGGGGAGCTCCCTGCCCCGGGGCCTGGATGCTCCGAGGCAGGCACATGGGGGCGGGGGGTGGAAGAGGGCTCTTCTCTACCTTCAGCAATTCCATGGCTGGCCTCCTGCTGAGAGGGTAGCAGTGGCTTCCTACCCTGCCCCCCCCCCCCCATCCGAGTCTCACCTTCCAAGTTAACTCGCTGTGGTGTCCCGCCCTGGGTCCCCTCGCTATCCTGCCTCCCAGCAGCCCACACACCTCCCCTCCCACCCTCCCCAGGCCGTGGTCCACTCCCTCCAGGCTGCGGGAGGTTTGGGGGGGGTGCCACCCTCTGTGCGGCAGGGTGTTGGACAGCACCCCTGGCCCTGGTTGTCCCCTCCCCCAGCGGTGACAGTGAACATCAGTGCTGATGGAGCTGAGTGCGCCCTGGGGGCGCAGCTGGCTGGCTGAGAACCCTTCTACCCTGAAGCTCTGACAACTCAGCGTATCTACACTCACTCCCCAGGCCCTCCCGTGAAGCGGCTCCAACCGGGATCTTTCTCTAACCATGGCCTCTGCCTGGCACTCCGTTACCACTGCTGGGGACCTCACGTGGTCACAGCCCTTTCTCTAAATGCCAAGGGGACTCCACTCTCCTAGTGTGACCTGCAGGTACCCACTCCTGTCTGCTCTCCTCCCTCCCCTAGCCCTGCCTCAGCTCAGCCTTGGACCCTTTCCGTTCCTCTCCTGCCCCCGGTGCCTCCCCGTGCCTGAGCCCTTCTCCACCCCCCCCCCAACTCCCTGTCATCACTCTGTTCTGGCCACACCAGCCTCCCCACTGTTCCTCGAGGGTTCCTTGAGGGTTCCTCAAGCCCTCTCCCCCCTCATTGCTCTGCGTAGGCTATAACCTCTGCTGGGAACCCCTTCCCCACATCCATACGGCTCCACCTCCACTCCACCATGTCACAGCCCAGATGTCCCTCTCGGAGAGGCCCCTACCCTTGGGAGCCCTCCCCTGCCTCCTCCTGCCTTGTGAACTGCCCATCTCATTGTTGCCCTTGCAAGGTGAGGTGTCCGCCAGCCTCCCTCAGCTCTGTCCCCAGCACCCGGCACCACCGATCGCAGTAGGTGCTCCATCCTCCCCACAGCTCCCCGCCGCGGGACTCACCGCCGCCAGCCCCAGCCTCCAGCCCCCCGGGGCCTGGGGATGCCGCCAGGGGCTGAGGTGAGTCTGCGGACAGCAGGGACCGTGTTCCCCTCGACTCAGGGGGCTGCGGCCTGCAGGTAGGGGGGCTCTGCGGGGTGCCTGGGCGGAGGACCCAGGAATCTGGGAAGGGGCCGGGTGCTGCGTGGGAGGGTGAGTCCAGGCCGGAGTCTTCCACGTTCTCCGGTGACGAGGAGGAGAAAGGCGAGGGGCTGGAGGTGAAGCCGAGGCTGCTGGAGCCTGGGGAGACAGGGCGACTAGCTCCGGGCCCTGCCCACGCAGGGGTCTGGCCGTTCAAAGCCGGTGCTCGCACCCCACCGGGCCCTGCCGCTGGTCACTTCTCTCTCCACTGCCGCCTCACCCACCCTCCCACTGCCGCCCCCACTACCCAGAGGCTTCACCTCTCTCTTCCGGCCCATGCTGTGGCCCGCCCACCCCACCCTGCCCTGGCCCCACAAAGCACCCCAGCACCGCCCTCTTGCCCACGGAGCCACCTACGCGGGCAATGGCTCCAGCCTCCCCCCCCCCCCCCGCCCTGCCGGCCCATCCATGGTCCAGAGGAAGCCCTCACCCCCTCACCTGTAAAATCTTCATGGTCAAAGGCTGACTCTAGGGGTGGCCCAAAGAGGTTCTTGGAAACCTGCTCATCTGATTGCAGCTTCTCTGTACAGCTGGGGACCACACGGACAAGGGGGCTGGTCTGTTGTGTCCGTGCCTCCGTTCACCCCAGGGCCTTTGCACATGCTGCTCAGTTTGGCCTCCGTCCTCTCAGGTCTCCCTGTGGCCACGCCTGCTTCTCCTCAGGGCTCGGCTCAAAGTCGTCCTCCCCGTAACCCCAGGGCCTTCCTCCAGCCCAGCTGGAGCCGTCACTTCTCTCTCCCATCGCATCACCGGCTTTGGCTTTGCCAGGACACTCAGAAGTAGTGACTACCCTCTAAGTTTTTGTTAGCCCTAAAACCCAGCCGCTAGCATGTGGCTCCGAGAAGGAGGGCCTGTCTTGCTCATATATCCTCAGAACCCAAGATGGCAGGAGGACACAGCAGGCAGTCAATAAATAAATGATCACAAAATGAACCACTAAGTGGTCTCTCAAAATACAGCTCAGCCTCAACGCCCTGCCCGGATGAGAGAAGGGGACGCAGAGACACAGGGAGGGAGCCGGGGAGGTAGACAGACATGATGGGGGTGGCCCCACCTGCCCGACGTCCCCCCCCATGGAACTCACCTGCTGGCCCTCGGGGCAGACCGAGGCCTCTGTGGCTTCCCAGCAGCTTCCCCTACAAGAGACGGGCCTCTCTCTGAGCCTTCCAGGCACCCTGCCCGCAGGGCGCCCCCCTCCACAGACCAGGACACCAAGGCTCGGGGCTGTCTGGCCAGCTGGCCAGAGTGGCCAAACCCGGCAGAGAGGGCTTGGACTGAGCCATGCTGTCTCAGGTTTTGGCTTCTTTCCCAGAAACCCCCTTTGGGTCTCAGTTAATTCCCATAATGACCTCCTTTCGCGGAAGAGGAGACTGCGTGTCAGAGGGGTAAGCAACCTGCCCCGAGTCACACAGCAGAGCTGGGATTCAAACCCAACCAAACCCAGTCTTCGCTCCATGTTCTCCTCCCACCGCCCCCCCCCCCAAAAAAAAATCAAAGACCCCTGAATCCCGGCCGGTGTGGCTCGAGGCCCCAGGTTTGATTCCTGGTCAGGGCACACGCCCGGCTTACGGGCTCCATCCCCAGTACGGGGCGTGCAGGAGGCAGCCGGCCCGCGATTCTCTGCCATCACTGATGTTTCTCTCCCCCCCCCCCCCCAAACAATCCGTTAAAAACAGACTGAAGAGAGAGACTCCGGAGCAGGCGACTCACGCGAGGAATGGCGTTTCATGGTGCCCTGTGGACAGAGGGGTGGCGTTAGGCCAGGCCGGGGAGCAGCCAGCCCCCCCACCCCGGCCCCACCGGGCGCACCTCCCCGCCTCACCCCTGGGCCTGGAGGCAGGATGAGGCTGCCGGCCGTCGCCCTGAGCTGGGCGGCCGCGGCCTCGGGGCTGCAGGCGGGGGGCCGGGCCGGGGCCGGCTTGATGTGCACGTAGAACTTGCGGGGCTCCTCGTCGTCAAAGTCCGAGTCGCTGGACGAGAAGCGGGCGGGCTCCGCTGTGCGTGCGCCTCCGTCAAGGGCCCAAGCAGATGCCAACGCAGGGCTTCCACCCCTTCCTGTCCAAGCTCTCGGAGCCCTGGGGCGTTCTCTCTCACCACGGCCCCCCCCCCCCCCGGGCCCCGACACCAGGTCTTACCTCCTAGCCTTACCCCACCCAAGCCTTTGCACAGCGTGCCCTGCCCTGACGAGTGAACGCCTAGCCTATCCGCCTGTTAAGCCCCAACACTGGTACCCCCTCTTTCAGGAAGCCCTCTTGGATTCCCCTCCATTGTAACCCAGCCCCTCCTGCCTCCCTCTTGACCATCCCGGCCCCACAGGGCAGTGTCTTTGCTTGGTCCTCACTAGAGGATCCCCACAGGGCGTATGCCAAGGAGGTGGCCAACGGCAGTGAAATCACTGCGGGCAGAGCGTTCTCGTTGCTATGCCAACAACTGCCCCAAGAGGGCGCTAGGAGGATATTGTTCTGGGTCACATCAGGCCGGACCGTGAAACCTTCTTCATCCACTTCTGCACATGCCTGGGGGACAAGCGGTGGGTCAGGCTCTTCCCTTCTAATCCTCGACTTTCACCCTGCCCCCCATGCCCCCCGTTGCCCCCCATTCCCGCCGCTGCCCCTCTATGCTCCCCCCAGACCTAAAAACACCCCTGGTAGCACTCACCCGTGGATCAGGCTCCAGAGAATCTCTGCAGGTAAAAAAAGGCATTGATATCAGGCCTCCCCCATCTGCCCTGCCCTTGGCCCCCAACACTGGAAATGGCAACTGAGGGGTGGCCTGGATTGCCATAATGTCCTGAGCTGGCCCTGCAGGTGGGGGAATCCCGGGGCTCGCCTGGGGCGAGGGACAGTGAATATGGGGTTGGCAAAGCAAGGGGTGTTCTCAAACAGCGTGGAAGGGGGGAACCCTGGAGCTCGTTTGAAGGGTTTGTCTGAAACCATGGAACACAGGGGCCAGTCTTGGAAAGGAAGGGGTCCTGGGCTAGCCTGGGCAGGGGTAGAACAGGGCTAGTCAGGGACACTAGGCCCAGGGAAGGAGTGGGTGCTGGTGTGGGCAGGGAGACTCCCAGGCTCCTCTTGGCAGAGTGAGAATGGCTGGGATAGGCTAAGTGAGGAAATAGCAGGACTAACCTTGATCAAGGGAGGAATCCTGGAGCACCTGGGCAAGGCTAATCCTGGGTGCGCCTGGGCAGGCAGCCCCGGGCTAGCCTTGGCAGAAGGAAGACTTCTGGGCTAGGTTGGCAGGTAACACTGAGCTAGCCTGGGTCAGAGGGACCCCGCGCCTGGCCTGGAGTAAGAATGCCCCTGGGCTGCCCTGAACAGGGGACAGTCTGGCAGAGGTATCCCGGCTAGCCTGGGTGGGGGTGGGAGTGGGGTGCTTCCTCACACAGCTGCCGGTGGCTCCCGCTCCCGCCGGCTCAGTCCCGGGAGGCGAAAGGCCTTGGCTCCCCGCAGACGTTTCATTGCTGAGGGTAGAGGATGGGTGCAGCTGAGCCCGGGGGCCCTTCCCCATTCAGCTCTGCCCCCCTTTCCCACAGTCCAGCCTGGGCATCCAGGTCCAGACGTACTTGCCTTCCTGCAGGGCGGCTGCGCTGTACGCCTCAAAGTCCAAAGGCCCTAGACAGAGGGGTTGAGACACTCAGCAGAGGGGGGCCTGGCCTGAGGGGGCAGCAGGACGCCCTTGGCCACACAGGAACCAGTCCCAGAGCTGGCCATGGGGGAGAGGCCGAGGGACTGCTCCCACCTTGGGCCGGCTGGGGGAGGGGTGATGCCTGAGTTATTTCTATTCCAGCTTTTCTGGATGGAACGTGGGTGGGTCAGGGATGGACCACAAGTCTATGCAATGGGCTGGGCTGCAAGTGCCAGGCAGAGGAGCTGGGGCGCTCCTAAGGGAGATGGGGGACCAGGAGAGTGTATGAAAGGGAGATGGGGGGTCAGGGAGAGTGTGGAAAGGGGGATGGGGGGCCAGGAGCGTGTGGAAAGGGGGATGGGGGGCCAGGGGAGGGTGGAAAGGGGGATGGGGGCCAGGGAGAGTGTGGAAAGGGATATGGGGGCCAGGAGAGTGTGGAAAGGGATATGGGGGCCAGGAGAGTGTGTGAAAGGGGGATGGGGGCCAGGAGAGTGTGGAAAGGGGGATGGGGGCCAGGGAGAGTGTGGAAAGGGGGATGGGGGCCAGGAGAGTGTGGAAAGGGGGATGGGGGCCAGGGAGAGTGTGGAAAGGGAGATGGGGCCAGGAGAGTGTGGAAAGGGGGATGGGGGCCAGGAGAGTGTGGAAAGGGGGATGGGGGCCAGGGAGAGTGTGTGAAAGGGGGATGGGGCCAGGAGAGTGTGGAAAGGGAGATGGGGGCCAGGGAGAGTGTGGAAAGGGGGATGGGGGACCAGGGAGAGTGTGGAAAGGGAGATGGGGCCAGGAGAGTGTGGAAAGGGGGATGGGGGACCAGGGAGAGTGTGGAAAGGGGGATGGGGGCCAGGAGAGTGTGGAAAGGGGGATGGGGGCCAGGGAGAGTGTGGAAAGGGAGATGGGGCCAGGAGAGTGTGGAAAGGGAGATGGGGGCCAGGGAGAGTGTGGAAAGGGGGATGGGGGCCAGGGGAGTGTGGAAAGGGGGATGGGGGACCAGGGAGTGTGGAAAGGGAGATGGGGTCCAGGAGAGTGTGGAAAGGGGGATGGAGGACCAGGGAGAGTGTGGAAAGGGGGATGGGGGCCAGGAGAGTGTGGAAAGGGAGATGGGGGCCAGGAGAGTGTGGAAAGGGGGATGGGGGCCAGGAGAGTGTGGAAAGGGGGATGGGGGACCAGGGAGAATGTGGAAAGGGGGATGGGGGCCAGGAGAGTGTGAAAGGGGGATGGGGACCAGGAGAGTGTGGAAAGGGAGATGGGGGACCAGGGAGAGTGTGGAAAGGGGGATGGGGGCCAGGAGAGTGTGAAAGGGGGATGGGGGCCAGGAGAGTGTGGAAAGGGGGATGGGGGACAGGAGAGTGTGGAAAGGGGGATAGGGGCCAGGAGAGTGTGGAAAGAGGGATGGGGGCCAGGAGAGTGTGGAAAGGGAGATGGGGGGCCAGGGAGAGTGTGGAAAGGGGGATGGGGGCCAGGGGAGTGTGGAAAGGGAGATGGGGGACAGGAGAGTGTGGAAAGGGGGATGGGGGCCAGGAGAGTGTGGAAAGGGGGATGGGGGCCAGGAGAGTGTGGAAATGGAGATGGGGGGCCAGGGAGAGTGTGGAAATGGAGATGGGGGCCAGGGAGAGTGTGGAAAGGGGGATGGGGGCCAGGGGAGTGTGGAAACGGAGATGGGGTCCAGGAGAGTGTGGAAAGGGAGATGGGGGCCAGGAGAGTGTGGAAACGGAGATGGGGTCCAGGAGAGTGTGGAAAGGGAGATGGGGGCCAGGAGAGTGTGGAAAGGGGGATGGGGGCCAGGGAGAGTGTGGAAAGGGAGATGGGGACCAGGGAGAGTGTGGAAAGGGAGATGGGGGCCAGGGAGAGTGTGGAAAGGGGGATGGGGGCCAGGGAGAGTGTGGAAAGGGGGATGGGGGCCAGGAGAGTGTGGAAAGGGGGATGGGGGGCCAGGGAGAGTGTGGAAAGGGGGATGGGGGCCAGGGAGAGTGTGGAAAGGGGGATGGGGGCCAGGGAGAGTGTGGAAAGGGAGATGGGGGACCAGGGAGAGTGTGGAAAGGGACATGGGGGCCAGGGAGAGTGTGAAAGGGGGATGGGGGACAGGAGAGTGTGGAAAGGGGGATGGGGGCCAGGGAGAGTGTGGAAAGGGGGATGGGGACAGGAGAGTGTGGAAAGGGGGATGGGGGACAGGAGAGTGTGGAAAGGGGGATGGGGGCCAGGGAGAGTGTGGAAAGGGGGATGGGGACCAGGGAGAGTGTGGAAAGGGGGATGGGGGACAGGAGAGTGTGGAAAGGGGGGTGGGGGCCAGAGAGAGTGTGGAAAGGGGGATCGGGACCAGAGAGAGTGTGGAAAGGGGGATGGGGGGCCAGGAGAGTGTGGAAAGGGGGATGGGGGACAGGAGAGTGTGGAAAGGGGGATGGGGGCCAGGGAGAGTGTGGAAAGGGGGATGGGGGACAGGAGAGTGTGGAAAGGGGGATGGGGACCAGGGAGAGTGTGGAAAGGGGGATGGGGGCCAGGAGAGTGTGGAAATGGAGATGGGGGGCCAGGGAGAGTGTGGAAAGGGGGATGGGGGCCAGGAGAGTGTGGAAAGGGAGATGGGGGACAGGAGAGTGTGGAAAGGGGGATGGGGGCCAGGAGAGTGTGGAAAGGGGGATGGGGGCCAGGAGAGTGTGGAAAGGGAGATGGGGACCAAGGAGAGTGTGGAAAGGGAGATGGGGACCAGGGAGAGTGTGGAAATGGAGATGGGGGGCCAGGGAGAGTGTGGAAAGGGGGATGGGGGGCCAGGGGAGTGTGGAAACGGAGATGGGGTCCAGGAGAGTGTGGAAAGGGGGATGGGGGACCAGGGAGAATGTGGAAAGGGGGATGGGGGCCAGGAGAGTGTGTTAAAGGGAGATGGGGCCAGGAGAGTGTGGAAAGGGAGATGGGGGACCAGGGAGAGTGTGGAAAGGGACATGGGGACCAGGGAGAATGTGGAAAGGGAGATGGGGACCAGGGAGAGTGTGGAAAGGGAGATGGGGGCCAGGAGAGTGTGGAAAGGGGGATGGGGGCCAGGGAGAGTGTGGAAAGGGAGATGGGGACCAGGGAGAGTGTGGAAAGGGAGATGGGGGCCAGGGAGAGTGTGGAAAGGGAGATGGGGGGCCAGGGAGAGTGTGGAAAGGGGGATGGGGGGCCAGGGAGAGTGTGGAAAGGGGGATGGGGGGCCAGGGAGAGTGTGGAAAGGGAGATGGGGGGCCAGGGAGAGTGTGGAAAGGGGGATGGGGGGCCAGGGAGAGTGTGGAAAGGGGGATGGGGGGCCAGGGAGAGTGTGGAAAGGGGGATGGGGGCCAGGGAGAGTGTGGAAAGGGAGATGGGGACCAGGGAGAGTGTGGAAAGGGAGATGGGGACCAGGAGAGTGTGGAAAGGGAGATGGGGACCAGGGAGAGTGTGGAAAGGGAGATGGGGGACCAGGGAGAGTGTGGAAAGGGAGATGGGGGTCAGGAGAGTGTGTGAAAGGGGGATGGGGACCAGGGAGAGTGTGAGCAGGAGCAGGGCATGATTCACCTGGGGCCAGTGAAGGGTAGAGCAGGGCCTACACAAGGAGGGGTGCCTGTGTGGCTGGGAGGGAGAAAGGACGGGCCTTAGTGCTGGACTAGACCTGGGACAGACTGCGCACGCGCATTTATTGAATTCCTCCCGTGTGCCTGGCTTATCCTTCGCCTATTACCCCCATCAAAGTGCTGAACATTCGCACCCCTCCGTGGGGAGCAGTATCATCTCACTTTACAGAGGAAGAAACAGAGGCTTAGAGAAGTGGAGACCCACATCCCAGTTCGCACAGCAGCTGTGCAGCAGACTCCAACCCACGTCTGGCCCCAAACGCTTGCTCCCCACTTTCCCCGACCCTGCATCCGGGCAGTGTCAGATTGGCCTTTTTTAACAGCTCGTACAGCCTCCCTCGGCCCTTGGGGTAACGTTTGAACGAGGAGTCAAATCCTCTTCCTCTGTGGCTGCAGAGTTGGACTTGTCAGCAGCCCGTCTTTCTGATGAGGAAGCTGAGACCCAGGGACGTCTCCTGCCTCCTGAGCCCCGTTCTCCCCTGCAGCCGGACCCCCGGTGCCCGACTCACCAGGCTTCTCGCGGCCCGTGCCCTTGCTTTCCGCAAACTTCCTCAGCAGCATTTCCACGCTGATGTTCTCTATGTTTTGCTTAAACTCCTCGTGAACCTGGGCAGAGTGGGTGGGGTGTGTCCCGGGGCAGGGCCAGGGACCTCTTGTTCGGCACCCCACCCCACTTCCCCACCGGTGGCCCCACTCACCTGCCCGATCTGCACATGGGTGTCCTCCACCGAGTGGGCATAGGAGCCCAGCAGCGTCTTCATGTGGCGCAGGTGGGCCTCCTCCATGGTCTGGAAGTGCTGAGGCAGCGGGGGGGGGGGGGGGGGGGGACAGGAGGTGAAGGCCACCAGGAGTGGCATGTGACTCCGCCTGATCAGTCAGGGTATTTAGCCCCCTAAGCTCAGTGATGGGTTTGGGGAAGTGTCTGCCCTAGGTCTGGAACTATAAGAAAAGGACATTTTCTTATTCTGAGTCAATGAATTTGTGGGATGCGTGTGGAAGCTGCTGGTGGTCCCTTTGCTGAACACACATAACACACACATAACACACACACAACACACACACAACACACACATAGCACACACATAACACACACATAACACACACAACACAATACACACATAACACACACATAACACACACAACGCATATACACACAACACACACATACACACATACACATACACATAACACACACATACACTCACACACATAACACACATGCACGCACGCACACATACTCATACACATAACACACATGCACGCACACACATACACACACACAACACACACATACGCACACACACACAGCATACACATACATACACTCACACATACTCACACACACACACACATAACACACATACACATACACACATATAACACACACATAACACTCACACACGCATACACACTCACACACATGCACACACATAACATACGACACAACATACACATACACACATAACACACACACATAACACACGCACACACACACACACACACACACACTGACTTTTGAAATGAGAATAACATCAGCAACAACAACAGCTGACTGGCTGTAGCATTTGGTGGCCGTATCCCTGTGACTGAGGCTCTGGACTCGGAGGCCCAGGGCGGGGAGTGGGGTCTCTAAGGCACCGCCCCGTCTCACCAGAGCGGAGTCCAGCATCTTCTGCTCGAAGTCCGCGCGGGCGCAGTTGTACTTCTCCACGGAGCGCCGCAGGCTCTCTGCCGCCTTCTTGGTCTTGGTCTCTGCCTGGGAGGCACGGGGGGGGGAGGGGGCAGGGTTGGGCGAAGCCACTCAGGGAGCTCCCCCGACCGCTCCCCCAGCAGGCAGACTTCTCGGGGTGCCCAGGGCCTGGTGCCCACACTCAGGGTCAGTAACTACAGCTCTGTGATATGCTCTCTCCCCAGCGGGCGGCCCCCGCGCCTCAGCAGACACCCGGGACCTGCGGGCGTGGCCGTGGGGTGCACCTTGTCCATCTCCTTCTGGCTCGTGCTCTCCCTCCGCAGCCGCTCCTGGTCCATGCACCGGCTCAGGTAGTTCTCTCGGGACTTGGGCAGCAGCTGGCTGACGCCTGCGAGGACCTGCACGGCGTCCAGGGTGCCCCCTGCTTCCTCTTTCAACTGCGAGGGAGGGGAAGGGGAGCATGAGTGCCACCCGAAACCCATGGGTGCAGGACCTGAGCAGACCTCAGGTGCAGCCCAGGAAGCGCCCAGCTTCCCAAACATTGTGGGGTGCTCTGAGTATTATTTTAATACTAGAGTCCCGGTGCACAAAATTCGTGCACGGGGGGGGGGATGTCCCTTAGCCCAGCCTGCACCCTCTCCAATCTGAGACCCCTTGAGGGATGTCCGACTGCCCGTCTAGGACTGATCCTACTGGCAATTGGACATCCTTCTCACAATCCAGGACTGCTGGCTCCAAACTGCTCACCTGCCTGCCTCCTTGATTGCCCCTAACTGCTTCTGCTTGCCAGCCTGATCACCCCCTAACCACTACCCTGCCAGCTTAATTGATGTCTAACTACTCCTCTGCCAGCCTGTTTGCCCCCAACTTCCCTCTCTGCCAGCCTGGTCACCCCTAACTGCCCTCCCCTGCTGGCCTGATCACCCACAACTGCCCTTCCTTGCAGGGCCTGGAACCTCCCAACGGCCCTCCCCTGCTGGCCATCTTGTGGTGGCCACCTTGTGTCCACATGGGGGAGGATCTTTGACCACATGGGGGCAGCTTTCTTCTGTGTTGGAGTGATGGTCAATCTGTGTATTTCTCTTTTATTAGATAGGATAGAGGCCTGGTGCATGGGAGAGGCCAGCTGGTTTGCCCTGAAGAGTGTCCCAGATCAGGGTAGGGGTTCCCTTGGGGTGAGGGGCGACCTGGGAGAGGGGCCTGTGGAGGTTTGCAGGCCAGCCACACCGCTTAATGACACAAGTGGAGGCCCTGGTATCTAGGATTAATCTATGTCTACAACTGAAACTTTGTAGCCTGGAGCAGAGCCAAGCCTTCTGCTTGCTCTGAGGTAGCAGCCATTTCTGTTTGAAACTTTGTAGCCTAGAGTGGAGGCCTAGGCCAGCAATGGCAAGCGGAAACCTTGTCTTCCTCCATTGCTGGGGAAACCCAAGCCTCTGTTCTCTCCAGCTCAGTGGCTGCTGCCATTTCTGTATCTTTTATAACTGAAACTTTGTAACATTGAGTGGAGGCCTAGGCAGGCAACGACAGGCGGCTTGGCTTCCTCTGTTGCCAGGGAAACCCAAGCCTTCCTCCTGCTCTCAGTGGTGGCAGCCATCTTGGTTGGGGTTTATTTGCATAATCTGCTCCTGATTGGCTGGTGGGCGTGGCTGGTGGGCATGGCGAAGGCACCATCAAATTTGCATATTACTCTTTTATTAGCTAGGATAAAAATTGTAATGTTTAAAATAGGTAATATTTACACATCATTCAAAAAGTTTTAAGGGGTGAGCTCCCTAAAACCTCCCACACCCTGCCCGGGCTGAATAGCTCAGTTGGTGAGCGCATCATCCTGATACAGCAAGGCTGTGGGTCTGACCCCAGGTCAAGGCACATACAAGAACTAATGAATATATAAATAAGAGGAAAATAAATCGATATTTCTCTCTCTCTCTCTCTCTCTCTCTCTCTCTCTCTCCTTCTCCCTCTCTCCTTTCTATTCTGTCTCTAAAACATCAATAATAGCCCGGCTGGTGTGGCTCAGTGGTTGAGCACTGACCTATGAACCGGGAGGTCAGGGTTCAGTTCCCGGTCGGGGCACATGCCCGGGTTACAGGCTCCGTCCCCAATGCCTCCAGGAGGCAGCGGAGAGAGATCTGTGATTCTCATCATTGATGTTCCTGTCTCTAACTCCCTCTCCCTTCCTCTCTGAACGCAATAAAAATAAAATAGATATTAAAAAAATAAAAATAAATAATAAAACAAAAAACCTTCCACTCCCTGATAGCCGGCCTCCCAGGCCCCTGCCTGGGGTCCCCATTATTACCATCATTGCCTCCAGAATGACTCAGCACATGGACAAGGAGTATGCTTGTTTTCACCCATTTTTAAAACGACAAATTGCAGCCGTCTGTGCTGTTTATCCCACTGGTTGTTCACATCACAGTCCATTCCCAAGATTGTTCCACATCCGCCCACAGGGAGCTTCCTTGTCCCCGTTTTTTTAAAAAAATTGTGGTAAAATACACATAATATAAGAGTTTTTATATTAACTATTTATAAGTATACAGTATTGGGTACTACGACCAACTCCCCTTTGAACAGAGTTAGAAATGCAGATTTGGGCTGTAGATGCCGAGCACCTATGAATCATCAGGTGCTTCTCCTATTCTGGGATCCTGAGACCCTAAGGCTGGACGCTTTCAAGATTCTAGGTTTGGAAGCGTCCAGGCACGTCAGATAATAACCTCTGTGGGTTCTGGCCGTCTGGGTGAGAGGTTGGCAAGCTCTTTCCCTGAAGGCACAGGCAGTAGATGGGTTTGCCTGTCACAGACGCTCAACTCAGAAAAGGTCACAGACTATTGCACACAAGTGGGCCTGGGTGTGTGCCAATAAAACCCGATTTACTGGCACTGACACTGAGTGGCATTTCATTTTCACATTTCACAAAGTAGTCTTCCTCTCCGGATCCCACCACCACCATTTAAAAATGTAACAACCAGCTCTAACCGGTTTGGCTCAGTGGATAGAGCGTCGGCCTGCGGACTGAAAGGTCCCAGGTTCGATTCCAGTCAGGGGCATGTACCTTGGTTGCGGGCACATCCCCAGTAGCAGGTGTGCAGGAGGCAGCTGATCGATGTTTCTCTCTCATCAGTGTTTCTAACTCTCTATCCCTCTCCCTTCCTCTCTGTAAAAAATCAATAAAATATATTTTTAAAAATAAAAATAAAAGTGTAATAACCTTCCCGAGCTCGTTGGCTGGATCGGGCCCCAGGCTGCAGCGCGCAGACCTCTGCTCCAGGATTTTGGGTCTGACATGTCTGACAGTTCCCTGGTCTGCAGGGTCCTGGGTTCGAAATGTCAGAATTACCAGAACCCTCAGAGGCACAGTGGAGGCGGGAGGTTTGTAGGCCCAGAAGGCCTGGGCCCCTCTCAGCCGCAGGCGCCTCCCCCCCGCCACCCCGGGGCAGTGCCCACAGGCACACACCTTCTTGTGCATCTTGAGCTGCTCCTCGCTGTAGCGGAGCACGTCCTTGATGAGCTCCTGCAGCTTCCGGGTCAGCTCCAGGTGGCAGAGTGCCAGCTTGTCCGAGGAGACACGGAAGACTTCCCAGAGGGGGGCGAAGGTCCTGGAGAGGGGGACGGGCAGGGTCACACGCAGGGCCCAGCAGGCCCAACACCTCTGCGTCCCCTCAGGCAGTGTATCTGGCATTGGCTCAGGCACCTACTGTGTGTCAGGCCCTGCTAAGCATCAACACGTATTAATTCATTTAATCCCCACTGTAACCCTATAAGGCAGGCCTGTGACAGGTGGGGAAACTGAGGAATAGGAGGCTCCGTAACCCATGCGAGGCCCCACAGCAAAGGACCATCAGAGCTGGAATCTAAACTCAGGTCCTGAGGCCCAGAGTCCTCACTCCAGGCCCCACCTGATATCCAACGGCAGCTAAGACCCAGACAGCACCAACCAAGTTCACGGGGCCTCCCTACCTCAACAAAACCCCCTTCCGCTCCCCCTGCCTTCCCTCCCTCTGCTCCATGTCTGGCCCTGACAGAACATTTGCCCCACAGCAGCCACAGGGAGCTTTGCAAATGTCAGTGGGGCCACATCTCATCCTTGTTTAAAAGTCACCTGTGCGTCTAACCCCCATCCCATCTCCCCTCTCCCAGGCCCTGCAGCATCCTGCCTCTTTGCTCCTCCTGGAACACAGAGTGTGCGGCTGCGTCAGGCCCTCTACCCTGGTCGAGCGGCCGGCCTGGGTCTCTGTCCCCCAGACACCCCCAGGGCTGCCTCCTTCCCATGATTAAGGTCAGCTCATAGAACTGGAGGCCACCCCAGAGGTGCCCAGCCTCTCACACTCTCTCTCATTGCCTTCCTAGCACTCAGTCCCAGGAAAGGACCTGTCCGTGTTTGCAGTGAACATTTGTCTTGTCACACATCCTAGATGTACACGACATGAACATAGCCTGAAGGAAATTGAGGATTTTATCCGTCTTGGTGGCCACTGGGTTACTAGTGCCTCGAACAGTACCTGGCGCACAGTAGGTACACAGCAGACATGTGTAAAATGAGTGAACGAGACAGTGAATGAATGAATGATATACCTTCCTCTGTCCGATTAGCCCTATAAGTGAGGGGATGACTCCCTACCCCACACAACACACCTGTGAAAAGATGTCCACCGAAGGGAAGGCCCACCACCTCGGGGACCCCTACCCCACCCATGGCCCACTCACCCCACGGGGGTCCCGTTGCTGGCCAGCTTGGAAAGTTTTGCCATCGCTTTCGAGTAGGTCTCCTCGATTGTGGCCCTGGATAGGAGGACAGGGAAACACTAGGGGAGGTTCTGGGCGCTCATGGGAGATACCCTGTCCCACCCCCAAGCCTCAGTTTCCCTACCTCAAACATCGTAGCAGTAGCTCTTAGTGAGGACAGTACCAAGAAATTCATGGGAGAGGTTTTTATCCTTAAATAATACACTTTACAACAATAGTAGTAGTAATAGTAGTAGTAGCAACAGTAGCAGCAGCAGGTCAAAACATTTTGAGCACGTACTGAAAATGCTTTATAATACAAACGAGAAAAGCCATATAAACTTTAGATGGGTTTTCTCATTTAATTGCAGCAGGCAAATTCATATCTCCTTCTTCCCTTTTGGACAGACACCGCTAAAAGCCTACCTCATACCCACTCACATTTTATCTGTCCTAATAGAGCCTTAATTTTGTTTGGGGCAGCACCGAGCCCCGTTAAAACCAACTGCCCATGGGGGCATCGTATGTGGAGACCCACAGGGGTGGAAGGCCCACAGAAGAGAGTGGCCTCCATCCCGTATGGCAAGTGCCACTTGCCAGCCATGAAGAGAAATACTTGGTTCTAATCCTCTGAACTCTCCCCCGGACGTCACAGGCACTCACTACTGGGGGCCAGGGAGCTGCTTTGCAATCCGATTTGGTTGTGTTTTCTGGGATATTAACAGCAGAACACTTACATGCTGAAATGTGGACTATTTCACATCATGCGTTTTCTTTCCTCATGCTTAGAGCACAAGATTGGGTTTTCAAATTCCCCTTCCAGTAGGTCAGTGGTGGGCAAACTCATTAGTCAACAGAGCCAAATATCACCAGTCCAACGACTGAAATTTCTTTTGAGAGCCGAAAACCGACTCCTGCGCATGGGCCACGAAGTTTCAATCGCACCGCACGTGCGCGCCCGCACGGGGTATTTTGTGGAAGAGCCACACTCAAGGGGCCAAAGAGCCGCATGTGGCTCGCGAGCCACAGTTTGCTGACCACTGAGGTAGGTCGTAATGCCTTTTCAGGAGGCGTGAGAAACCTGGGGAAGGTTGTTTACAGAGACCACGGGGCTGAGAGTGTTGAGAAGACTCGTTTCAAGGGTCTTCCAGCGCGTTGGACCCTGGAGCCCACGGGGGTCTGGGCCTGGTGGGCGGGGCATGGGTGGCTGTGAGAGGAGGTGGGCGGGGCCACGCGGCAGGCAAGGCTGGGTGGCCGGTGGGGCAGGCCAAGCAGTAGGTGGGTGTGGGGCCTCACCTCTCCCGGATGAACTCTGCCAGCTCCTTGGTGGAGATGGGTCCCTGCTTCATGCTGTGGTACAGAACCTCAAAGCCGTGGTTTTTCTCGCCCTGCAAAAGAGTGGAAGTGGAGACGGAGAAAAGGATGCAGAAAAATATCAGTGTTGTCCAGCAACAGGGGCTTGAACACAGAACCCAACCAGCAGAAGTCCATCCCCTTGGCTCCAGGCGTTGGTTCATTCTCCTCCCCCGCTCCCCCCCCCCACACACACGCATTGGTGCATGGGCCTTAAATCGGCCTAAACAGAGAGAAGCTGGGGAGTTGTGTCCCATAGTTGAAAAAGATACATTCTCATTCTCATTCACTAGCTGCCTCTCTCTATTTCTGCTAGAGGTTTGGTGCACAAAATTTGTGCACTGGAGGGGGGGGGGTCCCTCAGTCCGGCCTGCACCCTCTTGCAGTCCAGGAGCCCTCCTGGGATGTCCACCTGCTGGGTTAGGCCTTGCCCACCCCCTACCCCCACAGGGAGCAGGCCTAACCCAGCAGGCGAACATCCCTCTCACAGTCCGGGACCTCTCATTCCTTACACCTTCCTCCCCTGTTCCCCCGCCTGCTCGCTGCTCCTTACTGCTTGGCTTGCTGCTCCTTAACACCGCTGCTCAGCTTTTGGCTGAGTAGTGCTCTCCCTGAGGGAGTGCACTGACCACCAGGGGCAGCTCCCGTATTGAGCGTCTCCCCCCTGGTGGTCAGTGCATGTCATAGCGTCTGGTCATTCTGCTCTTTGGTCGATTTGCATATTAGGCTTTTATTATATAAGATCTTTTTGTGGTTGTTTCTCCCTCTCTCTCCTTTTCTCTTTGAGCTTCTCTGCCTCCACCAGTCTCTTCTCCTCCTGCTTTTCCGTCTGCATGTTTCGGTAAACGAGGAATTATGTGGGCATGGGAAACATTGGAAGCCGAGTGGAAACCACGAACTTTGGGAAAAAGCTGAATCTGAGAGAATCCCAGTAACAAGCGTATTGAGTCGAGTTGGGGGACCAAACCAGTTCTGAAAGCCTCCCTGCCCCACAGCATTTCATTTTGTGAAGCAACGTGACCCCTGTCCTGCAAGCCACCGCAGCTAGTTTTCTTTCTCTTGGTCACGGGAACTCATCCTTGTCTGGGCCCCCAGAGAGGGCTGGGTCTGACACCTCTCCCAGCACCTAGCAGTGTCCAGTTAAGGATGGGACACAGTCAGGGCACTTGAGTTTGTTAAAGAAATGAACAAATGAGCAAAATTAAAGCAAACATTAACCAATGCCTCGAATCAGCAAAACCTAGAGCTATTCTTCTGCTTCCTGGTGTTGGTGGGGACAGAGCTCCCACCCGGTGCTCTGGTGCAGTGAACAAAACCCTTTCGTCCGAGGCCTGGGGTCACCACGGTGGGGGCGGCCAGGGCTGTGCTGGGGGGTCCGGACATCACTGTCCCTCTGTCGTGGACCCTCATTAAGATGGGGGCAGGGAGTCACCAACCTCCCATTTGAGGACGAACAGACACCAAGGCGACCAGGGTCCCCCAGCGCCCCAAGGCAGCCCTCGGTTTTGCTAATTCGTTTGCTTTAATTTTGCTCATGTTTCTTTTCCAAACACATTTGTGTTTAAAAGGGCAACTTTACCACTCTTCTAAGTGGACAGCCAGGTCTCCACGCCACCGTGAAGGGAACAGGGGAGAAAATAAGGCAGCAGCGATGTTTTTATGCTGCCAGACTCCGCACATGTAAGCACATCGTGTCTGAACTCCCAGCCATTCGTAAAAATGGGAGATCAGCTGGGGTCCAAGGAAACGGGGGACATTTTAGCACCAAATGGGGCCTTCTTATCCCGACAGAAAGAAGAGGCCCGTGGAGGGATCCGACGTTATTTCGCTGCCAACGCCAGTCACCGAAGCAACCCTTTGGCAGCATTTTGCAGGCCCTTCGTAAATGGTGTCCTCCGCCCGCCTCCGGAGTGCGGGGTTCACCTTCCTAGTTACCTGGGAGCTTGAAGACAGAAGTCACTATCACATGATCCCTCTTGCTGCACAAATGGAGAAACTGAAGCCAAGACTGGGGCAGACCCAGGACAGGCTCAAGCCCAAATCTCAGCCGCTGCTCATTCTAGATTCACTGATGGCTCCCTGGGACCCAGCAGCGGCTGTGTCCAAAGCCCTTGGCCTGGAATTGCCTTTCCAAACTCATCGCTCAGCCTCCTCTCGGCCTCGCCCTCCAAACACAGACAATGCGAAGATAGGCTGCCCCTTCCCGCCACTGCACAGCTCCACCCCCGGCTACCAGCCTGCGTTTCTCTCCACCCATCCAATACCTCCCCCTCACCAGGATCCCTGCCAGAACTCCTCCTGCCAGACCCTTCTCAGACCCTCCTCAAACTTTCACTTCCCAGAGGTTCAGGTTGACCCCTCCGGCTCCCCAGGAATCTGTTTCCTCTCCTTCCACATCTATGATTGCACTTTCAAGGCTCAAGAGTCAAATCCTCCTCTTGCGCACTGATTCACTTTGGGCCAGTGCCTTCCCCTCTCTGGGCCTCGGTCTCCTCATCTGACAAATGGGGACAATGACAGCACCCACCTGCCAAGAGTTTTGGTGACATGAGGCTGGTATCGAGCTGGACACAGGGCTCCCTGCATGGTAGGGGTGCTCGGCAAACAGCCCAAGCAGCCCCCGCCAGCACCGGCCAGGGGATCCTCGGGTGAGGCTGCACCAGGCACGGCTGACCAGGCCAGCATCTGGGCTGACTCGGAGCCAACCGCTGGCCCATTTCCCAGACCTGGCAAAGCCCCCAGCAGTGTCTGCCTCCCTCAGGCTGGCGGGAGCCGAGGGTCCCAGGAGGGGCTGCCTCAGAGGGAATTTCTCACACAGCTTACTCACGCCCCCTTCCTGCTCACACGCCCGCCATGGCTCCCGAGTGCCCTCGCGGCCGCCAGCCTTGTGCTGGCCCGGTGGGGCTGGAGCACCCCTGCCTGGCTTGACCTCCCCTGACTGGAGCCTCCTTCAGGCCAGCCAGGGCCCCAGTGTCCCCCAGCAAAGAGCCACCGACACAAACAGCAGATTAAACAGAACGGACATCCCACAAGCATTTCCTGGGTCCCAGGGAAAAGGGGGACATTTTATCCCCCTTTCCAAGTTTGGGAAACGGAGGCTTCAAGAGGCCAAGTCACCCTTCTGAGAACTCCCAGCCGAGCCCAGTTCAAATCACGCACTCAAGTCTCGTTCTCTGTGCATTAGACTATCTTTTGGTGGCGGGGGTGGGACGGGGGTGGCTTCTATTTTCTCTTTGCTGATCTGAACTCTCTCCAGTGAGCCTGCATGCCTCATGCAATTAAAAAGAAATTTTAAATAAATGTAGGTGCCGTTGTCAGGGTTCCAATGCGTGGGCAACGTGACTGATCCTCAACCGGGCAATACCCTCACACAGTCACCAACAGGGTCTCAGAGAGAGGCATCCCTTATGGGGGTCACACAGCTATTCAGAGGCAAATCTGGAGACTGACCTTTGGGAAGGGGTAAAGGTCAGGTCCCCACAGGTGGCAAGGGGGTGTGGCCCCTTTAAGAAAGCAAGGCCAGTAAGAAGAGCCCCAACTGGGGAGGGAGAAAGGAAGAGAGCAGGGCCAGTTGCCAGGGGCAACCAGTTGCCTAGCAACAGACTTCCTCTCTGTTAGCTCAGGGCCAGCAACTGGGGAAGGGGCTTTCTGCCCTGGTCCTTCCTAGTCTCTCCTGTTCACGCATCCTCTGCTGCTCCCCATTAGCCTGGCCCTGCAGGAGGAGCCCTGTGCCCTCTGCTAGCCGGCCAGCGTCACACCTCTGGGCTTGTGTCCAGGCTGTTCCCGTGCCTGGAATGCCTGGAAAATCTCAGCCTTCAAAGCCCACAGCAAACATGGCTCTGTGTCCTGGCTCCTCCTCTGGGTGCCTCCAAGGTGCTATAGGGCTGGGAGAGCCAGGCTGGCTCCGTGCCCTCCAGACTGGGGGCTCCTTGGGGTCAGAGCCGGGGTGGAGTCTCTTGGGGAGAAGCATTCCCCAAATTGGCTGGGTGTGCAATGTTGGTGGCTGGGATGGAGAGTGGGAATGAATGAATAAATGAAAACAAGTCCATCTCACGTGGCCCCTTGGGTCACAGTATGTAGTCCACAGCTTGGAGGGCAAGTGGGTGGGGTGGCCTCTAGGGGTCAAGCCATGAACTATCCCCCCAACTCCCCAGGATGGGAAAGACAGGGAAATCCTCTGGCTGGAATAATGCTGGATCCTGGAAGACCTGTCTGGCCCTGGGTTTGAGCCCTGACCCTGCACTTTCTCACTGGGCAACCCCAGGTAAGAGTCCTATTCTGAGCCTCAGTTTGTTTTCCAAACTGTGCTTGCCCAAGGTCACAAGGCCCATTTGGTCTGGGAGTGTAGATTCAAGCCCAGCCTGCCTGCTCCCTTTACCTTCTATTCCTTACAGACTCTCCACTTGCCCAAATTCTGCCCACAAGTTGCCAGGTCCCCCCACCTCCATAAAAGTCCTTTTAGGAGTGCCCACCAAACTTAGAGTGGGTCTTACTTACCCAGAAATGCTCCCCAAAATACGACATCCTGACGCCTTCTGTGGAGACCCCTGCAGACTCCTGTCTAGTGCCTGTCTGAAGAGAGAGGCAAGTTTGAGTGTAAAGTCATGGCTGTCTTGGGCGCAAGGAGGGGACGTTACAACTGTCCTCCCTGTGGAGGAGAGAGAAGACAGAGGAGGAACCAAAAGCTGGGAGCACGCCAGGGCCCCGAGATGATTCAGTCCTCGGCCGAGGAGCCCCAGTCTAGGAGGACAAAGCTGGATTCAGATGTGGGGTTAGATAGAGGGATAAGGCTTAGGGAAGCCTAGACTAGAGGAAGGGACAAAGGAATTGGGGTTCTAAAGCACAAATAGGAGTTCCCGGTTGGGAAGGTTATTGGATGAGCCCTAGACTAGGGAGAAAAGTTCTTGGCCATTTTATTTTTTATTTTTAAATACGTTTTTAAATAGTTTTTTTAGAGAAAGAGGAAAGGAGGAGAGAGAAAGAGAAAGATTGATCAGAGGAACACCATTGATCCGCTGCCTCCTGCATGCACCCCTACGGAATCGAGGCTACAACTGGACATGTGCCCTGACTCGGAATGAACCAGTGACCTCTTGGTTCCTGGGTCGATGCTCAACCACTGAGCCACACCGGCTGGGCGTTTGGCCATTGTATAGACGGGAAAACAGGCCCCCGTCCCCGAGGGGAAACCACTTGCCCAGGTCACACACTCGGGAAGTGACAGCCGATTTGCACTCTGAGCCAGCCGAGTCGGGTCCTGAGCACTCAGCTCCACCCTGGGCAGCTCCTGTGAGAAAGGGGTTTGGTGAGAAAGGGACACAGGGGGCTGTGACTAGCAACATGGGTGTGTGGGCCCCTTGGGGTCTCCCGAGTCCCTCTATCACAGTCTCCATGTCCTGCAGCCTCTGGAACAGGGTGCTGCCCCTCCCCAGGTGCTATCGGTGCCCCCATGAGTCCCAGCCCTACCCCCGGAAGCCAGCGTTCACCTGGTATCTGAGTCACTGTCCGGCTCTATGCCTCAGTTTCCCCATCTGCAGAACAAGAGAGAATGCCTAGATGGGGTCTTGCTGGGGGGACCCCAGGACTCCCTGAAGAGGGGGTGGGTCAAGCCACCTGGCGACGGAGGGACACTTGGTGTCCTCGGCATGTTCTCTCGGGGCCGGGCTTGTCACTGGAGCCTGCCGGCCCCATTCATAATTCATGCCTCCGAAGGCAGCTCAGCAGCAGCTGGGAGCCCGGGACGAACTGCGGCAGCAGGGACAGAGCTGGTGGCCGCAGGGCTGGAAAGCCCCCTGCGCCTTACCAGGAAAGGACTGAATAAGGACTTTAGACAAGGCTGCCCATTGCTGAATCCCCGTTTACCTAATTTTTTTTTATAAAAAGTATATTTTATTGATTTTTAACAGAGAGGAAGGGAGAGGGATAGAGAGTTACAAACATCGATGAGAGAGAAACATCGATCAGCTGCCTCCTGCACACCTCCCACTGGGGATGTGCCCGCAACCAAGGTACATGCCCTTGACCGGAATCGAACTGGGACCCTTCAGTCTGCAGGCCGACGCTCTACCCACTGAGCCAAACCGGTCAGGGCTCCAGTTTACCTCATCTTGAAAGTGAGTTTAACTTGATCCATTATAATCTAGCCCCAGTCCCTTGTCTTCACCCAGCACCCACCATGTGCCCTCCTGGCCAGGACAATCCCAGGATGTGTGAGATGATTCAGCCCTGGGCCTGCTCCCCGAGGAGCCCCCGAGTCTAGGGGAACTGAACTGGATACAGACACCCTGGTCCTGCAGGGCCAAAGGGAGGCACCAGAACTGGGGAAGCCTGAACTGAAGAAGGGAGGCATGCGTGTTAGGTTTTCTAAAACATATGTATTTTTATTGATTTCAGAGAGGAAGGGAAAGGGAGAGAGAGAGAGAAACAACAATGATGAGCGAGCGTCATTAACTGGCTGCCTCTGTGCACCCCTTACAAGGGGACCGAGCTCTTGACCAGAATCCAGCTATGACCCCCTGTTTTATAGGTCAATGCTCAACACTGGGTCACATCAGCCGGGCAGGTGCTGGGGTTCTAAAGCAGGAATAGGAGTCCAGGCTCCACACACACACACACACACACACACACACACACACACACACATTGATTCAACAAATATTCCCAGCGTCCACCCTGGTGATGCTGGGACTTGTGAGAAACTTCCGTGGCCAGTGCAGCCCCTGAGGAGCCCAGCCTGTCACGCTAGGCTGACACCCCCAAAAGGAAAAGCCTGACATTTCTATCTCGTGTCTTAGTTTCTGGCCATGATCTAGACTCTGAGCTTCTCTAAATCCCTTAGAGCCAGGCTGACCGACGTAGGAGCCACTAGCCTCGGGGAGCAGCTTTTCATTTTGTATTTTTAATCCTCACCAGAGGATATGAGTGTCATTGACTCTAGAGAGAGAGAGGACTGGAGAGGGAGAGAGAGAGACACTGACGTGAGAGCGAAAAACGGACCAGTGGTCTCCCGCCCACTACGTGCCCTGGCCAACTTGGGTGTGTGCCC
Source organism: Antrozous pallidus (assembly GCA_027563665.1). NCBI lineage: Eukaryota > Metazoa > Chordata > Mammalia > Chiroptera > Vespertilionidae > Antrozous > Antrozous pallidus. Next base: position 94,483,464 of record CM050516.1, on the reverse strand, counting down.
TGACCGGAAGTCCAGCCTACGGCCCTCTGGTGTGCAGGCCGACGCTCTAACCACTGAGCACACCAGCCAGGGCTGTAGCCACTTACTTTTACTTTTGTTGTTGTTGTTGTTAACCCTCACCCGAGGAACTGGTTGCCTCTAGCACGTGCCCCAAAGGGGGCTGGGATAGAACCTACAACCCAGGATCAAACTCAAGGCCCTCTGGTGTGCAGGCCGACGCTCTAACCACTGAGCACACCAGCCAGGGCTAGCCATTAACTTTAAACTAAGTAACAGTTAAATCAATCCCCTCATTTGGGCCAGCCTTGCAGCTGCCACGAAGGACGGCACAGACAGACTTCCTGAGGCTGCTTTAGAGGGTCCCGGGAGCCACCAGGCCCAAGGTCCACCGAAACCAAAAATCGCGATCCTGTTTTCACAACTCCGACTCGATCCCTGCCCCCAGGCAGCGAGCGCCAGCGTGCGTGTGGCGCTGTCCAAACTCCTCACAGGTCCCGGTTCGTCCAGCTGCACCGCCACACCAGGGGGGGCAACATATGAGGACACTGAGGCCCCGAGAGGTCACCGCCCCGGGTCGCTGTGATTTTGTCCGGGGCCTGTCCGCCCAAGGACCCCTGTTCAGAACCGCCCTGGGTGGCTCTGGGCCTCCCCGTCCACGCTCCTGCCTGGCAACCCACCACACCACTCGGACCGGTAACAGGAGGCAGCCCCGCAGCTTGGCCAGGCCCAGGAAGTGACAGCTGCTGTTGCTGAAACCTAGGGGGCAGAGGGGTATCTTTCCTGTTCCCAAGGGGGGCAGAGAGGGGCAATGGAGGCTCCCCGGCGGGGCTCAAACTCACCAGACAGCGCAGCAAGTGGGGCTTGGCTCCAGGCAGGCACCAGACACGCAGCCCCTGCCACTTCCGCCAGGCCGAGGCCGTGGGTGTGGGGGACAGGAAGCAACCCGCCCCGCCCACCGCCCAACTGCCACCTCACCTTCCCCTCCCGGAGCAGCACCCTTGGGACCTCTGGACTGGAGCGGGCCACAGATAGGTAAACTGAGGCCCCTGGATCCACAGCCCTCCGCTTGGGCTATTACCCAACAAATCATACTCATGACAATTGTGAAATAACAGAACCCACAAATCGAGTACCGATCCTGGGCTCAGCATTCCACAGCTCACCATCCCGGGGTGGGCCAGTGGTGCTGCTCACAGATGGAGAAACCGAGGCTCAGAGAGGGGAGTCCATCTGCCCAAACTTGCACAGCTGATGAATGGCAGTGGTGAGGGGGACTCAAACCAGGGCCTCAGTAGGACTCTCACAGGCTTGAGGCAATTTTGCCTTCCTGGCCCCATGCTCCATTCAGAAAATAATCCAGCCCAGGCAGTGTGGCTCAGTGGTTGAGCAGCCACCTATGAAGCAGGTGACCATGGTTCGATTCCTCTCAGGGCACAGGCCCAGGCCGTGGGCTCAACCCACAGGGGTCACTCAGGAGGTGGCCGGTCAACAATTATCACTCATCACTGATGTTTCTCTCTCTCTCTCTTTCCCTTCCTCTCTGAAATTAAAAAAAAAAAAATGTTTTAAAGAAAGAAAATAACTTACACTATATTTTACAGCTACATTGGCATAAAGACAAATATATTAATATCATATATTTAAATGCTTTCTTTGATTCCACAGCTCATTTCTCCCCCTTCTGATTTTAAAAGAAGTTAAAAGAGCTTCAGGGACCCCTAAAAGTGATACCCCGGAGACACGGTGGTCATTGCATCTGATGGAGTGGCCAGTCCTGCTGCAACCCAGTCTCCTGGCCTCTGTAACGCCAGTGCAAAGCCGACAGAGGCAGGCACTGGCCCAAGGTCAAACAGCAGGTTGTCAGCTGACCAGGGTGCCCCCCATCCTGGCTGCTAGAAGCAGGGAACAGAGTCCTCCCTGGGGGAAGTCTGACATGAGCCCTGGCACCTCCTGGAGATGAATCCTGCCTCCAGCACCGATCCCCCCAAAACCTGGGGCTCTATGCCCGGTCTAGTGTGAGACCAGGCCCAGGATAGGAGCCCAGTCAGCAAAGAAGGTCAGACTTTGGCTCCTGGCCTCCTGCTGGGTGACCTTGGGATGCCCCTGACCGCTCTGGGTTTCCTGAGTTTTGTGAAACAGGATGTGACATTTTGCTCCCCCTCAATTTGTTTGCTCACAGTAGGGCAGGTTAGGGGTTTTCTCTTCTTTTCGGGGTCCAGCCTCTTGGCCACGCTGGGTCAATGGCCAGCTGTCACCGGCTTCCTCCCTGCAGGCTCAGCCACCAGCGCTGTGGCCATTTACAAGCTCCGACTTGATTCCCACAATCGCACTCAGAGACGGTATCTCATTTGGGCCATCACCCCAAATGGGGAAACTGAGGCACAGGCCCCATGTTACACAGCGATGAGGCCATTGAGCATCTGAGCTCACACAGGACTTTTTCAGTCCTCCCCATGGATGGCCCCCGCTTCGTCACCTTTTTGGGCAAACACTGAGCACCCAGCTCCACCTGACTCCAGGCGGGAGACACAGCAGGCCACACCCTTGCAGACTCCCTCCTCTTCTCTCCCCTCCTGGTCAGCTGTGACCCCATTTATGAGCAGCAATATTGCAATTAGTATTATAATGACCATGCCTATATTTACAGCACACCCATCCTCCCACAGTCCCCTTTGATCTTCCCAGAGGGATTCAGCCCATTTCACAGGAAAACACACCGAGGTGCAGAGGGCCAAAGCCATGTAGAGAAGAACCAGATGTGAACCTGGGGGCATCAGACTCCCAGCCCAGGGCTTGCCCCTATGTCCACTACAGAGACAGAGCTTGAAGGGAAAAGGGGCAGGCAGGCCCGGCACCTCCTCCTGCCCAGGGTCCCGCCCAGGCACCGTCTTGCCCCTGGTGTGGGTGATGGTATGTGGGTCAGGGTGTGCCCTGGGCGGTCCTGCTGGTGAAACCTGGGTGGTGGAACTCCCGTTCCGGTGATTGCAGCCTGGTGATAAAATTTACCGTATGGCAGAGTAGCCCTTCCAGCAATGCCCCAGTGTGACCATCAACCCATTTGGCAGGACAGTAAACTGAGGCTCAGAGGCCAGCAAGGCATGTTAGGGATGGGGGTAATTGTGTCTTCAGACTCATTGCTCTCTCACTCCCACATCACCAACATCATAAGCAAAAGGGTGGGATCAAGATCTGGCAAAAGATGGGGGACGGGTGCTTCAGGGTTTATAGAATACAGGCTCTGGAGCCCCCAGCCCCATTTCCAAAGGAGGAAACCAGGGCTCAGGACAGGGCTGCCCCTTGCCCAAGGTCACCGGAGACAGGTCCGTCCAGAGCCGCCTCCTGGTCCCCACTGCAACTCGGGCAGATGACTCCTAAGATCCGAGGCAGATGGAGGGGCCACCCACCCCTCCTCCACACCCCACTCACAGCCTCTAGCAAGATCCTAATTTACCTCGATTTATTTTAATACCCAGGAACAGATGCTCACTGCCCAACCCCCACCAAGGCAGGGACCACTCCCAAGTCTACTCCAGCCCTTCTCGGCCTGACTGGCCCGGCAAGGGACCCCACACTGACCCACTCCCCAGAATTCCAACCTTGGGGTCCATGAAGAGGATGACAATGAAAGGTCCCCCATCCCATCCTTGTGATAGGGGGCTGCTATAGGACAGCCTACAGGAGGGGCCCAGAGGACCCCCAGTTCCTCTACGAGGACTGGATCGAGATGCCCAGTGGAGAAAAAGGGAAGGAGGTTCCTTATCTCTGTCCCCAGAGGGTCTGCAGGTCCCAGCTGGGAAGAGGGAAATTGGGGGTGGTCTCCAGTTCATCTATCCTGGGTCCCAGGCTGCGGTGAGGGGGGCGTGTGAAGGGTGGCGCCCCCATCTTTGCAGCCCCAGGACCTAGACCTAGATACAGGCTTAGAATAAAGGGATTTGAGGAGGGGTCTCGCATCACAGCTGCTCTAAGCCAGGAGACGGGGCATTAGGACAGAGGCCTGTCTCCCTCCGTGGACCCCTGATTATCACCTGGGGGAGGCAGGGGCGCCCACCCTGCAGGCCACCCTCCACAACCCCTGTTCGCCATCCCTCCAGGTCCCGCTGCACCTTTGCCCTCCACCCCCACCCCCGTGGCCACCGGGACTGCGGGGCACGGTGCGTGCGCTCGCGGGCCTGCGCGGGCCAGGGGGATTGGTGGGAACCCACTCACCTCCCGAGCTCGGCCCGAGCCTCGCGCCCGCCGCCACCTGCGGCTCGGTCTCTGACACCCGAGCCCGCCCCGCCCCTCCCTCCGCGGCTGCAGCGGGGCCGCCGGGTGGCTCCGCCTCCGGGGCGTGGCTAAGAGAGTACCCCGAGGCCGCGACAGCACCCGGAGGCTGGGCGGACTCGCGACGCAACCAGCCATTGGGCCATGTGGGCATCCAGCTCCGCCAGCCCGCGCACTGATTGGATGAGTCAGGCTCCTTTTACTCGCCCCCACCTTCCACCACCTGCAGGTCATCTGCATAATTTAAAGCCACAGGCGTCGCTGCATCCGAGACCCGGTGGGAGGGGGAAGGGACGACCAATTTATTGGAGCGCCCACTGTATACCAGGCGCTGAGCGGGGCTCATGTGATGCTCCCCACCAGCCTGTGAGGGGGACATTATTGATCCTCATTGTGAGGCTGGCCCTGCAGGGGCCCCAGGGATGGGGAAAACTATCTCCAAGAATGCTGTCATGTCACAGATCTGAAAGGCTCCTGCCCCTCTCACCTGGGTCCTCCAAAAATGAGACCCAGTGCCTCCCTGTACCCCATTCAACCTTCCACCTCAATACCCTGCTGATCTGCCCCTCTCCACCACCACCACCTGGTACTGACCCAGCCTGCCCCTCCACCAGCCCAGAGGCCTGGGAGTCCCTGAGAGTCCTCTCCCTTCATCATCCATATTGGTCCTGCCGGCCTGTCTCTGAAACACGGAATTTGCCCCTTTTCCTGTATCCCGAAGTGGCCCCGGTCCAGGCCCAGGAGTCTCCAGGCTGGATGCTGCCTCCGGTTCTACTTGGGCCTCTTGTTGCCTCCACCCCTGCCTCAGACAACCGCTGTTCCCCATAGCAACTACCTTTTTAAAAAAGTACACGTTTTGTTTTGAGCCGTTTTCAATTTGCAGTATTATTGTGAAGATGGTATAGAAAGTTCCTGTGTATCCCACACCCAGTCTCACTATTAACAGCTTAATTAATATAGTTCATTTGTCACGATCACTGCACCAACGTTGAGATGTTAACTAAAGTCCATAGTTTATTCGGATTTCCTGTTCTCACTGATGTCCTTTTGCTGTCCCAGGATCCTATGTGACATTTAGTTGCCACATCTCCTGAGGCTCCTCTGGGCTGAGACGGTTTCTCATACTTTTCTGGCTTTGATGATCTTTACGGTTTTGAGAACTGGTCAGGAGTTTTGATTTAAAAACATATATATTGGGTCCTGGCCGGTGTTCTCCGTGGTTAGCGCATACGTCCGAAAACTGAAGGGTCACAGGTTTGATTCCTGGTCAAGGGCATGTGTCTGGGTTTCATGGTTAGTGCCTGGACTGCAAGTTTAATCCCAGGAAACACAAGAGGGTGTGGTGTGTGTGGGAGGCACCCAAATCCATATATCTCACATAGATGTTTCTCTCTCTCTCCATCTCCCGCCCTCCCTCCCACTCTCTCTAAAAATTAATGGGAAAAATTACACACACACACACACACACACACACACACACACTAGGGGCCTGGTGCACGAAATACATGCACTTGGGGTGGGTGATCCCTGAGCCCAACCTGCCCCCTCACATATACTGGGAGCCCTCAGGGGATGTCCTACTAACCACTCAACCCAGCCTGAAACAAGGCCTGAGGCTTTAGGCCTTGGGCACCCAGCCATTGCCCTACTCGGCTCAGCCCTGGCCCCAACCCCGGCCACCAGCAACCAACTGGCCCTGGGGGCCACACACTCACTGCCTCGGCTCCCCCCCTCCCCCCCCAGCCCCGGCCCTAGCTCCAGCCCCAGGAGCCGCATGCTTGCTGCTGCCTTGGCTCCACCACCACCACCCCCACTCCCGCCCTGCCTTAGCCCTGTTGACTCCGCCCCAGCTCCTGATTGGCCAGTGGGCATGGTCAGTGGGCTTGGCTTGTCAGTGTAGTGAAGGTACAGTCAATTTGCATATCACTCTTTTATTAGATAGGATATTAGAGGCCTGGTGCACTGCGGGGGAGGGGAGATCCCCTCAGCCCTACCTGCACCCTCTCACAGTCTGAGGCCCCCCAGAGTTCAACTGCTGGCTTAGACCCGATCCCTCTCTCGCAGTCTGGGACCCCTTGCTCCTTACCGCTTGCCTGCTGGCTGTTCCTTAGCATTGCTGCTGAGGTGGAGAAACTGCCGCCACCGCCACTGCACTTGTCAGCTGTGAGCCCAGCCTCTGGCTGAGCGGCACTCCCTCTGTGGGAGCGCACTGACCACAAGGGGCAGCTCCTGCATTGAGCGTCTGCCCCCTGGTGGTCAGTGTGCCTCATAGCGACTGGTCATTCTACTGTTCAGTTGATTTGCATCAGGATTGGCCCTGGCTGGTTTGGCTCAGTCGGTTGAGCATCACCCCATGTACCAGCTGCTGGTTCATTCCCAGTCAGGGCACATGTCCATGTTACGGGTTTGAGCTCTAGTCATGGTGCACACACGAGGTAATTGATAGATGTTGCTCCTACATTGATGTTCCTCTCTCTCTCTCACCCTCTCCTTTCCTCGTTCTCTAAAATCAATAAAATATTTTGAAATATACTTGACATATAATATTGTGCAAATTTAAGATGTACTCATTGATTTGATATTTGTATGTATTACTATATGATTGCCACCATTGGGATTTGTGGGCTTTCCTCATGGCTGGACTGGGGTGATGGGTGTGGGGAGGAGAACTGGTGTGAAGAGATGAAGTGCTCATCTCATCAAACTGAGACCGGGGCACATGCCATCAACATGACTTACCACTCTCATGATGACCTTCACCACCTTGTTGAGGCGGTGCCTGCTAGGTGTCTCCCCTGCAAAGCTTCTCTCTCCCCCCTTACCATGCTGTATCCTCTGGAAGGAAGGAATTATTTCCAGACCACACCTAAGGGTGGGGAGTCCTGCTCCCCGTGGAGGGCAGAGCATCTGCATAAATCTTTTGGGGTTCCTCTGCTTGGGAAATGTCTCGTCACCCCCCTTTATTTACCTATCCAATTATTCATACAGTGTATCCATGGACTCATGGGTATTTATTTTACACTTTGGGTTATAACCTAATTCTACTTTACTGATTTTCTTGCTCAACCTGTCCCAGCTTTGGCCCGGGAGCTTGTTCGGGTGGTTCTCATGTCCCTGTCGCATGTATCCTTGGTATTTTTCTCTTAGCCCTTCCTTATCCTGTCACTACAGGATGCTCCAAGCTCATCTCCATTCCCTGCCGCAGGCCGAGTCAGCCTTTCTGCAGGAGCGGCCTTGGTGTGGTGTCTCCCTGGAGAATGCTGTTAGAACCGAGACTGGGCAGGAGGGGTGCTCCCCGATTTCACTGCTACCGGCCCTCGCAGCTGACAGAGCAAGGACATATATGTATGCATACTAGCCTGTGTATGGACACAAGTCTGTAACTGTTTCCTGTGTAACTGCCTGTATTTATATAAAGTAAACATGAGTTCGTGCAGATGTCTCCCCGCATCCATGCTCCATTTGCTTCATTATTCCATTCCAGTGCACAGAGAGTGGCTTTAGGTTAACCCCAAGACACAGGGTTTTGTTGCTGTTGTTGTTTTAAATATATTTTTTATGGATTTCAGAGAGGAAGGGAGAGGAGAGGGAGAGATAGAAACATCAATGATGAGAGAGAATCATTGATCGGCTGCCTTCTGCACACACACCCCCCCCCCCCCACTTGGTGATCAAGCCCACAACCCAGGCGTGTGCCCTTGACTGGAATCAAACCTGGGACCCTGCAGTCTGAAGGCCAACACTCAACCCACTGAGCCAAACCAGCTAGGATTTTTTTTTTTTTAATAGAAACCCTTTATCTGCTTCTCCTGCCCCCAAACCTCCCCTGACAGCCCAGGGCCCTCAGTCAAGACTCCAGCCCCTCCCCACAGCCCTGTGTGCCTGTGCAATCCGGCTCTGCCCCTCTTTGCAGTCTGAACAAAGCAGCCCCACCCAGGACCTTTGCTCCTGCTGTTCCCTCTGCCTTCCTCCAGCTCCACATCTGACTGGTACCTTAGCTGTCAAATCCTATCCGGGAGCTGATGGCCCCTCCCACTCCAGGACTGACCGGGTGTTGTGCCAGGCTCAGCCCTCTCCCCCGGCATGCTGGGGTGCTCCTTGGCGGCCCTGGCACCATCCACACCAGTCAGCATTCTACTCCCCACACTTGCCTCCCTCAAGCCTGGGCCAGGTGCAAGGTAGGGAAGAAGGAGAGAACTCTTCTTTCACAGGCAAGACCTCGGCTGGTGGGCAAGAGGGTACCCTCTGAAGTCAGAGTGAAGACTCGCCAGAAGCTTGACTTGGTCCAGGTGCACTAGAGGCAAAGCTCTCACCTGCCCTGATCCCAAATCCCAGACAATTCTGTGGGGACGAGGTGGACAGGATGCAGGACGGGTCAATCGGGGGTGCCTGGAGCTGAGCAGGCCAGAGAAGAAAACTCAGGTCAACACCCATCCAGCCCAAGACCACTTCAGCTGGAGGCTCACAGGCCAATGTTTTCATTTCTGAGATTCGGGGGGCGGGGTGCCCAGAGAGGTGAAATAACGTTCACAAGGTCACCCAGCCATGTTGTCAAACTGGATATAACCAACACTTCCTGAGCACCTACGTGCCAGGCAGGTAAAGCTACATACTGTGTGTAGGCAGGTGCCTGTCCCACAGCAATCGGGGCTCCGGACTAAGAAGGAAACACAATTGGGTGGACAGGGAGGCATTTAAACAGGAGTAGGTCAGGTGGAGCCAGAGGAGTGCCTGGGCTGGGGGTGGAGGTGGGATGAGAGAGTGCAGGGAGGGCTTCCTGGAAGAGGGGCCCTAGCAGGTGGGACTTGGAAGATGAGAGGTTATTGTGCTGCGTTTCCCAGGAGAATCCTTTCCTCCCTTCTCCCTCACAAGAGCTCACATCTTCCCAGAAAAGTGCTTCAATCCCACCCCACTAGGGACCTGGGTCCCCAGCCCCGTGCCCTTGCCTCCTCAGTGCCTCCAAATCTGTGAGCCCCAAACCTGGTCTTCTCACTGGTCCCCAGCTTGGCCCACCCTCAGCCCTAAGAAGCGGAACTTGCAACTTGCTCAGTGGAGCATGCAGGCAGCTGCAGGCCCACAGCAGCTGCCCCTTATTCTGGGCCTTCAGTGTTAGTCTCCTCTCAGTTCCTCTGCCTCTGCGGGTCCCGCCCCAGGCGTGCTCGTTTCCCCTAATGTGGCTTGATACTTTGCATCCTTATCCTGGGGTGGCATGGGGGCTTCCTCTGGGCACAGTATGGCCCCCCTCCACCCCAACCCTGTGGGTTGTGATCCCCAGTGTCTGGCGCCCCGTCAATAGTTTGGCCTGTGAGGGCAGCATCTGCTGAACCATGACTGGCTGCACGGTGGCATTCCAAGCAGAGGGCACCGGAAGTGCACAGGCCTGGAGGCGGGATCTGGATGTTGAAGCAACACGAGAAATCCCAGGAGGGTGGTTTCGGCTCAGGCAGCTCAGGGGCAGGGTATCAGGGAGGGGCCAGTGGGTGCCTGGGCCAGGAGCACACATCTGGCTCCTGCGCAGGCCCAGCACCCTCAGGTGCTTCCCTGCTGCAGGATATTTTTAGTGGCTGTTCCTGTGGAGGCTGAGCCAGACAGCTGTCAGAAGAGACTGGGAGACGGGAGACAGGAGACAGAGGGTGCAAGCTGTTCTAGCATGTAGATGGGAAAGGGTGAATTATGCCTGGACCTCTCAGCCTCAGCCTTGTGTAAATAAAGTTTTATTGGAATGCAGCCATTTCCATCTGTTCAGTTACAATAGCAGAGTTGGGTGGTATGGACAGACTATATGGCACGTGATGCCAAAAAATCTACCTGGCTTTTTTTTTACAGAAAGTTTGCCTGGGCAAAACTCTCTTTGAGGGGGCAGGGGGGACTGAATAGTGGTTACCAGATGATTTTCGCCACGATTTCTGATTATCTTCCTTCCAGGTACAAGGGAGGAGCTTAGTGTCGCTCAGCTCCAGAACTAGGCAGTCATGTGACTTGCCTCAGTCAATGAAATGCTTCCTGGGCAAATATTTAGGAGATGGTCCCAACTCACCACCATGTGACCCTTCCTGTCTCGCCACCTGATGTTGGAGGTGGTGGAAATTGTCGAGTTGGGATGCTGAGTGAGGGTGATGAGAAACACAGCAACGTCAGAAATGTGGAAGGAGGGAAAGACCCACCAAGGATCCAGGGCCAAAGCCTATAAATGCCTCCTGTCCCCCTCCCCCAGCTTATTAAAATAAAAATAGAATCAAAATAGAGATTGCAACACTTGCCACTCGCTCTATGACTCTGATCCCTAATTGCTATACACTGAGTGGCCAATTATGATCTCTGAATGCATAACAATCTGGCCACTCAGTGTACATGCAAATTTGACCATACCTTCCCTACACTACCAGCCAATCAGGAGCGGGGGGCGGGGCTGAGCAGCGCAAGCGCCAGGCCCCGTTGGTGGTGGTGTGGCACTCCGGGCAGAGCAGAGAAGACTGAAGGCTCTGGCTGGAGTGAAGCCTCCAGCGGCCAAAGCAAAAACGGAAGGCCAGAGAGAAGGCCTGGGTCCCAGGTTCCAGAGGAAAACTGGTCCTGGCAGCCAGGGGAAGCAAAGCCTATTGCGTGAATCTTCATGCAACGGGCCTCTAGTATAATATAAGGCTAATATGCAAACTGTCTCCTCAACCAGGAGTTCCACCAGCAGGCAGGCCGGCCAACTGCCCATGTCCCCTCCCCCTGGCCAGGCTGGCTAGACCCCACCCATACCTCTAGTGTGTGTGTGTGTATATACACACACACACACACACTAGAGGCCCGGTGCAGGGAATTTGTGCATGGGTTTGGGGGGGAGGGTGTCCCTCAGCCCAGCCTGTACTCTCTCCAATCTGGGATGCCTCAAGGGACATTCCTCTCACAATCCAGGACTGCTGGCTCCCAACAGCTCCTCACCTGCCTACCTGCCTGATTGCCCCTAACCACTCTCCTGCCAGCCTGATGGACACCTAACTGCCCTCCTCTGCCTGCCCGATTGCCCCTAAATGCCCTCCCCTGCTGGCCTGGTCAACCCTAACTGTCCTCCCCTGCAGGCCTGGTTGTCCCAATTGTCCTCCCGATAGCCATGTCACCCTTAACTGCCCTCCCTTACCAGCCTGGTCACCCCTAATTGCCCTCTCCTGCTGGCCTGGTCCCTCCCAAACTGCCCTCCCCTGCAGGCCTGGTTGCCCCAACTGCCCTCCCCTGGCAACCTGGTCACCCCCAACTGTCCTCCTCTGCAGGCCTAGTCACCCACAACTACCCTGCCCTGCTGGGCATCTTGTGTCCACATAGGAGTGGCCATCTTGTGTGTTGGAATTAGTCAATTTGCATATTACCTCTTTATTATATAGGATACACTGAGTGGCCAGATTGTTGTATTCAGAGATCATAATAATCTGGCCACTCAGTGTAGACTGATGTGCTCCCTAAATTCCTATGGTGCCCCCCTAAATTCCTATGTTAAAGCCCAAATCCCCAATGACATAGGAGGGAGGGCCGTTGAGAGGATACTAGTGTTCGATGAGGCCTTCAGCGTGGAGCCCTTGTGATGGGATTAGTCCCTTTATAAGGGACCCAGGAGCACTTGCTCTCTCCCCTATCATCTGAGGACACAGCAAGGCGGCAACTGTCTGCAAGCACGGACCCCATTATGCTGGCACCCTGATCTGACTTCCAGCCTCCAGGCCATGAGAATTACGTGTTGTTTAAACCGCTCTGTCCGTGGTATCCTACAGGGGCCTGAACAAACTGAGACACTAAGACAGCCCGAAGAAGGAATCTGTACATGATACACAGCCATACACAATGATTCAGGCAGAAAAGCGTGGGCTGCTGTTACAAACTATCACCAACTGGGGAGCTTAAAGAAACAGATGTGAGTAGGGCTGGTTTCTTCAGAAGATTCTAGGGGAGGAGTCTTCCTCACCTCTTCTAGCTTCTGGGGGCTCTAGTGTTCCTCAGCTTATGACTGCATCATTCCAGTCTCTGCTTCTATCTGCACTGTTTTCTCCTCTGGGTCTGGGTCTCCCCTGTCTTTTGTAAGGACACTTGTCATTGGCTTTAGAACTACCCTAACCTAGGATGATCTCAAGACTCTTTACTTAATTACATCTGCAAAGTCCGTTTTCCACATCCAGTCACATTCACAGATATCAGGAGCCAGGATTCTGATGTGTTTTTTTGTCACCATTTAACCCATTACAGAGATCTCATCTAAAACTAGCAGCCAGTGCACGAATTCAGGCACAAGTTGGGTCCAGCTGACCCTGTCCTGATGGGTGGGGTGATCAGGGGCAGGGGCTGCCAGGGGGAGGGTCCATGGGCAGTTGGCTGGCTGGCCCTGCCTCCTGGTGGAACTCCCGGTCAAGGGGACAATTTGCATATAAGCCTTTTATTATATAGAATTTTATCTAGGAGCTTCTGTACATGCAGTGACAAGGGCAGGAGCTCATCAAGAAGCTGCTGTTTGCACCTTTGGATTCAGATTCTCCTTTAAGCACCGATTTTCTCCAGGAACAGAGGGCAGCTTTTGTTTCATGGCTTTGGAGCAGAGACTGGGGCACAAACCTGACCTCAGCCACTGATGGGTCCACATGCAGGGCTCCAGCAGCTGCCTCTCTTGTCTGTAAAATGGGAACCTCACCAGTGGCCAGGGTGGGCTGGAGGCTGCAGTTAACAGCGAGTGCCACTGCCAGCAATCATTCCTGGAGAGGCATGCCCTCTTCTATGCCTGACCTGGGGACCCACATGGTAGCGATGACTGCCCCAGGTGTCACCAGAAGGAACCGAGGCCACAGTGGAGTGGGGCACTTGGTTTATTTCTGATGCAGTGATTCTCAGGACGGTGATAGATTGGGGCTGAGGGGTGGCGTAAGTGTAGGGGTGAGACAGGACTAGAACTCCACCTTGCAAGCAGGGAAGGCCTCGTCCTGCATGGACACCGTGCTGTTACTGCCCAGCACCGTGATGCCCAGCGCCTGGTGCTGGGCATGCGTCTCCTCATACCATTCATGCATGGCCATTGAGTCGAAGGTGGGGATCAGGGTCACCTGTGGGCAATAAAAAGGATGAGCAGTGAAGGGAGAACGCTCTGCTCTCTGACCCAGCCCTGGGCAGCTGAGGTGCCCTTCTCTGGCCACATGTGCCCCACCTCCCTAGTGGCCAGCCTGTCCCTGAAGTCCCTTTGATCCCACAGCACCCAAAGACCCTCTTACAACTGGAGACTGGGCCACGGCTCTGTGAACCCCTCTGTGCCTCCCAATCTAGGCTCACCGGGGCCTCTCTGCAGCTGGAACAGGCCCAGTCCCACCTCCAGCCCTTTGCCCATGTTGTGTCCCTCACCCAAACTTCCGCTCCTGGCTGCTCTGCAAGCTGTGTGCAGGGGTCAGGGGTCCCACACTCAGACTGAGTGGGCAGCCAGGTACCTAAGCTCTCCCCTCTCCCCAAACTTGCCCCACCCTTCAATGCTCTCTTTCAAGGCTTTCTTTGGGGACGACCCCAGTCCTTTATCAACTGTGTAGATGCCACACCCCAGCTGTTCCTCCTGGCCAATTCTCATGACAGTGGGGTGGGTAAGAACTGGAGGTCAGGAGAGGTGACCAAACCAGCCCTGCCCTGCATCCCCAATCAGGTTGCAGCAGAGGAATGAGAAATGGATGTGACAGGAACAGCAACCGGAGAGACGGGGAGGGCTCCTGCCCTCCTTCCCTCGTGACCTTGGGGATGCAGTTCAATTTCCGAGCCCCAGTCCCGCGTCTGTGTGGGTTCAACAGGAACATACCTGACCCCACACTGTGTCAGACTGCCTAAGGCAGTAGGGTGGCCACTCACCTGTAGGTCACGGTCCCACTGCTGCTTGCCGGCCAGCAGTGCGTCCAAGACGGCCCGCATGCCCTCTTCCTTGTGCTGGTCCTGGCCGCTGATGACATAGCAGAGTGAGCGCACCCGCCGAAAGAACTCCTCGTTTAAGAGGCAGATGCTGCCCCCGCTGGGCAAGTAGGCCAGGTCAAGGTAGACAGGGGAGCCAGGGGAGGCCTCCAACCCACCTGGCCGGCTGCTGGCTGCCCCTGTGGGCAGGAAGGATGGGGACAGTCATGAGCTTTTGGGCCTGGGAAGAGGCTGAGTCTCGGGGCTTGGGACAAGGCTTCCGGCTCTCTGTGCACCTCTCTGAGTGCTTCTCCTCAATAGGCCTGAACTCACTGCTTTAAGGTTGGCTGACAAGTCCTCCCTGGCATGGAGGGTTTCTCAATGAACTCTGTAAACATCCATGGCTGCCTCCTCAGGGCCTGGACCCTGCCTTGCCAGTCCCCAGACACAGACATCCTTCAGGCCAGGAGGGGGCAACTATAGAGGGCTTCCTGGAAGAGGGGCTTTTTGGCACTTGAGCCCTAAAAGCAGTTGATGCCTGGAAGGTTCGCTGCTAGTGCAGCATCCATCTGTTCAGTTACTCCAGGGACATTTATCAAGCCCTCCTGGGCACCACGTCCTGGAGACATGGTAGTGAGCAAGACAGACAAAAATCCCTGCCCCGAAGGGCAACAGAGAGCAAGAGCTGGTGTGTGGGGGGGTCAAGTTGCAAGGAGCCCCAGGACAGGGAAACCTGGATGGAACTGGGGCAGCTGTGCTGGGAGCCTCGTCCACGGCCCTGAACCCAGAGGCTGTGCAAGGGGGACAGCGCTGCCACTCGGGATGAGTGAATTCTAACACTTGGTTGAGGTCGTGGACACAGGAAGCCTCCCAGATGCTCGATGTCTTAGGAACATAATGTTGTGCCGCTCAGGGTGTGGGCTCAAAGGGTTGCGGGGCAGCTGCAAATAAATGAAACTCCTGGTTTTGGGCAAATGGCATCTGTCACTCGGAACTGGGGATTGTGGTGGTGAGGATGCTGCATGGAGCTTAGGAAGAGAAAGCTACTGTGGCTGTGCAGAGTGCAAGGGAGAAAGGAGCAGGAGACCTGGAGGGCAACGAGGAGATGAGGGGGATCAGAGGCAGGAGGATAGGGGCAAAGGAGGGATTGGGCAAGCGATGATCTACAGGCTGAATATGGCAACCATCAGCTTTTATAAAGATGGTTTTACTGGATTATCTGTTCAGGTACTTACTGAGATGCTCTGAGTTTGAGACAGAGATGTTCTGGTCTGCAAAGCTGAAGTTTACCCTCTGGCCCTTTAAGATACGTTTGCTGAGTGGCCAAGGCTGTGGCCTCTCAAAGAGGCCAAATGCCCGGGCAGACAGAGCCTCAGATGACCCCTAGCCTTTAGGCACCTAGGGACCCGAAGGGGCCATCCTCTCCCTGTGCTGGGAACCCCTGACCTGCCAAAGGTCACAGGGCCCATCAGGGGCCTCCCTTGGACTCTGCCCAAAGACAAGAGATGATAGCTCAGGTGGGTGCTGAAGCTTGAAGAGACTCAAGAGACCAGGGTGCCCAGAAGCCAAGGACAGGCCATGGGGGGAGAGAAGCCAGGGACACCCTTCAGCTCCTGGAGGGAAGGACGACCCTAGGTCCTAAGACGGGGCCCAGCCCACAAGCGAGTGCTCAGTAAACACACGCTACAGTTATTCCTGTTGTCGTATCACTGCTCTCCCCCCAGTCCGCCCTCCGAAATCTAGCCCCGTGCCAACCAATGCAGTGGATACCGAGTACTGCAAAGTGGTGGGTGTGAGCCAACATGAGCTGGAAGTGCCAAATGTATGCCAGGCTCCCAAAACTTAAGAGTAGAGCAGAAAAGAGGAACTATCAAGTAATCTATTTTGTTGTTTACATGTGGAAGCATCATCTTTATACAGTACTATGCAGGAAGGAGTTTTAACACAGTTGGAGGATTCTAGGAAGATGGGCAATAGGAAGTACCAGGAATTCCTCTTCCCACTCAGAGGACAACTGAATTGTAGCCTCAAATTGAAGCAACTTCCATGGGATGTAAAGCACTGCACATCCCCTCCACCTCCAGTTCTGGGAGCCAGATATTTAAGCCACTACATACACAGGAGAACCTAGAAAGCCAGCACACAGGCCCAGAGAAAGGCAGAGGCTGAGACAAGACCTGACAACACTACATTCACACCTCAGACTGACCCCCATTCAGTGAGAGCCCACAGTAATGTCACACACAAAAAGCTACAGCAAACGCAGGGAAGGAGAAAATTTGGGTTTCTAGAGTTAACACATTATTATGCTCAAATGTCCAGTTTAAAAAAAAAAAATCAAAAGGCACACAAAGAAAGAGGAAAGTATGGACCATTCAAAGGAAAAACAATAAATCTACAAAAATCAACACTGACAAAGACTTCAAAACAACTGTGTGAAAGATCCTCAAAGAACTAAAGACATGGAGGAAATCAAGAACATAGTGTATGAACAAAACAGAAAATAAGGAGATAGAAAACAAAAAAAGTAGCCGAGACCGGTTTGGCTCAGTAGATAGAGCATCGGACTGCGGACTGAAGGATCCCGGGTTCGATTCCAGCAAGGGCATGTACCTTGGCTGCGGGCACATCCCCAGTAGGGAGCGAGCAAGAAGCAGCTGATCGATGTCTCTCACTCATCGATGTTTCTGACTTTCTATCCCTCTCCCTTCTGCTCTGTAAAAAAATCAATAAAATATATTTTAAAAACAAAAAAAACAAAAAAAGTAAACAAAAAAAAAATTCTGCAGCTGAAAAAAAGTGTAATAGCTTAAATAGAAATTTCATTAGAGGGATTCTGTTCAAGATTTGAACAGGCAAACAAACAAACAGAAAAACCCTATAAAACAAAAACAAATACAGTGATCTTGATGATAGAATAATGGAAATTACCAAATCTGAGGAAGAGAAAGAAAAAAGATTAAAGAAAGTGAAGAGTCTAAGAAACCTCTGGAATACCATCAAGAGGACCAACATAGTCTGGTTGGTATAGTTCAGTGGCTGAGCATCGACCTATGAACCAGGAGGTCATGGTTTGATTCACTGTTGGGGCAAATGCAAGATTTGGGGCTCGATTCCCAATGTGGGGTATGCAGAAGGCAGCCGATCAATCATTGGTATTTCTACCTATCTCTCTCCCTCTTCCTTCCGCTCTAAAAATAAAAACAAATATCAAAAAAATAATAATAAGAGGAACAACATATATATGATGGAATTCCCAGAAAAAGAGAACAAAGGGGCAGAAAGATTATATGGGGGGGAGAGGAAATAGCCTTAAATTTCCCATATTTGATGGAAGACACAAACATAAATATCTAAGACATTTAATGAACTCCAAGTACAATGAACCCAAGAGACCCACACTGAGACACATAAACTCTTAAAAGCAAAGACAAAGAGAGAATCTGAGAGAAAGTGATGTTAAAAGGGAATTTTTATAGCTATAATCTTACATTTCAAAGCTTATACTGAAAAATAATATCTTGGAGCTTCCAAAATGGCAGCAGAGTAAGTGGAAGCTATACTAACACGCTCCCAGGACCACAATGGAGTAACTAAAATATAGAAAACCATCCTGAATCACAACTGAAGACTCGCTGGAGAGAACCCTGATAACCAAGAACGAAAAGTGGTGACCACACAGAGACTGGTAGGAAGTGTAGAGGTGCAAAGGCCTGACTGAGCTCCCACGGACAGCACCTGAAGTGCCAGAGGTGTATCTCAGCTGTGGGTGATTCCCATTGAAAATTCTCGGATCCCAAACCCAAGCTGGGTCCACTAGCCCAGAGCACAGAAACTGAGAAAGGTGTCTACACAACATCTGGCTGTGAAAAGCAGGATGGTTGTTTGCCTATTAGAGATGGCTGGAAATGCAGGTACCTTCTTAAAGGGCCAACACAAAATTTTGTGTGCAGCCACTCACATGAGCTCCAACAAAGGGAGGGGCAGAGTGGACTAGAGCTGTGTGAGCAGAATCCAGGGTTGTGGGCTCTGGGATTTGAGCTCAGAAGGAAGATGCCCCAGTTTCCTGTGCTGAGTCATTCCCTCACACTGCAGAGGACATTTTTCTCCAGCAGACCTTTATCATCCAGGTAACTTTTTCCCAGTGGGGAGGGAGCAATTCCCCCACAATGTTGAAAATCCTCTCACCCTACCCTGTGGTTGATAGCCTGAGGCTAATCAAGACTGATGATAATCAGAATGCAGGCAGAGGTAGGTCTCTGGAGGCTTTGGGTCTTTGCCTAATCTAATCCTGGATCTGGGGCTAGGAAAAGCACACCCTGGTGTGTATCTTGGTCCTTTCCAAAGGCACCCACCTCCAGCAAAGGGAGCCACAAACTGTGGATTGCTGATAGCTCCAATTAGGGTGCTTGGGGCCCACTACAAAGAGCATCTAAAACTGTCCTGCACTAGAATTTGGGAGTTGTCACAGAACTACCTACTACATAGATACAAAGCCAAACAGGCAGCCAAAATGGGAAGACAAAAAACAAACAAACAAACAAACAAAAAACCAAGTCAAAGAACAAGAGGAATTCTCTAGAAGAGGAGCTCAATGAAATGGAGATCAGAAATAGAGTTCAAAATAATGATGGCAAGGATGCTCAAAAGCATGAGAAAATATATAGTAACTATGAAAAAGGTTCAGCTGGAAATGAAGTATGACATAGCACTAATAAAGAACACATTAGAAGTAATACAGCAGATTAAGGGAAGCTAAGGATCAGATCAGTGAATAAGAAGATAGGGTAAAAAAAATCAATCAGAGAACTGAAAGGGGATGTGGGGTAAAAAATGGGAGGACTGCTTAAGGGAGCTGTGGGACAATATGAAATGTAAATATATTCACATTACAGGAGTACCAGAAGGTGAAGAAAGTGAACAAGGGATAGAAAACATGTTTGAAGAAATAATGCCAAAAAACTTGCCTAACCTGATGAAGGCAAAAGTCACACAAGTCCAGGAGACACAGAGTGTCCCAAGCAAGAAGAACCCAAACAGGCCCACACCCAGATACATCATAATTAAAATGCCAAAAATTAAAAACAAAAAAAGAATATTAAAGGCAGCAAGAGAAAAACAATGTTATATACAAAGGTACTCCCATACGGCTATCAGCTGACTTTTTTTCATTAGAAACTCTAAAAGCCAGAAGGGATGGCATGAAATATTCAAGGTAATAACAAGTAAGGAACTGAAACCAAGATTATGGGCCAACACTCTAACCACTGAGCACACCAGCCAGGACCAAAATTGACAAATCTTTAGATGGGCTTAGAACAAAAGAGAGAAGACTCAAGTGAGTAAGATAAGAAATAATCGCCGAGACTGGTTTGGCTCAGTGGATAGAGCGTCGGACTGCGGACTGAAGGGTCCCGGGTTCGATTCCGGCAAGGGCATGTACCTTGGCTGCGGGCGCATCCCTGGTAGGGGGCGTGCAAGAGGCAGCTGATGGATGTCTCTCTCTCATCGATGTTTCTGACTTTCTATCCCTCTCCCTTCCGCTCTGTAAAAAATCAATAAAATAAAATAAAAAAAAGAAATAATCAATGGAGCCCCCGCCAGTGTGGCTCAGTTGGTTGGGTGTTGTCCCATGCACCAAAAAGTCACTGGTTTGAACATACCCAGGTTGTGGGTTCCATTCCCAGTTGGGGTGCATACAGAAAGCAACCAATTGATGTTTCTCTCTCACACTGTTTCACTCTCTCTTGCCCCCTCCTCCCTCACTCCTCTCTTTCTCAAATCAATAAAAACATATTTTTAAAAAAATCAGTGGACTAGCCCTGACTGGTTTGACTCAGTGGATAAAGCATTGGCCTGTGGATTCAAAGGTCCCAGGTTCAATTCCAGTCAAAGGCATGTACCTTGGTTGCTAGCACATACCCAGTAGGGAGTGTGCAGAAGGCAGCTGTTCTATGTTTCTCTCATTGATGTTTCTCACTCTCTATCGCTCTCCCTTCCTCTCTGTAAAAAATCAATAAAATATATATTTTTAAAATCAGTGGACTAGAATAGAATCCAAAATGAACCCTCATGTATATGGCCAAATGATTTTTTTTTAAAGTATATATTTTTTATTGATTTTAGAAAGGAAGGGAGAAGAAGAGACAGAAATATCAATGATGTGAGGGAATCACTAATTTGCTGCCTCCTGCATTACCCCCACTGGGGATCAAGCCCGCAACTGGGCATGTGCCCTGACGGAACAAACAGTGACCTCTTGGTTCACAGGTTGACATTCCACTACTGAGTCACACTGAGGGGCATGACCAAATGATTTTTAAAAAGGGTGCCAAGACTATTATTCAGTGGCGGACAGAATAGGCTTTTCAACAAATGGTTTTGGAAAACATGGATATCCACATGCAAAAGAATGAAGCTAACCCCTTGTTTAGCACCATCCTATCCTATATAACAAAAGGCGAATGTGCAAATCAACCAAACAGCAGAACAACCGATCTGTGACACACACTGACCACCAGGGGGCAGACACGATGCATGAGCTGCTGCTGTCTGGCAGGCTCCAATCGCCAGAAGGGGAACAGGGAACTGGGGGTGGTGGCGGCAGATGTGGGCTGCACCAGGCCAAGGCCCCTGCCCCACTGGTTGCCCCACACACAGAGGGTGACTGGTAGTGGGGTGCAGGGCCAGCGAATGGGTAGGAACAGGCAGGAATGGCCAATCTCTTGGTGCCTCCTCCCAGCCAGTAGGCTCCAATTGCCTGAAGGCGAACGGGAACCGGGGGTGGGTGGCAGTTGGGGGCAGGGCCAGCTGCTGGCAGCCAGGGAAGATGGCCCCCATCACAGGCCAGGCCTAGGGACTGTATCTGTGCACGAAATTCATGAGCCAGGCCTCTAGTATTTAAAAATTAACTCAGTCCTGGCCAGGTAGCTCAGTTGGTTTTATAGTAGAGCTGAACTACCAGTGATGGATAAGACAAAGGGACCATACCCCCTGGTGGATAACTGTCCAGTTGTCCAGTCAGGGCACATAACAAGAATCAACCAATGAATGCATAAGTAAGTGGAAGAACAAAACTCTCTCTCTCTCTCTCTCTCTCTCTCTCTCTCTCTCTCTCTCACACACACACACACACACACACACACCAATTAATAAATTAACTCAAAATTGATCAAAGAGAATTTAAGAGCTAAGACTATAAAACTCTTAGAAGAAAACATAAGGCAAAATCTTCCTGACACTGGATTTGGCAATGAGTTCTTGGATATGACACCAAAAACATAGGCAACAAAAAGACCAACTATACTTTGTTAGAAAAAAAAGAGTGAAAACTTTTGTGCATCAAAGGACACTATCAACAGAGTAAAAAGGAACCCACAGGCCTGGCGATGGTGGCTCAGTGGTTGAGCGTTGACCTATGAACCCGAGGTCAAGGTTCAGATCCCGGTCAGGGCACAAACCCAAGTTGTGGGCTTGAACCCCAGTAGGGAACATGCAGAAGGCAGCCAATCAATGATTCTCTCTCATCATTTATGATTCTATCTCTCCTTTTCTCTTCCTCTCTGAAATTAAAAGGCAACCCACAGAATGGGAGAAAATATTGCAAATAATATCTCATAAGGGATTCATATCAAGAATACAGAAAGAATTCAAAGAACACAATTAAAAAATTACAAACAACCCTATTAAAAAATGGGCAAAGGACTTTGTAGACATTTCTCTAAAGATATATAAACAGCCAACAAAAGATGAAAAGATGTTCAACACTGTTAATCATCAGGGAAATGCAAATCAAAACCACGAGATACCACTTCACACCCATCAGGATGGCTACTATAAAAACAAACACAAAAATAGCAAAGAGCCAAAAGAAAATAACTACATCTAGAGAAAATATACACAGGGATGAACAAAGTAAAGACTATTCTCAGATAAAGGAAAATGAAGAGCACTGTTAGCACACCTGTGCTATGAGAAATGCTCAGGAAAGTTTTTTCGGCTGAAGGGAAATAATAGCAGAGGAAAACTTAAGGAATGAAGAGAAAACATTAAGTTCTTTTAAATATATGTTATTGAGAGCAAAAATTGTAACAATAACTGGTCAGGTTTTCAATGTACCATGTAGACATAGTTCATATAACAACTATAATATAAAAGGAGGATAAAAGGATCTGTACAGTTGTAGAGCTTCTCCATTTTACTTGAAGTGATAAAGTATTAATTGTAGAAACTATAAACTGTTCTGATTCTGTATTAATTTCATCATGAGTTTAAGAAGCCTCTATTTGGTGTCTAAGGCAGCTTCCAAACCTTTCTCTTTATAGATGTAAACAAAGCTGACTTCATTTTTGTGTGTGCCCCATTTCTTTAAAATTTCCATGTTTTGAACCTGACCAAACTAGTCTCAGCCAGCACCAAAGCCTCATAATTAATGACCAGCTGTGTTTGATAAGCTTATGTAATGTAACCATAAAGATTCCTAGCAGCACAAGGCCAGAATGGCACAGCAGCTGAGATAAATATCAAACTGGCGTTAACTGTAAGTAAGTATCCATCATAAGCCCACCAGAAGGTCTGGTCCTTTCGTCTTATCCACCATTAGTTCAGCTATACTACAAAACATTTACTGTAATAATGGTCTAGCAGCAATTATCTGAGCAGACTGGGGTTACTTTCCATCTGACCCAATCTTCCCACAATAAATTGTTATAAAAAATATATAGCCCCTTCGATAAAGGAAAAAAAATTACACACACACACACACACACACACACACACACACACACACACACACACGGGGCCCGGTGCACGAAATTTGTGCACTGGAGGTAGGAGGTCCCTCAGCCCAACCTGCCCCGTCACATACTGGGAGTCCTCAGGAGATGTCCTAATGACGGTTCGTTCTTAGCCAGGGGACCCCAGCCAGGGGACCCCAGCCAACTGTTGTCCTGCGATACAGCTGATTCCTGGTTGGCTCCACCCCAACCCCGGCCCAAGCCCATTCTGAGGCTGGGGGGAAAAAGCCTCTTGGAAGAGATCTTTCCCCCTCACCTCCCCCACCTCCCGGCCTTGGGAACCCAGAGGATCACCCTGCCATGGCTCCGATCTGCTGGCGGGCCCTGTCCCTGCCCCAGCCCTCCCCAAGGCTGGGGGGTGTGGGGGGAGAAAGTCTGTTCCCTCCCTCCGCACGGCCCAGCCAGGGTCGCAGATGCTGCGCTCGCAGCCCCAGCCGGCCAATTCTCTCAGGGGCTGCAGCCACCTTGGTTGGGGCTTATTTGCTCTTAATTGCCTTGTGGGTGTGGTGAAGGTACGGTCAATTTGCATATTACTCTTTGTTAGGATATATAGAGTGGCCTTCAGGGAGGGAGCCTGCCCAGTGGGCAATTGGGAGCTGTGTGCAATCCAAGTTAAAAAAGTTTTTGTTTCTTAAATGCAGAAAATAAGTGTTGATGAGTATGCGGAAAAATTGGAACCATTGTGTCCATGGCTGGGTAGCTTAGTTGGAGGGGGTGTCATCCCAATAAACCAAGGTAAGGGGTTCGACTGCTGGTCAGGGCACATACAAGAAGCAACCAATTAATGCATAAATAAGTATAACAACAAATCAATGCTTCTCTATCTGAAAAAATAAGAGGGCATTTTGTGGAGTGCTATCTGCCCAGAACCGTGGTGGGCCCTGTACAAATATGCTCAAAAACAAAGAAAGAAGCTGGACCCTTGTTACCATTAGTGGAAATGTACAATGGTGGCACCTCTATGGAAAACAACATGGAGGTTCCTCAAAAAATTAAACAGAATCATCACACGATCCAGCAACTCCACTTCTGTATTTATCTCAGAGAACTTAAAGCAGGGTCTTCGAAGAGATGTTTATCTATGTTCATAGCGGCATTATTTATAGCAGCCAAAAGGTGGAAGCAACCCAAGTGTCCACGAACAAATAAACAAATGTGGTCATTCCATCTGGACCACGGAATATTATTCATCCTTAAAAAGGAAGGAAATTCTGCCGAGACCGGTTTGGCTCAGTGGATAGAGCGTCGGACTGCGGACTGAAAGGTCCCGGGTTCGATTCCGGCAAGGGCATGTACCTTGGCTGCGGGCACATCCATAGTAGGGGGCGTGCAAGAGGCAGCTGATCGATGTCTCTCTCTCATCGATGTTTCTGACTTTCTATCCCTCTCCCTTCCTCTCTGTAAAAAATCAATAAAAATATAAAAAAAAAAAAAAAAAGGAAGGAAATTCTGCTTGGCCCATGTCTCTCGGTGGTTAGAACGTTGGCCTGAACACCACAGGGTTGTGGGTTTGATTCTTGGTTATGGACAATACCTAGGTCGCAGGTTCAATCCCACTTCTCTCTCTCTCCTCCCTTCCCCTCCACCCTTCCCTTCCACTCTCTCTAGAAAAGCAATGGAACCCTAACCAGTTTGGCTCAGTGACAGAACATTAGCCTTTGGACTGAAAGGTCACAAGTTCGATTCCAGTCAAGGGCATGTATGTACCTTGGCTATGGGCACATCCCCAGTATGAGGTGTGCAGGAGGCAACTGATCGATGTTTCTCTCTCATCGATGTTTCTAACTCTCTATCCCTCTCCCTTCCTCTCTGTGAAAAATCAATAATTTTTTTAAAAGGCAATGGAAAAAATGTCGTTGGATGAAGATTAACAAAAAAAAAGGGAATTCTGACACATACTATGACATGGACGAGCCATGAGGGCATTATGCTAAGTGAAATAAGCCAGCCACCAAAAGGATAAATACTGTGATTCCGCTTCTATGAGACCCTTATGGAGTCAGATCCAGAGACAGAAAGGATGGTGGATGTCAGGGGCTGGGGCAGGAGGAATGGGGAGTTAGTGTTTAATAGGGACAGTCTGTTTTTCAAGATGAAGTTCTGGAAATGTCTGGTGGTACTGGCTGCACAGCAATGTGAATGCACTTACTGACACTGAACTGAACACTTCAAAATGGTTAAGGCGGTAAATTTCATGTTCTGTATCTCACCACAATGAAAGAAAACTGGAAAAGGTTAGCACAACAGGCTCGAGACTGCTATCCTTAGGAAGGTCTAGGCTGGCACCCGGGAACAGATTTCCGAAGAGCTCCAACATTTCGTAAACGGCCCGCCATGCAGATGCTGGGTGGGCCGTTCATCGACAACATGGCTTAAGATGAACACTGGCTTCCGCCTGGCTGAGGAGTCTGGAACGCTGGCACAAGCCAGCCACAGAAACTGATGTGATGAGCCCCAACTGAAACCTCACCCTGTCTCTAACGGGCCTTCCCAGTAGGCCACATCTCCCGTTATCACAGGTTGCTTCTTAGGAGTTAAGTATACGGTACAGGACCCCACTGGGAGAAGACTCTAGAAAGCCTGTGGACAGGGCCGTGGGCAGAGGGGGAGTGGGGAGCAGTCCCCAACCTGTCCTTTCCCTCTGCAGCACCCGCTGTGTGCCGTGCCCTCACATATTGTAGCCAGTAGTGTCCTCCTAGCCCAGCGGTCGGCAAACCGCGGCTCGTGGGCCACATGCGCCTCTTTGGTCCCGAGTGTGGCTCTTCCACAAAACACCACGGCGAGTCTATTTTGAAGAAGTGGCGTTAGAAGTTTAAATTTAAAAAATTTGGCCCTCAGAAATTCCAGTCATTGTACTGTTGATATTTGCCTCTGTTGACTAATAAGTTTGCTGACCACTGTCCTAGCCAATCATCAACCTGGTCCTGGTCTTAAGAACCTCAAATGTTTATGTAAAATACACTTTACCTTCACCTGTTTCTTTTCCATCACTGTGGCACTGTGGCTACTAGCAGACGTGTTCACTGCATGTTTCCACTGAGCAACTGGGATCACCAGTGCTCCCCCATTTTAGAGAAAACTGAGGCTCAGAGAGGGTGGCCACTGTAACTAAGGCCTCACAGCATTAGGAACAGAACGGGCTGGTAACCCAATGCAGGTTTCCAGCTCCCAGGTACTTACCAGATGGGCCCCGATGGGTCATCTTGGGGACTGAGGGCTTTCTGGACAGGGGTGCCCGACCTCCCTTGTCACTGGGCTCGCTCCGGGCGCTGAGTGGCCGACTGGCGCGGTCCCTACCAGCCAGTCCCTTAGCCTTGGCAGCGATCGCTGGAGTGGACTTGGAGGTGGCTGTGCTGGAGGTGGGGCGAGCCAGGGACTTGCGGGTGCGGCTGAGGCTCTCTGTCAGCCGGGCCTGTTCAGGGGGCAGCAGCTCTGGGTCCACCATGCAGATGTTGGGTGGAGTCGGCAGCGGTGGGGGAACTTTGAGGGGGTTGGGCAGCTGGTTGTGACGAGGGACCCCAAAGCCCTCCATGTCCTCATCCGAGTCTGCAGTGCCAGGGGCAGCAGGCGGGGGGTCCGAGTCGGACAGCGTGGGAAGGGACTCGCTGACGGACGTGGGTGGCGTTTCCTCAGCCCCCAGAGCACCTGCCCGCTCCTGGGACTGGGTGCTGCTGTCATTGGAGCTACCAGGAGATGTGGGGGCTGGCACCACAGGCACCATCTTGCGGTGCTCAAACTCACAGGGCGACACTAAGCACAGGTCCACGTCATGTGGGGAGGCCGAGCGCCGCACCCGGGGGCCTCGAAGCGGGAGGCTCAGCCCTGCCTCGCTCATGGGAACAGGGGGTGGTGGCAGCACCTGCTCAAAGGAGACGGACAGGGACTCGTCCACCTCTGTGGAGTGCGGAGAGCCCACCTCAGCGGGCAGGGAAGGTGTGGTCACCGTGGGGGAGCCATCTGGCCCAGCCTCCCCACCCCTCAGCGGGCTCAGTGACAGCTGCCTACTACCCTCAGCTGGGCCCTGGGGAGCTCCAACTGGTGAGGGGGTGCAACTGGCTACCGGCTGCTCCTGAGTCTTTAGGCTGCTACTGTCCTCCCCTGTGGGGCTCAGCCCCAGCTCCAGGCTGCTCCCTTGGCTGGGCGTGGCCACCAGCTGGGGGACAGGAGAGCTGCAGGCCTCTATGGAGGGACTGGCCTCTCCACACCGGAAGCTGGGGGGGCTCTGGGGCCCATTCCTCACCAATGGGACACCGGGGCGGTGATTGTTGGGTACTCTTCGGGGCTTGGCGGCTGCCTGGGCACCTGCCTTCTTGCCACTGACCACAGTAGAGGATGCCCGGGACAACTCCCTGGGCTGGGTCCGAGGGGCACTTGGTTTGGGGTCCTTCTTGACCTCCCCAGGGTGTCTAGCTTCTTTCTCAGCCCTGCGAGGGGCCTCAGATCGTGGTGGCTCCTTCCGGGCCACCCCGGAGCGCTCCTGGGCAGGCCTGGCAGGCACCGAAGTCCGGCCCGCTCTCCTCAAGCTGTCCCGGGAGCCCACACTCTCCTTGCTCTCAGTGCGCCTAGGCCCTGTCAGGTCTTGGGGGGTCACCACGGGCTCCCGCAAAAAGCCCAAGTGTTGCAGGCGGACGAGGCCATCTAGGAGGCGAGCAGGGGGTGTGCAGCCAGGGAACAGCACGCGCACCACCTTCTCAGTGGGGCCGGTGGGGTGCCACACCAGCAGGGCACACACGGAGGCCAGTGTGCCCTCCGCACCAGCGGAGGGCGGGTGCAGCACGTACATGTCCAGCCGGCCGACACCCATCTTCTGGAAGAGGACAGTGGGCTCGGTGGGCGTCAGCCCGCGGCTCAGGGGCAGAGGCTCTATGCCCAGCCGAGCCAGAAGGCTCCGGGCCAACTCCGCCTCATCCTCACCACACATTAGACGGGAGGCGGCCCCGTGGGCGTTGAGGAACACAACACCCAGGCTGGGGGAGACGAGTCTGCGCAGCCTGTCGTCCCCAGAGCCCCCACCGGTCGCCGCCTCCTCCTGCTCCGCCAGCTTGCGCCGCAGCAGGCTGTTGAGGCCCGGAAGGCTGTCGGCGCCTGCGTGCGTCACCAGCACAGCGTCCACCCGGTCCAGGTGCCGCACCAGCTTCCAGAAGCTCGACTTGGGGTTCGAGCCGCCGTTGACCAACATAGTGAAGCCGTTAACGGCGAAGAAGGCAGCGTCCCCGAGGCCACCGGGGAAGATGTAGCAGCAGGGCCGGGCGAGCCTGAGGAAGCCCACGGATGCTGGTGGCTCGAGCAGCTCGAAGGGGGACGGCAGCTCCAGGGACTCGGCCACATACTCCAGGAACTCACGCAGGCCCTCGGAGGCCGGCCGCTGCACCGGGGGGTTCAGCCGCAGCCGGAGCCCGCCCTGGAGGCCAGGCACTTCAGGTGCCAGCTGGGCCCAGTCGCCAAAGGTTGGGCAGGTGATGGTGAGCTTGGGCGGGTCTGCAGATGGGGGTGCAGAAGCCAGGAGATCCCGGATCTGCAGAGGGGGGAAATGGTCAAGGGGCCACCTGGAGCCAGGCAACACCTAGTACCTTGGGAAAACTGAGCAAGGACACCACCATCCTGCCCTCTGGGGCTGCGAGGGTCACCTGTCGCCCTCAGGGCAAAATCCAGGCCTCCCTCAGTCCTTCTCCCCCTTTGCCCTCCTCCCTCCCTCCCGCCTCTCTCACTCTCCTTGCCTCAGGGCCTTTGCACTGGCTGTTCCCTCCAGGGAGGCCTTCCCTGGCCTCTCACTGGTTCTTCTCTTACCATGGTTACATCACTCACTACAAATGTGAACATACAGTTTTCAGAGTTTGTTTTTGCTCATATGCCCCACCCAGACTAAGATTCCAGAAGGGAATCTGGGGTGCCACTTGAGGCCTCCGGGATGCCTGTTAATCCACAGGCACCCTCTTGAACCATTCACTGTAGTGAGTGATGGAACTACACCCTGACAACGGGAGGGATACTTGTCACCATCATTCTTCCAGAGGAGGGGATGGGCTCCAGACAGCAAGTCACAGGGGCCACACAGCCCAATGGGAACAAGCCAGGATGCAGAGCTGGGGGAGGCAAGATGGGGAGGAGGCAGCTTACCTCTTTGTCCCTCAGAACCTGGAGGAAGTGGCGGGGTGAGAAGCCCCCAGTCTGAAGCAGCAGCTCCCCTGTCTCCTCCAGGCAGGGCCCAGCCAGCACCAGAAGCTTGTGAGGGGCAGTGTCTAGGAGAAGGTTCCGGAGCTGAGAGAGGGGGAGACTGTTAAGGCCCTATTCTGCACAGTGACATAACCAGCACTCCCCTTGGGTGACCTCCAGCCCTAAATCTATGTCCTCCTCACCCCCAGACTCCTGCTCATCCTACAAAGCCTGGCTCCACTGCCACCTCCTCCTAAAAGCTCTCTATACCCTTCTCCAGGGCTCCCTCAAGCCCACCTCTCCCTATGGCCCAGCCCAGAGCCATGGGGGAGCATTTTGATTCGAGGAATCAACCTGTGCAAGGGTCTCCACAGGAGTGCCCTGGGCTCTATCTTGTATCTTCTCATAGATACTGGGGAGAAGGATACAGACATCCACGAGCTAGAAGTATTAAGAAATCAATTCAGAAAACTACTAGGAGCCAGCCAGAGGGAACACAAAATGCAAACATCCATCAGGCCCTGCCTTCCCACTACCCACCTCCAGACATTCCCTATCCCAGTGGTCGGCAAACTCATTAGTCAACAGAGCCAAATATCAACAGTACAACGATTGAAATTTTTTAAACTTCTTCTAATGCCATTTCTTCAAAATAGACTTGCCCAGGCCATGGTATTTTGTGAAAGAGCCACACTCAAGGGGCCAAAGAGCCGAAAGTGGCTCTTGAACCACAGTTTGCCGACCATAGCCCTATCCCATTCCTTCCTCCCAAACTCTAGCCTTTCTGATCCCACCTGCTGCCATCACCCCCACGGGGAGAGAATAAACTATAGCTGGAGCCACGGGGTGGGGAAGGCTTCCGAGGGGCCAGGGCCCTGCCGCTGGGTGCTGAGGAGTTCAGGCAGCACGAAGTCAAGGACACAGGGGATCAGGATGGGGGATGGTGTCCATCTCCGCAGCCCACGCCCCCCAGGAGCTGGCTGGTCCTACCTCATCACACAGGGACTTGTCTGATGGGTTCAGGAGGACCAGGATATCCAGAGCGTCTCCTCGGAGGTGCAGGCTGCGCTGGCCTGTGTGGGAATTGGACCCTGTGAGTTTGGAGCCGGGCCACATGCGCAGAGTCCGGTTTTCTGGGGTCAAACCCTGCCTCTCTGTGTGACCCCAGGCAGCCACAAGTCCCTCCAGGATCTGTTTCTGGGGAATCCCAGCCCAGCAGAGCTGGCCTACGTGGTAGTGCCACAGGCCAGGATGAGGCAAGAACAGGAAGTCTAGTTCAGGAAGTCTACTTCATTGGAAACAGCAGGGACAAGGCCCCCGCTGCTTATGAGGCCCAATTCACAGCTGTCAGCTCTGTGGGGGGATGCCATCGTCACCCCCATTTTATAGACAGGGAGGGCCATGAGGGAACAACATGGACCCTAAGGCAGAACTACAGGAGGATGGGGAAGTGGCATGTGGGGCTGGATGAGGGGCAGCAGGAGGGACCTGAGGACAGGGAAGCCTCAGGAGCCAAGAGAGAGGAGTGGGGTTAATTCTGGGATCCAACCTTAAACTGTCCCAAGGAGTCCAGATGTGCTTCCAACATGGAGCAACAGGCCCGGAAGAGAGAGAGGCAAGGACCCTCCAGGGTCACACACTCGAATATTGCCGCATTCAGGTGGGGAAACCAAGGCACAGAGAGGGGAAGTGGCCCCTGGGGTCACACAGGGCCAACAGGATTTCCAGTACCCCCATCCCATGAGGGATCAGGAAGCCACCAGAACTGCCGGACAATGAGACTACGAGTCACTTCCTTCCCCTCCCATGCAGTCTGGAGGTGACTCAAGGGGCTCGCTGCAGGGCAGGCTGGGGTGGAAAAGCTACAGGCAACACCAGGCCCGGGCTAACCTGGCATCACCACAGGATCGCCCAGGAGCCACAGGCTGTGTGGGACTTGCTCAGGGACCTTAGCTCCGCCCAGACCCTGCGCCTTTATCAGCTCCGCATCTGCTGAGTACCTTCTATGTACCCGACCCTATGCAGAGGTCACAGGCATGAACCAGACATGTTCTCTGCAATATGAAGCCCACAAACCAGCCTGCAGGCCTGCCCAGCAGCCCCTCACTTTCCAAATGTCTTGTCCCTTTTCCTGGGCCCTTCCCTCCATCTAGTACAGCAGCCCCAGATGCTTCTCCACTACAGCCCCCTTGTCAGAGGTCTCCCTGCCCCCACACCTCAGCTGCCTCATCTGTCAAATGGGGACAAAAGCACAAGGACCTGCCTCCTGGGCTGTTGATGACCAAGGTCTAGAAACCTCTGGCTCAGGCCCCACCCTGGCTCCACACTCAGCAGAGGTCAGGTGTATTGTAACTGTTGTTGAGGCATTCGGAGAACACTTGCCCAATGAACACAAAAGGGGAGCAGCTGGGGCACACAGGGTCCCCCAGCCTCACCTTTCACGATGCTGGAGAAGGTGGCCGAGTGCCGGGACACAAAGATCTTGAGCTGCTCATCCAGGCTGCAGATGCCAGGGTCAATGTCCCAAGACTGGAGGCCTAGTGGGGGGGAGGGGAATGGAGGTGGGAAGTCAGCCCCCTCCCCTCAACTGCCCCTGCTTCCTGTACATCTCAGTAATCTCCTCCCCTCCAGCATTTGCCCCACCCCCACCACCTGTCTCATTGCTCCTTCCCACTACCAGGCACATTTCCACCTCGGGGCCTTGGCACCAGCTGTTCCCATTGTCTGGACACCACCCCGTTTCAGGTCCTCTATGCCCACTGCATCCTTCTGGGCCATCCTGACACCGAGCAAACTTAAAACTGGTTGCATCTCCTCACTCACTTTGGGTCCACACCCTTCCATCCCCCCCCCCCCCCCCACAACGTTAACCCCGCGACAGCAGAGCTGAGCCTCCAGTCTTCCCCACCTTGTACCTTGCCAGGGAACAAGGGAACATTCTCCAAGCACGAGAACCGCGTGTGCTGCCGCCCCATTTTACAGAGGATGGAGCCCAGGCCCCGCGGATTGGAGAGATGAACGCCCTCCAACTACAGGTGAGGTGCACCACCCAGCCAGGGTGCCAAGTAGCTGCAGGTGAACTGAACCTTGCAGGTGCACCTATGTATGACTCACCTCCCCCGGTGCCAAATCTCATTGGCAGCCGCAACCGCCCACACCCCAATTAGCTCCCCCTGGAGCTACGGAAAGTGGGCCCTGGCTCCCGGCTCGGCCTCATCCAGGCTGCTAAGACCCGGGATTCGAGGCGACACCGCCCTCTCCTTGGCAGGCCCGGCGGGCGGGAAGCGGAGCCGTCACCGGGGTTGCCCAATCGCGCGGTTACCAAAGCCAGGCCACGTCCCCTCAGCAGGCTGCACCGGGTCTGGGCGGAGCAGCTGTGCCGGCCGCCTCACCCTGAGGGGATCTGAGCCCCCGGCTCAAGGATCCCGCCGCACAGGCCACCGGCCGCCCGTCCATCCGGCCCCCTGGATTCTGCCGCCTCCCACCCCCAGCTCTCGGCCCCAAATCCCTGCATGCAACCCTTCTCCGCCCCCAGCCGCCCCACCCCACGGGCCTGCATCCCCCGGCCTGGCCGCTCCCGCCCCGCCCCGCCCCCCCGGCCCCACCTCGTTCGAGCTCCCCGAGCACGTAGCTCAGCAGCCCCGGGCAGCTGCACTCGCCGCCCACCACAAGCAGCAGCGAGCTCGGCGTCTCGGCCACCCGGGGCTCGGCCGCCGCCGCCGCCGCCGCCTCCGCCATCTTCGCACCGCCCTGGTGCTGAGAGCCCGCCCCGCCGGCCCCGCCCCTTAAAGGGGCTTTCCCGGAAATGCTGACCACCCTCCCGGAAGTCCCCCTCCGGTCCATTGTCTGCCCCCTACCGGCCCTTTGAAGTCGAAGGGAGGAGGTGCGGACTTTTGGGTCCGCGTTGATCCGTCAGTCTGTCCACCCCTGCCTACCACGTGCCAATCAGAATCCCCGCCCTGGGGAGTCACATCACAGTAGGCCCAATCAGAACCATGCTCTGATGCTCACAGAGGGGAAAAAAAAGGTATTTTGTAAAACGGGGGTCATCTGTAATACTGTTAACAATTATTTTTAATTTAATAAATCTTTATTGTTCAGATTATTGCAATTGTTCCTCTCACCCCCCCCATAGTTCCCCTCCACCCGGTTCCCACCCCACCCTCTGCCCTTACCCCCCCACCCCCACTGTTCTCATCCATAGGTGTATGATCTTTGTCCAGTCTCTTCCTGCACCCCCACACCCCTTTCTCCCTGAGGATCGTCAGTTCACTCCCTTTCTATGTCCCTGATTCTATTATATTCACCACTTTATTCTGTTCATCAGATTTTTAATTCACTTGATTTTTAGATTCACTTGTTGATAGATATGTATTTGTTGTTCATAATTTTTATCTTTACCTTTTTCTTCCTCTTCCTCTTCTTAAAAGATACCTTTCAGCATTTCATATAATACTGGTTTGGTGTTGATGAAATCCTTTAGCTTTTTCTTATCTGTGAAGCTCTTTATCTGACCTTCAATTCTGAGTGATAGCTTTGCTGAGTAAAGTAATTTTGGTTGTAGGTTCTTGCTATTCATCACTTTGAATATTTATTGCCACTCCCGTCTGGCCTGCATGGTTTCTGTTGAGAAATCAGCTGACAGTCACATGGATGCTTCCTTGTAGGTAATTAACTGTTTTTCTCTTGCTGCTTTTAACATTCCCTCTTGGCATTTTAATTATGATGTATCTTGGTGTGGTCCTCTTTGGATACCTTTTGTTTGGGGTTCTGTGCATTTCCTGATCTTGTAAGTCTATTTCTTTCATCAGGTGGGGGAAGTTTTTCGTCACTATTTCTTCTAGGTTTTTGGTGTCTTGCTCTCTCTCTTCTTCTGGCATCCCCATAATTCTGATGTTAGTATGCTTGAAGTTGTCCCTGAGGCTTCTTACACTTTCTTCAAATTTTTGGATTCTTTTTTTCATTTTTGCTTTTCCGGTTGAGTGTTTTTTGTCTCTTGGTATTTCAAATCTTTGACTTGATTCTTGCATTCCTCTAGTCTGCTGTTGGGTCTCTATATATTTTTTATTTCAGTCAGTGTATGTTTAATTTCTAGTTGGTCCTTTTTCATACCCTCGAGGATCTCACTA
Source organism: Antrozous pallidus (assembly GCA_027563665.1). Taxonomy (NCBI): domain Eukaryota; kingdom Metazoa; phylum Chordata; class Mammalia; order Chiroptera; family Vespertilionidae; genus Antrozous; species Antrozous pallidus. Next base: position 94,449,245 of record CM050516.1, on the reverse strand, counting down.
AATTTATTTGCCTTTTCTCGGAACCTCTTCAAAAATCTTATAACCATGGTTTTGAACTCTATATCCAGTCATTTGTTTTCCTCTATTTCTTTCGTTTGTAATCTGTTTCTTTGTCTTCGCATTTTTGCTGCTTCCCTGAGTTAGTAGAGTAGCTTTGTGTGCTAGGTGTCCTGATGGCCCAGTGTCTAGGCCTCTCCAGTTAACTGAGGTGGACACTCTTGGTGCACCCCTTTGTGGACTGTGTGCACAGCCTTGTTGTAGTTAAGTCTTGATTGTTGTTGATATCACTGGAAGGAATTGACCTTCAGGCCAATTGACTGTGAAAATCAGCTATGTCTACATGGGGAGAGCTTCTGTGCTGGAGACAACCTTATGGGACAAGACTTGCAAAATTGCAAAAGCCTCTGAGCTCAGTTTGAATGAGGCAGAGTCTCAGGGCTGAGCAGTCAGCCTTGGCTTCCCATCAGCCCTGCCCTAAGAGACCCATGGGTCTCAATGTCCCCAGTAATTGCTGTAAGCACCTCTGAGAGAGAGCCACCCTCGAGTTTTGCCCACTGCCAGACAGTCCAGTTTTCCCCCAATGAATCTGGAATCCCAGATTCTCACCTGAACTGGAGTTCAGTGCAGTCAGAACTGGGGTTCAGTGCAGTCAGGGGCTTTTGGCTCCTTCTTGCTAAAGAAAGTTAGCAGCACACTCAACAGTCAGTCCTCTCTCTTTGCACTCTTGCATGTGCTCCTTCAGACCTCTGCCTTTTGCAGCTCCTTTGATAGTCCAGATTCCGCCTGTATGAGTCTAGGTTCCCAGGGTCTCACCCAGAACGGGGGTTCAATGCAGTCAGAACTGGGGTTCAGCACAGCTGGGGGCTTTTGTCTCCTTCCTGCTAGAGAAAGCCAGCCAGGCACTCAGTTTGCCGTCAGCCGCCCATCCTCTCCATGCGGGTATCTCCGTACCTCAGGTCTTTGTAGCCCCTCTGATCTCCATTTGCTTTTCTCTTTTCTTCTAGTTGTAGAATCTCCACTCACCCAGCTTTCATGTGGTTCTGGGTGGTGCCGTTTTGTCTTTTAGTTGTGGTTTAGTTGTGGAAAATGTTGTGCGAGGCAGTACTTTAGGTGTTTACCTATGCCACCATGTTGGTTTCTCTCTCAACAATTTTTTTAGAAGGAAGGAAGGAAGGAAGGAAGGAAGGAAGGAAGGAAGGAAGGAAGGAAGGAAGGAATCTTGTAGCTAGGGTTTTGAGGAATGTATCAGAATTTCCCAGGTGTGGGTGGTGGGGCAAGAGCACATGCAGAAGTAAGAACATGCAACGTTTTAGACTTAGCAAAGTACAGTGTGTTTGGGACACATCCCAGAGCATTCTGGGCCTGGAGCAGAGCAAAATACTTCTGCACCTACTGTGGGCCCTGCATTTTGTCCCATTAGCTCATTGAATACATGCATGAACCTATGAGGGTCATTTCAGAGGAAAAAGAAAGCCAAAACTTGGAGAAATGAAGTCATCAGGCCAATAAGTGGCAGAGATTCAAACTCAGGTGGGTCTGATTCCAGATACAGCCGGTGGCAGGGACCGACTGCCCAGCTCACAGGGGCATCCCCCCAACCCCAAACATTGTCATTCAGCCCTTTACCTATGGCAGTCACTGCTTGAAAAACCACACTGCATTAAACATTTGACGGTTGTCCATGCCCATGCTATCTACCTTGGGAGTGAGCTCCTATCTCTGGAGGTACGCAAAAGAAATCAAGACAAGTGAAAAGGTCTGGGAAGCAGGATCAGCCAGCTTTTACTCTTCATTATCTGAGTGTTCAGCCCAACTTCCTCCCTGGTCAACGGATAACAGCCACTGGCCACATACCCGCTAACGTCCTGGCACCCAACTTCCTCTCTTTCTTTCTTTTTGGCCCTGGCATACTTCCTTATTCCGACACCTCCCTCACGATTTATTATTATTATTATTATCATTATTATTATTATTGTTGTTGTTATTATTATTATTATTGCTCTAGGCAATCATGGAAGTGGGATTTTCTGTGTCAGGCTCTGTCTTCTTCACTGGGATAAGAGCTTGCTGGAGGCCAGACTAGACAGAGGCCTCTCTGGGGCCCTGGTCTTTTGCAGGACAAGGCTGGGCATCTAAGAAATGTATGAGAAAGGCTTGTGGAACATGAATAAAGGCCCATTGGCCCACCATTCATCATTCATTCATTTATTCCTTCATGTGTAATTACTGATTGGGTCAGGATACAAATGCAGGACTTTCTGATTAGAATCTTTATTCTTCCTTTTGCTCAAGGCTGTGAGTTAGTCATGCTAGTTGGCCTTAAAGAACCCTGTGTTGTCAATGATATTCTTTTTAAGATACTTTATTTTATTTTATTTTTTGTGGTTGGAGAGAGAGAGAGAGAGAGAGAGAGAGAGAGAGAGAGAGAGAGAGAAAATATGAATCCGGACATACCCTTGACTGGGAATTGAATGGGCAACTTTTTGGTGCCTGGGCTGATGCCCAACCAACTAAGCCACACCAACCAGAGTGACCTCTGAAATCCCAAGAACCAGATAGGTCACTTCCCTCCTATCTTTGTCCATGCCCACCCAGCTCCATGCCTGCTTCAAAGTCACCGGGGGTCAGGTGATGGCACTTGTGAAGAAATGGAACCCTGAGTCCTCATGACTGCTGGTAAATTTTTTTTAACATGGGCTTAGTCAAATTCACCAATGTCAGGAGTGGGGCTTGATGAGGGGACAGCTCTCAGGATGGGATCTAAGACATTCCCAGCCCTGGCAGTTGCTGGGCCCTGCAGTTAATCTCCTTCCTCCAGGTGACCACTGCCATGACCTCGGTCATTACAGGTGGATTTTACCTGGTTTTGAACTTCATAGAAATGGGGTCACACTCACTCCTCCTGTTGTGGCGAGGAGCAGGTGTTTGAACCTTTTCATGGCTGTGTAATTGACAGGTGGGAAGGGCATGTAATAAGAATAAGACCACAGTTGTCCAATGATTTTCACCTCACTGACTAAAGATGAGGTTTTCTTACAGACCCTGGGCAACAGAGCGACGTGTTACCAGGAGAACGGGCCCTGGAGATAAGGCAGCCCAAAGCCCAGATCAAGGACAGAGCTATCTGGAGGAGACAGTGTTCCAGGCTAATCTTTGCAGCTCTCTGGGGCTGATCTTTGTAAAGACAATGACAGAAGGCAGACCCTGGGAACTCACTAACTTTAGATTTTTATATAAGAGTTTGTTTAAAATGAAATGTCAGAGCAGAACTTCCAGGGTGACTGACTGCTCTCCACATACTGCTGGCCTTATTGGGATAAATGCTCAGACATGATTTAACCCTGTCTCTGCTTAATTTGACTCAAGTAGTGCCAGGTAGTCTCACACCTGTTGTGTCTGGTATCAAAATGGCCCCAGGTACTATTTTTTATTTTTATACTAGTGGCCCAGTGCATGAAATTCATGCACATTAAAAGGAGATTAATTAGAGGAAATATTTTAATATTGCTATTTGCCCTTTCTCTCTAATAGAAGTTTTGAGATGAAAGAAAATTATTAAAATGTATGTGAAAATCTTCCTCCTGTCAGAGTCTGGGGTGCACCGAGGGACCCAGAGTCAAGTCCACACCCACCTGTGGCACCTCAAAATTGCAGGAGACCTAGACCCAGCCAGCCCCACCCCCACTGGGTGAGATCCAGACCCAGCTGGCCCCAACCCCATCAAGCCCTGCTGGGTGGGGGGCGCAGGCTCAGGTCCCCTGGCCCAGCACTGGGCAAGGGCAGTGGGTCCTCTGGCACAGGGGTAGGGGCGTGGCCTGAGGTCCCCATGCCCAGGACCAGAGTGGGGGGGCACACTTTGAGGTCCTCCATCAAGCCCTGTCGGGCGGGCAGCGCAGCCTCAGGTCCCCCAACCTGAGGTCCCCCTGCCCTGTGCTGGGGGCGGGAGGCATGGCCTGAGGTTCCCTGCCCTGGTCCAGCACCATGCAGCCTCAGGTCGCTGCTGAGTGCACCTTAAGGGTTGTTAGAGGAACTTGGCCTCCACTGTGGGTGCAGCTATCTTGTATTATAGAAACCCTACATTCGCTGTGGGTGCAGCCATCTTGTGTTACAGAAACCCCACCTCTGCTATGGGTGCCTCCATCTTTGTGACAGTGTGATGGTCAATTTGCATATTCTCTCTTTATTAGATAGGATTGTGGTAAACTACATATAGCATATAACATCATGTTAGCCATTTGAAGTGTATAATTCAGTTACATGTAGTACCTTCACAATGTTGTGTGAATATCTAGTGGCATAACACTTATCTACCCTTAAAAGGAGACTCGCCTGGCTGGGGGTGGCTGGATTGGTTGGAGCATCATCCTGTGCCCTGAAGGTCATGGGTTTGATTCCTGGTCAGAGAACATACCCCGGTTCCAGATTTGAACCCCAATTGGGAGGCAACCAATCGATGTTTCTCTCTCACATCAATGTTTCTCTCTCTCTTTCTCTCCTTCTCCCTCTCTTTCTAAAGTCAGGGTTTTTTTTTTTAAATATACCCTTGGGTGAGGATTAAAAAAAGAAAAAGAAAAAAGGAGACCTCGTCCCCATCAGCTGTCACTCCCTCCCTTTCCCTCCAGCTACTGGCAACCCCTAATCTACTTTCTGTCCTTATGGATTTTCCTGTCTTGGACATTTCATGCAATGTATGGCCATTTCCATATGGGTTTCTTCACTCAGCATAATATTTTCTTTTTAAAATTTAAATTCTTTATTGTTTAAAGTATTACATATGTCTCCTTTCCTCCCCCCATTAACCTCCCCCTGGCCACTCCCACCCCCTAACACATGCCCTCACCCTGCTATTGTCTGTGTCCATTGGTTATGCTTATATGCATGCATGTAAGTCCTTTGGTTAATCTCTTATCCCACCCCACACCCCACCCTCCCCTGCCTTCCCTCTGAGGTTTGATTTGATGGTCTGTTCAATGCTTCTATGTGTCTGGGTCTATTTTTGTTCATCAGTTTATGTTGTTCATTATATTCCACAAATGAGTGAGATCATGTGATGTTTATCTTTCTCTGACTGGCTTATATCACTTAGCATAATGCTTTCCAGGTAGCATATTTTCAAAGTTTGTCCATGTTGTAGCATACTTCATTCCTCTATATGGATGGTTATCCACACATTATGTTTATCCATTCATCCATTAGTGAATATTTGGGTTGCTTCCACCATTTTGCTACTGTGAATAGAGAGCTGCTCTGAACAAGTTTTTGTTGAGTATCGGCTCTCCATTCTCCACCTAGCAGTGGAATTGCTGGGTCTTGTAATTACATGTTTAGCTTTAATAAAATGTTTTCATTGCTTGTCCTTTTTTTTTAGAGAGAGAAACATACATGTGAGAGAGAAACATCAATTGCCTGCCTTCTGCACATCCCCTATGGGGATGGAGCCCGAAACCCGGGCATGTGCCCCAACTGGAAATCAAACCTGCAACGTTTTGGTGCATGGGACAGGATGATGCCCACCAAACTGAGTCACATCTGTCAGGGCTCATATTTAGCTTTTTGAAGAACTGCTAGACTGCCTCCAAGCAGCTGTACCATTTTACATTCCCATCCACAGTGTTTGAGGGTTCCAGTCTCTCTACATCCTTGCAAATACTTGGGTATGCTTTTTCTTATTGTAACAACTAGGTACCAATTATTCACTATTTGTTCATTTCACCTGTTGGTGGACATTTGGATTATTTCCAGTTTTTTTACTATTGTGGATAAAGCTTTTTTGAGTCTTTTTGCCCATGTCTTTTAATGAGTGTATTCCCTTTCCACCCAGTAAATGCTCAGGGGTGGAATGGCTGTTATGGGGTGAGAAATGACCAGGCTATTTCCCCAAGTGGCCTATCACCATAACTTAAAATTCAGTCTTTTATTATTATTACTAGATGCCTGGTGCACAAATTTGTGCACAGTGGGGTCCACCAGGGACCTGGGGGGATGTGCAGCCCTATCTGGCACCCCGCCATGGCCTAGTGCTGCCCCCTCACCTGTTCCACCATCCTACCTATGGGGCAGTTGATCAGGGCTGGGCCCCCTGCCTGGCTCCCTCAGCGCATGGGCGCTAGGAGATGGCCCCATCCCCTGCCGCCACTACTAGTCGCGGTCTGTGGGGTGATCGGTGGGGCAATCAGACCCCCACTCGCACCCACTTTGGCTTGGCACTGCCCACTTACCTGCTCCACCATCCTGCCACAGTCCGGCTATCCCTGGGGCCCAGCAGCGCCTTCCCTGCTGCCCACTGCCAGCGCTGTGTTGCCAATGCCCACCTCGGTCCACGCCACCACCTAGTGGTCAGTGCACATCATAGCAAGGGGACAATTTGCATATTAGGCTTCTATTATGTAGGATTTTTACTGACTTCAGAGAGGAAGGGAGAGGTAGAGAGAGATAGAAACATTAATGATGAGAGAGAATCATCGATTGGCTGCCTCCTGCACATCCCTATTTGGGATCGAGCCAGTCACCCCGGCAACTACCCTAACCAGGAACCAAACTGTGACTTCTTGGTTCATAGGTCAATGCTCAACCAGTGAGCCACACCAGCCGGACAGGTGTCAGCCTTTTAAATATTCACCTGTCTTTCCTCCTTCCCTCACCTCTCTCACAAACCCTGTTGGTCAACATTCATGGAGCATGCTGCTGACAACACTGTAGTTCTGGGTGCCGGAGAAGGGAACATAGCTGCTGGTCCTGGGTTGAATCACTCTCCGTGTGGGTCAGAGGGTGTCTGAAGTCCCTAAAACCATATGCTTTATGTGTTAACTCATTATATCTTTGCTACAACTTGAGGCCCAGACCCTAAGTAAACACATTTAATAAATGGGAAAGTGAGGTTCAGAGAGGTCAGAGGACAGATTCAGTGTCTAGCACCTTGGGTAGGATGTGAATTCAGGACATAGGACTTCAGGTATTCCATTCACTCAACGCTTCCTGTACATCCAGGAGGTCTCAGTCCTGGTCCCCAAGAAGACCCCAGCTTTCAGGAAGAGCTGGCCATAGGCGCTCCCGGCCTATGTTGTCAGGGTTGGGCTAGAGAGTGGATCCTGGAGCTGGAGGAATGGGGAGTAGGGCAGTGGTGGTTCCTCTGGGGAGAGAAGGAAAGTATCCTAAAAAAGGGATGTTGGGGTCAGGCTTTTGAAGGGTACACAGTAGTTCAGTAGGCATATAATGCATTCATTAATTTGACAAATACCTTCCAACCACATTCTCTGTGCCAATCTCACTCCAACCTGGTCCCTAGGAGAACCAGACACAGACTCTTCAAGGGGTCATGGTTGGGATGGAAGGAAAGGTAGGGGCTGGATAGCTCCTAGAATGGAGGAACAGGCTGGCTCTTCAGGGAACCAGAAGGAGGGCTCCTGGGAGGAGCAGGTGGCTTCAATTTGCTATTCCAGAGCAGAAAGAGCTGATGTTGAATGTTTTTGCTTTGAAATACATTGCTTGGGTTAAATGAGGCCAAGATGTCATTGTTCTGTCATTGACCTGTTCCAAGCCTCCCCCCAGCAGTGGAGCCTCAGTTTCCGCAGGTGAGATATATGGGAGGAAAAACTGGATGGTGTGGTGAGAGAGAGCTTCAATTTGTTGCCTGTGGTTGGAGGTCCTTGCAACTGAAATACTAAAAAGGGATCCGAGAATGTACTAGGGATGTCCCAACCAGATCTGGAGGGCTCTAGGAGGGACTTTCCAGGGAGAGCAGCACTTGGGTCAGACCTGAGGGAGGGGGAGGAATTGTATTTGGCGTAAGGACAAGTGTCTGGAAAAGGAAGAGCTCCACCTGCGAGGGGAACAGCATGTACAATGGCCCTGAAGCCAGAACAGGCTGGGTGTTGTTGAAAACCACAAGAAGACCACTGAGTGGCAGGATGGTGTGACGGGAAAATGCAGGGAGGTTGGAGCTGGACCATGCAGCGCCACCTGGGTCATAGAAGAGGGTGTGGATTTGCTCTGAGGGCCATGGAGCCATGGGGTGTGTGGGAGCAGAGAGGGCATGAACACTGAACTGTAAAAACAACTATGAGCTGGTGTCAAGCATTTTACAAGATTAATGCATGTAAGCACCCAACCTATTGCACAGGTGGGTAAACTGAGGACTACAGAAGTTAAGCTATGTGTCCAGGATCACACACACAGCACCAGGCAGACTCTGGATTTGAATCCAGGTGCTCTCAGTGTTCGGAGTTGGGCTCTTACACATCACTCTAAGGGCGGAGGGAGAGGCCTGGCCCGGGTGGGCACCCGCTTGCAATCAGTTCATTGGGTAAAACCGTCAGGATGTGGTGGTGCTAGGGGTGAGTGGAGCGAGGCTACATTTGTTTATTTAACATGCAGTCCTCCTCGGAGGCCCTCAGCTCTCCCGTACTCCCCCAAACAGCGCAAAGACATCCACAGAAACGCCGATTCCCTCCCCTGTCCCCCCGCGGGCTCAGAGTCCCGTCAAGCTCCACCCACTGGGGAGGATAGGACGAGAGCCCTGTGGACACCCAATAGTGGCTCAGGACACAAGCCCCGCCCATTTTCTTTAGGCCACGCCCCAACCCCGTCTACGGGCAAGTGAGTCAGGCTAGACCGTTTCTGTCCTTGGGGGCTGCAGAGGACCATTAAGTGGTTCCACAGGCCACTGAGCACCTCATTCTCAGAAATGACGTGCGTCCCTTCCCTCCTCCTTTCCACACACGTGTGTGGAGCAGCCATTGTGTGGCAGACCCTGTGCTGGGCAGGCTGCAGGCGAGTCGGTCCTCCCCAGGGGGCTGAGGGTTCTCTAATCTTCGACACCAGATTAATTCATTAATTATTCCACTCGACACATATTTCGTGAGCACCTACTGTGTGCCAGGCATAGGGGAGACAATGTTTTCTGAGACCCCGTCATGGCTTCTAAGGAGCTTGCTGCCTGATTGGGAAACAGACAAGAAAACGGGTACGAAAAGAACACGTGCCTTCCCTTCCGCCTCTCCTTCCCCCAGGCGTGTGACCTTTACCTTCCTCTCTCCTAAGCTCCAACAGCCCTTCTTTTGCTTCTGTAACTTGTTTCCTGAATCCATTTCTTTTCTTGTTTTATCAGAAAATTTATCCATTAGGCCATTTCTTCTATAACATACTTATACCTCTGTGACTTTCTAAATAAACTTTGTCTTTTGCTGAGACCGGTTTGGCTCAGTGGATAGAGCGTTGGCCTGTGGACTGGAAGGTCCCAGGTTCGATTCCGGTGAAGGGCATGTACCTTGGCTGCGGGCACAATCCCGGTAGGGGGTGTGCAAGAGGCAGCTGATTGATGTTTCTCTCCCATCGATGTTTCTGACTTTCTATCCCACTCCCTTCCTCTCTGTAAAAAATCAAGAACATATATTAAAAAAATAAAAAAAACTTTGTCTTTGGAGGGGGGGAGAGGAGGATATGAGGTGCTGAGGCCTAGAGGGAGTTCTCCACCCAACCTGGGAGGTCAAGGAAGGTTTGCAGGAGGAGGGACCATTAAAAATTATTTTATTTTTCAGTAAGTCGTGAACCATAAAAATCCTAGAAGAAACCATAGGCAGCAAAATCTCAGACATCTCTCATAGCAATATGTTTACAGATACATCTCCTAGGGCAAAGGAAACTAAGGAGAAAATAAACAAATGGGACTACATCAAAATAAAAAGCTTCTGCACAGCAAAATAAACCATCAACAAAATGAAAAGGGAGCACTATATGGGAAAACACAGTTGGCAATGATACATCTGATAAAGGGTTAATATCCAAAATATATAAGGAATTCATACAACTTAACAAAAGGAAGACAAACAATCCAATTTAAAAATGGGCAAAGAACCTAAATAGACACTTTTCCAAAGAGGACATGCAGGTGGCCAAGAGACATATGAAAAAATTCTCAAAGTCACTGATCATCAGAGAGATGTAAATTAAAACGACCTCACACCTGTCAGAATGGATAGCATCAACAAAGACAAGTGCTGGTGAGGATGTGCAGAAAAGAGAATCCTAGGACACTGCTGGTGAGAATGCAGACTGGTGCAGCCACTGTGGAAAAGAGTATGGAGTATCCTCAAAAAATTAAATATGGAACTGCCATTTGACCCAGTGATCTCACTTCTAGGAATATATCCTAAGAAACTCAAACCACCAATCAAAAAGAATGTATGCACCCCTATGTTCATAGCAACACAATTTGCTATAGCTAAGATCTAGAAACAGCCCAAGTGCCCATCAGTAGATGAGTGGATAAAAAAGCTGTAGTACATTTACACCATGGAATACTATGCCAGCATGAAAAAAAGGATATCTTACCCTTTGAGACAGCATGGAGGGACCTGGAGAGTATTATGCTAAGCAAAATAAGCCAGTCAGAGAAGACAAGTACCACATGATCTCATTCATACGTGGGATCTAATGAACAAAATGAACTGATGAACAAAAATAGATCCAGAGACATAGAATAGACTGCGGAATCTCAGAGCGAGAGCGGGCGGGTGGGAAGTGATCGACCAAAGAACTTCTTTGTAAATATGCATAACCCATGGTCACAGACAATAAGGTAGTGAAGGCCTGGGGGGGAGGGCAGGCTAGAAAGGGTCAATGGGGGCGGGAGAGGACATATGTAATACTTTCAATAATAAAGATGTAATTCAAAAAATTTTTTTGAAAGAAGCAGGGAGAAAGAAACGTTGATTTGTTGTTCCAATTATTTATGCATTCACTGTTGGTTCTTGTACTAGTATGTCCCCGACAGGATATGAACCCGCAGCCTTGGCATATTGGGACCACGCTCTAACCAACTGACCACCCGGCCAGGGCAGAGGAGGGGGCGTTTCAGCTGAAAGCAGGAGAGAAAGCAGCTTTATCCAGAAGAGAGAGGCAGGTGTGTTTCTGGCAGTGGGCATAGCGCGTGCAAAGGCCAGCTGGAGAGGAGAGTCGGGGCAGTTAAGACTGGAGGCCTAGTCTGGAGAGGGATGCGAGGAAGGTGGAGGGTAGAGGGGGAGGGCGCAATCACAGCTCGAGAAGGACCTTGGGGGCAGAGCTTTCGATAGGGGCCTCTCATTGGCCGCCAGCTGATCCAATCAGAGGCGGGCGTGGCCAGAGGCGGAGTTGCATCTCCCCCGGAGCTTCTAGGTCCTGAGCTTTAGATGACCTGCCTATGGTGGGGATTGGAGGAGACAGAGAAGGGTCCCTACTCGGCTTGTCTTATCAACCCTTGCCCAGATTTCATTTCCCGACATCCAAACCGGAAAAGCAAGCCTGAAGTCACCACTGTACCCGCACATCCCATCGCAATGATGTCCCGGCCCTAAAACACAAGGTTAAAGACTACACAGTGGTCAAGAACTCATACCCCAAGCGTGGTAGGGTTCAAACCCCAGCTGGGGTGTCTCACCAGCTGTGCAGTCTCCCAGTGCCCCAGTTTCTCCATCGCTTGAACAGCCTCCACTTAGGGTTGCTGTGTGGTTTACCCGAATTAAAAGCACGCTGAGCATGAACCAGCCCCTGTACGAGCTAATGAAACCAACCACTGGTCCCGGCTGCCTGTCGCAACTTGAGCCAAGTAAGCAGAGGCAGGTTGACTCATATTTGAGCATTTATTCCAATAGTGCCAGCAGTGTGAGAGACCAGCAGGTCATCCACAAAAAGCTGCTCAACTCCTCCCCATAAACCAGCTGCTTGTATTGGGTAGAAGGACAAAAGATTACATGGGAAGGCAGGAATTACAGGCATGGGGAAGCAGGCAAGGTATAATGGTTATCGGTTACAGGCAATTGGAGTTTGGGAGGGGGGTGTTGCAAAGAGCAGGCACCTCTGGGACCAGATTGTATAGTCAGTTCTCAGAAAAGGAGGATGGATTGCATTCCAGTGTTAACTCCCATGTCCTGAGACGTACAACTCTCAGCCAGGTTAGAGTGTGCTTCCTCTAATCAAAACAGAAATCACGGTTAACAGAGCATGAATAATATATATATAAAAGTCAAGTGACCTGAACAACCAGTCACGATGGCAATAGATGGGTCGGCACCCCCAACTGCCTGTGGCCCCTCCACCACCCTCGATGGACCCCCCACTTGGGCCAGGGCTGGCTGTCCAACCTCCTGCATCCCTGTTCACCCCCCCCCCGACGGCCCACTCCAATTGACCCCCATTAGGATGGACCTGCTAGACCCCACCCATGCATGAATTCATGCACTGGGCCTCTAGTTTTTTATAATTATGGCTAGTCCCCACAATTCTATTTCTGTCTCTAACACTATCTGCTCATCAGTTAGGTATTCTTGTAATTTATAATTTTGTTTTAGAAATCAACTGGCCACAGGGAACTCTCTTGAGTAGATGGCTGGTTGCGGGCTGGCTGGGAGAGGATATCCACATCCAGGCCTGTTTCTAGACGCAAGTAATGTGAATCCCCCCAAAGGTGACTTCCTGTTCCTGAATGTGATTAAACATGGATTCACCGGGACAGTGTTGTTCTCCTTTTGCATTCTGGAGCCAAAGTGTGTATGTACCTTGGGATCTCAAATGTTTGTGTGTTTTTTAAAGTATGTTTTACTGATTTTAGAGAGGAAGGGTGGGGAGAGAGAAACACGACTGGGATTAAACCCCAAAGTTGGGTATGTGCCCTGACCAGGAGTCGAACCAGTGACCTTTTGGAGCACAGGATGATGCTCAACCAACTGAACCACACCAATCAGAACTCCAACATATTTTATAAGACCCTGGAGTACTTGGGATCCCCCGCACCAATGGGGTCACACAGCCTTGCTTGTCGGTGACTTAATGGTATTCCTGGAGGCATGAGAGGCTGGTTCAAGTGAAGCTGTGCCTCTTACTGCCTGCTCAGTCTGGGCAAATGCCTTGGCTTCTCTGATCTGACAGTTTCCCTCCTGTCAAAGATAACATCATGGAGGGCCTTGTGTGATGGTTCTCAGCCCTCTCATCAGGCTGGGTGTGAGTCCACGGTATCCCCAGTCAGCCTAGGGTGGTAAAGGAGGACTCAGAAGGGTGGCATGAATGAAGGTGCAGCCCTGAGTTGGGGCACATTGAGGAGCCTGGCTTGGGGCAGTGGTGGGATCAAGGGTCTGGAGGTTGGAGAGAGCAGAGGCTTTGGGTTCCCACTGGCCACTCTCCTGAGGTAAACGCAGACTTAATGGTAGACGAGTCCTGGGATTCTCACGTTGGATATGGCACCACCTTGACTCCTACTGTCACTTCTTTGTGCCTTTGTTTCTTCATTTGTAAAATGGAAATGATTGTATGTGCCTGGAGAGATGGCACTCAAAACGTATATAGCAAGATCTCAATAATTGAGAGGGAGGCCTTGCTTTTTTGTTTTTTAAAACAATCATTTTCGGAGATTTGGGAGAATGAGAGCCAGTAGAATGTAGGGGTTAAGGGGCCCAGCTGGGCTGCCTGGGTTTGAATCTCAGCTCTGACATGTGTCTACTGTGAGACCTAGGGTGCCTGACTTTATGGAGGGTATTTTTCCTCTCTCTCTCTCTCCCACATCCAGCATGGAGAGAGACTGGGTTCAGTTTCTGAGTGGAGGAGCTGAGGATTAAGAAAAATGAAGAATAAAAGAGAAAGACACAGAAGTAGGATTAAAAAGCTGGGGCCAGGTGGGCATCTGTTCTCCCTCTCATGGAGACACAGCCACGCATGATGAGCCCATGAAGCTGCGTTTATTTATATTCCACAATACAAAGGGGTTTCTCCAACATTAGGATCAAAGCCTCATTTACATATCAAGGCCCTCTCCCTGACACCTGAGGCAAAGTTAAGCCAAACTGATAACATATCCAGCCTCATTGGTGAATATGTTTTTCCAAGACCTGGTTTTTCCAGGCGCCTTGAATTCAGTCAGCACAGAGATTTAGAGAATGCTCAAAGTGTCTTGCCTGGGGCCACCCCCCACATGACTTAATGTTTTTATTCTTAATTTCCCTATCTACAGGGCAGGTGGAAAAGTAGATTTATAGTTGTATCCACTTTTGAATACAACAATTAATACAAATACAAGAATAATCCCACCCTATGTAAAATTGATTATGGGGATTAAACAAGTGAACATTTGTAGAGTTCTGCCCAGGGTCTGGCACATGACAGACATTTTTAAAACGAATTAATTTGTTTCCAGAGGATTCCTGCCTTCAGGCCATCCCCAGCCATGGGATCACCCATTGGCCCAGTGCTGTCTCTGCTGGTCACTCTGGGACTTTGGGCTGAGACGCCACCTTTGAGCCTGGAGCTCCTATCCCAATCATTCTGGATCTGTGTCCCCCCCACCCCCCTTCATACCTCGCCCCATCTCATTCTCCTTGCCAATCCAATTGCTCTCTTTGATTATCAGCCCTCCCAGGCCAATCTAACTGTTTTAGTTTCTCCAGCCCTGCAAGTTAGGTCCCAAAATTTGCAAGGCATCAGCACTGCCCTCCTATCATTAGTTATCCAGGAAATAATTATTTTTTTTATATCCCCATTTTATAGGCCACAAACCAAGATTGTCTTCATTGATTTCTCTTTGTCACTGTGGGCCTGGGGGCAATAACTAGGTTGATCAGAACATCCAGCATGGCACTTGCCCTTGCCATGCCTTCTCCCAGGAATGCCCTTCCTCCAAGCCCCACCATGCTTACCAAACCTCCTCACTCTCCAGCTTCCTTTTTCCTGGAATCCTTTCCCAACATCCCAATCAGAGCTTCCTCCTCCACCTCCCAGACCCTCTCCTTTCTTTGTCCCAGTCCTGACTTTAGAGATTGAGTTAAAAGAGATAGCATATGTCAGTCACTCTGCACATTGCCAAACACATTGCCTTTAGGAACCACGAGTACTCTTCCCCTCTCCAGTCAAGAGATCCTCATGTCCTAGTTCCTCTCAGTACTCCCCCACCTCACCCCACCCAGCAGCCAGGGCAAGGCCATTGACAATAGAACTTCCAGAAGAAGAGGAGGACATACGACACGCCCAAGGGCTTTGAATTCTATGTTCCCTGTACTCACCAGCACTTGCTGCTGGATAACAGCAACTAGAGTTGGAGGATGAGCAAACATGTGGAAGGCAGACCCTTGGGGTTGATGTCTTAATTTGAGCCCTGGAAGCCAGGTGGCCCTTTATCTTCTGTTTACACTCTGACCCCAACAAAGGTTTGCTGAACAAACTGATTGACATCTGATTCATATCTGTCCTTTTTGTGGAGCCTTGCACAGTGCCAGAAACATCAAACATACCCAAGGAAGATTAGGAACTTATTTGAAGACCAAGCAGGATTGCCCTGGGTTGAGGCTTCTAGAATAAGCTCTGCTCATTCTCCATTAGAAAGCTGAGCTCAGCAGATGCTGGGGAAAGGAAACTTCTTGTCTGCAGCCCAGATGTCTCCATAGCTGCTCTTGCACAAGGGATGGGCAAATTTTGATAAGAGTGTGGTCACTGGGGATGGCCAGGAACTCAGAAATCCGGCGGGGGGGGGGGGGGGTGCATCTGATGTGGAGGTTGGGGTGGTATTTCTACCTCTCTGGATGCATGTTGAACTTTTCGTCAGCTGTGCACCATTTCCCATCACTTATGTTTCAATGATGTTTTCTCTGTGAACTTTATAAGATGGTGGCGAGGAAGCAAGACATCAGAAGCCAAAAGAGAAAAGAGATGGAAAGTCAGAGAGTCTGAGAGATGTGAATGTAGATGCATAGTGAGGAGAACAAGGGAAAGAGAGATCCATGGAGAAGGGACTGGAAGGGAAAGATCGAAACAGCATGGCAATATCAAGTGGAGAGATGAGATTGCTCAAATAAATGGTTTTGAAATAAGGTGAGCTGTTGATGGGAGTAAAATGGGGCACTGGCACTTTAAAGTTAATTGGATCCGAGTGATCAGTTTATCAAGGGCTTTGGCAGGAGGGAGATGAGGTGTGGATAAGAGAGACAGAGAATAACAGAGACCAATGTGTATTAAGCATAGTGAGAGATGTAATTCACCTTAACAGATTAAAGGTGAAATGTTATCTAGGTGTCCCAATGATGCAGAAAATGCATTTGCTAAAATTCACCACTTATGTTTGATAAAAAGGGGGGGGGGAATCTTAGCAAATGAAATAGAAGTGGACCTCCTTAACTTGATTTTCTATTAAAACTTACACCAGATATAATATGTAATGGATAATATGGAAATGTTCTTTTAAAGATGGGGAACAAAGCAAGGATGCCTGTTGTCATGGTGTCTGAGATTGTACTGATGGCCCTGGCTGGTGCAAGAAGACGGGAAAAAAACAATGCATGGTTCAAAGACTGGAGAGAAAAAAATGTTTTTATTTACAGTTGTATTTATTCACAGTTATAGTGGCATTGCTGGATACAATGCAACCCCCAAAGGATCTGCAAATGTAATTATGTACTAGATTTACAAAAATTGAGAAAGCTTCTTAGAGGCTGAAGACAGTTGCATCCTATGCTCTTGCAACTTACTGATTAAAAAATGCAATCTTGCCCTAGCTGGTTTGGCTCAGTGGATAGAGCATTGGCCTGTGGACTTAACAGTTGGTCTGTTCATTATTAAGTATGCATGTATGAAAACCTTCTCTGTGACAGTTTCCTTTAAAGGTATTGGGATGATGGGTTGTCCACGTGGAAAAAATATGCAATTTGACTTTATCACACTTCACACTCTCCAATCAGTCCCAAAGAGGCCAAGATTTGACTGTAAATAACAAAACTCTAAAAATGCTTTGAGCATATCTTTGTGAAATTAGGGCAAACAAGAATTCCTTAAACAAGACACAGTGTGAGTACTGCAAAGGAAACGATTTATCGTAAATCCAGAGACAGAAAGTAGATTAGCAGCGTCCAGGAACTAGGGGAGAAGAGATGGGGAGTGGCTATTCATGGGGACAGATTTTCCTTCTGGGATTGAAATGTCTTAGTACTACATACAAGTGGTGGTTGGACAATATTGTAAATGAATGAAATGCCACTGAATTGTATGCTTTAAAATGGTTAAAATGGCCCTGGTCAGTGTGGCCAGTGGTCGAGCATTGGCCTGAGCACTGAAAGGTCGCGGGTTCGATTCCCGGGCATGTGTGTGGGTTGCAAGTTCGTTCCCAGGCCCAGCTGGGGCAAGTGTGAGATACAACGATGTTTCTCTCACTCACCTCCTCTCTCCCTTCTGCTCTCTCTAAAAATCAAGGAAAAATGTCCTCAGAGGTGAGGATTTAAAAAGTAATAAAACCACCAAGACCGGTTTGGCTCAGTGGTAGAGCGTAGGACTGCGGACTGAAGGGTCCCGGGTTCGATTCCGGTCGAGGGCATGTACCTTGGCTGCGGGCACATCCCCAGTAGGGGGCGTGCAAGAGGCGGCTGATCGATGTTTCTCTCTCATCGATGTTTCTGACTTTCTATCCCTCTCCCTCCCTCTCTGTAAAAAATCAATAAAATATATATTAAAAAAAAGTAATAAAATCGTTAAAATGGTCAATTTTGTTGTGTACATTTTACAGCAATAAAAAATTAAGTTAAGGATTTTGTAGAAACTCCCATTTTAGGAGGTGGAGCACAATTTCTTCTCCTTGAGTTTAGCAATTTGCTAACAAGGACAGGGTAAGGCAAGGGAAAAAATAGTAACTTACATTAGATAAACCTGGCAGGCAGCACTTTCCCAGGTGATCAAAATTAACACCACCTGGGGGCATCAGGGACCTCTGGTTTGATGGGACAAGAAGGAAACCCCATCTCTGTGATCTTCCCCTCAAACTTTATTACCTCAGTCTAATAATGAAAAGATAACAGATCAACCCAAATTAAGGAACTTCTCACAAAATACCTGACCCGTACTCTTCTAAGTGTCAAGGGGATGAAAAAGAAGGAAAATTCAGAAAAATCCCATAAGGTGGGGACAAGGAGATAAAATGACTAAATGCAATGTCGGATCTGGACTGGATCCTGGACTAGAGAGATGAAACACTGGTGAAATGTAAAAGCTGCTACGTAGTTAATAACAAGTGCCTATGCTAATGTTTTCATTTTTACATGGATACCTATAACCCCCGTGTAAGATGCTGACATTAGGGGAAGCTGGTGACAGGTTTATAGGAGTGTTCTATCCCTTTAAAGTTCTGCAACTCTGTACCTTTCCTGTGTATCTAAAAATTTCCCACGAAAAAAAGTTATTTTAAAAATTAAGAGCTTCTGCCCAGCTGGTGTGGCACAGTGGTTGAGCTTTGACCCAGGAACCAAGAGATCACTGGTTCGATTCCAGTCAGGGCACATACCTGCATTGTGGGCTCGATTCCTAGTGCGGAGAGTGCAGGAGATAGCCAATCAATGATGTTTCTCTGTCGTTGATGTTTCTGTCTCTTTATTCCACTCCCTTCCTATCTCTCTAAAAATGAATAAAAACATTTTAAAATATGTTTTTATTGATTTCAGAGAGGAGGGGAGAGGGAAGAGAGAGGTAGAACCATCAATGATGAGAGAGTATCATTGATAAGCTGCCTCCTGCATGTCCCACACTGAGGATTGAGTCTGCAACCCGAGCATGTGCCCTGACTGGGAGCTGAACCTGGTTCAGAGGTCAACCCTCACCACTGAGCCACACCAGCTGGGCAATAAAATCACTTAAAAAAAATGCAAAGCTTCTGCCCTGGCCAGGTGGCTCAGTTGGTTGGAGCATTGTCCCATATACCAAAAAAATTGCTGGTTCAACTCCTGGTCAGGGCACATACCTAGGTTGGAGATACGATCCCCTGGTGGGAACACCAATGGGAGGCAACCAATCAATGTTTCTCTTTCACATGGATGTTTCTCTCTCTCCCTTCCTCTCTCTCTCAAAACAAAAAGAAAACATATCCTTGGGTGAGGATTTTTTAAAAAGTAAGAGCTTCTGTTCAGAAAATGACACCATTAATAGAATGGAGGGGTGGGGGGAGAAAGCCCCAAAATTGAAGATTTTTTTTACTCTACATGAAACCAACAAAGGATTTATATCTAATATTTATAAAGAATTACCAACAAAAAAAATAGAAAAGGGGTCAAAATTTTAAATGGATAAAATACTTGAATAGGCATTTCACCCTAAGAAGAAACCAATAATTCTATATAATAAAAGGCTAATATGCAAATTGATGGAACAGCCAGTCGCTATGATGCACCCTGACCACCAGGGGGAATATGTTAAACGCAGGAGCTGCCCCCTGGTGATCAGTGCACTCCCACAGTGGGAGCGCTGCTCAGCCAGAAGCCAGGCTCACGGCTGGCGAGTGCAGCGGCAGTGGATCCCACCTCCCAGGCAGTGCTAGGATGTCCAACTGCCAGCTTAAGTCCGCTCCCCACTGGCAGAAGGACATCCCCCGAGGGCTCCCAGACTGTCAGAGGGCTGAGGGACACCACCCCCAAGTGCATGAATTTTGTGCACCGGGACTCTAGATACGTATAAAGTTCCATCTCATGAACAATCAAAGAGCAAATCAAAACCAAAAGAAGTGCCACTTCACCCCCTCCACTTTAGCACAATTAAAAAACCTGGACAACAGCCCTAACCGGTTTGGCTCAGTGGATAGAGCATTGGCCTGTGGACTGAAAGGTCCCAGGTTCGATTCAGGTCAAGGGCATGTACCTTGGTTCCAGGCACATCCTCAATGGGAGGTGTGCAGAAGGCAGCTGATTGATGTTTCTCTCTCATCAACGTTTCTAACTCTCTATCCCTCTCCCTTCCTCTCTGTAAAAAATCAATAAAGTATATATTTAAAATAAAATATAAAAAGCCTGGACAATTCATAGTTTTAGCAAGAACATGTAGCAACCGAATGCTTACATGGTGGTGATTCAGTGTAAACTGCTGGAGCAACATGGGAAAGTAATTTGATATTCTCTTATGAAGCTGAGCATGTGGATACTTATGACCAGCCAGCCTTACACACGTTTACCGGCCTATATTTCTGAAAATGGCCCTAAAATCTTTGGTTGTAATAAACCCAAAGTGAAATTTTAATGTCCACCAACTGAAGAATAGGTGAGTAATCAATGATGTACTTACTCGAATGAGTACTATGTGGCAGTGAAAAATGCATGTTATACCCACGACCTGTGACACTGTTCTAGGCACTGGAAATACACGGTAAACAGGATTTCGGGGGCACTGACCTACATGGAGCTGCCCAGCTAGATGTGTAGTGAGGGGTGCTAATCAAAGCTGTGCCAGGGACAGGGCCCAACCAGAAGAAACTGGGGGCTGGGGTCATCCCAAAAGTAAAGGCTCAGTTTGGGCGAATCAGGGAAGGCTTCCTGGTGGAGGTATGTTCGAACTCACCACTGATGGATGAATAGGAGTTTTCTATTTATACAAGGGAGTGAAGATGGGATCCAGTCCGAGCCTATGCGCAGATCCACCGGCTGAGTGGCTTCAAGAGAGTGAAGAGACACACACAGTGAGACTTAGGCCATGGCAGAGACACAGAGACTGGACAGAAAGGCTCAGAGGGAGACGCACGATGGAGAAAGACTTGCAGACAAAGATTCAGAGGGACAGAGACCAAGAAATAGAAAAACAGAGGCAGAGACAGAGATGTAGACGGAGGAATAGAGATACTCAGGGAGAATGGAGGCAGCAAACCCACAGAACGACTCAGGGAGACACGACAACCAGAAGGGAACCCGCGCGGAGGCGGCCACCCTCAACCACTCTGTTTGGGGAGCCCCTGCCCGGCTCAGGCCCTTTAAAGACCCCCTCCCCCTTCCTCCCACCCCCGCCACGGCGATCAGGCGTCCCCGGCCCCGCCCACCGCCTCGCGTCAGCGGCACGTCAGGCGCTGTCCGCGCCCCCGGTGCTGAAGCAAGATGGCCGGCGGCGGAGGCCGGGCCCCGGCGTGAGCCGAGCGCGGGCGGCAGCCCCGCCATGCACCAGCCCAGCGGCTGCTGAGCCGGACCTGACGGAGCCGGTCCGCCGGCGACCCCGCAGACATGTCGCTACTTTGCGTTGGAGGTAGGAAGCCAGGCTGCGGGGCGGTGGCCAGTGGAGACCCCATTGGCTTCGGGGTCCGTGTGGATGTGGCTGGACTCCGGCGGGAGGGGCGCTGAACGGGATGCACGCGGCAGGGCTTCTGCAGAGGTAGCCCCAGTAGGCGCGTCGGGGCGCCTGGTCAGTGCAGACGCAGCTGCTGGGGGTCGTGTGGTCGCGGCTGCACGGCGGAGGCCGGTGTGCAAGGATCTGGGGCTCTATCTGGAACGGTCTAGCCCGGGGCATCTGTGCAGAACGGGTTATTAGGGGGCCCTGTGGAAGGGGCTGACCTGGGTAGATGGAATGAACCCTGCGGGGTACTAGGAAGGAGTCCTGAGCAGTGGGCGGCGGGTCCAGACCCACGCGAACTGAGTTCCGAACTGGAGGAGGAGCGCAGGAGGAGGGTCTCCAACCCCTGGGCGTGTAAGATTTGGGTAAGAGGGTTCAGTCCTTAGGACAACCGCGAGCTCCAGTAATCCCCCAGCCCTGGCTGTGGAGAGGAAGAGGTTGGGGAGACCTCTCCCCACGCCCTGAGAGGTCTGGGATTGGGATCTTGGGGTGCTTTTTCAGTTAACTCTGGCTTCCTGAACTGGGGGCTGGGGGAAGTGGCTGAGGACCTCCCGGCTCCCTGACCCCTCTAGCACTTTAAAACGCGTGCAGGGCCTTCTCTGCAGGGAGCCGACCTCTTGGAGGTACATTGCCCCCCTGAACCCCTCCCGGCCCATCCTCACCTCATCCATTTTGTGCATAAGGGAGGGAAAGAGAGGTGGGGTGAAGCTATTTTGGGGCCAGAACGCCATCTGTATACCAGGGCCCACGCCCAGGCTATGCTCTGCATTGGGTTGGAGGAGGGAGAAAGAGCGGGAGGGGCCAGGCGGTCCCCACCTCAGAAGGCTGGGGTGGGGGAGAAGCCAGCCCTCCAGGACCTAGGCGTCTTGGGCACTCCTGCTGAGAGCTCAGGCTTTGGGAGGCCTTGGGCGGCAGGGTGGTGGCGAACGGGGGCACCCGGCGTCTAGAGGTCTCAACCTGGGGTATTAGGGACCAGGATCCGCCTCCCCAACCCCTACTCCCTTCAAGAAGGCTGGGGTGGGGGAAGAGGTGTGTCAGCCAAGTCTGAGATGCCAGGCTTCCGGAGACCTTAGTCAGCGGGGAGTGTGTGTGTGTGTGTGTGTGTGTGTGTGTGTGTGTGTGTGTGTTGTGTGAGTGTGTGTGTCGGCCTCAGCCTAGACCCCGGTGGGCAGGCCCAAGAGCCGGGAATGGTCCCCGCCGCCCCTCCCCCTCCTACACCTCCCCCTCGGCCTTTCCATTCACAAACCCAGCCCCGCCCTCCTGCTCCCCGCCGCGGTGCTTTCCGTGTGCAGATCGCGCGGGGCTGGGCTGGTGTGGATGCTGGTGTTCTTAAAGAGACATGGGCCTCCTTTCCCTGAGCTCGTTCCCGAAGGCGGGGCTGCTGGCAGAAGGGCCCACAAGATAAAAAGTCTACTCATCCAGCTCTTGGCTTATGGAGTTAGGGGAGTGAAGAGGTGGAGGGGACCCCCCCTCCTCCATGCAACTTCCACAGACTAGGCCTAAGAGGCCCCTACGGGCCCCTCCCTCTTCTAAGTTGCCTTGCACTTGGGGGAGGTGGAATGGGGTGAGGCGGTTGGGTGGGTTGGCACTGAAGGAAGGAGCCTATGTGGTTGTTCCTGGCTGACTTTCTGCTCTTCCCACCTCTGCCTCACATCCTCTGAGTTGGGTTCTTCTAGAAGGTTTACCTAGTTAGGGAGGGGGAGAATCTCATCCTTAACTCTGACGCAAACAGGAGGCTGGGATGCGGGGGTGGTGTGAAGGGGGGCAGTAAGCAGTAAGAAGGGCGAGGCTTCCTGAAATGGATGTCTGGGGGAAGAATTGTGTTGGATGATACTGTGGAACTTACTGGGAGAGAGTCAGTAGCAGAGTGGAGGCGGTCGCTGGGAGGGGCAAGGCGGGGTACAATCCTGAGGTGTAAGGGGAGCATTATGGTGCTGGGAGGAGCTGAGGGAGAAACCCAGAGAAGTGGGAAGGGATGGACATGCTAGGAACACTGGGGGTGACCTGGTGACAGTGGAAGGGGAGAATGGGAGGACAGAGGACACAGTACAGCAGGGGGGGCTGGGCTGGAAGGGCTTTCCATGGGCCTGAGCTCATCCTCTGAGTTGAGAATATACCTGACCCTCCACCCAGGGGCACGCCCATATCCATCCACACCCATACATACATGAGCTGGCACCCTCATACCCAGACTTGCCCTGTGTAGACAGAAAGGCTCAGGATCCAGCAAGGCTCTATGAAAACCACATGCCTTTGACTGCACACATAGACGAATGTGGACATTCACATGCCGATGTTATGCACAGGACACAGTCTGACTTCACAGACATGGTCCCTGCAATATGAGTGTGTGTCTGTATATGCACACACACATATCCACATGTGTTTGATGTGGATATCCCTGTTTCATAAAAATCTGCTATGCCCTGAAATACAGGTATGTACTCATACATACATGCTAGGATCCCAAATCTCTAAGAGATACATATGTATACACATAAGCACATGCCAAGTTATGTGTGTGTAAACATGATAGCACTTGCCTGGATACTCAAAGCAGCCCCTTTGAACAGGTGAATGATGACACACACAGAAACATGCTTATGTATATAGCTTCACAGGAGTGTTTACATGCATGCAAATAAACAAATACACATGCCACAAAACTGCATCACACAATCTGTAATACTGCCAACAATAAATTTTAAAGTAATAATTTAAAAACCCAGACTTT
Source organism: Antrozous pallidus (assembly GCA_027563665.1). NCBI lineage: Eukaryota > Metazoa > Chordata > Mammalia > Chiroptera > Vespertilionidae > Antrozous > Antrozous pallidus. The sequence continues at coordinate 94,425,442 of CM050516.1, read as the reverse complement.
TCATCATACTAAAATGCTTCTTTGTGTTAACATTTGAACCCAGAAATTGAAACAGATTTTTCCCCTTTTTATTTTTATTGAACTTATTGGGGTGACACTGGTTCACAAAAACATACAGGTTTCAAGTTTATAACTCAATAGAACATCATCTGCATACTGAAATAAACTGCATCACACATACACACCAACGTGTGTTTCTACCTACCTACAAGCCCACGCATACCCAAGCTCACAATATTAACATGTTCCACATCCAATCACATCCTACTCTCCAACACATACATGCAGACCCTTACATACATTCAGATACTTCACATAAGCACATGTCCTTTCATGCATGCACACACAAGTAAATATACATGCAAGCTTACATAACTGCAAGCTTACCTCACAGCAACACATGGGAGACCACCCTGTATAGGCCTTGCCTCTGCTTCCTCTCATTTCTATCTTTATGTGGAGTCCCATTGTCCACGCCACCACCAATTCACTTGTTAGGTCTCAGCAGAGTCCTGAGGCTGCAAATCCCAAGGACCACCTGGTTCCTTCATGCAGTCATTCATATATTTACTCAGGAAGCATTAATTGAGCACCTACTATGTAACAGACACTGTTCCTGGCTCCAAAGATCCAGCCCTACTTCTGGCCTCACATTGGTGGGATCAGAGTGGGAAGGCATGGAAGAGCTGAGGGAGACTCGGGGGGGGGGGCGTGGGGAGGCCATCCAGTGTTCTTTTCCTTTGGGAAGTTTGCCCTGATATTCCCACCACCAATTGTTTGGTCTCAGAAGATGAGGGGAAGCTAAGAAGAAGGAAGGTGTTGCTCCAGATAAAGGGAACAACACATACAAAAGCATGATAGTGTAGATTCAGTTCTAGATTTTCCTGTGTGCCTTATGGCATTTTGCCAGGCCACTCAATGTTTTAAAGGCTCCATAAATATTTGATGAATGAATTGTGTGTACAAATTAGCAAACTCATATAAGGATGAGTTTGCCTTACAACTAATAATATTAAAAAGCACCATTTATCCAGCGTTCTACAAGCAATGTTGAGGACTTTTGTGCTATTTGGCCTCATTAATCCTCATAGCAACTCATTTCACAGAGGGGAAAAACTGAGGCTCATACAACTTGCCTTGCACCACAACTTGCCTAGCCAGAGGTGTAGCTGCCTGACTCCACAGCCTACTGGAAGTGGGAGGAGGTTAAACAATCAGCCTCCTCTCAGCCTCCAGGTCCTGGAGACACCCAAGTCCCTTCCAGGAGGTGAGAATCTGTGCTGGGATTGCCTTCCTTCATTCACTCGGTAAACAGAGAGGTCATGATCTCATTCATCATGGCTGTTCTCCTGCCCCTCTCCAAAGAAGCATTCCCAAATCCCTCTGCTCCTGGCTGCTCTGTATTCTGATACTACCCACCCACGAGGTATGTGCATCTGGTTCTTTGCTGTCATCATTCTCAAAGGATGCCCTTCAAGGTTAGCTCTGATTCATCTTCAGGCAGGGCTTCAATCTTAGCTGCTTCCATACCTGGACCTCACTCTCCACTTACACAGAATGGGCTTGCTCTGTAAGGTGCCAACCACGACATCCTCAGTCCAGCAAGTCTGGGTTTGAATCCCTAGCAAGTCTTATACCCTCTTCATTCCTCAATGTGCCCATCTGTAGAATGGGCACACTAATAGTGCCCACTGCCTAGGTTTGCTGGAACTCTCCAATGAGAAGAGACACACAGAGCCACTGACACAATGCTTATCCTGTGGAAAGTTTTAATAAATGTGAGCCAAAGAAAGAAAAAAAAAATCAGTGATGGTGTTTTTATTAATGGGGCTTAAAATCTTTCTTGAAGGGTGTCCATAGGTGTAGGAAATTTCCTGAGCACTCACTCCTGAAGAGGGCTGAGGAGTACACAGGTGGCAAAAGAGGTGCCGCGTTCTTTGAAAGTATACGGGCCTGTCCTGTGAGTTCAGCACCACGGACAGTGCGTGGCAGGCGAGTTCAATGCAGTGAACAACCAGGAGTTGGGCGGGGTGAGGGGAGCGGGCGCGTGGGGGAGGGCAGTGGAGAGATGGAGGGTTCAGCACCTTGGACAGCATGGGGGCTTAGCAGGGCCTCTTGAGATTAGCGTTTCAAACCTATGCAGGACAGCACCTGCGCTAACCTAGGCCAGGTCTGGCAGCAGAGCTAGGGGAAGAGGAATGAGTTATTTATTCATTTAACGATCACCTGGTATATGCCAGGCCTCATTTTAAGTGGTAGTTGGTAAACAAAAAAGTAAGAAATCCCTGTCAGGGTTCTTGGTGTGTTTTCTCTACCAGAGGCTCTGGCTTATTTCTGTCTGGAGTTCTCTCTCCCAGGTGCAAAGCCATCAGGGCCAGCGTCTTTATCACAAAGCGCATGTCCACCGTCAATATCACATATGAAACCATCAAACATTCCAAAAATATTTTTCTGAATTCTCTAGGCTTCACCCCCACCTTGTAGTGTCTTCTGACACCTGGTAAGCATGTCCCATGGAGGTGGGGGTGACATGCATGCATTTTTCTTGAGGACTGGAATCCTCTACTCCTCAGGCCCAGCATAGACTGGAGTCCACCTGAATTAGAATCCAGGACTGTCAAGGCCAGGGGCACATAAAAAACCCAACCCAATAACAATAGTAATGACACTATTACCAATAATAGTAGCCCTGGCCCGTGTGGCTCTTGGTTGGAGCATGGTCCTGTCCACCAAAAGGTGGCAGGTTTGGTTCCAGATCCCCAGTGTGGGAAGCAAACAAGTGGCGTTTCACTCTCACATCGATGTTTACCTCTTCCTTTCTTGTAAATAAATAAATAAATAAATAAATTTTATTTTAAAGAGGAAGGGAGAGGGAGAGGGAGATAACAGCATCAACAATGAGAGAAAATCATTGATCGGCTACCTCCTGCACACCCCACACTGGGGATGGAGCCCACAACCTGGGCATGTGCCCTGACCCGAATCGAACCATGACCTCCTGGTTCATAGCTCGATGCTCAACCACTGAGTCACGCGTGCTGGGCTCCCTCTCCCTTTAAAAAGTCAGTTTAAAAAAAATAATAGTAGTAATGATAGTATAATAATGCTGAACCTATTAATGATGAAGAAGAAAGGGAAGTGGGAGGAAGGGAAGGGAAGAGGAGAGGAGGAAGAAGGGAGACCAGCTAGCTCTACCTCGCCCGGCAGGCAGCGCCTATGGGAGTCCCAAGCCCCTGCTCCCAATTCCCCCGATTCTGCCCTAGCCAGTGTCCGCCTGTGCATCCACATTCATCAGTCAGCACGGATAGGGTCCCGGAGGTGTCCGGCGGTGTCTCCGGCTGGCGGACCAGAGGGGCCGGCAGTGGGCACCGCCCCCACCCGCCATTCCCGCAGGTCGCGACGCCCACGCCCTCTGCGCTCATGTTATAAATAGCCTCATACGTGTGACCAGGAGCTTGCAGGGGAGGGGTGGTGTGTCCGCCCCAGTGACCCCAACGCCCGGCGAGGGCGGGGAAGGGGCGGGTACAGATGTGATGGTGACGGTGGTGAATGCTGGCGGTGAAAGCAACGATGACTTGGGAGCGTTAACTGATGAGAAGGCGGAGGCGATGGGTTGGGGGAGGGGGTGATGGGGATGAATAGAAAGAGACTTGGTTCTTTCTCCTTCCTCCAAGCCCTCAGCTCCCCTAGCTGCTTTCCAGATACTACCCACTCTTCCGTGCCCCTCCCACCTTCGGAGTCCCCTCCCCCTCCCTCTATCCCACACCTTGCCATGAGCTCCCTACCCCATGAGTCCTCCCCCGACTCTAAGCCCTCTTTCCTGACCCTCCATTCCTTTCTGAGCCTCCTGTCCACCCTGAGCCCCATCCTTTCTCCGAGTCCCCATAAGAAACATATATAGATATCTTTATCCTAGACTCCCTGGGGATCTGAGCCTGGCCTCTGCAGCCAGCAGCCTCCCGCTGCTGGTGGACCCCAACTGAGTCCATAGCCTTCTCTGCCCTCAGAAACTCAGGCAGTAGGAAAGTGGGTAGAAGAAAGGAGGGGGACAAGAGAGACAGAGACAGAGGGAGAAAGGAAGGAGACAGAAAGGCAATGACAGGGATGGAGAGAAACAGATGGGGGGAAGAAAGCAGGGAGAGAAACCGCACCCCCCCCTCAACTCCCCACCAGGACGGGATGGAAGACAGACTTTGGACCATTGGCTTCTTCTGAGTCCTGTCCCAGATCTGTAAAAGGGGGTACAGTGGGAGCTGCGGGGTGGAGCCCAGGCCAGATCAGGCTAGACCCCAGTCAGCCCCTGGATCTTCCCAGGGCCTGGCACCTACCCCCCTCAGCTTCCTCTGTCCAACTCTTCTTTCCCAACTTTACTAGTTCCCTCCCCTGCCTGCCCTTCCTTGTGAAAATCTACACGTCTCTCTTCCTGTCTCTTTGTGTCTGACTTTCATGACTTGTTATTTCCACTCCCTTCTTCCTCCTTTCCCTTTCTCTCCCGGTGTTGGTCCCTCAGCCCCTCCCTGTCTGTCTCTCTTCTACCCTTCTCCCTCTCTGCTCTGTCCCTGCACCCCCTCCCTTCCCAGAGTCATCAGGTTTGCAAGCAGGAGCTTCCCCACTGGAGCTCCTAGTGCACACAGTTCTAAGTGCCCCTGTGCTTCTCTCAGCCCCAGGGTGGAGGGGCTTGGTGCATTAGCTCCTTGTGAGCTGGATATAAGAAGGGGCCAGTGGGATGGGGTTGAGCATGCATCCAAGAGAGGGGCCTTTGCACAAGCCACAAGTGGAAAAGTGAGGAAGATAGGAAATGGTGACTGATTTGGGGTGTGGGGAAAAGAGACAGAGACAGGAAATACAGGGGGATACAGAAGGACACACACACACACACACACACACACACACAGCCAGATCTAGAAAACCAGAGAGAGGGTAAGTCAGAGTGAGACAGAGGGGGGTTCATTTCCCTAGGGTCATACAACAGCTAAACTGAACCTGACTCCACATTGAACTGATGCTCACCTCTCCCAATGCCCAGCCAAGGGCTCCCTCCATGTTCACTCTTTTCAAACCCAGACCCAGTGGGGATGGGGGTATACCCCCAACCATTTACATTTAAAGTCTTGGTCTTTTTGGAGGCACTCATTCTTCTCTTGCTCTGCAGCTCTGAGGAGCTTACTCAGTATTTCTGTGAGTTCATCCCACCTCCACACCCTTAACCATGACAGGAGCAAACAGTATCCTATATAATAAAAGCCTAATATGCTAAGTGTCTGGTTGACCAGTCCACCATTCAACCAATCAAAGCATACTATACTAATGATATGCTAAGACCACTCAACCACTCACTATGATGTGCACTGACCACCAAAGGGCAGATGCTTTGACCAGTAGGTTAGCTTGCTGCTGGAGTCCAGCCAATCGGGACTGAGTGAGATGGGCTGGACATGCCCTGGAGACCTCCCACTGTCCCTCCCTGGCTGGCCAACCTGCTGTGTCTCTCCCAGGCCCCAATTGTGCAGCGGTGGGGTCTCTTGGCCTGGCCTGAGCCCTCTTGCAATCTGGGACCCCTCGGTGGATGTCGGAGAGCCAGTTTCAGCCCAATCCTGCAGGCGAGGCCAAGTGACCCTACTGGTGCATGAATTTGTGCACTGGGCCTCTAGTTTATTGATAAATGTTTAGAACATTCCACTTTATTTTTTCCCCACTGGTTCCATTCAGCTGCTGTTGCATGATAGATGTTCAAGTGATAGGAATAGAGACGTGAACAAGATGTGAGGCTGTGGCATTTGCCCAGAAAAAGGCCAAACTTGACTTTCAAAAAAGAAGAAAGAGCCCTAGCTGGTTTGGCTTAGTGGATAGGATGTTGCCCTGTGGACTGAAGTGTCCCGAGTTCGATTCCGGGCTTGCTTAGGTTGCGGGCTTGATCCCCAGTTGGAGGCATGCAGGAGGCAGCCAATCAATGATTCTCTCTCATCATTGATGTTTCTATCTCTCTCTCCCTCTCCCTTCCTCTCTGATATCAATAAAAAAATATATTTTTTAAAAAAAGAAGAAAGACTAGAACCACAGATTTAGCCTCCAACTTGCTTGCACAAACTCTTTAAAACATACTGAAAAACACAAAGGTTCTATGGAGGGTGTCAAGGCTACTATTTGCGTAGGAAATAAAGTAATGCTCCGATTGCTGATGCCAGACTGTCTCCAGGGCTGCTCATGTTGATTGCACCTGAGAGGGAAAGTGGGGGCTGGAGTAGGTAGAAACTTCTTATTGTGTAATTTTTTTATTAGTCTGATTTTGTAGCTTGTATATTGTATATTGCTCACTCAAACAGAAACATTCATTTGAAAAGAAAAGAAGGGAGGAGAAATGTGGAAAGGAGGAGGGCTCAGTTTGGTAATAAGTTTTAGGTGGAGGTGGAGCTTGAGTGGTGGAGAAAGATGTTGGGGGCAGCTACAGGGTGCAAGAGATGTTGAAATTGCAAGTTTACTCTCCAGTGAGAAAAGCCAGTGAAGAGTGAAATTGCTTTGAATCCTTTAGGGCTGGGGGATTATGTGAAATCTGAAGGGACTGGACAACATGGGACCCTGACATGTATTCGGTTGCACCTTTCACAGGCGAGTGGGACTGGACAAACTCTAACAACCTCCTGGCCAGGACTGGGATGTCCTGTTCTACCTCCTCCAGTCTCCTTTGAATATTGAACCCCAAACCTTGGGAGTGTTTGGTAGGATGAGCTAGACAATTGGGGAAGAAATCTTGCTAGCTTGAGGAGGATGGGGTCATTGGAAATTGTCTCTCCTCCCCCCTCAACAGTGTTCCTCCCTCTGTGGCAATCCTGGAGAGCTTCCTGTGGGAGGTCTTTCCTGCCATCTGCCCAGCTCCTTCTTTAGAATCTTGTTCAATGGAAGATAAAATCAAAGCTGGAGGGGAGAAGCTTCAGGGGAGTTTAATAGGGAGGGAGGAGGGGCAGGGATTGCTCCCAGGGTTTAGATTCCTTCCACCCCTAGGTCTGCCTCTGCTCATCTATCTGATGGCTTCTCTCTCTCCCTCTCATCCCTGCCTCCCTCCTCTCCTTATTTTTCCTCCTCTCCTTGTCTCTTTGTTTCTGTCTCTAATTTCACCTTTATCTCGTTTGTTTTTGTTTTTGTTTTCTTTTCCTGGTTGGTCTCTGCATCTGTCTCTTTTGCTTTCTATCCTTCCCTCTGTCTTCTTGCTGTTTCTCTCTCTCTTCTCTGTCTCTCTCATTATGTCTCTATTTTGGTGTCATTCTCTGTACCTCTGTCTCTCTCCTTCCTGCCTCTCTCCCCATCTCCCTTCCCAACCTGTCTCTCTCCACAGTCAAAAAAGCCAAGTTTGATGGTGCCCAAGGTAAGTGGCCTCTATACCTGTCCTGTGTTGTCTGTCTATTTGTCTATCCATCTATCCATCTCTTGAAGAGACGGGGAAGGGGGTCTGAGCCATTGGTGGGGGACTTGGACTGTGTCTGCTAAGCATCATAGAAAGTGTCAGACATGGCCTGCAGTCCCAGCCATCTGAGACTCAGAGAGATGAAGGTATACCTTAGAGTCACTCTTGCTCTCATCTGGGGCCTCAGTCTTTTCAGCTAAAAACCAAGGCTGTTGGACATAGTTATTCTTAAGCAGCAGGATTAGGCATCCCCAAATTCCATGTCTCCCTGCAGCAAGGTCCCTTCCTTGTGCTCCGAGGGACTGAGAATAGGGGAAACATTGGGGGGGGGGAGGACTGGCCTGGCGGGGGAGGCATGCACAGAAGCAGAGTGGTATGTTGAACCTGAGGTGGCCCCAAGCACACACAGCACCTGGGGAATCACAGCAGGTTGCTAGAGCTTAGGAAGGGGCACCAGGTGTATCCAAGCCCCTACGCTAACTTCTGCTCTCACTGCCACAGAGAAATTCAACACATATGTGACCCTGAAGGTGCAGAATGTCAAGAGCACGACCATCGCTGTGCGGGGGAGCCAGCCCAGCTGGGAACAGGATTTCATGTTGTGAGTGATTGGTCCTGCACAGCCTCTCCCCCTGGCACCTTGCTGGTCCCACTGATATGTACCTTGGTGTTGTCTGGGATTCCCCTCCCTCCTTCCTCTGCCCCATGTCCACCCATCAGCTTTGTCTCCAGAGCACTTCCCAAATCCAGCTACTTTCCTTTATCTGGTGCCACCAGCCTCCGCTCTGGCCTCCCGCTGCAATCTGCCTCCTGCAATCTGTTCTTCTCCAGGCAGCCACAAGGATATTTTTAAAACTGCAAATCACATCCTGTCACTCTCCAGACTTGCCTGTGGCTCATCAACCTCAGAACAAAACCCACACTCCTCCCCTCTGCCCCCGAGGAGGCCTGGCCCCTGTGGCCTCCCACCAGCATCTGTCTCCATCTTTGCTGGCTCACTTGTCCCAGCCACAGCCCCTCTGCAAGGTTCCTCCAACATGGACAGCTTGTTCTTGCCCCAGGATCTTTGCACTTGCTCTTCTCTCCTCCTCCCTGGCCCTCCCAGCTGGCTCCTTCTTCTACTTCCTATCTCAACTGTGTGATCTCCTTAGGAAAGCCCTCCCTAACCATTACCCCAAGCTGCAATTGAAGAGTATTTTCAAACCTGCTACCAATGGTTATTTCAGTCATTTGTGTGAATTTTGGACATATTTATGGCCCCTGACCCTAAATTGTGAGATCCGGGAGGTTAGGGCCTAGTCTGTCTCTGTCGCTGCTTTGACTCCCATGCCAAGCAGAGGGTCTGGCACTCAATAAATATTTGCCTAATCACTGAATGAATTCATGACCTGGACCCTCCTCTTGACCTAGAGCCATCCAGGGCCTGCCTACTCTGATGATGGGAACATGTGCCATGCTCTCTGCTAAAGCTTTGATAAAATAAATTTGCCCACAACACTGGGAGAGAGGATGCCACTGTAATCCTCACTTTGTAGATAAGGAAACAGAGGACCAGAGAGGCTAATCCACTTGCTGAGTGTCACACAGCCTGTACGTGGCAGAGCTGGGATTTGGACCTACACGGCCCTCCACCCCTAGCTGGGGCCTGTCAGTGGTGGAGGCCGTGAGAGAACCCAGTTAGGATCCTGGAGCAGAGGAGCGTCTGGGGAAGGGAGGGAGGAACTGGCCCTACAATTCTTGGGCCAGTAAATGGGGAGGGACAGGGTGACCCTCCCCATTTGAAAAAGCCAATTGCTGAATGATCAGGTCACAGTCAACAGATATAGTCAAGGAGAACATTCCTTAAGATAAATCTTTTGCAAATTCACTAATTGGACATTCACCAAGGTTTCCCCCCAAATCTGCCTTAGAGGGGGGCCTGCAAGGAAAGTGCTCACAGATAGGGTCATTGATATGCTTGGGGATGTTCCCATGCCATTGGAAAGAGGTGACACTGGGAATATGGGATAATAGGGAGCCACAAAGGGCTATTTGGGCATCATCCTCACTTACCTAGCATTGTTAGGGTCTGAGGGCTTGAGGTAGGACCAGGCAAGTTGGGGTGCAGAAGATATATGATATCTGCCTCAACCCTTCCATCCCTGCTTCGAACCCTGGTTCTGCTGTGAGACCCCGAGCATGTAACTTAGCCCTCTGACCTCAGATTCTCATCTGTGAAACAAGTGTCACTGTGCTACCTTCCTGGCTAAACCTCACCCAGGGGCCTAGGTATAAATCCCAGTGGGCCCGTATGTCCTGAGGTGAGTGAGCTGCCTTTTCTGAGTCTCCCCGCCCTCACTCCTGACCCTCCCTGTCCCCTCCTTTCTCTCTCCAGTGAGATTAACCGCCTCGATTTAGGGCTGACTGTGGAGGTGTGGAACAAGGGCCTCATCTGGGACACCATGGTGGGCACCGTGTGGATCCCCCTGCAGACCATCCGCCAGTCCAATGAAGTGAGTTCGGGGCTGAGGGCTGGGGAGGAGTGCCTGGGAGGAGCCAGAGGCCAGTGGCCTAAACTCAGTGGACATTCGCCTCCTTCCCTTGATAATGTCCATGTAGATGTCTGGGGCTGCAGCGGCAGCTCCAGTGACCAGGATCTCAACTCCTTCCATCTTGTTTGCTCTTTCTTTCCATATGCATTCACCTCATGGCCCAGGAGAGCTGCTGGAGAATCACATTTGCATTACCCTCAGGGGAAGGAAAGGTGGCAAGAGGGAGTTTGCCCTCCGAATTAAGGGCCAAACCTAGAGGTTGCTCTTGGCACTTCACTCGCTTCCCATTGGCCAGAAATTAGTCATGGGCCCCCACCTAGCTGCAAAGAAAGTCTGGGAAATGTAGTCTTAAGCCGCATAGCTCTGGGCCCACCTAAAAATGTATTCTTATGGAAGAGAGGGGAAAGGATGTTGTGAGTAATTAGCACTTTGTGCAGGAGGAAGGCTACACTTGACAGTACTAGACAATAACCTTGGTCTCCTGGCCTTAAGTTTCCCCGCCTCTGTTCTCCCCTTCCCCCAATGCTGAGCCCAGCAGCATCTTATTACCCCAGGACTCTTTCCTGCCCTCCCTCCCCATCTCCCTTGGAAGGCCTTCTTGACGGCACCTGCACACATTGCCAGCTTCATCTCCCTCCACACCCCAACTTCCACCCCTTACAGAGTCCCAAAGAAGGCCTGTTACCTGGACTTCCAGTGTCTCTTCCATTCCCCCCTAAGCTTAGCTCCCATGCCCTATCCTCCAGCAATCCCTTCCTAACTCCTCCCTGGGTCCCTCAGCCTCCCTTCCTCCCTCTGATCTTATCCTGACCTCACAGGGCAGGAGGTGTCTATATCAAATTCTGTCTCCTGTGACTGTGGATCTTGGGGATCCTGAAATTGCCCAGCGTCGGATAGGCATAGAGGAGGCACCAGGAAGGGTTTATTTTTTTTGATGAATGAATGGAGAAGGAGGAAATGGGTACAATAGTCCAGGCAAGTGAATCCAAAAGGAAGCCTTGAGGATGACCCAAAATCTCCTCAGTGACCGCCCCTCCCTCACAAATGTGAGGAAGGCCCGGTCACCTGTGGCAGCAGCGGCCCATGCAGAGGATCCTGGACTACTTCCACCCCTGCCAGCCTCTCCCGGGGGCTGCAGAAAGCGAATTCCACACAACCTCATTCTCATTTGAGATGAAGAAACTGAGATTCAGAGACGTTATGCTGGAGGATTTCCCTGAACCTGGGGGCGCTGGTTCATTCACCAGAGGAGGGGTTTCCTTACCGGGTTGTGGGAGCATCAGGGCTTTTATATGAAGCCAGGGCTGCGTAACTCCCCTGAGGGGTGAGGCGTGGCTGTATAACTCTAGGACTGCTCCTGCTGACCCCAAAGGGCCCTCTCTCTGGGTCCTTGACTCTGCATTCCCTGGACCCACCATGTTGCCTTGCACTGAGTCTCAGTTTCCTCGTCTGTAAAGGGGGGGGGGGGTGGCCCTTGCTTTTGGGGCAGGGGTGGGATGGAGGGAGGGAGACATCTCATGTGAGCAGATACCTGATCCACCTCGCCTCACCCAGGGTCCTGACCCCTGTCATCCCCTCCCCCTATATCCAGGATGGCCCTGGAGAGTGGCTGACCCTGGACTCCCAGGTCATCATGGCCGACAGTGAAATCTGTGGCACCAAGGACCCCACCTTCCACCGCATCCTCCTTGACACACGCTTCGAGCTGCCCTTAGGTGAGTATTGAGGGGGGGGGGGGGTGCTCAGGACCTTGGCCCAGTCCCAGGAGAATGGCCAGGGTTGGCTAAGTCCATACAACCCTCATTCTGAGGACAAGGTTTCCTTTCCCCAGAGGAGAGAGTTTTCTGGGTTTTAGCTGGTCCGCTGAGCTGTGCCCCTGCTGCGCACAGAGCGTGTTCCAGCTCCTACAGGTCACCAATGGGCAGTCAATGCTCCGGACCCATGGGACTCAGGTATGAGCTGGTCCTTGAGGAGACATTCTGCCGCAGGGGTGAGCTGGGCTTAGAAGACACACAGAGGCAGAGAGACAGAAAAACAGAGACAGAGAGGCACATTCCACCTTGCCTGGAAGCAGCTGGGTTCTCCCACATCATTCTTCCGAGAACTCACAGCTCCCCCTGTTGTAATGCTAGGATGTACCTTCTCCCCCATTCCCTATCCATCTCCAAGACAGCTGGGGCAGTGCTGGGCAGGGCACCACCCTGTCCCCCACCCCCTGGAGACCAGCCCAGTAGGCCTACAGGATGCATTGGATGGATGCTGAGTGGCGGACAGGGCTTCCAGGCTCACAGCCAGGGCTCCCCTTGCAGATATTCCTGAGGAGGAGGCTCGCTACTGGGCCAAGAAGCTGGAACAGCTGAATGCCATGCGGGACCAGGATGAGGTGAGTGTTGACTGGGATGGGGGAGGGTATACGGGGGGGGGGTGTCTGGGGGGGCTCTCTTCCTCTTGTGTCTATCTCTTTTGTCTTCTCATATCCTCCGTTGTGTGTCTTTGTTTCTCTCTCTGCTTGTCTTACCCTGTATCTGTGTCTCTAACTCTTCATAACATGAATAAACCAGTGATTCATGTGGTCCAATCTCCAAGTAGGATGTCAGCCAGGAGCACAGTCTAACAACATAAGGATGATTCCAATTGACTCAAGTTCTTCATTTTTCAAATACCCTCAAGGGCATACAGGGGCTCCGAAGCAGTTCTCACACTCCCTCTCTGCCTCACACGCCTCAATTCCTCAAGTCACACTTTCAGACTTTCCTAAACTCTCTTCTCGCCCACCGGCCTTAACCCTTGTGCCTCTGATCTTCCATGCCACCCCTTCTTCATCTGGGCTCTGCATCCCCACAGTGCAAAGACCCAATATGGCCCAGAAGACATCTTTAGAAGGTGAGGCAGGGAAGAAACAGCAGGCAATACTACAACACTCTTTAGTGAGAAGTGGACAGTAAGGGGGCAATATTCACATATGAGTAATTTTTGTCCAACCTCATTTCTCTCTCTCTCTCTCTCTCTCTCTCTCTCTCTCTCTCTCTCTCTCATCTCATCCTAATCTATCTCTTTTTCTTTTTTCTGTATCTGTTTCTCACTGTTCCTCTGTGCGTACTTGTCTCCCTCTGTGAACATTTGCATCGTTCTTCTCTAGAGGGAGAGGGTTTGGGAGATGGGCGGAGTCAGGATGGAGCACAGCAGAGCACCATCCTGGTCCTCTGGCTTCTGGCCCCTCTGAGATGAGCCATCTCTCCTCCCCTCCCCTCAGTATTCATTCCAAGATGAGCAGGACAAGCCTCTCCCTGTCCCCAGCAACCAGTGTTGTAAGTACCTGTCAATTCCTTTCCTGGCATCCCTTCCCCACCACATGACTGTTGTGTGTAGCCGATCAACTCCCTTCCAGATGGGCGTGCTGAGCATAGGCAGCATCTGTTCACAGTGTGGTGGGAAGAAGAAGAGATCTGGGGCTTGGGTTTGAGTTCTGCCTTGACACTGCACAGGCATGCCAGTGGCCTCTCTGATCATTGGAGTCACTCCCTTTGAAATGGGCCATCTGACAGCCCTTCGTTTTGAGGGGTCCCAGGACATCTAGAGGCTTAAAAAACATCTTGCAGACTCTTTAACCACATTGCTCAAATCCTAGATGAGGGCCTCTTTCATGGAGCCAACCCAGGCCGCCAAGCAGCCCACAGACAGTCACTGCCAGTCCTGCCAACACATGTGTAATAGGTGCACGTACAATGGACCGCGCTGTTTCATTCGCCCATTTTCTTAGATGGAGAAATTGAGGCCCGTGAGAAGAAGCAATTTGCCCAAGGTCACGCCCCTGGCAGGAGGCAAAGCGAGGATTTGAACCTAGGTCTGAGGGACTCTTTCCATTGCACTGCATCTATTAATGCTGATAGCAAGCACGTTCCTCTGCCTACTGCCTCTCCGACAAGGCTGGAGTCATCTCAAGTGGAGAGGAAGTGACAATCATAGTCTCAGGGCAGAACCCGAACCCACAACACGTTGTCCCCACCCCACCCCACACCTCAACCTCTTCCTCCCATTCCATCTGTTTCCTTATCCCCCTTCCCTCCTCTCTCACAGTCTCCCCCACTTCCCTATCCCACCCTGCCCCCATATCCCCAGGACAGTGATGATGGATCCTTGAGTGGGGAGGTGTAGGGGACTGCCATTGGGGAACCCTGTTCTGCCCTGACGTGGGTGTATTACCAAAAGGGGAATTTACCCAGAAAGCCCCTTGACTTCCTGCCTGGGGTGGAGCCATCATTTCCCAGAAGGAATTATACCTCCCTCCCCCCATGAATGGGATCATTGAAGATTGTGCAGGAGCTGATAAGGAAGAATACTGGGCAGATGGGCTAAAGTGAAAGGTGGATTCTGTTTGGGAATAGAGATCTACCTCCCAGCATTTACCTCCAAGGCCTTTTGGGAACAACACAGGGAGTGATGGAGAGAGATGCGATTCTCTTCCTAGTCCTAAAGCTCAGGGCTGTGTGACTTTAGGCTGCTCATCCACCTCTCTGAACCCTATTTCTTCTCCTGTACAATGAGCAGAATGATGAAAAAAAATCACCCAACAGGCGCGTTTTGAAATTTAGGATTTCCAGTTCAATGTTGCTTTCCTTATGCACGGACGGCAGAGTTGAAAAGCCCTTATCCTAAATGCCCCCTAAGTCACCTCCTGGCTGAGCCCGTGGCCTCCTCGAAAGATAGAGACATCCAGCCTTCCTGCCAAGGTGGTGGGTGAAGGTGGGACACGTGTCAGTGGTTAGAGTGACACTTGGGGAAGATTCTCAGTTGGAGAGGTGATTTGGGACCTGGGTGGGAGAAGGAGATGGGGAGAATGAGGCGGATGGGGGAGCCTCCCTCCTTGTGTCCCCCTACCTGCTCCCTTTTATTATCTCTGCCCCTTCTCTTTGTAGGCAACTGGAATTATTTTGGCTGGGGTGAGCAGCAGAGTAAGTACTCAGCTTGATGTTCTGGGAGGCCACAGGGAGGGGGGCGCCTTGGCAACTCTGAGGCCCCCACCCCACCACGCAGGGCAGCGAGGAGCCTGTGGCCGGCACCTTGTGCCAGAGCACTGGCAAGACCCCTTCTGTGCCCTCCTGTTCCCTGACCATTAACATCTGTCCTGGGGGGTCCTGCTCTGTCTGGTGGGAAGTGGGCACTGTCCTTGGGGTGGAAGGGCTCAGCTGGGAGGGATGGGCATTTAAACAGGAGACCTGCCTGTCTCCAGCTGGGCACTGTGACCTCCATCCCCACTCCGCCTGTAGAACCACCTCTCCTCTTCTGTGACTCCTTCCTCTTTTTGTCTCCCCATCTTCCTTCTCCACCTGGAATGCCCCTCAGGGATGTGGGTGGGAAAGAGAGAGTGTCTAACAGAGCAGCAGGGCAGGGTTCCCCAGGCAGATGTCATTCCAGAGACCCCAGCTCCAAAGCTCCCTCACATGCATATCCCCCAATCTGTCCTTAGGGGAAGGAGACAATCCCCCCCCCCCATTTGGATGCCCCTTTTTCTCCCTAAGGAAGAGCTTCCTTATCCCCATGTCCTGCCTGTTCCAGAGAAATCCAGTTCTTTAGTCTGAATATGAATCTTCATCCTTCTCTCTCCTCCACCAGCTGGAGGGTCCTCCCAGTTTGTCTCCTAGAGGACACGCTCCACCCCCTCTCCCTCCAGGACCAGGGGAACTGTTTACACTTACTTTGATCCAAAACACTTTGTCAGAAACGAGTCCGTCAGAAATTAATTTGGGCAGAATAGACATTAGGCAGACAAGATTTGGCAACAACCAGTTTGGCACAAACAAACAGTATCATAAAAAACAAAGGTGTTTTTGCCTTGGCCAGTGTGCTCAGTGGTTAGATGTCTGGCCTGAGAATGGAAGGGTCCCAGCTTTGATTCCCAGTCAAGGGCACGTACCTGGGTTGCAGGTTCATCTCTACCCAACCCCTCAAAGGCCTGTGCGGGAGGCAACCAAGTTATGATGTGTTTCTCTCACATCAATGTTTCTACCCCCTCTCCACACACCCCCCCTGCCCTTAACTTCCACAATGAAAAAATATCCTCAGGAGTGAGGATTAAAAAGAAAGAAAGGAAGATACTAATTAAAAAGAAGAAAAACAGATGCTTTAAGTTAAAAGCAATTTGGCTAAAGCTGATACTTGAGTGAAGAGCAAAGACCATGGGGCCAAAAGCAGACCCTCTTGTTGAGAAATAGGTGTTTGAAAGTTGGAAGCAGCAATTTGCTAAAAAAACAAACAAAAAAACACACACATGACTATTTGGTAAAAGACAGAGTCTGGGTAAAAACAAAAAGAATACAATCAAAAGCAATTTGCCCCTCAAAAACAGACATTCTGTCAGAAAAAAAGGGGGGGATGGTAAACACACACACGCACACACGCACACACGCACGCGCACACAAAGCCTCCCTCCTGTGATTTGGTTGAAAGCATCGTGGCTTTGTCAAGGACAGTTTGGTAAGAAGAACACCAAATTTGGCCCAAGACCCGGATAATTGAATAGACAAGTTGTCGAGAGTTTTAAGGGGAGTCATCCAGGTTGTAGATCCCCCACTTCAGGCTTTTACAGGATCCCAGTTTCACTCTGAAATTCAAAAAGCTCCGTCATGGAACTGTGCGCCTGCCTCTGTCTGTAGTATCAGTGCTGACAGCGCAGTGCCTCCGAGGGCCGTCCTGGACGACCAGGACCGGATAAAAAGCTTGTAGGTCACAGTGGCCCACGTCAAATGAGAGACCAGAAACCAGGGTTGCCAGCGCGGTAGGGCGAGCTTTGCTAGCTGAGACTGAATTAAGGTTTTTCTAAAGGCAGAATAACTTAGGGAATGAATAGCATACTATGTGAAGCATGAATTAACTTTTTAAACTTACCACCTTTTGAAAACTGACCCTCTTTGTCGAATATATAGAAGCAGGCATGATTCACTGGAAAAGATGTAAAAGGTGAAATAACAAAGAAAGAAAAATAAATATCTAGGAAATGAACAAAAGCACAGAAAAGCATAAAAAGGGGCAAGATCCCCTACCCCCTGGCCTGGTATTTAAAATCAGGTTTTAAACCCTGGTTTTGACAAGTTTAAACCCTGAATTGATGCCATGGGCCTGTCCAGTCAGGGTTTTAACTTGTTTGTGCCCCGTTTTCAACCCAAGTGTTGGTTTCCAGATAAACAGAGCCTGTCCCGTCGCACAGCAACCTGCCATCCCTTGACACTGTCTTCTCCTTGCTAAGAAAGAAAGCTGTGTTCTCTTTACTAAGGAAAACAAACCGAACCAAGTAAAACAGCATTTAATTATTACATAACCCTTGGAGTTTGGCAGCTCCACCCTGCTCCATTTCGGTGGTGGATTCTGGGCATGTGGTGGTTTTGCCACCCTGCAGCTCTAATGCTTTTTGAGGTCGATGGTCCCTTGTCAGAGCCCCTTCTTTGTTCCTGTGCATGTGAGTTCAGATCTGGGGTCTCCATTCTCAGATATCAAGAAATCCCTGAGGATTAAAGGGCAGTTGTACTCCACCTTGTCCTCTCCCTCAAACTTCTTTGAGTGTTTGAACGACTCCTGTTTTGGGAAACTCACTGCCGATGGGGGGTAAAATTTATTTTCAGAGAGCCTGGACTTCAGCGAAGTCCATTCTTCCATTTGCGATTATCCTCATATTGTAGCACCTACCCTGGACTCCAGACTCTAGGTCCAGTTTGACCCATATGAGGCAAAACAAGGTTTTCATCTCCCTTATTCTAAAGCATGTATCTCCGTTTACATGACCCAATGTCCTTCATTTATTCTGGTAATGTTACTCTTCTTGGGTTAGCAACCAGTGAAGATCCCAGTGAAGATCCCCTAAGTCTGAGATACTGCTTTGGCCCCTGTTGTGTTCTCTCTCTCTCTTTCGCTCTCGTCCTCTCTCCCCCTCCCTCCCTTCCTCACTCTCTCCCCTTCCCCCCCTCTCTGTTCCAGATGACGACCCTGACAGTGCGGTGGACGACCGCGACAGTGACTACCGCAGCGAGACCAGCAACAGCATCCCCCCGCCTTATTACACTACATCCCAGCCCAACGCTTCGGTCCACCAGTATTCTGTTCGCCCACCCCCCCTGGGCTCCCGGGAATCCTACAGTGACTCCATGCACAGCTATGAGGAGCTCTCTGAGCCGCGGGCCCTCAGGTAGCCACCGTGGGACTGAGGTCGTGTGTGTGTGTGTGTGTGTGTGTGTGTGTGTGTGTGTGTGTGTGTGTGTATTGTGCCCCAGCCCTGTCTCCTGGGGTGAAGGGAAGAGTGGAGGGCTGGAGGGAGCTGGGGGTGTAGGTAAGTGGGTCTGGAAAGCAGCATTCATGCCTTTTGTAGGCAGTAGAGCACTTGCTTGACCTGAAAACTCCACAAGATGGAGAAAAGTGGGTCTGCTTTGGCTGCAGAAAGAAAGTACAGAGGCCCCTGAGAGGTCCCCCTGAAATCTGGGGGCTTCTACACTCCTTTATTTTTTACAATAAGCATTTAAAAATGTGTTTTTATTTATTTGAGAGAGAGAGAGAGAGAGAGAGAGAGAGAGAGAGAAACATTGATTGGCTGCCTCCTGCACATCCCCTAATGGGGCCTGAGCCAGCAACCAGGGAATGTGCCTGGCTGGGGAACCGAACCAGCGACCTCTTGATGCATGGGACAGTGCTAACCAGCTGAGCCACACCAGCCAGGGCTTCTTGCATGCCTTTGAAAAGCCACTGGTCTCCATGTGCTCTCTAAATGGATTGGAGTGGGGCAGTGGGGGAAGAGATGACATTAGTGGGGGGGGAGGATGTGAAGCATAGTGGTGTTGAAAAGTCCCAGCAAGCAGCTAGCTGGTGGTCCCAGCCTTCCTGGTGCCCCCGACCCTGTGTTCCTGGCCAGGAGCATGGGCACAGTGACTTGGCAGCTGCCCCTATTCTGTCCAGCCATCATCACCCCTGCATTAAAAGTAGGCTGTCCCTAGACTGGCCCAATAGGTGGGTCCCTGGCCCATGGGGGGCATACCACTGCCCAGTGCAGGGTGCTGGTCCTTGAGCCTGGGGGGCTGAAGCTCGAGCCTGCTGCCTCTCCTCATTGACCCGATCGCCCCAGTCCTGGCTTCCAAACAGAACAATAGCAATAACAAGCGTGAGATGAAAACAGGTTGAATATTTGTAAAGCACTTAGACAGAAGACACGTCCATCTGGCTGGAAGTTCTATTGGGCAATGTGAATTATAGAGATTTGGGGTGAAATATAATTTAAAGGAAAGCTTCATACACTTCCTACTCAAACTTTAGCATTGACCGATATAATTTTTTTTGCAGGTATTTGAACAACTTTTATTTAAAAATTTTCTGTACTTTATATGTACCATAGAAAGCTTGGATCGTTTATAGATGAAATATTTTAGAAGGCACTTTTTAAAACACTTAACATTTAAAACACTCAACATCTACACTGACCTCTATTTTTTAGCTCCAAGGAAACAAAAGATCGTATTCAAGGTAAAACAGTGAGTGCGCAGG
Organism: Antrozous pallidus; assembly: GCA_027563665.1. NCBI lineage: Eukaryota > Metazoa > Chordata > Mammalia > Chiroptera > Vespertilionidae > Antrozous > Antrozous pallidus. The sequence continues at coordinate 94,405,993 of CM050516.1, read as the reverse complement.
TGGGGCGAGAATCCAGGAAGAAAGGGTGTTCCTGGCCGAGGGCACAGCGCGTGCAGACGCGGCCACAAGTTTGGGGTGTGGGTGGAACAGCAAGAAGGCCAATGTGACTGGAGTGGGGGGGGCGGAGGTGGGGATAGCGAGGCAGACGAGAGGGGGGCGGTGGGAGGGTTTGGGCCACATGGGGGATGCGGGGCGCAGCGTGGCTTTGTTCCAAAGGCACTAAGGAGGCTGGCCGGGTCGGAACGGGGAGGTATGTGACTGGGGTTTATGGTTCAGAGACCCTCCCTGTGGCTTCCGTGGGAAGCAGGCGCTGTTGGGGATGAGAGTGGATGTCGGGGCAGCATCTTGTGCAGAGGGCAGAGCCTGGACCCGCGTGGGCCCCAGGGCGCAGAGCAGTGAATGCATTTTACAGATGCTTGGGAAATGGAGCCACGGGCCTGCGGCAGGGCCGGCTGGGAGTGGGGCTGAAGCCCGGGGTGGAGACAGACAGGCCCTGCCCTGGTGAATGAAGGGGCTCAGCGGCGGGAGGACCAGGTTGAGTGGGAGACATTAAGAGCCTGGTACGACCCTGTTCACGTTTCAGGAGCCCTAGGTCTCCAGGTGGGGGTGGTGAGGACACTGACTGGGTCCCCGCGTGTGGCTGGAGCACTTGCCACCCCACAGGCATGGACGGGAGTGGTGTGCAGAAAGTCATCGATGATCACTGATAACACCGATCTGGTGTGCTGCCTTTCTGCCCTGGCCATACATGCCTCAAGAGTGGGATTCTTGTCTCTTTGGTTCGCGGCCGTGTTTCTCTGGCACCTGAGGCAGGGCCGGGTGCTCAAGCGATGTTGAGTGGATGACTGACTGGGTGTTGGACCTGTGTGACGGGGGCTGGTGGGGCAGTGGCTCTGTGCCTGATCCCTGAGCCCCACCTGTCCCCTCAGCCCCACAGGCAGCAGCCGCTACGCCTCCTCGGGGGAGCTGAGCCAGGGCAGCTCACAGCTGAGTGAGGACTTCGACCCGGATGAGCAGAGCCTGCAGGGATCCGAGATCGAGGATGAGCGGGACCGGGACTCCTACCATTCCTGCCACAGCTCAGTCAGCTACCACAAGGACTCGCCGCGCTGGGACCAGGACGAGGATGAGCTGGATGAGGAGCTGGATGAGGAGCTGGATGAAGACCTGGAGGACTTCCTGGAGGAGGAGGAGGAAGAGGAGGAGGAGGAACTGCCTGAGGATGAGGAGGAACTGGAAGAGGAAGAAGAGGTGCCTGATGACATCCGTGGTTACACCGAACGCCAGGAGGTGGCCGTGGCGGAGCCCAAGGACTTCAAGCGCGTCAGTGTTCTGCCCGCTGCCCCCGAGAAGGAGGACAAGGCTCCAGCTGAGGCCCCCGCCGTGGCCAAGGTGGCTCCTGAGCCAGCCATGCCTGAGGAAGTGCCTGCAGCTGAGCGGGTGCCCGAGGACAAGCCCCCCAAAGCTGAGGAGAGGTAATGGGAGGGGGCCTAAGGGCTGTCACAAGGTCGCTGTGGTCAGGGGTCTGTGGTGTCATGATGGAACATGAGCCTGGGGAATGGGTTTATTGAAGAAATCAAGATGGGCCCAGGTGGTCAGAGGGGGTTCAATGGGGTTCGAGGGGGTCAAGCTAGGTCATGAAGTAGATTTAGGGGTTATGAGTGGCTGGATGGCTTGCTGGGGTTGGAGAAGCCACAAGCACATTGGAAGGACCGTGGGCAAATAGGACCCTGTCAGAGGGCCAGGAGTATGGAAAAGGGAGCCAGGGGACCCAAAGCTGTAAGAGACAATGGGCACGTAGGAAGGGGACAGGGGCACTGAGACAGGTCAGAGAGGGCACAGGGCCAAGTGGGTATGGGCAGAGCCATGGAAGGACCAGGATATACAGAGGCATAGTCCCTAAGACTACTTCATGACCCAGCTTGACCCCTCCACCCCCACTGAACCCCCTCTGACCACCTGGACCCATCTCAATTTCTTCAATAAACTCATAGCCCTGTGACAACTCCCCCTCCCTGTTCCCCAGGTTCATGTTCATTCCATCATGACACCACGGTGTCTCTGAAAGGCCAAGCATCACTCAGAGGGGGGAGGGGGGGAGGGGGAGGGGGAGGGTGAAGGGAGGAGGGTGGAGGGTGGAGGGAGAGCAAGCCCTGGTGCCTCAGGATGCCCCTCACCTCAGTTTCAGGCCAAAAGAAGATGAGGAAGGCCAGGAAGGTCAGGATTCCATGTCCAGGGCCAAGGCCAACTGGCTGCGAGCCTTCAACAAAGTGCGGCTGCAGCTGCAGGAGGTGAGTGAGAGCCCTGGCCAGCTCGCACCCGAGACCAGTGACCCACCCAGGCCCATGCCCAGACTGGCCATGCTCCCTTCCCCACTCCTCAAATGCCCCACCACCCTGGTCCTCTCCTGGTCCCCACTCACACCTGGCCATGCCATGCCCCATGGGCAGTGTGGCCATGCCCATTCCTCACTGCATTCACCATGCCTTTGCCTCTGTACATCCTGGTCCTGCCTCTGCCCACACCAACTTGGCCCTTGCCTCTTCTGCCCTTGCCCTGGCACCACCATTCCCGGCCTCACCCACACCTGCCTGGTATTTCTAAGCAGGGAAGGGGGAGTGGTGAGCTGTAACCGTGGAGCTAGGTCATGGCTGCAGCCTTGTCAGGGGTCAAGTTCATGGTTAGGGAAAGAGCTTAGGGGTAGAGATCAGAATTAAGGCAGCAGTCAGAGGTCAGGTTAGGGTTGGTTTTAGGGGAAGAGCTCAGTGCCTGGGTCGGGTCGGGGGAGGGTCTGAGGTTGGGTCCGAATCAGACAAGGAATTCAGTGAATGATACAGTTAGCGTCGGGGTCAGGGTGATTTGTTTACTGTTTAGATGGGGAGCAGGATTGAGACCATTACTTACTCCTTCAGTCATTCAACCCACTCTGGGCTAGACACAGAGCAGTGTTACTATCCGGGGGGGCCTTCGAAATATGGGGGGGGAAGGACTGGCAAGAGGAGATCTTAATCACATCCCCAGAGTCTTCAGCTATCCAATATCAGAGCCACAGAAACTTCAAATCAAATTTCATATCAGTTCAAACAAAGAATTTTATTTTTTGAACAAATAATATATTCACATGGTTCCAAATTCAAAAGATAGAAAAGAATATACAGTGAAGTCTATTGAATAACCTCCATTACATCAGCAAATTAATTGAAAAAAGAGCAGTTATTACCTTTGTAGTGGAACTAGTGGTATGACGAGAAAAATAAACATGTGCAGGCTCTCTGGGTTTTATAGATAGGGCATAAAACACACCCAGGCAATCAGAAAAATTCCCTGGAGGAGGTGACACTTAACATATTCAAGATGCTTTAATAATATTTCAGGAGAGAGTGTTTCCCAGCCCTGCTCCAACCACATCACCTTTAGTGGCATGGGAAATGGGGGTATAGACCTTTGGTCTACACTGAAACCTGAATGATAAATGGTTGGGTTCGGAAGGTGGGAGGGCATACAAACAGGTAACACAGCCTGGGCAAAGGCCCTGGGGCACTAAAGCAGACAAGCAGAGGAGGCTGCAGGGAGTTTAAGTAATGACAGATTCTTATGAGTGTCTGAACCAGCCCCTGAGAATCCCAGAAGACTATAGAAGCACTAGAGGCCCAGTGCAGGATGTTTTTGCACTCGGAAGTCCCTCAGCCCAGCCTGCACCCTCTCGAAGTCTCGGAGCCCTCGGGGATGTCTGACTGCCGCAGAGGCGGGAAAGGCTCCCACCACCACCACTACTGCTGTGCTCACCATCGGTGAGCTGGCTTCTGGCTGAACAGTGCTCCCCCTGGGAAGCACACTGACCACCAGGGGGCAGCTCCTGCATCGAGCATCTGCCCCCTGGTGGTCAGTGGGCATCATAGCGACCGGTCATTCCACTGTTAGGTCGATTTGCATATTAGCCTTTTATTATATTGGATAAGCTCTTGTTGGCATGATTCTAACACATCCCCAGGTTTGACAGATGAGAAAACTAACATCCACTAAGGTTGGTGGCAGAGAGGAGTTCCTTCCTCTCCCCATTTTACAGACGGAAAAGCTGAGGCCTCGAGAAACCCAGTGAGGTCCCTAAGGACACACAGTGAGGACTGGGGCCCAGATTTCCTGACTCCCTGCCCAAAGGGGAGACAGAAGTGGGTGTGGAGCCTGTCTTGCCTTGGGGAGGGACAGCCACACTGACCACATTTGTCTGTCGGTCCCATAGGCCCGGGGAGAAGGAGAGATGTCCAAATCCCTGTGGTTCAAAGGCGGGTGAGTAATGGAGCTTTTGGGGGTGGGAGGAAGTTTCGAACCCACAGCTTACCACCGGTCTGCACCATAGCCTGAGGCCAGCAAAGGCTGGGAGCGGTTCAGTTAGGACCGGGCAGAGACTGGGCGTGGGTGGAATAATGGAGCCACTGTCATAAGGCACTCAGGAGCCAAACATAGTAACATGTTGAACCCTTACAGCAAACCCATGGCAGGGGCTACTTCTCTGCTTTCCAACGGGGAAACTGAGTCCAGGGAGGAGCATGCCTTGTCCAAGCCACTGATAATTCAAAAGTGCCTCCCCCAATGTGAGACAAAGGAGAAACCCGTTTCCCGCCCCGCCCATCTGTCACCCTGGAGTGAATTTTTTGCTTTGGTTCTGCATTTAATAATCTCAGATTATTGCTGCTGCTGCTGCTGCTGGCACTTTCATTAACATAGTCATTTGGGCCCTGGCGGTGTGTCTCAGTGGTTAGATTACCGGCCTCTGGACCGAAGGGTTGTGGGTTCAATTCCATCGGGTCATGTGCAGGAGGAAGGTAACCAATCGATGTGTTTCTCTCACTTCGATGTTTTTCTTTCTTTTCCTCTCCCTCCCTCCCTTTCACTCTCTCTAAAAAAATGTCAGTGGGAGGAAAAATCAATCCTTTGTTTTTAAATGGAGCAATTTGTCAGATCTAACTTCTTAAGTTACTACTTTTTAGGGTTTTTTTTTTTCCACAGTCTTTGGATGGTGAGGTTAGAGGATGCAAAAGATATTTTTAAATTACACTCATGTTTAAAAATAACAGCAGGAGAGCGACCTGCTTCCCTCATCGGTCTTTTGCAAGCAGAGACAGGAGTTGTGATTCCCAGATGAGCGGGGAGCCCCGGAAGCAGGGGCTGAGATGGGGGTTCCTGGGTGTGTGGTTGACAGGGGAAGCTCTCTCAGGACACCTATGTGACAGGCAGGAGCAAGCCTGGGAAGCAGCTTGAGCAGAAATGTAGTTCAGGAGCCGCCAGGCTCTGCCTGATTTTGCAGGGGGCACTGGAGCATGAATTGCACCCCAGAGCTTGTCCCAGAGTCTTGGCTGCCAGACATCTCCCTCACCGGCCAGTCATTGGCCAGTGAGAACCTTCTGGAGAGGAGCCACAGCGGAACCTTCTCAGGGATGAGCACAACTCTCAGTAAAGAGAATGCAGACAGGCCACCATGGCATCTGCCACCGTGCTCATTCCGCCCTCCAGCTGCTGCCCAACGGCCAAGAGAGACAAGGGCACAAACACGATTTCCAGCTCCCTCATTCCCATGGGAGTTGAAATCACTCCTTCCAGGATAGATTTTCAATACACACACACACACACACACACACACACACACACACACACACGTTGGTGCACCGGCCCATGCACCAGGACGTCTGGTTCGATTCCCAGTCAGGGCACATGCCTAGGTTGTGGGCTCCATCCCCAGTACGGGATGTGCAGGAGGCAGCTGATCAACATTTCTCTCTTGATGTTTCTCTCTTTCCCTCCTTCCTCTCCCTTCCTCTCTCTAAAAATCAGTAAGAAAACATATTTTTATAATAAATTTAAAAGAAAGATTTTCTTGATATTTTAATATATTATTTGGGATTGCCTTAACTCAAATTTTTACTAACTGTGGGTGCCTGCACCGTCTCCCCACCTCCCGGACGAGGAAGGTGAGGCCCAAGCTTAATTTCCTGGGTCTGCTGTGACAAACGGCCGCAAACGGGGGCTTTCAAACAACCGGAATTTATTTTCTCACAGTTCTGGAGGCCAGAAGTCCAACGTCAAGGCATGGGCAGGACCGCACTCCCCTGAGACCTGCAGGGGAGGATTTCTTCCTTGCCTTTCCAGCTTCTGGTAGCTGTCAGCGATCCTTAGTGTTCCTTGGTCTGTAAACATGTTACTCCGATCCTGCCTCCATTGCCACACTTTCTGCTTGTGTGTCTCTCTTCTCAGACACCAGTCATATTGGTTTGGGACCCACTCTCCGCTGGTATGACCTCATCTTAGCGAATTACCTCTGCAATAACCCTGTTTCCAACTAGGTCATAGTTTGAAGTCCTATGGCATTGGATGTGAATGTATCTTTTGGGGGACACACAAATTCTTAATTCTTGTGAAATCGCACATCCTGCCCCAGCCTCAGGTGATGTCTGTTGGAGGAAGGGAGACTTCCTGGGCCCTTGACGTCCTTGTGTGTGTCTTACAGCCCTGGAGGTGGTCTCATCATCATCGACAGCATGCCTGACATCCGCAAGAGGAAGCCCATCCCACTCGTGAGTGACCTGGTGAGTGCCCTCACCCTCCCCGCCCCTGGCGCTCAACCTGTGCAACTGCCCGTGGCAGACCCGGCCCGGGGGCTGCCCAGGCGTTCTCTGGCACTAATGTAATCTGATTTCTGCCCTGTGTGCTGCTTGGATACTTCAGGCCATGGTGAGTGAGTGATGGTGACCTGGGCCCTGCGTCTCCCTCCCGGACCCCTCCACGGCCACCTTCCCGCTGGCCCCACCCACGGGCTCTGAGGAGGGAACCTTGCCATGTCCTAGTTCGTGGGTGGGGAAGAGAGCAGGCGACTCACCGCCTTGGGTCATGGTGTGGCTGGTGGTTTTGCCCTGTGGCTGGTGAGCGTATCCCTCCCACGGTGGGAGGGTATCAGTGAGCCAGGGATGTGGGCTGCTCGTCTTCCAGGGTCCCTTCTAAACTGGAGTTTCTGCTATTTTCCAATTCTTTGCTGGTTCTGCTCCTGCTGCTGTGACCTGTGTCCTATTCCTCGTGACTGGTGACCCCAACCGCGACTGTGGATTCTGCTCTCCACCACAATCCATGGGTGTCAATCAACCCCATGGCTCCCTTGGTATTGTCCCGCTCCAGTCCCTGGTCCAGTCCAGAAAAGCGGGCATCACATCAGCCTTGGCCTCCAGCACTTTGAACAACGAGGAGCTGGTGCGTGGGCTTATAAGGTGGGCGTAGCTGGGGGCTTCTGGAGGAAGCGGAAGAGGGTGTGCGGAGACAGGCACTCCTCATGCTCCGGGGTTAGGTAGCTCAGCATCGGGGTGGCACCCTCTCTACACAGGAACTGGTGAATTCCGACCCGTGGGGGCGACGGAGGGACTGAGACCAGACTAGACTCTGCACAGGGTGAGGGCATGGCAGACAGGACCCCCGGGAGAGGACTCTGTGCCCCACGCCGCACCCCTTCTCGCCCCGCAGAAAAACCACGTTTACAAGAAGACCCTGCAAGCCTTAATCTACCCCATTTCGTGCACTACGCCGCACAACTTCGAGGTGTGGACGGCCACCACGCCCACCTACTGCTACGAGTGCGAAGGGCTGCTGTGGGGCATCGCGCGGCAGGGCATGCGCTGCACCGAGTGCGGCGTCAAGTGCCACGAAAAGTGCCAGGACCTGCTCAACGCGGACTGCCTGCAGCGTGAGCGCAGGACTGAGTGGGGGCGGGGCTATGAGGGGGCGGGGCGAGGGCCGGCTGGACTGGGAGAGGGGCGGGGCGGTGAGGGCCTGGGGACGAGGGTTAGGTGGGACTCCTTTTGAGGGGAGGTTGGGGATGAAAGGAGGGGAAAGGAGGTGTGAGACTGTCAGAGAAGGCTGGGGCGGGGCTCAGGCACTGGCGTAATGGCTGGGATGGGTGAATGAGAGACACCCATTCCCCTGGAGAAAAACGGGCTAGGGTTAGCTCGGCAGGGGAGAGAGAGCAGAGAAGGAAGGGGTGGGATCTTGGAGGGGGAGGGGATTCAGAGGGGCCGGGTTGTGAAGGGTAGAAAGCCTGGCGTGAGGAGGTAATCAGAGAACAAGGAGGAAGCTCTAGCTTGGGGGTTATTCACACGAACCCCCACAGCAGCCGCTGCGGGAGCTCTGGAGTTGGGGTGCTGGCTCCGTGAGTGCTCCCCGGCAGCGCCGGCTGTCCGCTTCCGCAGGGGCGGCGGAGAAGAGCTCCAAGCACGGGGCTGAGGACCGGACGCAGAACATCATCATGGTGCTCAAGGACCGCATGAAGATCCGGGAGCGCAACAAGCCCGAGATCTTCGAGCTCATCCAGGAGATCTTCGCTGTGACCAAGGCCGCGCACACTCAGCAGATGAAGGCGGTCAAGCAGAGCGTGCTGGACGGCACGTCCAAGTGGTCGGCCAAGATCAGCATCACTGGTGAGGCCACCAGGGTGGCCACCCGGTCCCATCCTCAGTCCGCTAGCTCCCTCCCAGGCCCCTTCCTTCCCTTTGCTGCGATGCTTGAGCCTATTCGTGGCTTTCCCAGGTCCACGTGTGTGTGCATCTGTGCCCACAGATGGACATGTATGTCTCCAAACATATGTGCATGACACGCTGTCTGGGTGCATCTTGATGAGTGCCCCCAGAATCAGATCTCAGGAAGAGGAGTGGAGGGCACATGGTTTGTCTGGGAGGCGATCCCAGGAAGCCCTGTGGGATTTGGACGTGAAGCTGGACCAGAAGAAGCTCTTCACAGGGTGCCAACAGCAGGCAATGCTGTGGACTCCTGGGGCTCATTCCCACCTGGAGCCACTAGGAGACAGTATTGAGCTCCCACTGTCGTGTGGGCCTTCCCTAGGGTGTTTATCCAGGCATAAACTCATTGAAATTTCCCAGGAGACAGACCCCCAAGATGATTTCAGGGCAGATGGGTGTTCAGGAGGTGGTCCCAGGACCCCCTGGTGGTGTGTGGAGACAGAAGTCTGGGAGCAGGGAGGGAAGTTGCCCTGCAGGGGGCACCAATGAGTAGGTGATTTTGTGGTCAATGGGGGTTCAATCCTACAGGGGAACTTCAAGGGCACAGTGTACAGCACACACCTGAGAATGTCCCACTCTTGGGGTGACCCTGAGGCTCCTTCCTATCCTTCATTGACTGAGGGCTTTCTGGGTATTAATTCTTTCGCAGGGTCAGTGTGCCCAGTAAGCAGTCCAGCTCTTAGACCACATCACAGGTGTCCCCAGCATGCAGTCTGGAGCCCCTAGAAATGCCTGTTTTCAACATATCATCTTCCTTGAGCCCACCTTTATATGTCCCATGTGTCTTCCAGTGGTCTGTGCCCAGGGCTTGCAGGCAAAGGACAAGACAGGATCTAGTGACCCCTATGTCACCGTCCAGGTCGGGAAGACCAAGAAACGGACGAAGACCATCTACGGGAACCTGAACCCCGTGTGGGAAGAGAACTTTCATTTGTAAGCGCCTGCCTGGGCCCCCTGTATCCCATGCAGAGCTCCCTACTGGGCCAGCCAAAGGGGAAACCAGTACTAGCCCAAGCCAGCTGCTTGACCCTCGTTCCCATCTCTACCCTGCAGTGAATGTCACAACTCCTCAGATCGAATCAAGGTACGAGTCTGGGACGAAGACGATGATATTAAATCCCGCGTGAAACAACGGTTCAAGAGAGAGTCTGACGACTTCCTGGGACAGACAATCATCGAGGTGCGGACGCTCAGTGGCGAGATGGACGTGTGGTACAACCTGGGTGAGCAAGGGGAGGGGCCTGCAGGAGGCAGGGAGGGGGATCCAGGGAGCCAACCAAAGTGGGGAACCCAATTGGAGGGGAGAGACACCGTGTCAGAAGGAGTCAGTCCAGGAGCCCAATCTGAAGGAGGAGGCAGGGTCTGTGGGCTCCAATCTGGTGGAGGAGCAGACTTTGTGAGCCCAATCTGATGGCGACAGGAAGCACCCCAGGTTGAGAGGATAAACAGAAGAACCTAGGAAGTTCTTAGTTTGGTTGGAGAGGGTATGGGAGGGACAGAATCTCTGTATTCCAGTCTCATGGGAGACACAGGAAATAAGGCTGAGGATCCTGGTCTGAGGAAAGAGGCACAGACCCGAGAATCCAACCTGAGAAGGAAGATGGAACTTTAAAAACCCAATGTAAGAGAGGAGGTGTAGTTTGGGCATCCCAATCCAACAAGTAAGCTACAGACCCAAGAACCCCGTCTAAGAAGATGAGTAGAATCTGTGAGCCCAATCTGTTGGGGGATGCAGGGTCTGTGAGCTCAGTCTGGAAGTGTAGGAAGAACCCACTCCGAGAGGAGTGAGCAGAATCTAGGAACTTAGTTTGGCTGGAAGAAATCTAGATACCCTATTCTGATGGAGAGTCAGGAAGCAAGACTTGGGGATCCTAGTCTGAGGAGAGAGACACAGACCCAGGAACCCTGTATAACAAGATGTCTAGACTTTGGGAAACGACCTGATTGGGAGTGCAGACCCTGGGAGCTCAATCTGGGGGAGAAGGCTCCTAGTTTAAAGGGGGAGATGCAGACCAGGAATTTAACCAGAGTGAAGAAGCAATGTCTTGGATCCTAGTTTGAAGAGAGAGACAGGGCCTAAGGAATTCTAGTCTAATGGGAGAGACACAAGTCTAGAGAGTCAATTTGAGGAGAGACGCCCAGGCCTTAATTTTAGGGAGTCTGGGAGCGCAATAGTCATGCATTAAAATAGCCCAGGGAACTAGCCTTGGCCAGGTTTGGCTCAATGGATAGAGTGCCAGCGTGTGGACTGAAGAGCTGTGGGTTCAGTTCTGGTCAAGGGTATATATCTCAGTTGCAGGCTCAATCCCCAGCCTGGGGCTCATTCAGGAAGCAACCAATTGATGTGTCTTTCTCACATTGATGTTTCTCTCTCTCTGTCTCTCTTCCACTCTCTCAGAAAATCAATGGAAAAATATCTTTGGACATTAACTAACTAAATAACTAACTAAATAAATATTTTCTCTAGATTGGGAGGTTCTGACACTACCATCCCTTTCTGCCCTGCAGACAAGCGGACTGACAAATCTGCTGTGTCAGGTGCCATCCGGCTACACATCAGTGTGGAGATCAAAGGGGAGGAGAAAGTGGCGCCCTACCATGTTCAGTATACTTGTCTGCATGAGGTGAGGCCTGCTGCTCCCCCCCTTCCCCCCGCCTTCAAAGCTCACTATGATCTTCCATATTACCTCCACTCGCCACTTCTGTTGGCCCAGCTTCTGCCTCCTTCCTCCTTCCACACTCCCCTGGGCTTCTGAGGCTGTTCCCCATGCCATTCTCTCCTCCTGGAAAACTCTTTCCCATCTATCCACATTTACTCACAAATTCAGGTCAGCTTCAGGGTCCCCTTCTCTAGGAAGCCCTTTCTGACCCCCCGGCAGATTCTCACTACCCAGCTCCAGGTCTTCCATCTGTCCCATCTTTGAACCTCAAAGTTGGGCTGTTTGGGTCTGTGTCTATCTCTTCCATCTGCCTGGGTATAATTTAATTTGTTGTATGAATAAATGATTAAATAGATGAATGAGTGACGAATGGATAAAAATGGAGGGATGAGTGGATGTGTGTGTGACTGAACTATTGAAAGTATAGATTAATGGATGGGTAAATTTGGGGGCAGTTGGATAGATGAATGGGTAACTAGATGGATGGACAGATAGATGATGGATGCATGTATAAGTCAATGGGGGACAGATGACTGAATGGGTAGATGGATGAATTGTTGGATGGACAGATTAGGTTGTATGTAGCAGATGGGCTAGATGGGTGAGTGGTTGAATTACTAGGAGGAAGAACAGATGAATTTGGGGGTAGCTGGAGAGGTGGGTAGATGGACGGGTAGGGAGATGGGTGAATGAATGGAAGTAAGGGTGAGTGGGTGAACAAATAGATAGGTAGGTGGATGGATGGATGTTTTAACGATTGAAAGTATAAAGATATAGTGAGTGAATTTTGGAGTAGTTAGACAATGGATGGTTGAATAGATGCATCAACAGATGGATGAGAGTGGATGGGTGGATTGATGGTTGATTGAGTAGAAGGATGAATTGTTGGATGGACTGATTAAGTTGTGAGTAAATGTGGATGGGATGGATGGATGTGTGCTTGAATTATTAGAAGAGTGAACTAGTGGATGGGTGAATTTGGGGATAGTTAAGTGGATAGGTGGATGGATGAGTGGGTAGATAGACAGATGTGTGAGTGAATATATAGATGGATAGGTGGATTATTGCAAGAATGGATGAGGGATAGATGAAATTTTTGGTAGCTGGATGAGTGAAAGAGTGGATGAATGAGTTAATGAATAAACAAATGGGTAGATAATGTAAGATGCCCTACACCTGTCCCCTGTGCCCCCTTGCACTCTCTGACTCCTTCTCTTGTGTTGGCAGAACCTGTTCCACTTTGTAACTGACATGCAGAACAACGGGGTCGTGAAGATCCCGGATGCCAAGGGTGACGATGCCTGGAAGGTTTACTATGATGAGACAGCTCAGGAGATTGTGGATGAATTTGCCATGCGCTACGGCGTCGAGTCCATCTACCAAGCCATGACGTGAGGCTGTAGGCTGGGGTGGGCATCTGGGTGAGGTGCAGAAAACTGAGGCAAGGGAGTCACCAAGTGGATACTGGCAGGTCTGGGGTGGAAGAGGTTCATAGGAAAGGAGTGGAGAGGAAGTGGGTGTGGTAGGTATAATATAATTCTCCTGGAGGTTGGGAAAGGGCCAGTACTGGGGACTGCAGTGACAGGGATGAGAGCTGGAGTTAGAGGCAGACATAGGGCAACTCAGAGAGAAAACAGAGAGACTCGAAGGACAGAATCAGGCAGAGGGAAAGGGAATGCTGGGGAAGGGGGCTGGGAGGAGTCACTCACGATGCTGTCTTGGAGGCATTGTAGGTGGGGCCCAGTCTGTCCTGGCTGGACACCAGGCCCAGTGCTTCCCATTCCCTCCCACCAGCCACTTTGCCTGCCTCTCCTCCAAGTACATGTGTCCTGGGGTGCCTGCTGTCATGAGCACCCTACTTGCCAACATCAATGCCTATTATGCGCATACCACCGCCTCCACCAACGTGTCTGCCTCTGACCGCTTCGCAGCCTCCAACTTCGGGGTCAGTCCCAGGGCCTCGGGGATGAGGGAGAACCCACACCTGTGCTGGTGAAACCCTATTCAACTCCCCGATTTCCAATGTGGACTTGATTTTCTGTGTGACTTTGTACCAGCCACGTCTCTCTGAGCCTCGGTTTACCCTTCTGTGGAATGAAAACAGATGTTATAAGGGTTCAATTCAATGGTGGATGGGATGCCCTTCCTGTAAGCCCTCAGCCAGTATGGCAGCCACCTTTTACTGCTACACTTGATGCCAAAGTCCTGGCTTCCATCTAGTCTCCTCCTCTTCTGCTTCCCCAGAAAGAGCGCTTTGTGAAGCTCCTGGACCAACTGCATAATTCCCTGCGAATTGACCTCTCCATGTATCGGGTGAGAAATGCATGCATGATGACTTGCTTACTCCCATACACATGTGTGCCCAGGAGGGACAGCTTCTAGCAGGCGTGCACATGGGAAGACCCATCTCAACATGCAGAATGTGTTCCTCTAACAAGTGTACACATATGTGAGCAGCAGCTTCCCAACCTACTTGGAGGATCCAAGAAGACCTCCCAGTTATGTCAAGGTGTTCTCATTGACCCCCAACTCACTTCCTGAAACTTCGGGGCTCTTGAATCTCCCCTAGAATAATGTCTCCTGTCCTCTCCTAACGTTCTTCCATAACCTCTCCTCTCTTCTCCCTTCCAACAGAATAACTTCCCAGCCAGCAGCCCAGAGAGACTCCAGGACCTCAAATCCACTGTGGACCTTCTCACCAGCATCACTTTCTTTCGGATGAAGGTAGGAAAGGGAACCCAGTCCTATTAGCTCTCCAAGAAGGATTCTCTAGGACTCTTAGGCCTTAAACAAGTAGCATTTCTCCTGGAGAGCAGTGCCCTTTCTCAGTGACGCTTGTTGTTCATATTGCTACAATGTTTCCTTAAACCCAGGATCACTTGTAGCCACATCCTGGGCAACTCTTGTCCCAATTTTACCCACTCATGCCCTCTCCATCCCTCTAGGTGCAAGAACTCCAGAGCCCGCCCCGAGCCAGCCAGGTTGTGAAGGATTGTGTGAAAGCCTGCCTCAACTCTACTTATGAGTACATCTTCAATAACTGTCACGAACTCTACAGTCGGGAGTACCAGACAGACCCTGTAAGGATTTCAAATGAGGCAGAAAGGAATTATAGACACCCACCAGGCCCTGGCCTAAGTCCCAGATCTGCTTCTTCCCAAGTGATTTTAACTGTTATGAGCCTCAGTATTTCCCTCTGTAAAATTAGGTCATTAACCAACAGGATTGAGGATGAGATACAAGCTTTAGATAAAATTTAGTTACATACTTAGTACCAGTACACAATAAGTGTTCAATAAATTTGGTTTTAGTTAAACTTACTTGAGTTTGACATAATACAGTATGCCTAGAATTGAATTGCTGCTCAATAAATGTTGAGTTGGTTACATTTTTAATTGATTTTTTTAGAGAGAGAGGGAGAGGGAGAGAAAGAGAGAGAAAGAGAGAGAGATCAATGTGAGAGTGAAACATTGATTGGTTGCCTCCTGCATGACCCCTACTGGGGATTGAGCTTGCCACTGGGCACGTGTCCTACCCAGGAATTGAACCAGCAACCTTTCAGTGCACAAGACGACAACCAACTGAATCACACTAGTCAGGGCAAGTTGAATTGGTTTTTTTTCAGTGGAGTTCGGTTTTGGTCATTTCAACTTAATTTATTTTTGAGATCTTTCAACATGTGTTTATCTACACACATAATGTCCCAGGCTATCAGAAGAAAAAGATGTATAAATTACAGATTTAAAACCCAGGAGTGATTAGCCTCAGGTGGCCCCTCCCTCCGCTTGTGTTTCTGACAGGAAGTAACCACATGAGCTGAATTTTCAGTTCAATTTTATTTCCATCTGTTCATTTACATTCATTTTACTTGAGTTGAAATCAAATTGCTCTCAATTGAATTGAATTGAGGTAAAGTGGGTTAAATTGAGTTTAGTTCAACTATAATCAGTTTAGTTCCATTTATTTCTATTTGGTTGACTTAAGTTAAAATTGCTCTTGGCTAATTAGTGAGCAGCACTGAATTAGATTGAGTTTAATTTAATTGAAGAAAAGCTTATGCATTTCCATTCAGTTGAATTGAGTTGAGATTGTTGTCGACTGGGTTGAGTTCGAGTCCTAATGAGCTGGTTGTTGGTTCAGGTACAGTTGAGTTCAATTGAATTGTGTTCGTTTCAGTTGAGTTGAGTTACATTCATTTCCATTGATTGACTAAAGTTAGATTGAATTAGCCTGAGCATGTTGGGTTGAGTTGGATTAAGTTGACTTGGGTTGAATTCAGATCAATTTATGTCCATTATTTTTATGTAGGCTGGTGTTGAACCCGGAGAAATTGATTAGGCTAAATTCAATTCACTTTATTTGAGTTAAATTCCATCCAGTTAAGTTTAATGTTACTCTGTAAAGTGTAATTGGCCCAAGTTCAGTTCCACTGAATTAACTCTGAGAACTGCCATCTGTTAAGCTAAGTGGGTATGATTTATATTCACTTCAGTTCCATTTGGTTTAGTGGGCTTGAGTTTGTTCAACTAAATTCAGGTCCATTCTGTTTTATGAGCTGAGTCTAATGAAGCTTCATTAAGCTGAATAGATATAAGCTCTGCTTGAGCCAGTTTACGAGTTCAGTCCCTTCCCATGCTGACCTCCCATCTGAACCACACACACGTTAATGGGGCCCATTCATCAGCAACCTTCTGCACCGCAATAATGAACCGACTGAAGCCTCCATCCCTGGACCCCTCGCAGCCAACACCTCCACTGCCCCTTCCAGGCCAAGAAGGGGGAAGTTCCGCCAGAGGAACAGGGTCCCAGCATCAAGAACCTCGACTTCTGGTCCAAACTGATCACTCTCATAGTGTCCATCATTGAAGAAGACAAGAATTCCTACACTCCCTGCCTCAACCAGTGAGTTGTATGTCTATGTAGTTAATTATCTGGAGGTTATTGTGCATATATGTGCACAATTTTGTGTCTAGTGTACAATCTTGTCTAATTATACATAAAATGTTGTGTATGTGGGGGAAATTGTAGGTGGGGTTATATCTAGATGAAATATGGCATAATTTGCAAACATAAACATAAAATTGTGTGTATGTACACAATTGCTAGTGTAAATCAGACATGTATTTTATATGTATTGATTTGTGTGAATAACTGTACATATGTATATAATTTTGTATGTGTGTATAGATTCATAAGTAACAATAGATAATGTTCTAGTATTTACTGTGTGTAAAATACTCTTCTGAATTTTTTACATTTAAATTGCATTATCTCTTACATGTGTGGATGAACTTTTGTGTGTAGTTGTGGTCAGTGGGTATATGTGTGAATTGACTTCAGTATACAATATTGTGTATTGTGTGTGACTGTGTGCAGTTTCGGTTTGTGGATTTATATGTCTGTAGAATTTTCATCCTGTAGTTTAAAGAGCTATTGTGTTTTATTTCTCCATGAGGTGGATGCTAGAGGGGCCCCTGACTCTGAGGTGCCATGATCTCTTGGTTACTTAGATATGGAGTTAAAATCAGGGACATTGGATGGATGGATGGATGGATGGATGGATGGATGGATAGGTGAATGAATAGATAGATTTAGATTGGTGGAAGGATGGGTGAGTTGGATAAAGGAATTGATGGATGGATGATTGGATGGAGTGAGGGAGGGAGGAAGGGAGGGGTGGATGAATAGATGGGTGAATGGATGAATAGGTAGGTTGATGGAAGAATGGGTGGGAGGATAAAAAGGATGGATGGATGGATGGATGGATGGATGATAAAGGAAGAAATGGATGATGGATGAATAGAGAGATGAGTGGGCAAATGGATGGGTATATGGATGGATAAAGGGGTAAATTAATAGATGGGGGGATATGTGGGTAGAGGCTCAGGAGAAGAAGGGCCTCAATTCAGAGTTACTCAGCAAGTTGGTGACTGTGAGGGAACCTGAATACAGATCCCTCTGCCTGCACAGCACAACTCTTTGACTAGGAAGGCCTAAGTAGCCTATACTATCTGGCTTCTAGCTGTCAAGTTTTCATACTTCCATGACTTTTTTTTATCTCTCTTTTTTTTTTTTTTTTTTTTTTAAAATATAACTTATATTTAATAGTTGTACATATTACTTCCATGACTTTTATCAGGTTTCCCCAGGAGCTGAATGTGGGTAAAATCAGTGCTGAAGTGATGTGGAACCTGTTTGCCCAGGACATGAAGTATGCCATGGAGGGTGAGTCCCCTACACCATGTCTCCCAACCTGGCTTGAGCAGACAGCTGTGTCTTCTTCAAGACCGTGAGTGCCCTGTACTTTCATGTCTGAGCTCAAATACCAATGATGGCCAGTGTGGGCACTGCCAAGACAGAGAGTGGCAGATCCTCCTGGCTGAGCCACCCCCTTATTCCCTGCTCCAGAGCATGACAAGCATCGCTTGTGCAAGAGTGCCGACTACATGAACCTCCACTTCAAGGTCAAGTGGCTCTACAATGAGTATGTGACAGAGCTTCCTGCTTTTAAGGACCGAGTGCCAGAGTACCCTGCGTAAGCCCCCTGCCCAGAACCCAATCAGAACTATAGTGCTGACACTAGACTTAGGCCCAAAGAAAAAGGCTCAGCTACTCAGGGTTCCTTGGGCATCAAGGGCACAGGTGGGGCTCAAATCCAGGGTTCTCCATTCTTAGCCATTGGCCTATGGACTCCTATAACCAAACAGTGAATAATCATAAATATCAGGAACTGTGCTGAGCAGTCCCACATGTCTTTTCTCATTTAATCCTTTCAACAATTCTATGAGATGGGAACATCATAATTTCCATATTGTGGATGAAAAAATAGAGTTAAATGCTGAAGGATTTGCCCAAGGTGACATCCAGTAAGTGATGGAGTCCAGATTTGAACCTGGAATGTCTGGCTCACAAGTTGGGTTGGAGAGTGGGTTGGTAGCCACCATTTACTGAGGACCTACTATATACTATGTTGGGATCTCAGAGAGTAAATCTGCTTACCCCTGGGCAGTTTATCAACCAGGATTCATGCAAGTCTGGGCCTTTTGGTTCATTTCATGGGTGAAGTAGCCAAGGCTGGGAGGGCAGGGGAACAGAGAGTGACCACCCAAGACCACAGAGTGAGTTCAAGCAGAGGGTTATGGAGTCAAGAGAGGGAAGGACCCCATCCCAACTCTCCATTCCAGGTGGTTTGAGCCCTTCGTCATCCAGTGGCTGGATGAGAATGAGGAGGTGTCCCGAGATTTCCTACATGGAGCCCTGGAGCGAGACAAGAAGGATGGGGTGAGGAGGCTAACCCACCACCACGCTCCCAATCTCCCCACCATGGATTTGCTCCCTTTGAGGTCCATTGAGATACAATTTGGGGACAAAAACTACCCTTGGGTTGAGGCCAGTTTCTAAAGGGTATCCACAACCTTTGTCTTGTTCATGGTGTGTAAAGTATTTTGTTCACTCAACAGATGAATGTGAGTTTATCAAGCCTGACCCCACCCACCCACTCAGTAGCCTCTGTGTCTGGCTCTAAGTCAACTTCACATACTATCCATCTCATCCCAAAGCAGTTGGTCTCTGCTCTCCTTTCGGAAAGTAGGAGGGTTGGGCTATGGAGACTGACTCTGACCACTCTCCTCTTTCCTGGCCTCCTTACCCTGCAGTTCCAGCAGACCTCAGAGCATGCCCTGTTCTCCTGCTCCGTGGTGGATGTCTTCTCCCAGCTTAACCAGAGCTTTGAGATCATCAAAAAGCTCGAGTGCCCTGACCCCCAGATCGTGGGGCACTACATGAGGCGGTTTGCCAAGGTGCGGGAGTGTGAGTGGGGTTGGGGTCCAGGTGGGGGATAGGGTCAAGATTGGGGTGAAGTTGAGGTTGGGAATGGGGTCAGGATCAGGGTTGGGATTGAAGTCGAGATTGAGGTCAAAATTGGGGTTGGTGATATTGGGATTGAAGTTGGGGTTGAGGTCTATTGAAAAACCAACCAAATCACTGTGTTGGAGTAGGTCAATGGCTGGCAAACTCATTAGTCAACAGAGCAGCAAACCGAGGCTTGCGAGCCGCAGTTTGCCGACCACTGGAGTAGGTCATGCCATAGAGGTTGGAGTTGTGTTGGGGCAGGGTTCAGGTTCAGGTTGAGGTTAGAGTTTGGGATGTTATCGAGATTGGAGTTGTTAGAATTTGAGGTTAGGGTTTGAGTTGAGATTGGGTTGACAATGTCATTGAGATTGGAGTTGAGGTTGGGATTAGGACTTGGGGTGAGGTTGAAGTTGAGGTCAGGATTGAAGTTGGGATTGAGTTTGAGGTAAAAGTTGGTATTGGTTATATCACCGGGATTGAGGTCAATATTGGGGTTATTTCTTCCATAAAGGTTAGAGTTGTGTTGGGGACAGCATTAAAGTTGAGGTTAGGGTTGAGGGCAGGGTTGTAGTTGAAGTTGGAGTTAAATTTGGAGCTGGGATTAAGGTTGGGGATGGGGTTGAGGTTGGGGTCAGGTTTAAAATTACTGTTGGGATGGTTTGGTATCATTAAAATGTTGGGGTTTATAGAGAATTTGAGTGGGACTTGGGGTAAGTTTGGAGGTTGACAGCATTGGTCCAGGATTAGGTTCAATTGGATTTTTCTAAAGCTGGGTTGAAGTTGAAGAATGCAGGTAGGAAATGAGATTTGGTTTAGGATCAAGTTCATGCTTGTGGATGGGGCTGGGTGTTTTAACAATCATATTAGATGGTTGTTGCTCCGAAAAAGAGCTGAGTCTCCATAAATAGTCATCTTCTTGTGGTGGGGGGCCCCTTTATTGTGGTGGTTTTCCTGAGTGGAGAATTCACCCAGCCCAGTGGTCCATCTTAGGTACTAAAGTGGATTTGAGTTTATCCCTCATCTCACGGTGGCTCTTGATGGGCCCACCCAGCCCCAGCCCCTCCTCTCACCCACTCTCTGTGTCCTATCCAGACCATCAGTAATGTGCTCCTCCAGTATGCGGACATCATCATCAAGGACTTCGCCTCCTACTGCTCCAAGGAGAAGGAGAAAGTGGTGACCTGCGGGGACCCTTGTCCTCCTTCCTAACCTAATTTTGCACCCCCAGAGTACTATCCTTCCCTGGATTCTGAGACCTGTGTCTGCTTGTGTGTCCAGTTGTGTGTATCTGACTGTGTGTGTATGGGGGGATCTGGAGGTGAGGGGACATGCCTTTAAGTGTGTCATTGTCTGGTTGTTGCAAATGAAGCCTTCAGGGCATATGTATGTGAGCATGCAAAGCTTTGGTCCCATGTAGGAATATGATAAGAACACCCCTTCCTGCTATTCTTAGAGGCCCCTCCCACTTAGGTCCTCCTTCCCTCTGCCAGTCCTCAGAGACACCCTCCTCAACACTCCCAGGAACCTGGTCCCAAATACTGTCTTCTATTCTTAGATGACCTAGTGGGACCCCAGATTTCTCAGGACCCAGATGCTGAAACCATCCAGGATCCCTGGTGGTGGGTGAGGGAGACTCTGGGGAGGGGTCCTGAGCCCTGATTCCCTGCTTTATTCCCATCCTCAGCCCTGCATCCTCATGAACAACACTCAGCAGCTGCGAGTTCAGCTAGAGAAGATGTTTGAAGCCATGGGAGGGAAAGAGGTGAGGTGGGACCAGGTGGGGTGATGTTCCCTATCCCTATGGACCCCAGAGCCCATATCTGATGAATTCCAGCTCAGCCAGTCCCTCAAACCCAAGCAAGTAGCTTCACTGCCTGTGTCTGAGTTTCCTCTCGAGCCCCTTGAGGTCCCTTTCTGTGGGTTGGGTGGGAAAATGTCCCAGATATGTGGATGCTCTGTAAACTTGACCTGATGGATGTCCCTTCCCCTTCCTCAGCTGGATGCGGAGGCCAGTGACATCTTGAAAGAGCTCCAGGTGAAACTCAACAATGTCTTGGATGAGCTCAGCCGGGTGTTTGCTACCAGGTGGGGTGATGTCCCCATGTCAGGGGTACCTCCAAGGCTGGGAGCAGGGAGGGGGGCAGCCCTAGACCTAAGCCTGGGGTATACAGAGACTCAGCAGATGTAGTGGGGAATACCCCAGGCTTGGAGTTAGATGAAGTTGAGTTCAGTCATGGCTTCACTGCTTACTAGCTGTGTGGCCTTGGGTGAACCACTTAACTTCTCTGAGCCTGAGTTTATTCATCTGCAAAGTGGGGACGATGATAACAATAGTACATGAGTAGGACTGTGTTATGAAATAAAAAAACACAGGTAAATGTCATAGCCTGGTGCCCGATTCTGCTATTATTAATGCTACCCCCCCCCCCACCTCAGTTATATGCCATGGCTCCCTGATGCTGATGATAAAAGGTCAAAGTCCACAGATCACCATTGATGGCCGCATCCAGTCCTTCCTCCAGAGGCCAGGAGACTGGTCTGAGCTTCTCCCTTTTATGCCCCCAGCTTCCAGCCTCACATTGAGGAGTGTGTCAAACAGATGGGCGACATCCTTAGCCAGGTGAAGGGCACGGGCAATGTGCCAGCCAGCGCCTGCAGCAGCGTGGCCCAAGATGCTGACAACGTGCTGCAGCCCATCATGGACCTGTTGGACAGCAAGTGAGCCACGTCAGGTGGCCTCTGAGACGAGAGGCTGGCCTGGAGAGAACAGTTGGGCAGCTTGCTGGGTGGTGGTTGAATGGTTAGGAGGTATGTGGGTGGAGGCAATGAAGGGATGGAAAGATGTGTGGGTACATGATTGGAAGATATGGTGAGTAAATATTTGTATAGATAAATGAATGATGGTTGAATGGAAAGACATAAGGGTTGGGCAGGTGGGTAGATTAAAAGATAAATGCTAAAAGACTAGATGGAGGACAGATGGATGAAAGAGTGGATGGATGGATAAATGGGTGAATGGATGGATAGTTGGGTAAGTATTTGGATGAATGAATAACTGGGTGGATTGATGAACATAAAGATAAATGGAGGAAGTGTACATGTGAGGATGGATGTAAGGAAGGAGGGAAAGAGGGAAGAAGGAAGAATAGTTGATGGATAGTTGACTGTATGAAAGGAAGGAACGGGGAGAGGGAAGAAGAAAGGACAGAAGGAAGGAAAAAGAGATGGAAGTAGCGCTAAGGAAAGTTGGGGGAGGGATGGTTTGGTGGATGGGGGTTAGTTGCTAGGTGAATAATGGTAAATTGCCTCTCCTTCAGCCCTCAAATATCCAATCATAAATTCTTTGTTGTTTTCCCTCCTAAGTCTATCCTCTTCCTGTCATTCCATTCCCCTTCCTATCGAGCATGGCCCCAGCCTCCTCACAATCCCTGTTCTCCATACAGCCTTCTAATCCAGTTTATCGCCACTCTGTTTTCAAACAATAATATCTTTGTCTCTCTCTCTCTCTCTCTCTCTCTCTCTCTCTCTTAAATACTCCATGGCTCCCCACTGCCTTCATGCTAAGGCCCAGACCTTCCTCCCAGACATTGAGGCCCCCTTCCTGCCTGGCCCCTGCTGAGCTGTCCAGCCCCCTCTTGGCCTCCCTCCATACGTATCACATAGCGTAGCTCCACCGGACACCCAAGGTCCTTGTACAGGCTCTGCACAAGAGGTGCTTTCCCACCTTGCCTATGTTGAAGGGAAGGGCCTGGTTCTGCATGGCAGGGCCAGTTGGGCCCTCTCTCAGATCTATCCCTCACCCCCAGCCTGACTCTCTTTGCCAAAATCTGCGAGAAGACAGTGCTGAAGAGGGTACTGAAGGAGCTGTGGAAGCTGGTCATGAACACCATGGAGAAGACCATTGTCCTGCCACCCCTCACTGACCAGACGGTGAGGCCCACAAGGGTCGGAAGGGATGCCTGGGCCACCTTCCCTGTGGGAGCCCAGAGAGCTTGGTGCCACACGCATTGAGGGTCAGAGGTTGTTCAGGCACAAATGTCATCCAAGGGTTGTCGAAGCCACCAGAGGTAAATGAGGCCAAAGATCAGAGAGGTTACACATGGGTCAAAAGTCATAAAAGTGTCAGAGGTCAAGTAGAATTAAATAACATCTAAGGGACTTAGAGGTCACATGAATCAAGAGGTCATTCAGAAGTCAGAGATCACCCAGAAAACAGGTCACCTTGGGGCTCAAGGCCACTCATGGGGCACATGGGAGTCAGTGGGCTTATCAGAGGTCGTTGGGGGATTCAATGAAGAGACAAGGAAGGGAGACACCACGGAGTTCAAAAATCAGGAACAGAACAGAGGCTCTCTCAGAGGTCAGACAGAGGTCATGTAGAGCATGAAGGTCAGAGATGTCAAGCAGAGAGCAGGACTGTGCCTCTGGGGCCCTTCTGGGAACAGCTCAGAGACAGTGCTCCCCGGGGATCAGGCTGTTGGGTGGGAGTGGGGGTACCATGATATCTGTGGAGGGGTGTGGCTGGGCATGGGTCCTTCTGGGGAGGTGTTGAGGGCCTGGATAGTCTTGGTATGTGTATCGGCTCAACACAGAGTGGGAGGGTACTCCTGGGTGAATGTGGAAGCTTGGGGAGGGTGGTGGGGTCCCCCCAAGAGGCAACCATGGTGTAGGAGGCTCAGACCTACCTCGGCCAGCCCCGCCTCCTTCAGGCTGGGCTGGGGCATGGGGTTCGCCCCTCAGTGCCCTCTCCACCCTCTCCCTGGGCTTCGGGGAGACTCATGGTGACTTATTCCCCCCTCCCTACCACCTGGCCCCCATCATGGCTGACAGATGATCGTAAGTAGAGGCCCTTCTGTCCGTCTGTCTGTCCGTCCGCTCTGTGTCTGGACTCGGCCCACTGCGTGGCTGCAGCCCCCTCACCCAGTGCCCCCTCCTCACCCACTGCCTCCCCACCACTGTCCCACCTCCTGCCTAGATGTGCCTGTGTCTGTCTGGGTTGGGATATGGGGAGGAGGCGGGGCCTGGAGGGAGGGAGGCCACGCCCACCCCCTTGCCCCATTATAAATATGGAAGCAGTGCCTTCAAGTTTCCCAAACCCCAAACCTTCATGTCTGCCCTAATCCTTTAGTTGTGATACCCCCCCCCCATTCCATGATCAGATGCCATTAAGATATACGAGTATCTCCCAGACCCTAGGAGGTTCAAAGTCAACACAGCCCCTCTGATCTCCCCTTTGGGCTCACCACTCAGGACCCTCCTCAGCTACTTAGCGCAGGCCCTCCACCACTCCTTCCCAGACACCCCAGCACATACAGACATACACAAATCCCAGACACACACCCAAGCACTCAGGTGGGAGATGGCATTGTGACCTTGGTGTCAGACAACTTAGTGTCAAATCCCAGCCCCCCCCCCTCTCTCTCTCTCTCTCTCTCTCTCTCTCTCTCTCTCTCTCTCTCTCTTTCTCTCTCTCTCTCTTTCTCTCTCTCTTTCTGACCTTGGAAAGTCACTTCACCTCCCAAACTCCGTTTCTTTATCCGAGAAACCAGTTAATTGTAGCAACTGTCAGAGTGTTTTTGTCAGAACCAAATGGGATGATGCATTAAAGTGATCCTGTCGCCTGGCCAGTGTGGCTCAGTGGTTGAGCACCCATCCATGAACCAGGAGGGCACGCTTTGGTTCCTGGTCAGGGCACCTGCCCAGGTTGGGGGCTCCATCCCCAGTGGGGGTCGTGCAGGAGGCAGCCCATCAATAATCCTCTTTCATAATTGATGTTTCTATCCCTCTCTCCCTCTTTCTTCCTCTCTTTGGAATCACTAAAAACATATTTAAAAAATAAACAAAGTGCTCATCTCCATGTCTAGTGGGGACAGGGCTCACTGAATGAGTCCTTATATTGTGTTTTTGGGGGTAGTGATGGACACATACCAGGGCAGATATCAGTAAAACCACTTCAGATCCCCACCCTTGGTGAGAAAGACCAGGCTGTTACAGTATTTAATCTTGTCAGAAATTCACAAGAGCTCATCTTATTTCTTAAAAAAAAAAAAAAACATATTTTATTTATTTTTTACAGAGAATCACCCAGAAAACAGGTCACCTAGGGAGAGTGCTAGAGAATTAGAAACATCGATCTGCTGCCTCCTGCACACCCTGTACTGGGGATGTGCTTGCAACCAAGGTACATGCCCTTGACCAGAACCGAACCTCAGACCCTTCAGTCCGTAGGCCGACGCTCTATCCACAGAGCCACACCGGTTAGAGCTCATCTTATTTCTTGGCAGCTTTGGCCTGTGTCTTTGGCTGTAACCATAGATAATGCCCTTGTGGGCAGGGAGCTAAGGGGATTTCCGTTTGTTGGGGATTCCCTGTATGCCAGACCTCTGAGCTGCAGTGTCAGCTCACCTTCATGACAACCTTTTGAGCGAGGTGGATATTAATATTCCCATTTTGCAGATGAGAAAAGCTGAGACTTAGGAGGAGTCACTTACTCAAGGCCACAGAGTAAATAGATGCCAGAGTCAGGATTCAAGTTCAGGTCTGTCTGAATAGGAAGCCTTTTTGCTTTCCTGTTAACCCAGGAACCAAAGCCTCATCTATACAATACACATAATCGGATTGTATTTCAGCAGCAACTTCTCTCCTTTCTCTCTGGCTCTGTATTTCTTTTTCTCCTTCTCTCTTTCCTATCTTTCTGGCTCTCTCACACATTTGAAGAATCGGTCATTAGGACACACGCTTATCCCCTCACAATCCAGTCACCAGCCCCTGGGCAGTGCAGATGGCCCTCCCGCTCCCCCATAACTACATGTGTGATTGTCCTGGGCTCCTGCCCCCTGTGGCTTGCCAGGCTGATCACCCTGTGGCATTGTCTCTGCAGGGCACCCTCTTGAGAAAACATGGCAAGGGATTAGAAAAGGTAATGAGGGCCTCGCTGGTGCCGAGGCTCTGAGCCCTGGTGTCTGGGCATGTGTGTGCATGTCTGTGTCTCTGTGCCTGGGCAGGAAGTTCCCCTGGGGGTCACGCGTTGAGGAGGTGAGGGTCCTCATCAAGTCCCACAAAACCAGCGTTCGAAAAGGAGGAGCTTCTCCTTCGGGGACATGGCTTGCAACGTGTAGGTCTGTGTGAGCTAATGTGTGCACATGCAGCTCCCACCCTTCCGCAGCAACGCCCGAGGCGTTTATCCCAGCTCCGGGCTCAGCTGGAGTTCTGTGGTTTCAAGAAGGGCTCAGACACTGACCCACTGCCACGGATTGAGACATTTTTTTTATTTTTTCTTTCATGTAGATGTTTTTCTCTAACTGTTGTTTATTTTAAAGTGATGGGAGCTGTAGCAAGACATGAACAGTTGCCCTTGCTGTGCACTCATGCTGGAGCTACCACGCCTGTGTGCACACAACTGGGGTCTCCACCTTATGAACATGGTGGGAGGACTTTCCCGCTCACTCATGCAGCCCATTAGGGGACACATTCAATGGGCCAGGCACTGTACACATGTATGTACACTCTTGGGGGGCGTTATGAGTGTGATCGTGTGCACACGTGTATATTTTCGCCTGTGAGTTCTGCATGTGTATGTATTTGTATGTCAATTCGGATGTGTGTGCACATAAGCTTTCTACACACTCATGACTGTGTCTGGGGGTGTGTCCGTATGTTGCGTGAACTTGTGATACCTGTGAGCACTTTTCTTGCAGAGTCAGGCCTGCCGAGGTAAGGCCTTGGGAGTTGGGGAACAACAGAGCTGGAGCTCTGTCTTTTCTTCCCCTACCCAAGGTGCCCCGCCTGGGGCAGGCTGACTATGGGATGGGGCATCTGTCCCAGGGGATGGGCTGGTTCCAGGCTCCTGCCATGGCAGTCCAGGAGCCTGGCCCCAAGCCCGCACTGGGGGGCAGGAAATGTGCCTCGCTGGGGAGGGGGCTCAGCATTAGACCCAGGACCTAGAGGGAATGCATGGGCTGGAGGGCGGGACTGTGCTTTGAGAGGACAGGGAAGTCCCACTGACTATCCTCCCAGCCGACATCCGAACTCTGACCTCCGCCTGATTCTCTTCACAGGGCAGGGTGAAACTGCCAAGCCACTCAGATGTAAGACCGACCTCTCACTGTCTGTCTGGCTCCCCCTCCCCATCCCCACCCCACCCTGTGCCTCCTTCCACCCTTGTGGTCCGTGCCATCCAGTGGCATTCTGTGAACCTGTCTGTCGGTCTCTTCTTCCTCTGTCTGTCTGGCTTGCTTGTGAGGGGTGGGGCTGGGGGGTGGGGGCGGGCAGCAGGCAGGGCGGAGTGGGTATCCAGGGAAGCTGAGGCCCAAGCAGCTGGGCTCCTGAGTAACTGCCTCCTCACAGCCTCGGGGAATCACAGCCCAGGAATAGGAAGAGGAGGGACAGCCAGGATGATTACAGCACTAGTAGTGCCAGGATAACCGGCTTCCATGGGTCAGCTGGTAGATTGTCCATGTAATTCCAAATCTCCCAGCTACAAATGGCTCCCTCCCTGTCCAACCCCACCCAGGACCCCAGACCACCCCAGGACCAAGTAATGAGGACTCCTTGTTTCACTGGTACTCAGCCCCACACTGTCGCCCAAGAGGGTGCTCCTATTAGCCGGGGGAGGAAACTGAGGCCCAGAAAGTGTCTGGGACACACCTCAAGTCACCCAGCACGGTGACAGAGAAGCCAGGACAGGGACTTCCAGGGCTGGACCCTGCCTTCCCCAGCACTGCCCATGACCTTGAAACCCAGTGCTAATAACAGCAAAAACTGAACAAAGACACTTAGTTCCAGCTAAACCTTGAAGTGGATATGATTTCCTTCATCCAGATGGCAAAACTGAGACTCAGAGAGGTTAGGTGACTTGCCCAGAGCCACACAGCAGAGCGGGGATTTGAATCCAGGCCCACTCAGCTTGCTGGAACTATAACCAGGACACCATCTTGCTTGAGAGGGGAGAAGGGGGCAGGTTATATTGAGATGTGTGTTGGGAGGATTCTTCCTTTAAAAGGTCAGACTAACAGCCGCCACCCCTCCCCCCCTTCCGCGCAGATTACTGGGGAGCTCCTCCCACAGAGCGAATGGTCCTGCGGGGAGTGAGGGTTTCACTAGAGCCCATCCACGATCTCCTCCAGACCCCCTAACTTTGGGCTGGCAAGGGCCACCCAGACCCACAGACATCATCCCAGGCCCCCACCCCTCCAGCCACTGCCCCTTGCAGCCCACTCTCAACATTTCCCTCCTCAGAGCCACCATCCCAGGATCAGGGTGGAGGTGGGGGGGTGATAGCAACCCCACAAGACTGGGATTTCTGGGGACAAAGTCACCACCACCTCAGCACTTCATGGCAGGAGGTGGAGGGGGTCGGGGGGAATCCAGACCTCTGTCTCTGCGACACAACCATTGCCCTGCTCGAGCCTCTGGACAAGAACCAAGAAGACTCCAGGGCTAGGGTGTCAGCAGGGGCCTGGGGACTGGGCTGGAGGACTCGCACCCTGACTTGGCTGTGTCTCTTGTTACCTGCAGGGAACCCAGATGATCTTCAATGCAGCCAAGGAGCTGGGTCAGCTGTCTAAACTCAAGGTGAGGCCGGGAGTGAGGGGAGGAGGTCAGGGTTGGGGGATTCCCCGGGAGGAGTCCCAGGACAGTGACACCTTTGTAGGTTCAAGAGACAGGAACCCTGCTCAGATTAGCTTAAGCACATTCTGCCCCCCCCCCCCCACACCTTCTGGTATATTGGAAAGGTACAGCTTGATCAAGAGTCTACATCATTTATTCAACAAATATTTATGGAGCACCTGCTGTGTGTGCCAGGCACATGCTGGGCACCGGGCACACAATGATGAAAAAGCAGACCCTATCCAACTCCTCAGAGTTTTACAGGGATTAGCACCATGGACAGGCAGATCCCTAATGAAGGCCTGCTCTGCCCACCTGGCCCCTCTCTCTCTCCATCCAGGACCACATGGTACGAGAGGAAGCCAAGAGCTTGACCCCAAAGCAGTGTGCAGTCGTTGAGCTGGCCCTGGACACCATCAAGGTGAGAGGCCCCACCCCTGCCCATCTGGTGGGGCTGGCAGAGGGTGTGGTGGGTGTGGACGGGAACCTAGATTCAAACCCACCTTAATTCATTCCATTTATGATCACTCCCTGATGACCCTCTGGCAAGGCCCTGAGGAGCCCCAGACTGGGGGTTGGGGGGCAGACAGTTGGATACAAGCATCTTTAGTCCTATGGTCAGATGCTGTAGAGGGAAGAATGAGAGCTGGGGTGACCTAGGGAAAGAGCAGCAAGGACTTTCTAGAAGAAAACATGTGGGAGGTGAGTTTTAGGGAATGCGTAGGAGTTCACCAGGCAAAGCAAACAACGTTCTAAGCAGGGGCCCAGCCCATGCAAGAGCATGGAGTCATGAAAGAGGCTGTGGTCTGCACGGAATGAAAACTACTCTGAAAAAAATGTCTTGCTAAAATGGAGTTGACAGCATATTAAAGAGGAGCGGTCAAGGAAGGCTTCTTGAAACCATAATAAAAGAAAAACAAGGAGCCAGATAAGATCCGGGGCTGGGGTGTGGAGAGGACCTCACCGCCTGCAGTCATAGTAAGTGCAAAGGCCCTGAGGCAGGCATTTTCTAGGGAGGACAATGGAGAGAAGTCAAGGAGGTTTCGGGGTTGAAGCCAATGGGCCTGGGAAGGGGCTGGAGGCTTGAGTGTTATTCTGAGGGTGCTGGGAGCCCATTGGCAGGGTGGGGGCAGGAGTGGAGATGGGGAGTCGTGGCACCAGACTTGAGTGGAGGCCCTGGGTTCATCCAGTGCAGTGGTTCTTAACCTTTCTAACGCCACGACCCTTTAATACAGTTCCTCATGTTGGGGTGACCCCCAACCATAAAATTGTTTTCGTTGCTACTTTATAACTCTAATTTTGCTACTGTTATGAATCATAATATAAATATCTGTGTTTTCCGATGGTTTTAGGCGACCCTGCTAGCGGTTCTCAACTTGTGGGTCATGAGAACCACTGCTGTGGAGGAATGGCTGGCAGCGGAAGGGCATTTGGAGGGGACCTAGGCCTGCAGGGGAGAGCAGTTGGGGTGGAACAGGCCTGCAGGGGAGGGCAGTTAGGGGGGACCGTAAATACACAGATATTTACATTATGATTCATTAACAGTAGCAAAATTACCGTTATGAAGTAGCAACAAAAATAACTTTATGGTTGGGGGTCACCACAACATGAGGAACTGTAATAAAGGGTCGTGGCATTAGAAAGGTTGAGAACCACTGATCCAGTGCATCGTTGCAGAGGGAAGAGGGATGGAGGAGGTCAGGGCGGAGGGCCCGCTAGGAGGAGCCAGTAGGGGTGCCTCTGGCCTCACCTCCCCACCCTGTGCCCACAGCAATACTTCCACGCGGGCGGTGTGGGCCTCAAGAAGACCTTCCTGGAGAAGAGCCCGGACCTGCAGTCCCTGCGCTATGCCCTGTCCCTCTACACGCAGGCCACCGACCTGCTCATTAAGACCTTCGTGCAGACGCAGGCTGCCCAGGGTAAGGGGCAGCGGGCGGCCAGGCCGACACTCGTCCCGCAGGGGCAGCCCAGCCACGAGCTGCCATTGGCTCGTCTCCTGTGACTTCAGGAGCGCGTTAACAAATCCCTGGCGCTTGTGAACTGCTTGGTCCTGGGCCAATGAGTATTCACAGTTTGGGGAAATCCATGGACGTCATAGAGCCAGAAGTGATTGAAAGCTCTGGGGCGGGACCTCTTTGACAGCTAGGACCAAGGTGATTGACAGATTCTAGGGGCGCGCGACCTGAGGCGTGGTGGACCGCTGTGGTGGGTGGGCCTCTGTGACTGGCGGGGGTCGGGGGTGGGGGGGAGGACTAAGGAGTGATTGACAGCTTTGGCATGGCCGGGACTTTGCCGTCCTGTGGCCAATGAGTGGTTGGCAGCTCCAGGGGAACGACCTCTGGAGGAAAGGTTGAAGGCTCCTGTGGGGAGGGGGGGACACGTCTGCAAGGTCTGGGCTAAGGAATGATTGACAATCCCAGGGGTGGGAGGGACCCCAACCCTGAGGGGGTGTGGGGAGAGGAAGTTCCCATTTCTCAAATTCTTTCTAACCTTGCTTCAGTCTCCTGTCCCTCTCTGAGTTCACACACCACCCCTCGGGTTGGGGGACAGGGCTCCAGGGTTCTAGTTCCCCTCCCCAGGGGCCCTCCCCTTTTCAAAATTGGCTCTAAGAGTACAAACCAGGGTGAGAAGTTGGGCCACTGACCCGGCTGAATTCCGGCAGTGGGGGGAAGGGGGGGAGGGGAGGCTGGAGCCGGGAGCAGGCCCTGCGCCCACCGGAGAGGGGCCCCTTTCCCCTCCCAGTCAGCCCGGGGCGCTCCCTGGCGTCGGGCCTCTACGCTCAGCTTCGTGCCCAGTCCACGCTGCTGCTTTGAGTGTCCCTGGTGTCCCCGGAGTGGGAAGCTGTCTGTCTGTCCATCTGCAGCTGACGTTTCTCTCTCTCTTGTCTCTCCTCCCTGTCACTCGCCGCCCCCTCCGCGCCTCCCCTGCTCCCCCTACGCACACTCGCCCTCTATCCTCGCCCCTGGATTGCTCGTCTCTGTCCCCGCTTCCCTCTCCCCCCCTCCCCCGCGATTAGTCCATGGTGGAAAAGGGACTAGGTTTACCCTTAGTGAAGACATTTATCCTGAGAAGGGTACGTGCCTCCGCCGCCCGCCCGCCCGCCCCTCCCCGCGCCCGGTGCCCGGTGCCTGGTGCCTGCGCCCTCCCAGCCGCGGCTAGTAAAAGGCCCGTCCTTCCGCCTCCACGCCCGGGGTGGACGGCCGCGGGGCCAGGGTGGACAGGAGGAAGGATGGCTTGCTGGTTCCACGTGGGGAAGGAGAAGGAAAGCGAGTCGGCATCCTACGGGTGCAGCTCTTAAGCCAGATCCCGGCTCTGCCACCTGGGGCAAGGGTCGGCCCCTGAGTCCGGTTTTCTCTCCGCTAAACTGGAGAAAGTCAAGGACCTTAATTCGTAGGATGCGATGGACTTAAATTTAGAGCAGGTTCTGGCATTTAATAGCACCTGGCAATTTTAGTTACTGCTGCTGCTGTTACTATTATGCTTGATAATCACTTTCCCGGACGTAGAAAACTACCCTTTTTTCAGGCTCTATGTGAGTCAGCCCTTGTACTAAGACCTTCTCAAGGATTCTTACAAAGATTCCTTCCAAACACCACACAAAGTGGGGTTCAGCATTCCTAAGTGGGGATACTGCATCTCAAAAGAGAAGCCACTTGCCCAGGGGTCCTTACCCTGCAGGGGAGCAGGAGACTTGGGGGGTGGGGAGGAGGTGTGAGAGAAGCACAGACAGGCCCCCAGGAAAGACCCTTCCTCTTGGAGCCAGCAAACCAGGGATGGGGGCTCCCAACACTGCCCCCTTCCCCCTTCTTACTAGCTTTGGCCTTGGTCTGACCCCTCTCCTCTCCCTTCCACCATCCAGTTCCCTCCTGGCACCCTCAGTCTGGCCCTGATTGAGCTTGCAATGAAGCATCAGCCTGGGGTGGGGGTGGGGGAGGTGAGGCTGAGCATGTGATTGGGGGAGGGGAAGGGGCAAGAGCCTGAGATGATAAGGAAAGCGGCCTGGGGTAGCAGCCAAGATGGGGTGCACTCCCCAATACTGGGTGCTGGGGGTGGGCAGGTTTTTATGCCCTTGAGCCTCTAACTTCCTGCCCCTGGCAAGTGACCTGGATCAACCTTGGACTGACCCATTCTCCTTCCCCACCCCCACCCCAACATTCCTACTGTTCCTCCCTCATGCATGGGGTGCACCACGCCTGGAGAGCTTCCTAGGGGGCTTGGGAGGGGCCTGGTCGATGTGCTGGCAGTCACAGGTCCCCGGGCCCCACAGGGTGCCTTTCTCAGTCCCAGGGACAGAAGCTTTTATGAGTAAGCTGCCCTTCAAGGACCCTCATCACAACCAGTCGGGACGCTTGTGCTGGCCAGAAGCAGAGGTGCACTTCACCTTGACCCAAGTAGACAAGGGAGTTTGTTGGCTCTGGAACTAAAAGATTAGAGGTTGGGTTGGCGTCAGGAATGGTTGGATCCAGAGGCTTCAGCAATGCCTCTGGTCATTGATCTCTGCAGAGACCGCTTTGGGGTGGCCTCTCCCCTCATTAGACAGAGACAGCCTTGCCAGTCTAGCACCAGAGAGACAGAGAGATTCAGCCAAAGTCCCAGGGCCAACTTTTAATGGCCCAGCTTGGGTCTCATGACCATCCCTCTGCCTGTTGCTGCAGCCATGGGCAGGGGACGCTCTAATTGGACAGCCATGGCTCATTTAGCCAACCTGAAGTGTGGGATGGTGCCACAAGGTCTGAGGTGAGGGTGGGGGCATTTCTAAATAGAAAGGCGGGGTGGTCTATTAGAAGAGGAATGGTGTGGAGGCAGGGAAAATAAAAGAGGAAGTTCATGTGGCTGGTCAGAGTTAGCAAGGGTGAGAGTGGAGGGGGGTGAGGCAGTAGAAGTAACAGTGAGACATATCGGGAGGGACACTGCAGGTCACAAGAAGGACTCGATTACTTCAGAGTGAGGTGGGAGGGTTTTGAGCAGAGGAGGGATGTGATCGGACTTAATAGGGTTTCTCTGGCTGGTGTATTGAGAGAAACTCAGAGGAGGATGCAAGGAGACAATGAGGAGTCTACTGTGGCAGCCCAGGAGCGGGATGCGGGGGCTGGGTCAGGACGGAGGTCAGGGAGGTGGGGGAGGTTCTGGGTGTACCAGTAGTTACGGAGGAAGTAAAGGGGATCAAGGAGTGAGGTACAGGGTGCCCCAACAGTTTGAGGATTGACAGAAAAGGAGGGTGAGCAGTGGTTAGTGTGCAGGATGAGAACTTAGAGAGTGTGGCATTGTTGTAGCCAAGAGGAGAAGCTGAGGCACAGAAACCAGATTCTGCCAAGATGGTGTGTAAGATGAAGACTGAGTTTTGACCTTAAGGTGGTCAGTCAAAATAAAAAAGGGGGAGCGGGGGGCAGACACATTAGGCTCAGAGAAGTTAAGAGGTCTACTTGAGATCACAGAGCAAGGTAGTGAAAGGTCAGAGGCCTGGGTTCCCGACCTCCCCAAGATTCCCTACCACTCCAGCCAACCCTCTGTGCCGCCCTGTCAGGGCCGGTGACCTGGTGCTGCCAGCGCATCGCGGGTGGGGGCAGTCCAGGTCCCCTCTGGTGGGTGGGAAAGAATGGAGCTGACACCAGCCTTCTGCCCTGCCCCCCCCCCCCCCCCAGGCTGCAACGTGGAAGACCCTGTGGGTGAAGTCTCCGTCCACGTTGAGCTCTTCACTCACCCAGGAACCGGGGAACACAAGGTCACGGTGAAAGGTGAACAGCCGAGGTGGGAGGGGAGTGCCCCAGCCAGGATGTACTAGGTTCCAAAACAGAAACCAAACTATTGGCTTAAGCGAGAAAAACTTCCTCAATAAGAAGGAAACGTTTTCGTGACGGAAAGTCCCAGCCCTGCCCGGCGGCAGGTGGGCGGGCATGCCGCGCACTGAAAGGGTGTTGATTCCGTTCCTGGTCGCCCTGCCTGGGCTGCAGTCTCTGGCCCCGGTAGGGGCGTGTGGCGGGCAGCTGATGGATGTTTTGCTCTCACACTGATGTTTCTCGCTCTCTCTCCCTCTCCCTAAAAATCAATTAAACGTCTCTAAAAACAAAAACTGAACATTCCAGAAGTATACCACCTTCAGGCGTGGCTGACTCCAGGGGTGCGAACAGTGTTAACAGGACTCAGTTTCACTTTCGCCATCTCTCAGCTCCTCTATCTTTTTGTTGGCGTTTATTTTGTTAATTAGAATGCAGATTTATTTTAGCCCTGGCATAGAATAACAGTGGCTTGAACGAGATAGCATACGTTTTCCTCTGAGTTGACTCCAAGGACAGAGCTGATTCAGGCATCACAGTGTTGGGGATCCAGGCCCCTGTCACCTTTTGTTGTGCTTCTGTCCCTGATATGTTTTCCTCCTCTATAGGATCCCTAATAACTCAGCCCTCACCAGTATCCCAGCCTTCAGCTAGAGGAAAGACAAGTTTAGGACATTTTCCCTTTTAAGCCATACCATGGCTACACTTAGCTGCAGTAGCATGCTGGGAAATGTAGTCTTTCAGACAGGTTTTGAAAACCATGGGCCCAAATTGAGGGAATCTGACCAATCTTCTCCTCCACTTCCTTTAATAGTGGTGGCTGCCAACGACCTCAAGTGGCAGACTTCTGGCATTTTCCGGCCGTTCATTGAAGTCAACATCATTGGGCCCCATCTCAGCGACAAGAAACGCAAGTTTGCAACCAAATCCAAGAACAACAGTTGGGCCCCCAAGTACAATGAGAGCTTCCAGTTGTGAGTCTGGGGTGCTTTGGGGAGGGGGTATTTGCTGGGTTAACCTCAGCCCACTAGGCAGGAGGGATGTCGATGGGCCAATGGTTCTTGGGCCCAGGGATATGAGAGGTCACGTCCTAGGTAGGGCTGGTGGGAATGGAGGCACCTTCGTGCAGAACTGACATCAGTGAGGGAACATTGAGGTGGAGTTGACCACCTTGGGGGGCAGGCAGGTGTGTCTTGGGGGTTGGCATCGAGGGTGATATAGCATCATGATGAAGGCTTGTAAAGCAGAGGGGAAGTCTGAGCAGAGGGGTGTGTTGGTTAGGGCCATTTCTGGGGCTGGAAACTCTGGTGGCTGAGTAGTATAGATGGTCACAAGGGGAGAATGGGGACTCTTGGAGTCAGCTGTGAGCCTTGTCAGATCTGTTGGGGCAGGGTATCTGGAGGAGTCTGCTGTGGGGACAGGAGTGGACTGTGGTTTGGTTTAGGAAATGGGGATGTGTATCATGTGAGGTGGGGTGGTGTGGGCTCACTCTGGATAAGGTTTCCTGGTAAGCAGGTCTGAGCTTGGTCAAGGCATCAGGTGTCTAGATGGGACAGACCCTGCGGAGCATCAATAACTCTGATCAGGGTGTGCAGAGGGGTTACCTGGGGTGGGATGAAGTCATGTGGGTAGATTTTTGGATGAGGTGTGAACCTTACTGGAGCAGGGTAACATTGGGGCTGGCTGTTCTTGAGGGACAGAAGTGCAGAGGGCATCAGAGCTGGGGGCCCCTGAGGGACAACAGGAGGCCAGTTTTGTTAGAACAGTGGTCGGCAAACTTCGGCTCACAAGCCACATGCAGCTCTTTGGCCCCTTGAGTGTGGCTCTTCAACAAAATACCACATGCAGGCGTGCACATATAATACGAATGAAACTTCATGGCCCATGTGCAGAAGTCGGTTTTCGGCTCTCAAAAGAAATTTCAATCGTTGTACTGTTGATATTTGGCTCTGTTGACTAATGAGTTTGCCAACCATGTTAGAAGGGCGAGAGGCCAGAGGACTTTGGAGTAGTTAGTCACCTGACACAATTCTTGGGAGCAAGAACATGGCCTAGAGGGGGCATATGCCTTCTGGGGTGGGCTAGAGTACTTGAGGGCTAAGAGTACTGCCTGAGAGCAACGTGGGGTGGCGTGGGCGTGGCCAAAGGGAGAGGCTCATCATCTGGTAGCATCAGGGCCAGTCACCTGAGGGGCAGGAGCCCAACTTCACTAGAGATGTAAGCCTGGGGGCAGGGACAGTCAAGCTGAGACTTCAGGGCTGGGTCTGATGGGGAGGGCATCTTGAGGATCTAGGGATCATGGAGGAGAGGCCACGCATCAAGGGGAGAACTGAGTTCTGGTGGGAGCCGGTAATGGGACTTCTGGGTGCAACATCTGAAGCAGCAGGATGGGGAGGTGGTATCCAGCTTACAAACCCTTAATTGGCTGAGCCGCTCAGCCAATTAAGGGTTTGGAAGCTGGGTACCACAGAGTGGTAGGAACATGGGATAGCCAGGGGGCTCTAGGAGAAGGTCACTGGAGTAGGGACATGATTTGGCCAGGCTGATGGGATGACGTTATGTGGGAAGCAGAATGGAGGAAGAGAGACATGGCACAGACATTTCTTAGTGGTTGTGGTGGGGGAGAGGACGTCAGCAGGTGTGGACATGGCCCAGCAAAAGGCTGTAGGGCCAGTCACTTGGGACAGGGACTGATGGCCTAAAGCGGGAGGCCATGAAAATGGGAGGATTGCGCGTGGTGCGGTCTAGCGCGGGGGGCAGGGTCGCTGGGTGGTCGAGGGGGAGGGGTCTGGTGTAGGACGGGGCCATCGATGGGGCGGTGCTGGCCGGTGGGCGGGGCCTGACCCGACGCCCCGCCCTCCGCAGCACGCTGAGTGCGGAAGCGGGCCCGGAGTGCTACGAGCTGCAGGTGTGCGTCAAAGACTACTGCTTCGCGCGCGAGGACCGCACGGTGGGGCTGGCCGTGCTGCAGTTGCGCGAGCTGGCCCAGCGCGGGAGCGCCGCCTGCTGGCTACCCCTCGGCCGCCGCATCCACATGGACGACACGGGCCTCACGGTGCTGCGCATCCTGTCCCAACGCAGTAACGACGAGGTAGCCAAGGAGTTCGTCAAGCTCAAGTCGGACACGCGCTCCGCCGAGGAGGGGGGTGCCACGCCTGCATCCTAGGCGGGTCTCGCGGGCGGGCAGCACTGCGCGTGCGCAAAGGGGCGGGCGGCGCCTGCGTGCTGGGACCTTCCTGAGGGCCGGTCTGCGGGCTCCGCTCCGAGGACAGTGCGCGCCTGCGCCCTTGACTTCGCTTCCCACTGAGGGATTTTGAATGGACGGTGCCCCGCCTCCTCGGGAGGCCACGCCCTAGAGCGCGGGGAAGGAAAAAGCTACATTTCCCTCCTTGTGGCCACGCCTGCAGCGCCTGCGGGGCCTACGGAGCTGGGCTGGGAGAGCCCCGCCCCTTGTGGAGGAGGCCTGGCTCCGGGCCCTGGTCCCCTGTTTCCTGTCCCAAGGAAAAGCCATAAGACGCGTCCCGAACCCCTGGGGCCCAAGACCAATTGCCAAGTATGGATCTTTCGGCTCCCTCGAGGGGCGGGCCCGAGGCAAGGAGCAGGGCTTCCTGGAGCACCCCCTGGTGGACTGGGGGCTGGAGGGACTAGGATGGTAGTTGGAGGGCCCTGGTGGACCCCAACCCCTTTTTATGTTTGTGCAAAAAATAAATGGGGAGAGAGAGGAGGATCGAATTTCAAAAGCACATGCGCCCTCCGGCGCCCAAACCCTGGGGGCCCAGGGAAGGGCTCTGGGGCACCCGCATTTCCCTATGGGTTTTTTTCTCCTCTTTACCCCCTACATGCCCAGTCCTCCTACCATTCAGTTCAACTCACTCATTTGACAGGTGGCAAAAAGCCGCAAAGAGTTGCTAAGGGACCCAGTGCCAGCCTTGTCTCCACTCCCATTGGCCTGTGTGCCCCATCTAAGGGTGGACTGAGATGACCCCACAGAGCTCCCCATTGCTGCTAACCCCCCTCAGGGGACCTCCCCCAACCCTTACAAGGAATGGGGGTCTAGGCCAAGCCTACTACTGCCCCCTCCCACTCCTGGTTGCCAAGAAAAACCCCTGCCCTCAGCCCTTTCTGCTAGGACCCCATGGGAGACGCCCTGAGAATTGTTTACCTCCTGCCAACAAAAAGTAAGGATTTGGGATATTCTGGACCCAGCCCCCTGCCCACTTCTTCCTCTCCAGACAGGAAAGAACAGAAAGAGACTAGAACTCAGCACAAATATCTCCTGTAGAAAATCATCACTGTTCTCCCTCAGGACTTCCCCACCCTTTGCCCTCAAACAGTGGGACTGGGGTGTTTGTGATGGTCTGAGGCCTCTCAAGGTCCACCCAGGCTGTAGGGCACAGGGATGACAATGAGGCACGCCTAGTTGAATTATGTCTTGGGGAACATCTGTGTGTGCCCACGCTTCCACATGTGTGTCTGTCCATGACCATCCCCATTACCACCCTCCCCCTCCAACACAGATCTGGGCACACAGGCGGTACTTGAGCCAGACTGTGGTTGAGTCACAAGACAGAGTGAAGAGGGGACATGGAAGAGACAGGAGAAGAAGCCAGGATGTTGGAAGAGTTTGAAATCAGGAGCAACAGGGTTCAGAGAGGAGCAGGACTTTCCCCAAGGCCGCTCTGTTGACTAATGAGTTTGCCAACTACTACCCAAGGCCACCCAGCAAGTGTATTTAGTGCCCCAGTTTGGGTGATATCTAGGCTTTTGCCACCTCACCTGGGGTGACCAGGGTTCTTAACCCTGATGGGGTCTCAGGGTTGCATGGACCTTGCTTCATGCCAAGATATGGCCCAAGTTTTCGGGGCACATGCAGGATCAGGGAAAAGATGAAGTGGGATGGGCTTCTGATGAGGCCGAGAGGTGGACAGTGAGGGACATCTTGGACAGAGCCAGTCCCCTCCCCAAGAGAGACAGGTGCAGAGTAAGGACACAGACCAAGAGAAGGAGATAGAGAGAAGGTAAATTGGGAAAGTGAGATCACACCCCAATGGGGACAGAGAGAGCCCTTGAGATGGAGAGAGACTCAGAGATGGGGAGCTACAGAGACAGAGAGAGAAGAGGCAAAACTGGAGACCTAGAAGGAGAAGGGACCGACTGCTGGCTCTCACCAGTCTCACCTAGAAGGGTTTCCCTAAAAGGAGGATATACCTGGTCATGTCCCCCAAACTCTGACTCAGGCCCCAGAGCCTGACACCTCACCGTACCCCCATCAGAGATGCAAAAAAACACTTCACACCCAACTAGAAATCCTTGGGACTTCTCTGCTGGGACCTCAGAGACCTTTTTGTCCCCAACGTCCAGCCCCTGCACTGTCCATCTTGCAGATGGGGACACTGAGGGGCAGGACAGCAGGAATATCCTAGAGTCACCCCAAACTCTGCGGTCTGGATGCAGAGGAAGGGGAGCTCTCTAGGGACTTGGTTTGTATCACGACCCTGAATGTCCCCTGAACATGCTTTCCTAAAAATTGTCAAGGACCAAAGTCGTCTTCACTGACACGTGTTGCTTTTCTCTTTGCCTTTTATTTTTTTGAAAGCGAGAAATCCAGTTGGTGGTGTTGAGTAAGACCTCCTCCCCCCGCCCCCCACCGTCTCCTCACCCTGCCCAGCCATAGCGACTCTCTCCAGGCTGAGTCACGGGGGTAGGGTTCCCTGTGCACCCCGGCCACAGGGGTGGGTGGCGGGGGGTCCAGACCCACCCCCAGCGCCGCCCCTCAGACCCTGAAACCTGCCACGGAGGTTCTTCCTCTACACATCTCCCCTTAGCATGTAACTGCAAATGTGAAAGCAAAACACTTTTAACTCCATCCTGTCGGTCTAGCGTCTTCACAGATGCCCCCGTTTCTCTGTAAATATGTGACTTGGAACAAATGTTTAAAACCCATGAAAAGTGGTCATGAATGCATGATGTGGAGATGTTTTGCACTACTCTGATTTTTTGGTCTCTGTAAAAATATTTTATTAACAGCAGATATTAAAAAAAGAAAAAGCACCCAGCCTCCGACACATAGTGATGGCTTTGCATTCCCACAAACACAGAGACGCTCGCGTGGCGTTTTCTAGGTGCAGATGCTGGCGAACATGCTTCTTGCCCAGGAGGCAAGCCCCACAGGTGGCGCTGCCACTTCACAGAGCAGGAAAGTGGCAGAGTCGGGATTCGAGTCCGGGGCATTGGCAACTGTTGCTCTTAGCTCAAGCAAGTTAGAACACAAAAGCCAGGGACACCCTCCCTTCCCCTCCCCGCAATTCAACCCAGAGCCCTATGTTTGGGATTTTGTTTTGTTTGGATGTAGCAGGTGAGAATGTCATTTTATTTAATTAATCTCATTTTGCTTTATTTTATTTAATCTCAAAGAACGGAAACTTCTTTTGCTACAACTAAACGTAATTTCTGCTTTGAGCCTTCATCTCATCAGGGAACAGAAACTGAGTGTCATTCAGCTCAGATTCCCTCGGTAAATTCAGGGACTCCCCTCCTAAGATCTGGGCTACGTCTGTATTTGAATGGCCAGAGCCGGGCCCTGGGATTCACTGTCGGGAATGGGTTTCATGAATGCTTTTAGTTGCAAATAAAATCAAAAAGGGCTTGCCCGAGCCGTTTTGGCTCAGTGGATAGACCGTCAGCCTGTGGGTCCTGGGTACAATTCTGGTCAAGGGCAGGTACCTCGGTTGCAATCTCCCCCGGGCCCAGGCCCTGGGGGGGGGGGGGGAGAGATGCATGCAGGAGGCAACCAATCGATGTGTTTCTCTCACATCAATATTTCTCCCTGTCTTTCCCTCTCTCCAAAAATCAATGGGAAAATATCATCAGGTGAGAATTTAAAAATGGGGGGCTAAAAGTGGAGCAAAGAGTGGCTAAACCACAGGGATTACCCACAACTCAGCCATTCCACCCTCAAGACGTGCACGTGGGCAAAAAGACCAACAGCAGCCTCCATGTGGGCTTTTCACAGGGGAATATTATACAGCTACGAACGTAGATGAACCACAGCTGTCTGCCTGATGTCGAAAGGGGCAGCCCGCCAGGGCCCTGAGTGTCCCCAAACATTCTTGGTGACAGAGCCAGACTGAAGACCTCTCTTCCCCAAGACCCAGCAGTTGCCATAGCAACACAGGCGGGGCGTGCAGTGTTAGGTAACTGCTCACTCGCTGATGGGGGAGCTGGCTTGTTGGCTGCTTGCTACAAACCATGCTCGGCCTTGGGCCCTGTGTCCCTCAGGATGTGGGGTCCATCATGTGACCCACGGGGCTTGAAGACGTTGGAACATGCTGCTTGCTGTGCTGTGAGAAGCATGTATTTGCAACTACAGGCATCTTGCTCTGATCCTCTGAGTCTCAGTTACACCCATGGACCGGGAG
The DNA here is from genome assembly GCA_027563665.1 of Antrozous pallidus. NCBI lineage: Eukaryota > Metazoa > Chordata > Mammalia > Chiroptera > Vespertilionidae > Antrozous > Antrozous pallidus. Next base: position 94,364,129 of record CM050516.1, on the reverse strand, counting down.
CAGGTGAACTTCTGCCACTTTCCATGGATAAGGTTTTTCTCTGACACATGAATCTTAGAAATGTGATGCTGAGTGAAAAAAGTAGGTCCCAGTAGACATCAGAAAACATGACACCACATTTGTAAAGCTCAAAGACTAGCTGTACATATCTCTGTGCACAAGAGACACCCACAGAGATATAAGTAATGATGCTTCAATGTGATTAATGAAAAATAATAAGCATGGAACTAAGGATTAAAAAATGGAGGATTTCACTTCAGACCCATCAGGATAGTGACTATTTTTTAAAAAGCGCTAGCAAGGCCCAGCCGGTGTGGCTCAATGGCTGAGCAATCAACTTATGAACCAGAAGGTCACGGTTGAATTCCCAGCCAGGGCACAGGTCCAAGTTGCAAGTTGGATCCCCAGTAGGGGCCGTGCAGGAGACAGCCAGTGGATGATTCTCTCTCATCACTGATGTTTCTCTCTCTCCCTCTGCCTTCCTTGCTCTGAAATCAATAAAAATATATTGGAAAATAAAAAGTGTTAGCAAGGATGTGGAGAAATTGGAAGCCTTATTAACTGGAAGTGGAATGTAAAATGGTGCAGCTGATGTGGAAAACGGTATGGAGGTTCCTCAAAAAATTTAAAAAAGAGTTACCATGTGACCCAGCAATTCTACTTCTGGATATAGGTATCTGAAAAAAAACGAAAGCGGAGTCTCAAAAACATACCTGCACACCCATGTGCACAGCAGCGTTAGTCACGATAGCCAAAAGATGGAAGCAGCCCGCATGTCCACTGGTGAACGGACAAACAAAACGCAGTCCGTTCACACAGTGAAATATTAATCCGCCTTAAAAAGGAAGGACATGCTGACATGCTACAGCGTGCTGAGCATTGAGGACATGGTGCGGAGTGAAGTAAGACACAAAAGCACAAGTACTGTGTAATCCCACTTATATCCGGGCCCCAGAGGAGTCAAGGTTCGTGGAGATAGAAAGTGGGATGGGTGGGGGCCAGGGTCTGGGGGAGGGGAACGGGAAATTAGTGTTTAATGGGGACAGAGTTCCAGTTTGGGAAGAAAAGTTCTGGAAATGGATAGTGCTGATGGTGGGACAACAACATAAATGTACTAAATATCATGACATCATACACTTGCACGTGGCTAATTTTATCCGAATTTCACTTCAATTTAAACAACAACAAACATAGGTGACTGGCTAGATTTGTTTTATGGATCACAGTTTGCCAGCTCCTGGACCGAGTCCATTCTTCTTCAACTTCCCCTCCTCACTTTTCCGTTCCTGAGGCTAACTCTAGCACGCCCCCCATGCTCACTCCGCCCTCCCCTCACACTAGGACCCTCAGCCTCAGCCTGTCCTCGCACTCTCACCCCCTTAATCTACCCTGTCCTCTCCCCCATTCACACATTGCCTTTTCATCACGTCGCCTGCCAACACAGCAAGGCCGCCCGGGCCATGTCCACAAGATGTACATTCCGTTTCCTGTGGGTTTAACACAATTACATGGTTCATGATCTGTAAAATTACATTTCATTACATAATTTATCACATCGCGTATAATCACTCTGCTCCTAATCCGGCACTTACATATAAGCGTTTCTAGGACTATGCATCCTACAATTACACAATCATTCTTGCCATCCCCACACTGCACGGTAATTAACGAGAAGAAAGTTGTGGGTAGACAACACCCGCCCCACCCAACCCCGTGCCTGCAGAAGGTGCAAAGCTGCTGCTATGCTCTCAGTTTTCCATGTTGCTGGCACCTATTTGGGTCCACCAGCCGGAGGCACCCATGGGACTTTATTTATTTAAAAATATATTTTATTGATTTTTTTACAGAGAGAAAGGGAGAGGGAGAGAGTTAGAAACATCGACGAGAGAAACGTCGATCAGCTACCTCCTGCACACCCCCTACTGGCGATGTACCCGAAACCAAGGTCCATGCCCTTGACCAGAATTGAACCTGGGACCCTTGAGTCCACAGGCCGATGCTCTATCCACTGAGCCAAACCAGTTAGGGCTATCAGTGGGACTTTAGATGAAAGAAGGAACTGCTATCCTGGTTTTTCCTTCTCTTCCCTTGGCCAGAAGCCAGTGTTGGTGGGCACTGAAAAGCAGGGGTGCTGGCCACTGTGGTCCAATGACTGAACATCAGCCCATGAACCAGGTCACAAGTGGATCCCTGGTCACGGAACGCCCGAGTTACGGGTTCAGTACCCAGGAGGGGGCGTGTGGGAGGCAGTCAATCAGTGATTCTCATCACTGAGGTTTCTCTCTCTAAAAATAAAAAGTAAATCAATAAAAACATTTTCTAAACTGGCCTCGCGGTGCTCTCAGTGGTTAGAGCGTTGGCCCAGGTGCTGAAGGGTTGCAGGTTCGATCCCTGGCCCTGGTTGTGGCATGTGTGGGAGGCAGCCAATCAATGTGTCTCTCTCCTGTCAATGTATTTCTCTCCCTCCTTTACTCTCTCTAAAACTCAATGGGGAAAATATCCTCTGGTGATGAAAGAGAGAGGGAGAGAGAGGGAAAGGGCGAGAGAGAGAGAGAGAGAGAGAGAGAGAGAGAGAGAGAGAAGAGGAGAGGAGAAAGGGAGGGAGGGAGGGAGGAAGGAAGGAAGGAAGGAAGGAAGGAAGGAAGGAAGTAAGTTGTGGATCCTATTCCTTAATTACAGATATGGGGTCTTTGCCCGAAGTTGGAGGTTTCAAGGACCCCCTGACTTCTTATCTCCTCGATTGTGGAGAGACTCAGCTCTCTGGGTGAGCCAGTCCTGCACAATCCTTCCTATAGGACCAGCCTGGGTCCTGCTCCTCTGCACCAGAATTTGGCAAACAATGACCCCTGGGCCACATCTGGCTCACTGCTTGTTTTTATAAATGAGCCTGCAACTGAGGTACACACTCTGGGCCAGGAATCGAACCCAAGACCCTTTGGTGCAAAGGCTGACACCCCAATCAGTGAGCCAGGCCGGCCAGGGCTGAGGCTGTTACTGTAAAGGCAAAAGGAACTTTGCACAGGGGATTAAATTGAGGATTTTGAGATGACAGGGAGATTATTCTGGATTATTTGAGTGGCCTCTAAAGGCAGTCAATCCCCAGGGCCCTTACAGGAGAAATCAAAGATGTCAGACGAAGGAACAGTGTGACATGGAAGCGAGGTTAGGGTCTGCGGAAGGGGCTCTCCCCCCTGGAGCGCCAAGGGTCTCAGCAGCTGGAAAAGGCAAGAACGCGTCTCCCCCTGGGTCCTCCCATGGAGTCCTCCCCCTGGGTCCTCCCATGGGGTCCTCCCCCTGGGTCCTCCCATGGAGCCGGCCCTGCCGACACTTTGTAGCCAGTGAAGCTGACGTCAGACTCCTGGCCTCCAGAACGACATGAGAATAAATTGCGTTGTTTTATTACTTGTTTTTAAAGTCCTCACCTGAGGACATGCTGAGAAAGGAAGGGCGGGAGAGAGAGAAATCGACTTGGAAGGGAAACATGGACTGGCTGACTTCCGGACACTCTCTGACTGGGGGTCAAATCCGCAACCCAGATAGTCGGACTGGCAACCCTTCGGTGCCCTCAGCCAGCTGAGCCACGCAGCTGGGCGACATGTTTAAGTCACCAAATCTGTGGACGTTTGTTATTGCAACCACAGCAAGCTGATGGACCAACTGAAGGTTTTTCCCTGAACATGAATCACTTTTCAATTAAAAGTGTCATTAAACCACCACACACACACACACACACACACACACACACACACACGCACACTATGCGCTGGCCGGCGTGGCTTTGTTGGTTGGGCATCGCCTGTGCACCGAAAGGTTACTGGTTCGATTCCCAGTCAGGCATATGCCCGGGTTGTGAGCTAATGGATGTTTCTCTCCCTCTCCCTTCCTCTCTCTAAAAAGCAATAAAAACATTTAAAACGCTACCTATAGGAAACATTACGGAAGGAATGACGCGGCTCCCCTGGAGGGAAAGAGGAAGGGAGAGATCTAAGTTAGATAACTGGATGTGAGGGTGGGGCAAAATGAAACTCAGGTTCCCAGGTACTGCCAACAAGCCTCTAACCCCTTCAGTCTGGAGGCAGAGCCTGAGAATCTATATTTTAGTCAGACATTTTGCAGCCAAAACAAAACAGAACAAAACCCCACAGGGACCAAGAAGTCGAATGGTCCTGGGTGCAGGGTCTCCTTCCTGGCACGGCTTTGGGAGCCCCTCATTCTTTGTTCTGGGGCTGCTTCGTGCTCGCTGGGGTGTTTAGCTGCATCTCTAGCTTCTGTCCAGTGGGTACCACTACCACCATCACCAGGAACGTCTCCGACATCAGCCCGTGTCCCCGAGGGCCCACATCACTCCCGACTGAGATCCCCTGGATCAGAATACGACTTGAAAACGTGACAGATGAGAAGTGACTCCAATGTCCCCTAGGAGGGGACTGGTTTCTCAACTCGGATCAGCCACCCCGGCGAAGGGTGAGGCGTGAACAAGAGAACGATGCTGGCCTCCATAGAAACTCAGCGCAGCTTTAATCCAGGGGTTCCAGCTGTTACCAGCTCACCCAACTGAAGTGCAAACTTCAGCAGCAAAGAAGTATCCCATGATCCTGTTCCCTGCGCGGTGATGTTCTCCAACCAGAATGGTTCAAACAGTGGTGGTCCAACCCCCCCCCCCCCCCCCCGGAATCATGTTTTACAACCCAAAAAGAACCCGTAGAACCACAGCGTGGATTAGGTCCACAATATGTTGTGAAACTTTAAAAGGAAATTGATCCCATTTTAGGAAATAAACATGTTGCATGGGGGGAAAGAAAGCAGGTTACAGTAGAGTTCATGTAACATGATCCTCGTTTTTATTATTTTTAAAAATGTGTTTATTGATTTCAGAGAAAGGGAGAGGGAGAAACATTAATGAGAGAACCACTGACAGATCAGCTGCCTCCCACAAGCCCACACGGAGGGTTGAGTGTGAACCTGGGGCGTGTGCCCTGACCAGGAATCGATCGTGACCTGGTTCCTGGGTCGACGCTCAACCACTGAGCCACACCAGCCCGGCACACGATCCTTTTTAAAATGTGTGGATATGCCAGGTTTTCTACCAAAATCTTCTCCAAGGACAACTTAATTTTGCTTTTCTAGTTTGCTTAGTCGCACTCTAAGGACTTAAGCATCTTGAGAACCCTTAACTATTTGACAGAAAATCCAAATCCCTGAGGGGGATCACTGAGGCTCTGCTCCAGGCCATGTCCCTGAGTTCCCCAGGTACCCCACTGCCTGCTGGTGCCTCCGCAGCCACTTCCTCCTTCTCTCTCGTCCCACCTCCGCTGGGCTTCCTGTGGCGACCTCCTGGATAGCAAACTCTCCTTAGACTCTGTTTTCTGGGGACTCCCAACCATGAAAGTCCCCCTCCACATTCTGTCAACCGAAACAATCCTGCAGCTGACCCCACAGGATGGAGTGAGCTTGACCTCTGTCCCTGGGCTATTTTAGGGGATTTTTATGGGACAGGCTGGGCCACCGGGCTCTCACTGCCCCTTCACCCACACTCACTCCCCCTCAGCCTCTCCAGCTCTGGTTCACCCCACACCTGGGCCAGCAACGGGGGTGGGGACTGGGTGTGGTGTGCTGGCCTGGTGACTCGCTTGGTTGGAGCGTCGTCCCATACACCAAAAAGGCTGTGGGTCCATTCCCAGTCAGGGCACATATGGAAGGCAACCCATCCATGTTTTTTGTTCTTTCTCTCCTTCCCTCGCTTTCTCTCAAAATCAATAAAACGTATCCTCAGGTGGGGATTAAAAAAGAGAGAGAACACAGACTTACGTGAAAACCATCCAGGACCATTTAATAAAAAAATAAGCAAGTTATCCAGGATCTGACCCAGCAAGCAGTGTCCATCGAGAGGGAATGCACCGCTGGCTGGCTCCGACATTCATTTCTGGCTGAAGGCGTAGCAAGCCCTCCAGCCTGGGCCGGGGGCCATCCTGCCCCAGCTGCAGACAGCACCCCAGTGCAGCTGAGCCCCACAAAGGCTTAGACAGAGGAATCCCATGGAGCAGGCGGACACCACACCTGAGATACAGGCCTGGGAGGCCAAGCAAACAGGACCAGGAGCAGGCAGGGGAGACCCAGCCCCCATCCTCACGCCCGCCCCCTCCAGGGGGGCTGGATGCAGGAACCTGCAAGCGGTCATGTAGTTACTGGGGCCAGCAGAAGCCCTTGGTGAGGGGAGTCACCTTCCTTCCAGGGTGGCGATCTGCATGTAGCTCAGGTGACTGGGGGATGAGTAAGGACTCAACCATTCATTAATCCCACTGGGAGTCCACAAGGCTGGTAACACAGTAGGCACTCCGTAAATGCCTAATGCATGAAATGAAAGGACTCTGTTCGTCTCTGTGGCCCAGCACGCATGTGGGAAATCAAATGTAGTGACTAAACAACTGTTACACTGTTTTGTATCACTCTCTAGCACACACAGTAGGTGTCCTTCAGGTAAGTGGGGAAGAAGCCAATTAGAGAGTAAAAAGCACCTTGTGTATCTCCATGCTCAGCACCCAGCTCAGCTTCTGCACATCGCAGGCACTCAATAAAAGCACGGAGTTGATAAGAACTTCTGTGTCTTAAGTACCAGGCACACAGTAGGTGCCCGATTATGTGTTTGAATACATGAAAGTGTCTTATTTATCTCAATATTCCCAGAGCCTGAAATGGTGCCCAACATTCAGCAGGCACTCAATAAATACTTAAATTAATTTTTAAAAAATGAATGTGTATCGCTAGTGCCTAATTCTTGGGGAGGGGGCGTCAATTAATGCCTGATGACTGAATCGTCTCTGAGGAACTCGTTATGCCTCATTCACTGCCTTCACCCACGAACCTGCACACAGTCAATGCTTAAAAAACGTCAGGCACGTGGCCACGAACGATGCTCGTTCCCACCCAGTCCCCCAGTGCAAAACACTACTCCTGGCATACAGTAGGCACTCCATTAATGCTGCCTGTGTGTGCATGATTGCTGAGCAAGAGCTAGCTGGCCACCACCCGCATGGAGAGCCCTCCAAGGCCTGCCAGGGTCCGCAGGGGCCCTGCCGTCCCCAGCAAGCCCGCGGAGGCCGCTCTGGCCGCCGCCCCTCAGAGCTCGTCCCGGGCTGCGCTGTCCAGCGGGGACTGGAGCACGTCCGAGTTCTTGGCCTCCCGGCTCAGCGCCTGCTGCTCCCTCATCTTCTGGGATTTGGCCCGGTCCCAGTCAGTCCTGACCTGCTCGTTGTTCCACACAACTGAGGTCTCGGTGTCGCTCACGTAGCCGTCGTCCCCCGTGTAGTGCGTGGGGAACACCAGCAGGGGCTCCACGGAGAAGGCGCGCAGGTTGCGAGGGGAGAAGTGGGCCTTGTACTCGGACCTGGAAGGGCAGGGGATAAGGGGCAGCAGTGGGTCGAGGGGAAGGGACCGATGGAGGGAGAAGAGAAAAGGGACAGACCGAGACAGAAAGGCGGTGGGGGTTCAAAGGGAGCCAGACACACAGAGGAAGTGGGCAGAGAAAACGGCACCTTCCTGGGGGCCCGAGAGCCTCAGGCCCGCCCCCTCCAGGACTGCCACCCGAGAACCCACTGCCCGGCAGCCCCCCCTCACACTGGGTGCTTGTCGAACATGACTGGCAGGAACTCGTCGACGGGCAGCATCTTGGAGAGGGGCTGGGCCGCCAGCAGCTTGCGGGCGCCTTGCAAGGAGATCACGTAGGCCAGCGTCCAATAGGAGTAGTCGGCCTCCACTAGGTTCCTCACGCGGGGCACAGCCTTCTCGGGGTGCTCCACCTGCATCCGCTTCCGGCCCACATAGCTGGGGTGTGGGATTGAGACGGTCACCTCCTTCCGTCCCCCAGAGAACCCGAACCCAGCGAGGGAGGGATCCACTGGGCCCGTCAGGCCCTGGGGTGGAGGCAGGCTTGGTGTGTCTGGCGCATAACGAGGAGGCAGAACCACAGGGTCTGTGGCCCTCAGGGAGGAGGGTGGGGTTTTTCCTGGGCACTAGGGAGCCATGGAAGGATCTGGAGCTGGGGAGACTGGGATTTCTGAGACGTTCTCTGAAGCTGTGCTACAAGGAGGAAGAGGGGCCGAGAAGGAAGCTGCTCTGGGTTCGGGGGGCTGGGCAGCAGTGGAGGAAGGTGCAAGGATCTGTGAGCAGTTAGGAATGAAGGGGTGTAGTTGCACCCCACCCCCCATATAAGATCCCAAAGAACTGCTCCAGAAACATGCTGAGCACACCTGACCCGGTGCTGGGCTAAGACCCAGGCTCCCGGCCATGTCCCACACCGGGCCAGCTCGGAGCTTCTAGCTGGCCACCAAGGCCCAACCACACCACCCCAGGCTGCACCCCAGCTCCTCTGCCAGCCCAGTCTTCCTGGGCAAATCTTCGCCACCCCCACCTGCCACAGGACACCTCAAGTCTCCAAGCCCTGAGGAGTCCTGATCCCACAGCCAGGGCCCCAGACTTCCAGGTCATCCTCCCGTGGTCCCACCCACAGGCCTGAGGTCACACCCCAGCCTGACTACTCTCAGGCCCGCCCTCACACAGGCCACACACACACACACACACACGCACACACACACACGCACGCACACACACGCACGCACACGCACACACACACGCACACGCACGCACGCACACGCACACACGCACACGCACGCACGCACGCACGCACACTCACACACACACACACGCACAGGGCACTCCTTCTGTCATACTTCTAAGAGCTGGCCCAGCGAGTACCCTACAGATACCTTCAGACCCGGACACGCTTCTGAGCTCTAGGCCCACCTCCAGGCTCCAGTTCCACCCGCTCCAGACAACGCCCCTGAGCTCAGGCCCCAACCTCAGCCCCACCCCACTCCACAGCAGGCCCCAGAGCCCTATCCCCAGACCACACCTCTGAACTCTGGCCCTGCCCCAGGCCCCAAATCCATCCCGCCCCATACTTCACCCCTGGGCTCTGGCCATGCTCCAGTTCTGCCTCTGCCCAGGCCACACCTCCTGGCACAGCCCCACCCCCAGGCCCCATACTCACATGAGGTCCCAGTCTAGATTCTCCCTCTCCACATCCCGCATGAGGTTCATCAGGCGCCTCTTGAAGAAGATCTCGAAGCGCAGGTCATCCTCGAAGACCAGCGATTTCTTCAGTCCCTTCTCCACGACCTGAGGGAGAACAGGGCCAGGCCTAACCCTGAAGCCAGCTCAGCTCAAAGGCTCTGGGGCAGCAGGAGAGAAGAAAATGCACCCCTCACCACCACTGTCTGGACTGACTTCCCAAAGATTACCACTTCCTAGAACACGCAACCACACATGCCCGTGCCTGGCTGTTCCTTCCCATCCCGGGGCCTGGGCCTGTGCTGACACACAGCACGCTCCCTCACGCCATAGCAGGCTACCTCTCACCCTCTAGGCTTCCGCTCGTGTCGCCCACCCAGGAGGTCCTTCCCAACCACCACCCAAAGCTGCCAGCTGAGGACAATTCGTACTCCTAGGTCCCTTCTCTAGATGTATCTCACTTATGTCACTGCTTTGTCCCTTTGTGGTTTGTCATCATCTGCCCACTTCCCAGGGCTGTGAGCCCCTTGCAGGGGGCTGGGTCTGTCCTGGTGGCTATCATGTCCCCAGCCCCAGGGCAGGTGCACAGTAGGTGCTTGGTAAATGTTTCCTGAATCTTCATGACTGCCCTCTGAGGCCAGGACTGTCAGATGGAGATACTGAAGCTCAGGCTGGGAAGAGCCTTCCTGCTCACAGAGCTCACCCCTCTAGGAGGCAGGGCTGGACTGAAACCCAGAGGTCTCCCGGCTTCAGGGCCGTGTGGACACCACAGCCTCTGCCCCATGCCATCCAGTGAATCTCAGAAAAAGAGGGCAACCTAAGCGAGCACTCGTTGCCTCAAACACCTGAACACCCCCTCCAGAGCACCCTCCCACCTGCATCTGGTCACCACGTCCGGCTTCATGCCTGGTAGTCCCAGGTTCGAATCCCAGCCTGGCATCCTCACCTACCACAGCCTCTGTCTCCCAGTGTGGCTGGTGAGCCCCAGGGCTAATGTGCTACCCCTGGTGTGGGCTCTGTGCCAGTTAATGTCCCCATGGCGGCTACATCTCTTAGGAAATGTCAAGGCCAGAGTCCAGGCTCTAGACATTTGGAAGAAGCGAGGTATGAAGAGGCCACACTTGGAAACTGGGCTCGCTCCTCCCCCTTGCCCAGTCTCAGTCCCCACATCTACACAATGGAAGGACCCTCCCTAAAGAGGGGCCCTGGTCCTGCTGCAGCCCTGGAGTCTGCCCGTGGGGCAAGCAATGCCCTTCCCGAGCTTTGTGAAGGCTGAGGAGGACCCTGCCCTACTCACTCCCCCAGACACTCACCCCTGCCGGACTCACCTCCTTCCAGATGTTATAGTGGCTGAGGAAGCAGCCCAGCTCTCCCTTGGTGAGGGGCCGCCCATGGTAGGGGTCCTGGTAGCCAGGCAGCATCTGGATGCCCAGTGCCTCCACCTGGCTGGTGTTCATGGCTCTGGAAGGGGGGACGGGAAGGGGTCAGTGGAAAACCCATGCTGCCGGCTACTGCACCATCAGTTCGTGCTCCCTGCTGCCGAGCAGCTGCTCCCCTCCCTCTTCAACTGGCGCCTCCTGGACTGGGCCCAGGTCTGCAGGGGGTGGGCACCCAAGTGTGGCTCTGCCAGCCCTCTCCTAGGATCATACTCACTTCCCCTCCACCACAGCCCCAGCAACATGGCCCACATCCCCGCATGGCCCACATCCCCGCATGGCCCACATCCCCGTGGCCCCCTGCATGCTCTCCACCCCTGCCCTCAGCGTTGACTCACTTGCCGTCCACAGCCTCCACCAGCCGGAACTTGATCTCCTGCGCCCACAGCGCCCAGAGCATGCGATCCCGCCGGTCCTGCCGCCGCTTCAGGTTGATCATGAAGACCTGCGCACAGAGCCTCTGTTGAGCCCTCCTGCCCTGAGTTCCCCCCTCCCCCTCCTACCCCAGAAGGCCTGGCTCACCTCGTCAAAGCCCATCTTGTCAGGCATCTTGGCAGGCACCGAGACAAAGCGGGAGGGCTCCGGTGGGGGGTGCTTCACTGCGGGGCAGAAAGAAGCCAGGGGTTGCTTGGGTCACGGGGCGGGGGAGCATTCCAACCTCTTCCCATTGTGCCCTCCGCATCCCCTCCATGGCTCCATATCACCCTGAGCTCCTCAGCCTGAGGTTGGAGAACTGCCTGGCCTGTCCCCAGCCATATTATTGGTGCTAGTCTCTCGCTCACCTCCTACTCACTCTGGCTGTTAGCACACCAAACTCATCCATTCCTACCTCAGGACCTTTGCACATGCTGGGTCTCTGCCTGGAACACCCTTCCTTCCTCCTCCCCATACCCCAGTTCTCAGCTAAGATGCCATGTTGAGGAGGGGTGAGTCTCCCAATGCCCTCAGGTTGAGTCAGGCACTCCTCCCGCTCCCCACAGTACCGGCTCTTCCATCATCAGACCTCCACCCTGCTGTCCTAACTCACTGTCTATTGTGAGCCTCGTGAAGTGAACACCAAGTCTGTCCACTCACACTGGGTCTCCAGTGCCCAACATAGGGCTCAACATACAGCAGGCATTCAATCACCGCTCAAAGAATGAATCGAGGATTAATGAACTTGACCTACCTGGGCCTCAGATTCCTCATCTACAAAATAGGCTAATAAACACCCCAATGGTTATGCATGAAATGATGCCATGAAATCACACCTATATGGGTTGAATGGCATCTTCCCCCAAAAAGTTAAGTTGGTGTCCAAACCCCCAGGACCCCAGAATGTGCTCTTATTTGGAAAAAGTCTTCACAGAGGTGTTCGAGACAGAATGAGGTCGTTAGAATGGGCCCTAACCGCTGTGGCTGGGACCCAGACAGAAACGGAAAATCTGACTGGCTGGTGGCTCAGGCGGCTGGAGCCTCGCACCATACATCAAAGGGCTGGGGGTTATTCCCAGTCCGGGCACACACAGGAGGCAGGTGATATTGATGTTTCTCTCTCTCTCTCTAAAAATCCACAAAAACATAGCCTCAGGTGAGGATTTTAAAAAATATATATTTTATTGATTTTTTTACAGAGAGGAAGGGAGAGGGATAGAGAGTCAGAAACATCAATGAGAGAGAAACATCGATCTGCTGCCTCCTGCACACCTCCTACTAGGGATGTGCCCACAACCAAGGTACATGCCTTTGACAGGAATTGAACCTGGGACCCTTGAGTCGCAGGCTGATGCTCTATCCGCTGAGCCAAACCGGCTAGCGTAGGATTTTTTTTTTTAATGGGAAATTTGTACACAGAGACGCACAGAGGGAAGATATGGGAGAAGACAGCCATCTGACCGAGGGACACGTCTACAGCCAAGCTGTGCCCAGAATCTCAGAGCACTCATGACTGCCCTCCTCCAGCTGCTATGAGCAAAGCTCAGACCACACCCCACAGCGATCTCGGCACAGCCTGTGGCTTCCCGCAGAAGGTCAGACCTTCAGGCACGCACGAGCCCGCGAGGCCCCTGCCTGCCCACCAGGCTGCCCAGAAAAGCCCAGCGTGAGTCCAAGTGTGGTGTCTGCTTCTCCGCTGTCCCACGTGAGCTCAGGGGACAAACACAGGTCTCTCTGTCTGGAAGAGACTGGACAAGGCCCAGACCCAACCCAGAACCTTCCACCTCGTAGCCTGGGCCTCCTCCCAAGCCACCACGTCCCAGGCTTCCTCCCACCCAGAGTCCTTCAGCTCCCGGCCACCCACTCTCCTTGGGAAGGCTGAGACCAGGGACAGACTCTGGGATCTTAGGACACAGGCTCCAAGCCCAGGTGCCCCTCCCCTTCTCTTCCTGACCCTCAGCTCAACCCCCCTCTTGGAGGCGGGGGTGAGTGGTGAGAGGACCTGCCAGTGGGGAGGTGGGACCTTGTCACTCTGAGCCTTCCTGCCAGTCCGAAACGTCGTTGTAAGAGAGATCTTTAAGCGCAGGAGAAACCACGTGCACAGCCCGGTCCAGGGGCCCGCACGCGGACGGAGAGGAAATGTGCTCTGAACAGAGAAAGGATTTACACGCGTGTCTGAAACCCCGGCCTCCTTCCATCTGTGCTGTGCGCTCAGCTCTGGCCCTCCAGAAAGAAACAGCGGTGAAATTTAAGTTAGGAAAACTATGGCAAGATACTTCCAGGGCCTAGTCGCAGGTGGGAGCTGGCGACAAGCAGAGGCCTCTCTCGTGACGGTGGCCCCGTGCAGCCCCTTCTGCGTGTGACGGACACTCGGGCGTTGTGGGGTCTCCACCCTGGTGACCTGGGTCATTTCAAAAGACCAAACAGGGAGGGTGCCGTTCCACCTTCAGCCACCAGGGACACACACACACACACACACACACACACACACACACTGAGAACCTTCTAGAGGCAGGTAAGAGTGGGGCAACTGAGACCAACAGCAGGAGTCTGGACCCTCCCCATCTGTACAGTGGGGTTGGGGGGCTGCTTTGCAGGCCTTCTCTGAGGTGTGTGACCAGTGAAAGGCAAAGCCCCCACGGAAGTGGGCACTGCCTCTTGCTCTGGAGACACCCCACGTCCACCAGGAGGCCGCTCCTCAAGCAGCCGGCCCTGTGTGCTCACCCCATCTCGGGGGCCCACCAGCGCTAGGGCTGCTAGTTTAATAATTTATAGATTTATTTATTTGTTAGAAAGACATGAGCTTGCAACTGTGGTAAAAATATATAATTCCTTTTTTTGAAATAAATGTATTCAAGTAAAACAAAAGTATACACACAAGATATATATTAAATAAGCAATGGGTCTGAGGTTTGGAAATGGCCCAAAAGGCTGCGGCCCAGAGACTGCCATGCACATAAAGGTTCATCAGTGAAAACCTCTGTCCTCTCTGCTCCCACACCCACCACTGTCCCTAAGCAAAACCAGTGCCTGAGGCCACTGCCTGGCCCACCAGCTCCACCAGCTCATCAGCCCCACTTCTGCCCCACTGACCTTGCCTGCTCCCTGAGCATGTGTCCCCTCTAGTCTCCAGGTCTCTGCGGAATGTTCCCTCCGGCTACAATCCCCTTCCAGGCGACTACTACTCACCCTGCCTCATAATGTCACCTCCTCCTGGAAGCCCACCCTGACTGCCATGCACAGCTGCTGCAAGCCAGTGCATCCTGAGAGGAGGGACAACTGCCCACCTTGTTCATGCCAGGTTCTCAGTGCCTGGAAAAGGCGCTAGCACCCAGCAGGTGCCCAACCAGTGTTCAGGGTATGGATGTCTGAAGCCCGACAAAGGGCAGTGTGGGCGACTCACCCATCACCTCCAGCTGCACATGCATGAAGCTCTCAGCCTCGTCCTGGAGGGTGCTGTGTGACCGCAGAGGCACTGGCAGGAAACCGTACGTCTCCTTGTTGCACACGTACATCTGGACCTCTGCAGCCGAAAACAACAATCAAAACTGAAAACTGAGCAACGAGGTGGCAGTGGCCACTTCTGACCGCAGCTTCAGCCTCACAGCCCAGTGTGGGGCTGGAAGGCAAAGGGGTCCCCGCTTTTTCCAGCAACCAGCAGAAACGCCTCAGACCTCCATCCGGGACTCGGAGTCGGACAGGGGTTCCCGCCGGCAGGTGAGATGACAATCAGAACTGTTAAAAGCACCTTATGCCCGGCGGCTGTGGGTCGGGGCCTGAGCGTCAATCTGTGAGCCAGGAGGTGTGGTTCGATTCCCGGTCAGGGCACAGACCAGGCGTCAGGTTTGCTTCCCGGTCGGGGCATGGACAGAAGACAACCGGTCAATGTTTCTTGCTCATCTCTCTCTCTCTCTCTCTCTCTCTCTCTCTCTCTCTCTCTCTCTCTCTCTCTCCATGTCTCTGGTGAGGATTAAAAATAAAAAAGATACACATATCTTTTTTCTTCTTTAAATTCTCACCCAAGGACACTTTTCTATTGATTTTTAGAGAGGGCAGAAGAGAGAAGACGAGAGGAATGTCACTGTCGGAGAAACACATTGACCGGTGCCCCCTGCACACACCCTGACCAGGGCCCGGGCCGGGGAGGGTCCTACAACTGGGGCGCGTGCCCTTGATTAGAATCAAACCCAGGACCCGGTCTACAGGCCAAGCTCCATCCGCTGAGCCCAACTGGCTGGGGCTGATGCACGTTTCTGCACAAAAATGGGACGCAGTTGGACTAAATGTTAGAAAGGTGACTTCCATCTGCATTTTGTCCTTTTCTTGAGGGTTTAAACTTTTATACTGAGCGTGCACTTTAAAAAGTTAGTAAGCCAATGAAAATAATTTTCATTTTAACTGGCTAACTTTTTATATAATGAGCTAGACGGTATAAATCTTTTAGGCTGCTGGCCTGGCAGTTTCTGTCTTAACAACTCAATCCCACCCTTGGAAAGTAGAAGCAATCACAGACAACACTGAATACACGAGTGTGGCAGCATGCCAAGGAAACTTTCTCCATAGGCCCTGAAATTTGAACTTGATGCAGTTTCACATGTCACAAAATACTACTCTTCTTTTCATGTTTGTTTGTTTTTTCCCAACCATTTAAAAATATAAAAAACATTCTTAGCGTGTAGCCATACAGAAACAGACAGTGGTCAGATGTGGCCCGCTGGCCAGTTTGCTAACCCTGGATTTAAAGTAAATGACAGGTTAGCGTATGGCTGTGTTCTGGTTCCCTCTAAAAGGCTTTTTCACTAATTATACAATTAGGGGACAATTGCGTTCAACTACAGAAAATTGGGAGCATGTAAGAAAATATTAAGTTGGAAATAACCTTCAATATTAGGTCCTCTTTAGACCTGGGAGGCAAAGACCCTGAGCAAAGCCAGGGCTGGGGAAGGAATGGGTCTGTGGCCCTCATCTGAACACACGATACAGCCCGCCTGAAGCCGCCCTGGGCCCTGCGTGCGAGCTGGTTCTGTGGACCTTCTGCGGCCTCTGTCGGGACACGTCCAGCTCAGATTCCAGAGAACCAACCGGATGACATCCCTTCATGCAATGATGGCAGCAACCCCCCAGGGCTCACCTGCCTGCTTGCAAGAGAAAGCAAACACAATGATGTCATCGAAGGACCAGGTGTAGTCGCTGTGTGGAGGGTAGAATGCCAAGTTCCTGGACGCTGCCTTCCGCAAGTCGATCAGGAAGGTGGAGTGCACCATGGGAACCGCAAAGCAGCCCTGGCGGTCCCGCTTCCGAATGGGGATGTAGGCAGGTGTGCGCTTGTAGTAGCCCTGCGGGGGCGGGGGGGGGGAGGCAGAGTTTTGCGTGGGGTCCCCCGGGTGAGGCTGGAGACCCAGGACAATGAGACATGGACCACCTAGAGAGCAAGGCCCAGGGGCCAGCTCCTGGCCAGGGCGGGCATTCCCGGGGCACCGCGCGCTGGGCGTGGCCGGGGAAAGGCTCCACCCCCGCCATTGCCCCTAAAGAAAAACACTGTCCTCTTGCAGACCTGGCCCTGCACTTCAGACCAGAAAGGCAGCATGTGAAGGAGAAACTTTAAAAGCTGAAAAAGGGTTTAACAATGAACTGGCCTGCAACTGAAAACAAAAATAAAGAGTAGCATCCGATGTTGGTAGAATGCTAATTGCTTCAGTCTTTGAGAATTAATATTGCAAAACTTGTTAAAATTAAGGTACTATGACTTATGCCCCAGGAAAACCACTTTGAGATTTATCCCACAGAAATAAAATGTGTACATTCAGCACTGGCTTCCGCGGGATAAACCTAGTTCAGTGCCTATCAACGGGACTTTGAAATGTTATGTGACTATTTAAAAAATGTGCTTGAGGGGGCGGGGATGGGCTGGAGGGGATCAATGGGGGGCGGGGGGAATGGGGGACATATGTAATACTTTCAACAATAAAGGTTTTTAAATAAAATAAAAAATGTGTTTGAGCTGTCTGTTGCTCTCATGGAATGCACAGCTGTATTGTTCAATGGAAAAATCAAATTGTAAATTAAAGTATACAACTCAGTTTTTATATGAAGTAAATCCTACATGTGTTTATGTTTCTGGGGACATGAACAATGTATTTTTTAAAAGCTGAAAAGGGGACCGGACATTTGACACCCTTTGATTTACATATAAATTAAACATCAGTTTAATTTAGAAGTTTTAAAAGCTTCCGGAACAATCTGAATTGCCCTCTCTTTTCCTTGGACCCTTTACACATCAGAATTATTGGCATATAACATTTAGAATCCCTCTTCTTTTTTATATCTTTATTGTTGAAAGTATTACCTGTCTGCCTTCCTCCTCCATCGCCCCATTCCTCCCCGCTCCGCCTGCCCCATAACATTTCTATTTCTGACACATTTTTCAAGATGGAAACCACTGAACTATTCACTTTAAAATGGTTTTGTTTTCTGAGGTGCGTGTCAGATAAAAACAAAAGGACAGGAGGAGACAGGACAGGTCAGCTTCCGGCCTCATCCACACGGCCCCCCACCCCCACCCCGCACTTGGCCTCAACCCTGGATGTATGGCACAGGCCCGGCCAGCCACAGCCTGGCATGTTCTTGGCTTCGGTGATCGGTCCAGGGGTGAGAGACGGGCAAGGCCAGTCTGAGAGGACTTCAGCTGGAGGCTGCTGGGTCATCCCCCAGGTCTGAAAGGAAGCCACCCACCCACCCACCGGAGGGAGGAAGACAGGAATGCTGTTTGAACACCTGACTCAGGCTGTGCCTGGCACCCCTTCCTGGCCGCGTGCTTAGGCGGCACTTCCCCTCTGAGTTTCTGCCTCGATGCAGGGAAGAGGTGGGGAAAGGACACGCTCACGGACCTTGCCACGGGGACCAAGGATGATCACGAAGGTGTGGAACGCTCACCATGAGCCGGTGTGATAATCGGCTGGGTCCCCACTTGCTTGGCCCAGCCCCCGGCCCCCGGCCCCCGGCCCCCGGCCCCCCGCGCTGCCCAAGCAGCCGCCTGACCTGAGAAGTCATCCCACACCAGAAATTGGAGTACGCGGCCCGGGAGTCCAGCATGGGCGCGACCACCGTCTTGTTCTCGGCGACGAGCAGCGTCAGCGTGTCAGGGTTCAGGATCAGGTTGTCTGCGTCCACAAACTGCAAAACACCCAACGGGACATCGCTGGGAGCTGCCGGAGCGGCCGGGCTGGGCCAGGCTCTGCCGGCAACAAGCCAAGTGACATCCGCACACGGAGACGGGCTACTAAGGGGCAGGCAGGGGCCGCATGGCACACAGAAACACAGATGGGTCCCCGACACGGCGGGTCGAGATACCAGCCATGACGGGGTGTGCCGTGCGGCTCCGTTAAAGGGAACGTTTACAGCAGGCCCCGCTGGTCAGTGAAGAGGACGGGTGGGCCAGGGGCCACCTCTGGGAGGAACATACTTTTTTCTCGGTGAGTTAGATGCCAATAAAAAGTTCATAAAAACAGATACTTTCTTTAACACCTTGAATGTGGGGGTAAAAAAAAGTGGTAACTTGTTTGTTACAAAGAAAAAAAAGTTTGGCCGAGACCGGTTTGGCTCAGTGGATAGAGCGTTGGACTGCAGACTGAAGGGTCCCAGGTTCGATTCTGGCAAGGGCATGTACCTTGGCTGCGGGCACATCGCCAGTAGGGGGCGTGCAAGAGGCAGCTGATTGATGTCTCTCATCGATGTTTCTGACTTTCTATCCCTCTCCCTTCCACTCTGTAAAAAATGAATAAAATATATAAAAATAAAAATAAAAAAAGAAAAAAGAAAAAAAAGTTTGGACCAATCAGGTAAGGATGTTTCTGTCCTGCAGGGCCCTTACAGAAAGAACTATTAGGAGATGGTTTTTTTAAAAAAATGCATCTGGCCCTAGCTGGTTTGGTTCAGTGGACAGAGCATCGGCCTGTGGACACAGGTTCGATTCCGGTCAAGGGCACCTGCCAGGGTTGTGGGCTTGATCCCCAATGTGGGGCGTGCAGGAGGCAGCTGATGAATGATTTTCAGTTACCACTGGTGTTTCTCTCTCCCCGTCTTCCTTCCTCTCTGAAATCAAGTTTAAAAAAACACGCATCTGGCCAGGCGTCGGTCTATGAACCAGGAGGCCACTGCTGGATTCCCGGTCAGGGCACATGCCCAGATTGCATGCTTGATCCCCAGCAGGGGGCATGCAGGAGGCAGCCAATCAATGACTTTCTCTCATCACTGTTCTTTCTCTCCCCTTTCCTCTCTGAAATCAATAAAAATACAATATTTTTAAAAAATGCATCTGGTCCACAGATAGGCTTTCTGTTACTCTCACGGGCTTTTTAGAGCATGTGAATCACCTGAGATAAACAACAGCACCCGCTGGCATTCCAGGCTCCGCTGGCACCAGAGCAGCCTGCCGCACGGGGCCTCGGCTGGAGACAGGAGGGGCAGCCCCTGGGACCGCTGTGCAGGTGTGAATGTTCCCCACCCAGCCCCCGAGGACACTGACATTTCTGACCTCGGAATATATGTGCAGTAAATCAGCTGGAACAGTCCAGAAGGTCCTCAAAAACTTAAGAACATAGTTATCACATGACCCAGCAATTCCATCCCTGAGGACAGATCAAGAGAACTGGAAACAGGGACTCCAACGGATACGTGAACACCTATGTTCAAAGCAGCATGATTCACAAGGGCCAACAGGTGGAAACGGGTAAGTGTCCGACAACAGACGAACGGATAAACACATGGGGTCCAGCCCCTAGTGGGATATCACTCGGCCATAAAAAGGACAGAAGCACTTCCGCTACAACACGCATGAACCCTGAAAACCTCCTGCTGAGTGAAGAAGCCAGACCCTAAAGGCCATGTGTTGTGTGAGTCCGTGAACACAAAATGCAGAGGCAGAAAGCAGGCCAGTGGCTGCCAGGATGGGGGGGCGGGGGGGGGGGGGGGGGGCGGGGGGGTGACTGTTTTGGGATGATGGGATGTTCTGGAACTAGACAGGGAGGATGGCTGTACAACACGGTGAACGAGCCAGAAACCACTGGATTCCATTCTTTAAAAGGCTAATTTTATGTCATGAAAATGGCACCTCAATTTTTAAAAGCCGGAAAGCGAGTCTCTGTAAAAGGTAAGATTAATTACAAAGTGTGTTTCTTTCTTTCCTAAACTCCTTATTTTCCCTTCTAGATTTTCTTACAAGTAACACCGGCAGTGTCTGTAAAAAGGGGGGGGGGGGGGGGAGAGGCCCTTTTGACAATAATTTTTAAACACTGGACAAGGGATTCCACATTCCAATATGGACTCCAAAGTTCCCAACTTCAAAAGTAACATGGTGTGCCGAAGGCTGCTTTGCGTTTTATTTGAACCAAGTCCTGGAGTTCTACCCAGGTCTGCTGAGGCGGGCAGTGAAAACCACCCGGCCTCAGACCACGGAAACGAACAGGTGGCGGCCCGTGCAGGATGGCGCGGGGCAGGGCCAGCCCCACCTGAGCCCGCCCAGCCAGCGAGAACCTCCCGCTCCGGGCCTCTACGTTCCCATTTGCAAAATGGTCTCAGGAAGTGTCAACCTATAGGGCGCCCAGAAGGAGCCCTCCTCTTCCCAGGGGATAGCTCTCTCCTCCCACAGGGCTCAGGCCAGGGGCCTGGGATCCACCTGGGACCCTCACATCCAGTCCCCAAGCAGGGTCTGAACCCACCTGCCTTTCTCCACAGCCCCATCCCTCAGGCCTCCACCCCAGCCTCCTGCTGTCCCCACTCCTGCCCCAAAAGACGGGGATCCCACAGCAGCCACAGGGGCTCTGAGAATCTTAAGTTAGAACACAGCTCTCCCCTGCTTATGTACCTCCCATGGCTCCCTATTACCATCAGAGTGAAAACCAAATCTTTCCCTCGGCATGTGTAGGCCAGCCCCCACCACCACCTCGGTACACCCCCCCGCCCCCGCCCACCGCTCCATCATGCCAATCCAGCCACACTCGCCTCCTCAGTCCTCGAACACTCAAAGCTCACTGCCTGCTCTGTTCCCTCTGCCTCAGACACTGTCCTCCGGCTCCCCCAAGGGTGGCTCCTCTGCTCCTTCAGGTCCCTGCTGGGGTCCCCTCCTCAGGAAGGCCTCCCCAACCCTGCTGACTCATCACCCCACCCTGGCTATGCCATCTGTTGTAGGTTGCATGTTGCAAGTCCTAACTCCTGGTATCTGTGGCTATGGCCTTACTCAGAAATGCGGCCTTTGCAGATGTAATAAAAATGTAAGAGGGGGTCATGCTGGATTAGGGTGGGCCCTAAATGCAATGACCGGTAACCCCAGAAGAGAAGAGACACGCGGAAGAGATGACCATGTGACCTCAAAGGCAGAGACTGGAGTGATGCAGCCACAAGCCGAGGATACCTGAGCCTCCTGAGCTGGAAGAGGCAGAAAGGATCCTCCCTGGAGCTTTCTGGGGGAGCACAGCCCTGCTGACACCTGGATTTTGACTTCCAGCCTCCAGAACTGAGATAATACACTTCCCAGAACACAGGCCCCCCAGCGGGTGGGACTCGGATTCACCACCAAATGCCGGTCTACAGTTTCCCAGCCCTGGCTGCCCTCTGATTTTGGCTTTTCTGGTCGCATCCACCTTTCCCGGACACCAGCAAGGCGGGGCTCAGCCTGTGTCCCCAGGGCTTGGCAGGAGGGCACTGGCAGGGGCTCATAAATGTGTGCTGACTGATAAATAAAAAAGGTACAGACTTCAACTCAGGGCCTGGCACGTACACAAAACCAGCCAGACTGGCATCCCTGCATTCGACCTCCCTAGTGGCCCTGCCATCAACTCCCTCCCCATCTGCCCCAGGCGAGGGAGTCACGCCCAGGTCCAGGGGACAGGAAGGCCGGGACCTATGGGCACTTATCCAACACGATTTCGCTGAACACTCAACATCCGCTCCTTCCTAGAGACAAAACGGGCCCAGGAGGAGGAGGAGGAAGTGAACATCAGGCCTCAGCAGTTCAGCGTCACCACGTTCCCCCAGTCCCCAGCCCACCTTCCTGCTTCTCTAAGGGACCCAGACAGTGTCACTGGGTGTGTGGGATCTGCTGTCACTCGTGATGGCAATAAAAGCAGAGACGAACCAAGTGTCCAACCACAGAGGACAATCGGGGACCCATCTGGTGGGTAGGAGTCCAGGGTCCTCTGGGTGAACCCCAACTCCTGGATCACCTCTGACAGGTCACATCCCTCTTGTGCCTCAGTTTCCCCCTCTGTAAAACGGAGTTAAGGATAGTGTCCGCACTCACTGCTCTGCCTTCCCTTCAGTCATCCCAGACGCCTTCTGTGATCCCCGGGCCGGGAAACTCACCAAAATATAATCAGCCCACATGTCCCGGGCGGATTTCAGGGCCGCCTGGCGCAACTTCATGATGTGCTCGTAGCGAGAGTCGGACCAGTGCTTGGGGCCCTCCTCGTCCTGGTAGGACCTGAGGAGAGGCAGCTGTGATGTGGGGGGCGCAGGCTCTGCGGGGCCCACCCAGGGCCCCGGTGGCAGGGCGGCCAGAGATGGGTTCCTGGCGGAGGGGTGGCTAAGCGGCTCTGCAGGCTGGGAAGAAGCAAGCCTGGGGAAACCAGGAGGAGGGAGATGTGTCTGCAGCAGGAGGCAGGGCAAGTACCAAGGGCCCGAGGGGAGGAAGTCCAGGCTATCGGTAGAGAAGGAAGAAAGTTCAAGAGGAGGGAGAGCGCTAGGAGAGAACACAGAGCAAAAGTGGAACTGTCCTCCCAGACTCAGAATCTGTAAAGCTGAGGGCAGGCCAGGGGCTTCAGAGGACCCGGGGCTGGCACTTAAGGCTGCGGATTTGGGCTAAAAAGCCAGGGCGAGGGGCTAGCGTGCTGAGGCAGGACCATGGGAATTCGTGGAAGGTGTGTGGGTGCAGCTGAGTCCGACTGGGCAGGGCTGGCACTCACCGGGGCTCCTCTGCAGGCCGCCACTCTACCGAGTGGTACAAATTCTTCACGGCCACCAGCCATTCCCGCAGCACTGCCGTCGTGTTGTCTGCGTTGTGGTCTGTAGCCACCCTGTGGGCGGAGGGGGCCAATCAGGGAGGTGGGGGAGCCCAAACCAGGTCAGGGCAGCAGACCCGAACCCGGACTCCACACCCTGGCTCAGCCTGCGCCCCGCCACACAGTTTCCCTCTCCATGCCTCAGTCTCCTCATAACATGGGGTGAGGACACCTCACTAGGCTGCAGAGAAGATGAAACAAGATAATTTTAGAAAACCACAGGAGACACTATTAGTACTATTGGGCATCTAGGATCCTAACAGAAGCTTATGTACTAAATATGGGAAACTTAATAAACATACAACTCCATCAGACAGTCCCATCCACCTTCCTCCAGCCTCTCCTATGAACAGCACCACCTCAACAAACGTTTCTGAAACATCAGCAGCGCGCTTGGGCGATCCAGGCCAGGGAGTCTGGAGCAGAGAAGAGGGGCATCTGGGAATCTAGTTTGACCCTGGAGCCCAGAGCGGTTTTCCCAAGTGAACTGTTACTAAGTTGACAGACAACAAGGACAGCAGTGATAACAGTAACAATCAGGCAGCCCGGGCGGTATCCCATTCCCCTTCCAGGAAGGGGCCATACCCCGCCCACGCGCTCTGGTTAGAAGGCCTAATTCAGGCAGGAGTGGAAAGACAGACAGTTGGTGAAGTGCAATGTGGGCCACTGCAGCGCCCTGGCTGGGGTCCCAGGCTCCCCTTCCCGGGAGCCTGCGTGTATTCCAAGCTGTTTAGATGGCTAGGCAGGGCGGCCTGCCTGGGTGTGGTCTCCGATCTGCCCTAATGGGGGGCCAGCAAGCAAAGCGAGGGTCTTGCCCATCCTTATGCAGGACAGGGGGGACGTGGGGGAGGCGGGACAGCAGGAAAAGGCACGCGTGGGTCTGGTCCGCAGATGGGGGACAAGAAGCAGAGAGCACGCATGGGTCTGGCCCGCTCTGCCCGGAGCCAGGACAGCGGGCGGGACGCGGCGCGGACCCGCCTTCGGAGCAGCAGGCCGGACTCCGCGGCGGCGCCGCACTCACCACAGCGCCGTGCGCTCCCGCGGGTGGTGCAGCCGCTCCAGCGCGCCCAGCGTGGCCGGCAGCGCGTGGGCCGCGTTGCGCGCCAGCAGCGCGATGAGCACGCGCGGCGCCTGCAGCGGCGACTCGGGGCTCCAGCGCTCCTCCGGGAAGTAGGCGGCGGCGCCCGGCGGGCCTCCTGGAGGCGGCAGCGCCAGCAGCAGCAGCAGCAGCAGCTCTGGGAGCGGCCGCCCGCACCGCCGGCACGCGCGTGGGGTCGCCGCCATCGCGCCACGCGTCTCCTTTAAGCCTCTTTCCTGCCGGCAGAGGGCCGCGCCTTAAAGGGGCCGTCGGAGTCCCGCCGCTGCCGCGCCTTAAAGGGGAGGAGAGCGCCTGGCTTGAATCTGGCCTCCGGGCCCGCCTTCCAGGCCCCGCCTCCGGGCGCCTTAAAGGCACGGAGTTCAGTGTCTGTCTGACCTGCGAGCCACTGCTACAGAGGGACCCGCACTTGAGGCCCCGTCCAACATGATTTTGTTAAATCCTCAGCGAGGATGTTTTTTTCCAATGATTTCTAGAGAGTGGAAGGGAGGGAGGAGGGGGAGAGAGAAACATCCACGTGAGAGAGACACCTCCCTACCGGGACTGGGGAGCCTGCAACGGAGGTACACGCCTTGACCAGGAATCAAACTGGTGACCCTTCCGTTCGCAGGCCGGGGCTCTAGCCACTGAGCAAACTTGCCAGGACCATCCAACTTTTATTTGTACAACTCTGGGTTGTACCCGGCGGACCTGGATAATTAGGACCGAAAGATCTGAGCCTCAGTTTCCCTGGCTGCAAGGCAGGTTTTATCATCCTGGATATGCCCTCCCTCGAGGCTTATTGGGTATTAAGCACGTGGACCCTGGTGTCCCCAGACGCCCCGCATGGGCTGCTGTGTGAGCCTCAATGTGTCCGCTGTAAACAGGGTTATACTGACCCCGCAGGGCTGGCATAGGGAGGAGCCACGTGACACTTTAACGTGCTGAGCACGTGCCCCGAAGGCAGGATGGGTTTTTCCTTGGAAATGTTACCAGGAGACTGTTTTCCAATACTGTGTTGTATTTTCTAATTGATCATGTTGGGGTCATTCCTAAAAATTAAATTTTAAGAAAGATGCTCCGATGTATATTTACTAATGTGCATGGCAGCGGGTTAATGTTGCTAGGTACAAATCAGGGACGGGGTTGTGTGCCCTGGTTGGCACGTGAGCTTGGGGAGGGGGGAGCCCCAAATCTCCCAGCATGTCTATGGAGTCAGGTGATACCAGCCCCTCCTGCTCTTCAGGCTCTTCCTCTTGCCCATGCCCTTCCTCTTGTTACTTTTCTCTATTTTGCTTCTGTTTCCCGATATTTTTTCAATTGTCTGCAAGGCTAAGTTTGGGGCTGAATGTTTCAGAAATGCAGCTCAGCCTTTTCTGGTTACGTGATTTGACTCTGAGCGGAGGGAAAGGGGTCTGGCAACAAAAGATCTTGCATATTAAGCAAGAAAAACAGGGTGACAAGTGTCCCCGGTTCTGACACACCGAGAAAAGACTGGAAGAGAAAAGACTGGGAGCAGTTAGACCAGGGCAAACAGTGGTTTTCTCAAAGTGGGCAGGATGACAGATTCTTGTTGCTGCAATTTTCCCAGAATAACTGTCGACATCCTAGGTAAAGAGAAGCCAGCTGGACAGGGCTGTGGAGCACGAATGTATCTCAGAAGATGGTGGTAGAGGGGGGAATCCGGACAAGTGAGGGAAACCTTATTCTCTCGGGGAAGGCTCAAATCTCCAGGACAGGAAGGGAGGAAACCGTCTCTGCGGGGTGTGCAGATCCCCTCTGGGAGCTGAAAGGAGAAGAACATTGGGGAAGTCCCGCAGGAACCTGCTCCGGAAGCAGCTGGAAGGCTTGTGACCTGGGGAAGCTGCCAACCCCAAGTGCACAGATGACTTTTCTGGCAAGCAGAGGGAAGTCTCGGCTGAGAAACTTGTTACCGAGTTAAATTTGGGAGCTGTGTAAGCAAACCCAAAAGGCCCACAGCAAGCTGAGAAAAAAAATATCTGTAATCTGGATACAAAGTGTGAATACCATTAATATATACAGAGTTATCAGGGATTAGTATGAATAAGATAAAATCTCCTGGGGCGGAGATTTTATGGAAATGCATGAACAGACAATTCACTGTTAACTCACAACCATATAAATGGCCCATAAACATTTTTATTTTTTTAAAAATATTTTTTTTTACTGATTTTAGAGAAGAAGGGAGAGGGATAGAGAGAGAGAAACATCAATGATGAGAGAGAATCACTGGTCAGCTGCCTCCTACACGCCCCCCACTGGGGATCAAGCCTGCAACCCAGGCATGTGCCCTGGACCGGAATTGAACCTGGGACCCTTCAGTCCTCAGGCCGACACTCTATCCACCGGCGAGGGCCAATAAACATTTTTAGATTCATTTTAGTCATCAAAGAAATTCAAAATTAAAAAATGAAATGTGCGTGCCCATCAAGTTGACTTTTTTCTTTTATGAAAATTCCTAACATCTGGAAAGGATATGGAGAATATGCACAGATTCTGCTGGTGGAAATGGGAAAAGGCACAGCCCTCAGAAAAGGGTGAGGTGGAGGTGAGTTGGTTATGAAATGGTTCACATGACTCAGAAATTCCGCCAGTGGGCATTTATCTGTTGGTCATGAAGAGGGCTGCAGGCAGAGTCAGCTCCGGAACGGCCTTGGAGGCAGCTGTGGGCAGAGCGGCTGGACCTCAGTGCAGGAGCCCGGCTGCTTGGGGCAAGTGCCTCTCTCAGCCTCAGTTTCCTCATCTGTAAAACGGAACGTGTCACAAGGATGCCAAAAAAAAAAAAATGGACACATTAAATGCCTGGCACATAATAAATGTTCAGTAAATGGGATATTAGCAATAACAACTTAATTTGTAGCACCTAGAACCTAAGTGAGCCTAGGAGAGGAGCAGAGCTCCACAGAAGAGCTACAAACTGTCCCTAAACACATGAAAAGATGTTTGTTTTCATCTCCAAGATGTGTCCATTCAAATGAAGCCAATGCACCACTTTCCACCCAGAAGTTCTGAGAAATTTCAAGTCAGCTGACAGCCTGTGCAGCTGTGGGTAAGGGGCCACTGCACACAGGTGAGGGGCAGCAACCAGAGGGGGTCGCACTGATGGAGGGAGCTCTGACCACTGCTGGAATGACAAGCACACATGCTCTGAACCATGAGGTTTCGCCTCGAGGGGTTTACCCACAGACACCTGCACTTGCCTGAAAAGAACAGGCCATCCCCTGTGGTGTTACCTGTTAGAGGGAAAGACTAGAAGCAAAACCCATCATCATTTAGATCCTGGTTAAATAGATTAAGGAGCTCCCCTACAAACGCTCATTGCCAATTGCAAATCACAAAATAGTCTGAAGTCTTGGTAAGAAGTTTTTGTTTAATCTTCTGTTCATCCCAACGTGTGTGGCTGTTCATCAGTTCATCTGCAGCGACTGGCTGAGGGATACTGCCCCAGACCCGTGTTAGTTAGCTATAGCTGCATAACAAATGGCCCCCAAAATCGGCAACTGAAAACAACACACATCTATCATCTCAGCGTTCCCATGGGTGAAGAACGTGGACGCGGTTTAGCCGGGTGGGTTCCTAGAGCTCTCGTAACAGCAGTTCCCAAAGGAGCGCTTGAATCCCTGCTCCCCTCTTGCAGGGCCCTTGCTCAGGGTGAACCCAAGGCTCCCACCACCACAACCTCTCCTTTCAGTGTTGGGAACTCGTAGTGGCTGGGAGAGGCCCCACCGAGTTTTGGCCAGATGAGATGGGGCACAGATTCATGGCGGAGCCTGGGCTAAGAGGGTCCCTCTGTGGCTCCAACACAGCTCATGTCTCCCCTCTGCTCTTGTTCACCACAAGCTTGGCCAGACCGGCCACACCAGGAGACAGGTGGATGCTGTTCCATCCAGGGATCTACACTTTCAGTGATCCCATACACCCTGAACTGCCCCCCCCCCTGCCCCAGCACTACCCCCGTCAATCCACTGGCACGGCCCAAGAACCTGAGAGGTCCTCACCTGCTCCCGCCTGGTCCCATGCGATCTCCATGCAGCCACCCAGAGGACAGGATGCATCGCTGGCACCGAGGGCCTTTTTCAGTTCTAAAGCAACAGAGAGCTCCCTGGACCACCAGGAGAAGTCTTGGCAGCAAAGAGCTTCCCTCATTCTCCCAAAGAAGCCACAAAAGGGCAAAGGATGGGGGCAAGGGCTCAACCAAGAACTTCAAACAAATGGCTTATTTGAGTCTCTCTCCATGCCTGTGCCCGAGGCAGACATTGCTAGCCGATCCCCGACATCTTCACTGAGCCAGATGCTTCCAGCTCCACCACAAAACACTGCATTCAAAGCAGATGTCACAAATCCATTCAGGATCAAACCCCCTAAGGACATGGAAAACCTCTGGGAATGGAGGTGTTACCTGTTTGGGGATTTTCCCCCCCCCCCAATAAAAGAATAGCCTTTTTTCATTTAAACTGTCCCCTAGCTCAGTGAACAGAGCGTCGGCCTGTGGACTGAAAGGTCCCAGGTTCGATTCGGGTCAAGGGCATGTACCTTGGTTGCAGGCACATCCCCAGTAGGGGGTGTGCAAGAGGCAACTGATTGATGTTTCTTTCTCACTGAAGTTTCTAACTCTCTATCCCTCTCCATTCCTCTCTGTAAAAAAAAAAAAAAAAAATCAATAAAATATATTTTAAAAAATAAAAATGAAGTGGCTCCTATTCTACCCACAGATGGAGCCCACATCTTCACCCTTTACTTCCTGGCTCCAAAAATGCTGCTGTCACCTATGAAACCGCTCTGTGTCCCTTCTTCCTCTTCATGTCCTTCAAATGCAGGCTCTCAGGGATGCCTCCCTTTCCCTACTCTCCCTTCACAGCACGTAATGTCATTCTCCTGTGTACTCAGTGACACCCCGGCCAGCAATGCTGGCGCCTCTGCTCCTGCCTCATCCTCATCGCTGTTCTCCGTCCTCTGGGAGGCTGCCTTGCTTGGGCCCATCAGTTGTTCCCAGAGCCGTGCCCTCGGCCTCTTCCCTCATTTTCCGTCTGCTACTGTCGTCTTCTGCTCACACACCCTCCAGGACTCCCTATTGCCTGTCATTCGAGCCCCTGCATGTCTGCCTCGGCAGCCTCTAGCCTCCCTTCCTGCTGTTGTCTTTCCCTCCCTCTGTGAGGGCCACGTGTGCCGGTCAATCTCTGTCTCCTGAGTCGCCATTACATGCTGCTCAGCCCCAAGTTACTGCACATGTCTCAGCGGTCGCAGACATTGGGTCCTGAGTGAACAGACAAGGCAGGAGGGAGAAGAGGCAGTTCTGTAGCCTTGTCCCAGGGCAGGAGACCCTGGGAGGCCTAGCCCAAGTACAAGAACTCTTGGGGGCTCCATGCCAGCCAGCAAAAACACAGGTGGCAACTGCTGATGACTAAATGTGAATGTCCGGCTGCAGTTCTTTAATTTTGCCTCCTTCCCCGCCTCCTGAGAGGTCCTACACACACACGCCTGCGAGCCGCGGCCCAATGCCCTCGCGCAGGGAGCTGCTGTACTGCCCCTCCAGGCTTGTCCACCTCTGTCCCGGGCTGGCCCGCAGTCAGAGGCTAGTGTTCACAGGAAGTGAGGCCACAGGGCTCGGCATACACGCCCGGGGGTCACCAGGCTCCCTGAGCCACAGGGGGTGAGGCTCACCTCCATCGATCCTCTGCAGCAGGACCCCCCGGATGACATCCTCATAGATGCCCTCGATGGTCAGGGCGGGGCTGCCCACAGCAAGAACATCCCCTTCAAACTCAAGCAGCTCCTGGAATGGAGGTGGGTGAGGGGCTGGGCTGGAGGGGTGGGCACTTGGCAGGTGCCAGCTCCCACTATGATCCTGGACTAGGTACCTGGGTGGCCTTGAACCTCATTTTCCTCGTCTTTAAATGGGACTCCATGACCTGCACACCCTGTGTTGCCGTGCAGATTGATGAAACAAGCACATCCCACCTCATCAGGAATAGCACCGATGTCTCTTCGAGGACCCCGACAGCCACTTCCTCTAGAGGAGCCGGTGAGCACCCCAGGCCACCCCCGGCCTTGTGTGGCCAGGCCCCTGTGACCTCTCCCCTCATCTCTTTCCTACCGCCTCACCGTGCCCTCAGCACACCAGCCCAGGCCCCCTCAGGGCTGCTGCACACGCTGTGCCCTCTGCCTGGAATGCCCTTCCCTGGGACACGGCTCATGCATCAGCTCACTGCCTCTCCAGTGTCACCTTCTCAGGGAGAGCCTCCATGACGACAGCACCCCCCACGCTCCCCCTCTGCTCCTCCCTCCTCTGAAACCTGCGTCACCTGCTAGTATGTGATGCATGTGCCCCCAGCCCAGCTCTCAAGTGACAGACATTGAGCACTGTCATGGGAGAAGCAGAGGGCATTTGTGGGCGCCCAGTGGAGCCCGAGAGCTCAGGGAACGAGAGTCTCTGACTGTCACAGGCTCTGTGCGGGAGCGAGCACTTTGCAGAGAGATACAGATGCTTGGTCGCCCTATAGGACCTGCCTGCATGTCCCCCATTTGCTCACCGCTTTGCAGTGTGGCTCCAGCTGGCTCAGCACAAACGGCAAAAAGATGCAGAGCTGCCATCCACGGACGAACCTCCTCTGCGCAGAGCCACTGTCCGACTGGAACTTCTGCACGGCACACACAGGGGCCAGATCAGTGACCGTCAGAGCTCCCAGGCCCGCGCCCATGCCCTCCCGCAGGCCTCACCTTCAGCACGCGCCCCCTGACTTTCTCCAGCTGCTGGGCAGCCTGGTTGCAGTCCAGGGCCCTGGTCAGACACTGGTCGGCCAGCTGCAGGAAGGTGGCCACAGCGTCAGCCATGAGCTGCGGAGGGAGGAACTGGGATGACTCCCGGGTAATCCACTCTCTGGCCTTATCAGCCTGGTACCTGCACAACTGACACCTTCTCAGCATCCAATCCATCCCTGCCAGCCACTTCCCTCAGCCTCTCCTCGTCTCAAGAAACACTGCCTGCCCGCACCGTGTAGCTCAGTGGTTGAGCATCAATCTATGAACCAGGAGGTCACGGTTCACCTCCCAGTTAGGCTACATGCCTGGGCTCCATCCCCAATAGGGGGCGTGCAGGAGGCATCCAGTCAATGATTCTCTCTTCATTGACATTTCTATCTCTTTCTCCCTCGCCCTTCCTCTCTCTCTAAAGTCAATAAAAACATATTAAAAAAAAATAGCACCTCCTCTCAGGAGCCAGGGATCACCCAGTCGGTGGGGGCCTATGTGCAAACTGGTAGAAAGCAGCCTCCCCGCTGGAGAATGGTGCTGGGGTGCCCAGCCCGGGGAGCAGAGAGCCACAGGTGTTCGGCCTCATGGGCTGAGTGCTCCTGGGCAGCATGCAAATTGAACAACTGTGCCAGGTACCACTCGATCTTCTCAATCCCTGTCTCCTTCACTGACCCTGTCTATCAGCAGGTCCCATCCCCTTGGCCTTCAAATCACCCTGCTTCTCTTCACCACTAGCACCCAGCTAGGGGAGGCCTCTGCCACTCCTGCCCCCGACAGCCCATGCTTCCCAAGGCAGGTGTGGCTTCTTAACTTTAAATCTGGTCACATCCCTCCTGTTGTGGCTCCCCATTGCCCTTCGGACAGAGCCCAGCCTCTTAACCCCAGACAGAGGGCCCTGACCCATCTGGCACATCTCCCACCTTTCTGCCCTCCCTGGAAACCTCCAACCCGGTGTCTCTAATTTGTTTAATTTCCCCAAAGGCAGACAAGCTTTCTCACTTCCCAGCACTTACACATACTGATCCCTCTACCAGGACACACCCAAACCCCATTTCTCCCACTGCCGCCCCAGCTTGGAAGTCCTCTCCCGGAAGTCCTCCCAATCTCAAGACGGATCAAGCACGTCCTTGGGGCTCGCACAGCACCTGTGCACCCACACCACAGCCCTGTCCTTCACGTGCTCACTGGCTGGTCATGGCTCATGTCTACACGGCCCTGGGAGCCCTGCGAGGGAGGCCCGGTCTGTCTCCCCAGCACACAACTGACACCTGCGCTGCTCAGTGAAGGAAGGCAGTTGCCTTTGCCTCACCTGCTGTGCGAGATCCTGGGCCCCAAACACCAGACTTCGTGCTCCATGGAAGCCAAACGGCACCACCAGCTGCTCCAGGCGGCTCCGGCTCCGCTCAGCCTCTCGGAAGCAAGTCTGCATCAGCTCTGGATCCCACGGCATCTCACCAAACGAGTAAACCTGTGCTCCAATGGCAGTCAGGTGAGAAAACGCCGTCAGCCGATGGAAAAGCAGGACCAAGGACCGCAGAGCCGATGCATTGAAGAACAAATGGAACACATCTTACCTCGGCTATCACCACAAACAAATGCACAATAAAAGTAACAGTGAGGTATGGGGGGATGGACATAAAATGGTAAAACCTGGAAAAATGATCATATGCGGGTGCTGGCAGGACTGAGGGGAAATGAGCACACTCAGGCCTTGTGGCACCTTTGCCCACCATCTGATGGCCTCTGGGGTGAGCCCTAGGCCTGCATACGTGGAGTAACCCGACGCGTCTGGGAGCTCACAGGGAAGTCTGGGGAGATAGACTAGGGACAATCAACCACAATGGTGTGTAAATGCCCTCACGATGAGGGAAGCTCAGGCAGATACAGATGCAGAGAGGGGCCAGGACAGTTCCTGACGGAGGTGATGAGGAAATGGATGCCTAATGAGTTGAAGGTGCATAGTAGGGGTTTCATTTAACATCAGAAGAGCTGAGCTGACCTGCGTGGAGCAGAAGTCTCTGGGGACAGGGTGGGCTCTGGCTAAACAGAGGAATGGCAGGAGGGAGAGTTTGTAGGGAAGGTGACTCCAATCTCGTCATCTTACTCCTTTCCCCCACGTTTTAAATATATTTTATTGATTTTTTTTTAAGGAGAGGAAGAGAGAGTTATAGTGAGAAACATCAATGAGAGAGAAACATCGATCAGCTGCCTCCTGCACACCCTCCACTGGGGATGTGCCCACAGCCAAGGTACATGCCCTTGACTGGAATCGAACCTGGGACTTCTCAGTCCGCAGGCTGACGCTCTATCCACTGAGCCAAACCGGTTAGCCCCCGCCCCAAACACACACACATACACACACACATACATTTTAAACAGTGTCCTGATGACCATAGCATCATTGTTTATTATAAGTAAAACAAACAAACAAAACAGCCTAGAAAAAAGTTGTTTCGAGGTTTTTAAGAAAAGGTTGTCGAACAAGAAAGATGCAAGGTTCATGCAGCTCTTCTATGACATTAGCAGCCCCTCACCCGCCAGAGCTCACCTCTCTCCGCAGCCGCGCGCCCGAGGGATTCGCACGCAGGTGGCGGCACAGGCGGTCCATGCCCTGGGCCAGGAGGGTCTGCACCGCCGCCAGCGCAGCTTCCACGATGCTCAGCAGAGTCTGCGAGACCCGGGGCAGTTGTGCGTCCACCTTCCTGCGCAGGCAGGACTCCAGGGAGGCCCGGACTTCGACTGAGGGTGGAAAGCGCTGGCCTGGGTCTCCTTCGCCAGGTGCTCCGCAAGTGGAGTCGTGGGAGACCCAGGCTCCGCAGGGTGAGGTGGGCAGAACGCAGACGCTGAGCACCCTCTCCGCCCCATTTTACTGAGAAACCGGGCTTCGAGTGCGGTGGGGTCGGCTCAGAAGCGCATGCCGGAAAGGCAGAGTCTAGATGCCAGCCCAGTTCGCTTTCTTTCTTTCTTTTTTAAATTAATATATTTTACTGATTTTTTACAGAGAGGAAGGGAGAGGGATAAAGTCAGAAACACTGATGAGAGAGAAACATCCATCAGCTACCTCCTGCACACCCCCCACTGGGGATGTGCCCGCAGCCAAGACACATGCCCTTGACCGGAACCAAACCTGGGACCCTTCAGTCTGCAGGCCGACGCTCTATCCACTGAGCCAAACCGGTTTCGGTCCGGTTCGCTTTCTAACTGAGCCGAGTGGGAGCCCCCTCCGCCATTTGACTGAACAACCCGGGTCAGACGTGCCCCCACCAGAGCCTCCTGTCCTCCCCAGAACCAGCCTCGCCAGCTCCATCCCTTGCCGGACCTTTTCCACCGCCCGCCCTTCTCGGAGATCCTGCCCCGCCCAGTCACAGCCTCAGGGCCGCGCCCATTCTCCTCGCCTGTCACGCCACGCCCTTTCATTCCCCAGCCCCGCCCCTGCCGCTTCTTCAGTTCCCGACTCGGCACCCCCTTACATCCACCTTGGTCCTCTTCTCTCAGGCTCCCGGCCCCGCCCGCCAGGCCCCGCCCCGCCCCAGGCCCCGCCCCGTTCACAGGCCCCGCCCCTCCAGGCCCCGCCCAGTCCTCCAGCTCACTCCGCAGCTTCCCTGCCACGCGCGCCCGCAGCCTCATCATCTGGTCCACGTCGGGGCGGATCGTCTTCTCCAGGGCCGCGAGCAGCTCGTCTTTTTCGGGCTGGAAGGCGCGGAGCCCTGCAGAGGCCCCGGCGAGGACAGCGGCGTGAACCGCATCCAGGAGCTGCGGCGATCGGCCCAGGGAATCCCACGGGCCCGGAGCGCAGGATGGAGGGACGGATAGAGACAAACACGCGGAGAGAGAGGGAGAGTTTAGGTGACAGTCAGAGGAGGTGAAGCTGGGTGGCAGGCTCCCACCCCCTCCGCAGTGTCCCTCCACCCCGTGTTCCGGCGGCACTTCCGCGATCCCGCGCGCACCTCGGTCCAGGCCCAGGCCCTGGCTCGGCCGGCCCCCCGCAAGCCCGGCTGGGTCTGGGCTTTCAGCGCCGGCAGCAGCTCCCGCATCAGCACCGCGGTCAGCACCTGCAGGAGAGGGGGCCGTGGGCTCCGCTGAAGGCCGAGAGGGCTCTGGGGGTGCGGATGGGGCCTCGCACGGCACTGACCTCCGCGTCCGAGCCCAGCGTTATGTCGTCGTGGCCGAAGTGGCCTCGGTGCTGCCGGTAGAGCCGTACGGCCTCCAGGAAGGCGTGGGCAGCGGGGGCCTGGCTTCGCTGCAGGACTGGGGGTTGGGGGAGGCTCCTCAGGACCCACCCATGCCTCTTCTACTCGCGCGTCTGCCTGGCTCCCTTGCTCCCCAAGAGGAAGGGAACCCTCGGCTTCCCTGCCAGGTCCCCAACACCCAGGTCTCACCCACCTCCGCAGGGAAAACGCTCCCCAAGACCTCGCCAGCCCCCCAGGAACCTTTACACCATGTAGGAAAAGCAAGCCCTGCGGGCAGGTGCGGGCCAGGCTGCACTGCGGTGGGTCTCCCCACCTCCCCATTTAGGTGCATTGGTTCAGCCAACAGCCTGCCCATGTTTGTGTTGGTCCTGTTCCCTTAATCGCTGGTTGGCCCCTCACCTTTTTTGGACCCCAGCTTTCACATCCCCTGCTCTTAGAAGCCCTCCCTGATCCTCCAGGAGGAGCTCCCATAAGGCAGTGTCCCCGTCACAGCCCTCCCTGTCTGTCTCCCTCCACAACCCATTGTATAGATAGGGAAACTGAGAGCAGGCCCCACAGCCAGCAGGGGCAGAGCCGTCTAACCCCAGACCCGAGGCCCTATCCCTGCCTGACCTTCCCCGGGACCCACCTGTGCCACGGAGTCGGATGCCACCCTGCAGGGCCAGCCTCCATGCTCGCTGCGCCTCTGCTGTGGCTGCAGAGAGACAGAGGTGCCTTCGGAAGGGGTGCTGCAGGAACAGGGGGAAGTTCACAGGCATTTCCAGGAGGGGGTCCGGCTCCTCCTGCGTGTGGTCTCCTGAAAGCAGAGAGACCACAGCTGCATTCATTGCTCTGCTCTACAATCGTTCCTTCACCAGGAGAAAGTGGCTATGAAATACTTAGAGGAGAGAGGCCCTGGCATGGGCAGGTGCTCAGTAGGTGTAGCCCCTGCTGCAGCTGCCATGTCCTAATCCAGCCCAGCCTCCAGCGAGGATGTGTCCACGCATGAGCAATTCATCCCAGCCCCTGCATCCTCCTCAACACAGTGGCCTGGGCAGCCACCAACAACCTATCCCAGGGTCATGTGAGCTGAGCTGCCCTGCTTGCAGGGGAGTCTGGAGCCAGCCCTGCCCAGGTTCAAACTTGGCCAAACCATTTTCTGTTCATAGGGCACAGTTTTTCATCTCTCTGATCCTGTAAAGTGGGTTTGAACGTGTAATCAATGACCTAGAATGGTTGGGAGGACACAATGGGTGAATTTAATTCTGTTTAATCTATTTGACGCCTCCTAAAATCCTCAGTGTTTTGTTCTGATCTCCAAAGTAGTATATACAGACTGCAGTAACATACATTCATTTTACCAGGAGAGAGGTTGATCACTGGACCAGAAGCCAAGTAGCGAAGGGTGACACAAAGGGGTATCTAGGTGGATCCCAATGTTTGCAACGTCCTCAACATTCCTGTTGACTGTCCCTGCTGCTGCATTTGCATCGCTGGGTGGCAAGATAGCTCCTCAGTGAAGTCACTGATGCAGTCCTAGCTCTGAGTCTTACTATTCGTATGACAGGCCTTGGCCTCAGTGCACGCATCTGTGGAATGGGGTAGCTAGTGAGGAGCCCCACTTGCTGGGCAGGTTCAATGAGATAACGTAAGCCCTGGTCAGATGCATCCAGCCCAGCTGTGCTGCGCCTTTCCCTGTTCCTGCACAGTGTGTCCTGGGAGGAAGCGGAGAGGAAGAAATGGAGGGAGAGACTGAGAAAGAGAGGAGGACAGGGGAGGAGAGGAGAAGGGGCAATGGAAGGAGAAAGGGAGGGAGGGGAAGAGGGAGGAAGTTAGAGAAAAAGAGAGAGAGGAAGGTGGGGAGGAGAAGAGAGAATGGAAGAAGGGAGGGAGGAAGGGAGAACCTCCTGGAAATGCTAGATTGAACCATACACCCAGCACTCAGTTTGTGTGACCCCCCACCCACCAGTGCCCATCTCCCCACAGACTTGCTGCTCCAGGGTGTGTTTTTGCTACTTTGGTTCTGGTCCAGTGACCAACCTCTCTCACTGATGAGAAAGGGTGTTTCTCCGTAGAGTTGGGCTGCTTATCCAGCAACAACGCTGCCCCCAGGGGCCACGTGGCAATGTGTAGAAACATATTTCGTTGTCGCATTTGGGGTGGGAGCTGCTGCTGGCATCTATAGGGTGGAGACCAGGGATGCTGTTCAACGCCCTGCTTTGCTCAGGGCAGCCCCCACTGACGGGGCTCCAGTAGAGACACCTGCTTTTGGGGTCCCCAGGAGCCTTACCTGAGGAGTCTGGGCAGAGAGTGTCCAACAGGTGGAGATACTCCCGCTGGGAAGTCAGGACTGTGTACCCTGTCAGGGCTGTGGAGTCCAGAGGACAGCCCCCATTTTCATATTCCTATGAAAAGCGTCCAAAGAACCGCTCTGGGACAGGTCTAAACTGTGGCCCCCACGTCTCAGTGTAGGATCCCGGGAAGGGTTGGGATTAGCTGGGGAAATCCTCCACCTCCCTCCCTGCCTCCACCTCGCTCCCCCTCCTCCACAGATCTGCAGCCGCCATTGTGTGCTGGGCCAGTGCAAGGGTGCGTGGGGTTATCTCATGGAGTCCGACAGCCCCTTGCTCTGTAGGCCACCATCACCCATCTCATAAGGTGGAAACTGCATCCCAGGGCATCGGGGACCGGAAGGGGTTCCCCAGCCGGGAAGCAGGGCATGGCTATGCCACACACAGGCCTAACATGGCTTCAACCTCAGCTCTGCTGACAACCACGAGGAAGCCCCTGCCCCTGTCCCGGGCCTCTGTCCAGCCACCTGGCACAGCAGGAGATGGCGGCCCAGCCCAGGCCAGGGACTCAGGGGCCCTTGATTCAGGCTAGATGATCAAAGAAAGGAGA
Source organism: Antrozous pallidus (assembly GCA_027563665.1). Classification (NCBI taxonomy): domain Eukaryota; kingdom Metazoa; phylum Chordata; class Mammalia; order Chiroptera; family Vespertilionidae; genus Antrozous; species Antrozous pallidus. The sequence continues at coordinate 94,326,244 of CM050516.1, read as the reverse complement.
GGGGCTATGCTGGTAGCTGGACTCTACACCCACTCTAGGGAGGGTGGGATGGAGAATCTGGAGGCCGAAGGGACACAAGCCACTCACTCACCTCCCGGTGGCTGAACCACTCCAGGTGGCCATTTCCACGCAGGACACAGAAGGTCGGCTGCCACTGGGGTGGGTGGCCCCGCAGCTGGGTCAGGGGCCCTCGGTGCTCGCGGACTCGGGGAAGCTTCTGTGGAGGAGGGGCTCTCAGATGCCAGAGGCCCTGGCCAGTGTTCTGGTGTCCAGACCATCGGGACAGCTCCCACAGGTGCCACTAAGCATAGGGCACTTGGGTGCTGCTAGGTGGCACTCCTGTCCTTTACCAGGCACCCTCATAGCAAGCACTTATTTGTGGCCCTTCCAAATAAGAGCTGATATACACTGAGTGGCCAGATTATTATGATCTCTGAACAAATAATAATCTGGCCATTCAGTGTATATCCTATATAATAAAAGGCTAATATGCAAATTGTCCCCTCAACCAGGAGTTTGACCAGCAGGCAGGCCAGCCAACTGCCCATGTTCCCTCTCCCTGGCCAACTGGCTGGACCCCACCCATGCACGGATTCATGCAGCAGACCTCTAATATATATACTGAGTGGCCAAGATTATTATGCATTCAGAGATCTTAATAATCTATCCACTCAGTATATTTTCCACACGCTCTGAGACAGGCATTCTTATCATTGCCACTTCCTCTAGAGGCAGACCCTCCCTCACTGAGCCTCAGAGGAGACCCCAGCCCTGGCCAATACCTTCATTGCAATCTGTGAGAGACCCTGAGAGGAAGGACTCAGAGAAGCTGCCTCTAGATTCCTGACTCACAGCAGCTGCGAGATAAGTGTGTGATGTTTTAAGCTACTGGTTGGCAGTATATTGTCACCCAGCATTAACTAACCAATGCAAGTGGAGTTGCTGGGTCCCGGGGCAGGTGTAGTGTAACTCTATGAGAAAAGGCTGGGCCTCTGCCACAGACCCTGCCTCAGCGGGACACTTTCTCCGTCCTCTGTTTCATTTCCTTTGTCACTCTCCCTATGACCTGACACCTGCATTGTGTGTTTTGTGTCATCCCTAGGTCCCAGGGCAGTGTCTGGTGCATGGTTGGTGCTCAATAAATATTTGATGAATCAATTAACTGCAATTGTGATATTTTGATTCTTTGCTGGGGTTGTGGGAACCCAGTGTGTTTTTCATAATTCTCCATACCTTTACCCAGGTCTAAAAATTTTCATAAAATATTGTTAAAATGGGATTATAGAAATCCTATATAATAAAAGGCTAATATGCAAACCGACTGAACAGCAGAAGGACTGGTCGCTATGACACACACTGACCACCAGGGGGCAGATGCTCAACACAGGAGCTGCTCCCTGGTGGTCAGTGCACCCCCACAGGGGAGCATGGCGCAGCCAGAAGCCAGGCTCGTGGCTGGCGAGCACAGTGGCAGTGGCAGGAGCGTCAGTTGGACATCTCCATAGGGCTCCCAGATTACAAGAGGGCAGAGGCCAGGCTAAGGGAAACCCCTGAGAGCACTAATTTCATGCACCAGGCCTCTAGTGATATATAAAATACAAACATATAAAATAAATATTGCCCTAGCTGGTTTGGCTCAGAGGATAGCGCATTGGCCCACGGACCAAAGGGTCCCGGGTCAACTCCGGTCAAGGCCATGTACCTTGGCTGCAGCTCCTTCTCAGCCCAGGCTCTGATCAGGGCATGTGCAAGAGGCAACCAATCAATGTGTTTCTCTCACATTGATGTTTCAGTCTTTCCCTCTCTCTTTCACTCTCTAAAAATCAATGGAAAAAATATCCTTGGGTGAGGATTAAACTAATAAATAAATAAATGTTATATACAATGTTCAGACTGAAGCAAGGGGAAGCCCCTCCAACGCTGCTTTGAAACCCAATGTCAGCTGTGCTCTGGCCACATGACTGAAACCAGGTGGTGTAAGGTGCAGGTGGGAGTGACGCCCGGGTCCCATGATGCCCCCAGAGGGACAGAGAGAGCGCTGGTTGGGAGGGTGCTCTGCGTCCACAGCGCCAAGGAGCCCCCACCCCGGGGCAGGCACAGCTGGGAGAAGAGGCACCTGAACGAGGTGGGAAGACTCGTGCCCTGATGGGCAGGGGACCCAATGTCAGTAAGGAATATGAGCTCCGAGTTCAAACTATGCCTCTGCCTCTTGCTGGTGGTATGACCACAGGCAGATCACTTTGCCTTTCTGTGCCTTGGTTTCCTTGCTGGTCAACGACCCATCTCTGGGGCTGGTGAGAATTGAGTATGTTGTGTCGGGCACATGGAAGACCTGGGTGCCATTGCCAGCTCAGCAGGTATGTGGCGCTGGGACCAGTCAGCTCCAGGCTCCTTTGTTTCACCCACAAACCATTCCTGCACCCCGACTAGATGCAGGCACCCTGTGCATATGAGGAGGGAAAGAGGAGACCAGGCCTGGCTCAGAGCAGATCTGTGGAGGCAACTAATGGGTGACCTGGGGCTTTGCTGGGATGGGCATCTCAGGGGAGACACCTGACTGAGGTGGGGGCAATGGCAATCCAGGAAGGTTTCCTGTATGAAGTGGCAACTGAAGTACAAGGAGGAATGGAAAGCGCATGAAACAGAGGTCACCTCAATGCCAAACCTTGGGCATCCAGTGTTGTGCTGTGTCCTTGCGTGTGGCACTCGGGGCAAGCGTTTTCCAGCTTCAGGGCTTTTGCCCAGCTGTGCCTTCTGCCTACAATGCGCTTCCCATTCTGGGCACCAGATCTGGCTTCTTCTCATCCTTTTATCTCAGCTCAAAGGGACCGCCCCCCCCACACACACACACCCCCTCGATCCCCCACACCCAACTGTGCCCTTCCTCTTGATTTTCTAGCACTATCAGAAGTTACCCTGCGTCATGATATATTAACTTGTTTGGGGTCATGTCCCCATTCAGACTGTGAGCCCCAGAGAACAGAATGGGGTACGTCTTGGTCTCTGCTGTGTCCCCAGCGTCCAGCCCAGGACATGCTAGCGAGTGTTTGTAGCCACCCTCAGCTGTGCACCAGGAGGGACAAAGGTGTGAGAACCAGTGGCCTCGTTTGCTCGGCAGCCCCCCACCCTCGTTTGCGGCACCCACTTTGCTGTGCAGCAGTTGGCATCCAGCCAGCTCCTGGGGGACCAGCTCCTGGGAAACCTGCTGCAGGACAGAGGCTGCCAGCTGCTCGCGGTATTGAGGCAGGAAGTTCCGTAGCAGGGTCTCCACCTGGTCTGCAGGGACAAGGGGACAGGGAGGTGCTGGATCGGGCCACCTCCCCGGGAAAGGCAAGACAGGATGGAAGTAGCTGGTGGGCTTCTACCGTCACCCCAAACCCCAAAGTTACCCCACGAGACATACTCCAAGTTCCATTCACCCTTAACCATCCACTGTTTCCATTCTTGGAGAATGGGGGGAGTTAAGGCACTCCAGCTTAATTTATAACTGATGCACAACAAACTTGAATAAAGCATAGCATTTGATGGTCTTTCACACTCGTCACACCCAGAAACCAGGATCAAGGTAATGAACAGTTCCCTTGCACCTGAAAGTTTTTTCAAAATCTTTTAAAAGCCTCACCCCAGAGCAGAGGAACTTGCTGGAGTGATGGAAGTATTCTGGATCCTGGCTTAAGAGGTGGTCACCCAGGTGTTAAACTCTTCAAGCTGTTTCCCTAAGATGCACTCACTTGACTCTATGTAAAACATCCAGTCCATCTTGCTGCCTGGAATGTGGACCCAATGGCTGGAGCTTCAGCAGCCTTTATGTGCCATGAGGTGGCCTCAGACACAGAAGCCATGCATGGCAGAACCATGAGATGGAAAAAGTTGGGTTATCTAACATTTATCTGCTTGGCTACTATTGTTTCCCTCTATAGGAAAGAGTAATAAATCTTTGCCTTAAGCCCTATAGAAAATACTTGTAGAATAGCGTATTGAATCTATTTGTATAATGGTGAGTTGATCTTTCCTGATCTAGTCATGAATCCATCGTATTCCCAGTGCCCAGCACACAGTAAGCACTCAGCCATGTGCATGGAGGATGAAGGGCACTGACCCTTCTTTGTCTCAAATCAGAACTGTGACTCAGCCCCCAGGGTCCACACAGAGAGATCTATTGATCCCTGCCCCACCTAGAAGGATTATCCCCCAGGATCCGGCTGGGCCCAGGGCAGCTCCCACCTGGCCCGTGCCCCACACCCCAAACCCATGCCCAGAGTCGGGTTGCCAGATTTACACCAAAAATGCACATGACACCAGTTAAATTTGAATTTCAGGTAAATAAGGAATTTTTTTTAGCATAACTATGCCCTTATGCAAAATTTGGGGCATACTTATACTATAAAAAAAGTTTATTTATTGCTTATCCGGAATTCACATTAATAAGCATCCTAAGTATCTGACAACCCTGAACCCTCCTCTCCATCCCCACCCCTCCCCACCCTCACTTACCCCTCAGGTGCTGCTGCTGCCGCTTGTCCAGGGGGCTTGAAGGCCGCCCCCCCATCCTGCTGCTGTGTCCCGGATCCCCTAGAGTGAAGTAGACACCCCTCTCCAGCCCCCCGCTCCCCAGGTTCCTCTGGAGCAGGGCAGCCTGTGAGGATCCTGGATGCTATGGCGACCAGTGTCTGGAGTCAAAAGCCAGAGCTTGGCTCTCGCATTGTGTGTGTTGGGGGGTGAGGATGCCTGCCCCGTGCCCCACCCCACCCTGCACCTGCGTCCTCCCAACTCCCCTAGGGCCAAGGCCCCCAGAGCTGTGGGTTTCTGTAGGGGCTGCCCCAGCAGCCCCAAGAGACAAAAACTCTGCTGGCTTTGGAGGAGGGATGCAGGCAGATACCTGGCAAGATCAGGAAACCCACTGTTGGTGTGAGGGGAAAGGAAGGGAGGGTGAGCAGGGGTGGGGTGTCTGTCTATCCCACCCCTGGTGCCAAACCTCCCTGTGCTTGCCTCATGTTGGGCAATGCTGAGAGGATTCAACCCAGGCCCAGCCCCTAGAATCCCTAGGCTGGGGAGAGAGAGCTGGCCCACACCCCCAATCCCTGAGTCAGTATTGAGACTGAGGGAGCAAGCGGTGGGGTCTCAGATGAGGGGGAATGGGAGGTGTGGAGACTTAAGAGGGTTACTGGTTACTTCCTGATCTCTAGCATGATCCCTAGCCCCACCAAGCAGTCATCTCATCTCCATTTAATTCTTTGACCATTAAAGGTGCCCTTACTCTCAGGCCCCAGCCCCCATCTCAGCACACTCCAAATTGCATGACCTCCAGCACCTCCCACCAGGCCTTGCAGAGCCCCAGGCTCATCTCTCAGGGACCCCCTCCAGCCCACACAAGTCCCCTGCAGCTGCCCCAGCAGCCCCCAGGGACCATCACAGGCACGCTGACAACTGTCAGAGAACGGTGAGAGGAAGGGAGAAAAATGGGACAGGAGGGGAGAGGAAATGCAGGGCAGGGAGGCGATGCTGCACCAAGGCCCGAGGGAAGAGTGAAAGCTGGAGGACAGAACTGGCAGGGGCACAGCGCATGCGAAGGCCCCAAGATGGGAACAGCACAGAATGGGTGGGGCAGAAAAGGGAGAGTGAGGCAGATGTGACGAGGGGAGGTTGGGGGTTGCAGGGGCTGCTCAGGGGCTTATGGGCCAATAGGAAGGGTGGGCTTCACTCAAGGTGAAGGTCCGGGGCAGGCTCAGCTGCTGTCGTGGGGCGGGGCACAGGAGAGGTGATATGCCTCAGGAAGGGCCCCCAGAGGGGTCCCTGTGCTGTTGTCAGCGTTTCCCCTCTGCTCTAGCAACCCCTGCCCCGGACTCTGCTCCCAGGCTCATGGCCACGTGAGCTTACCCAAGCCCACAGCTGGGCAACCTTCCTCTTGGCTGCCTCCCCTGCTTTCTCAACCTGTTTCCTTCCTACAGGCCCCGGCCCACTTCCTCACTCTCACATCTGAGAGACTGACCCCCAAGACGTTGAAGGAAACTTCTCTTTCTGTGGTTTCGGCTTTGAGGTTTCAATTCCCATGTCCCCTTCAGGTGTGGCTGCGGGACGCCCCCAGGCACCATGCTTCCCACTCTGCTGAAGTCCCAGGAGCCAGAGAAGCTGGGTGGGCCAAGCAGAGGGAGACGCTGCAGTCCTGGCACAGTTGAAAGAGGCAGTTTGACACAGTCAAGGCTCTGAGCAGGCCTGCAGTGGGACTGGGCGGAGGCTAAGACTGGCTCTGGCCCTGGCTGATGTGGCTCGGTTGGTTGAGCGCTGTCCCATGCTCCAGAAGGTCTTCGGTTTGATTTCCAGTCAGGGCACAATCCCAGGTCAGGGCACATGTTCCTCTCACACTGATGTTTCTCTCCCTTCCTCTCTCTAAAATCAATAAAAACATATAAGTAAGTAAAAACACTCGTTCTGTGTGTGCAGTGGGAACTCTGCCAGAGTGTGTAGTGGGTTGAACTTTGTACCCCTAGAAAGAAACATCCAAAGTCACTTTAAAAAACACAGAAAATAACCAAATGAAGAAACTGGAACCCTTGTGCACTGTTAGTGAGAATGTAAAATGGTGCACCTGCTGTGAAAATAGTATGGAGGTTTATCCAAAAATTAAAAACAGGCCCCAGCCAATTTGGCCTTTGGACTGAAGGGTCCCAGGTTCAATTCCAGTCAAAGGCACATGCCCAGGTTGCAGGCTGTCCCCAGTAGTGCAGGAGGCAGCCCATCAATGATTCTCATCATTGATGTTTCTCTCCCTCTCCCTTCCTCTCTGAAATCATTGAAAAAATATTTTTTAAAAATGAAAAACAGAATTACCATCTGACCTAGCATTTCTACTTCTGGGTATATCCCCAAAAGAATTGAAAGTTGGGTCTCAAAAAGATAGTTTACACCAATGTTTATAGCAACATTATTCACAAGAGCAAAACCATGGAAGCAACCCAAGCATCTATAGAGATGGAGAAGCAAAATATGGTTCATCCACACAGTGGAATATTATTCAGCCATAAAAGGAAGGAAATTTTAACACATGTGGCAACAGAGTTGAATCTGAGGACATTATGTTGAGTGAAAGAAGCAGACACAAAGGACAAATGCTGTATGGTCCCATTTACATGAGGTCCCTACAACAGCCCAATCCACAGACAGAAGTAGAGTGGTGGCTAGTGGAGGGGGAGATGGAGTTACTAATTAATACAGAGCTTCAATTTGGGAAGATGGCAACTTTTGGAGATAGTGGGGATGGCTGTACAACAGTGTGAATGTACCATTTCTGGATACCTAGAAACGGTTAAGATGGTGAACTTTACATTATGTGTATTTTCTCACACACACACACAGACACACACATACATGATATGTCCATGTCCTAACCCTGGGAATCTCAAAATGTGACCTTATTTGGAATTAGGGTCTTTATAGATATAATTAGCTAAGGACCTTGGGAGTTCATCTTGGCTTTAGGGTGGTCCTATATCCAATGTCAGTGTCCAGAAAGGACAGACACTCACATAAGCCACGTGAGGACAGAGGCCGACTGGAGTGATGCTGTCACAAGCCAAGGGTTGCTGGCAGCCCCCGGGAGCCAGAGAAAAGCCTCGGAAGACTTTCCCTCAGAGCCTCCAGAAGAACACCCCTGCCACCCCGACTTCACACCATACCCACTGTACAGTCTGTGATTCTTTGCTCCACGGCCCCCAGAAACCGAGCGAGGACACCCATTCCTGTACTCCACCTGCTGGGATAAAGGCTACGAGTGAGCCTGGGAGCCCCTTGTCCCACTGCCCACCAAGGACCATGAGACAGGGGAAACTTGAGACAAATGCTCCTTTTATTATAATTTTTAAGTGTTTTTATTGATTTCAGAGAGAAGGGAGAGAGATAGAAACATCAATGAGAGAGAAACATCAATCAGCTGCCTCCTGCACACCCCCTACTGGGAATCAAGCCCGCAGCCCAGGCACATGCCCCAACCAGGAATCGAACCGGCGACCTCCTGGTGCGCATGGCGACGCTCATCCACTGAGCTACACCGGCCGGGCCAAAGCGCCTTTTAATATCTGGGCAGAGCCAGTGGCCAGGCCCTGTCAGCACCATGTGGCTTTTCTAAAGTGAAGCCTAGAACACAGCAGAGGAGGGCCCAGCCCCAGGGAGATCCCAGCCCCCTCAAGCTGCAAACGGTCCCAACGGCGGTGTCCCCGGGGACCAGCTACAAAGTGGAATGCTTCTCGAAGGGCACGGTCAGGAGGCGGGCTGCTGCCTCATCCAGGAACCAGCAGAGCTTCCCGGTGTGGGGCTGCACCAGGGCGGCAGGGAGCGGGCTGTCCTCCTTGTCCTCCAAAATGCGCTGTGGAAAGAGGACACGCCTGTGAGGCCCGGCGCCCCTCAGAGCTCTCCGGCCCCCGGGGACTACACTCTCCTGCTCTCAAGATGTGATGTCAGCCTCCCAGCTGTCCCAGCTTAAAACAGTCAGAGGGACAGGCCCCTCCCTTCTAGCTCCTGTGACTGTAGAGCATGGTGGTGGCACACCTTTCCTGCAAAGACCAGAGTCGCTATTTCGGCTCACGTTGACATATGGGCATCCGTGTTCCAACAGATCGTTATTGGTGAACACTGACGTCTGAATTCCGTTGAATTTTCACATGTCTGGGATTATTCTTCTTTTGATCCAACCCCGCCCCGCCCCCCAACTCAAAGGTAAAAGGTAAAAACCCTTCACGGCTGGCGGGATCTGGCACAAGGGCTGTGGTGTGTCAACCCGCTAACGTGACCTCATGGTGAACGGACATTAGGAACACTGCTTTTTGCCAGCTGGGCCTGCCCCAAGAGCTCTGTGCTTACAAGTCACTGGCTTCTGATCACGACCCTGCGAAGTCACCTCTGTTCCCACCCCACTGTACAGTCTGGGAGCTAAGGCTCCAAGAGGCCTCTCTCACCCCTGAGGGACCCCTTCATGACCCGCCGTATAGATGGGAAAGGTGAGGCTGTGGGGAGGCCCACCCAAGCCAGTGGGGGGGGGGGGCACCACTGGCAGGGACACGGGTCTGCTGCACCCCAAACCGTAACATCAGCCCCCCCATGAGGACATGTGGGCCCAACCGTTTGGGGGAGAGAATTATTACTTATTTCTATTTCAAGATACTTCCAGTCTCTCCTGCAGTTTGGGCATTTTCTTTTTCTTTTTTGAACAATTCTTCCCCTCGCTCAGTGATCGGCAAACTCATTAAGTCAGCAGAGCCAAATATCAACAGTAGGACGATTAAAAATTCTTTTGAGAGCCAAATTTTTTTAAAACTTAAACTTCTCCTAAAGCCACTTCAAAACAGACTTGCCCAGGCCGTGGTATTTTGTGGAAGAGCCACACTCACGGGGCCAAAGAGCTGCATGTGGCTCACGAGCCGCAGTTGCCAACCACGGCCCTGGCTAGTTCGGCTCGGTGGATAGAGGTCGGCCCGTGGGCTGAAGAGTCTCAGGTTCAATTAATTCTAGTCAAGGGCACATGCCCAGGTTGCAGGCTCCATCCCCAGCAGGGGGCGTGCAGCGGAGCAGATCAATGATTCTCTCTCATCACTGATGTTTCTATTTCTCTCCCCCTCTCCCTTCCTCTCTGAAATCAATAACACATATATATATGTATGTTTTTTTTTAAATAAGTGATCTTCATTGTTGAAAGTATTACATATGTCGCCTTCCCTGAGGCCCCCCCCTGCCCCCCCCATAGTTACTGGTTTTGTCAATGATGGCAGTTAAAACCTTGACTTCCCGGTCCATAGGTCGACACTCAACCGCTGAGCCACACCAAGCCAGCTTAGTTTATTTTTAATCTTAGTTTATGTTTTCCTAAAATATTAGATATAACTATACCTTCTTTCTTATTCCTACTTTTTTACTTATTCCTATATATAATTTTTTTTTCCTCCTTGGTTAGCTTTGCCAATGGTTTGTCTATCTTTTGGACCTCTTTAACCATTAAATTTTCAAAAAGAATGCCCAGCCAGTGTTTCTTAGTGGTTGAGCATCAACCTATAAACCAGGAAGTCATGGTTTGATTCCTGTCAGGGCACATGCCCAGGTTGCAGGCTCGATCCCCAGTGGGGGGCGTTCAAGAGGTAGCTGATCAATGATTCTCTCTCATCATTGACTTTTCTCTCTCTTTCTCCCTTCCTCTCAGCAATCAAAAAAAAATATTTTTTTAATTAACCAATTCATTAATTTCTGATTTTGATTTCATATATCTCTTCTGCTGACTTTACTTAGATTTACATTTTTCTAATTCAAGAGTAAAGTGCTTGATTTGTTTATCCAATAGTTTTCTATTTAACTAGAGGCCCGATGCACGAAAATTCACGCAAGAGTAGGTCTTCCTTTCCCCGGCTGCCAGCACCGGCTTCCCTCCTGCACCTGCGATCCAGGCTTCCCTCCTCCGGCTGCCCGCAGGCACCCCGGACCTGGGCTGTTTCCCTCCTCCGGCCCCCGCAGGCACCCCGGACCTGGGCTGTTTCCCTCCTCCGGCCCCCGCAGGCACCCCGGACCCGGGCTGTTTCCCTCCTCCGGCCGCCCGCAGGCACCCCGGACCCGGGCTGTTTCCCTCCTCCGGCTGCCCGCAGGCACCCCAGACCCGGGCTGTTTCCCTCCTCCACCCCCCGCAGGCACCCTGGACCCGGGCTGTTTCCCTCCTCCGGCCCCCCGCAGGCACCCTGGACCCAGGCTGACTTCTCTCAGGCCCCAGCTTCATCAGGAAGGACATCCGGAATGATGTCTGGAAGACGTCCGGTCTAATTAGCGTATAATCCTTTTATTATTATAGGTTTTTAAAAATGTATTTTAATATTATGAATTTACCTGTCCGTATAGCTTTTGTCTCATCTTATCAACCTCATTTTGTAATTACCATTCCTAACCAGCCTATAATGGCAGCTTCCCTCTCCCCTTCAACCGAAGAATTGCTGAAGTATCTTGGGATCTGGTGCTTCCAGCACAATAGCACCTGGACTCACATGCCCATAACCTTCCTGGGAGTGGGGCCCCCAACTTTACCTTCAGAACCGCTGCCTTGCTTTCTCCAGTCGCCACAAAGATGACAGTTCGGGCCGCATTCAAGACCGGAAGTGTTAGGGTTACGCGCTGTGGAGGTGGCTTTGGGGAGTCACTGATGGGAGCCACAATCTTCTCCCGTTCCTGGAGGGGGGGTGGGGAGGAGCCCAGGTAGAGAAGAGGACAATGTCACTTCAACTTCTCAAGCACTCACCCACATCAAGCATAATTCATCCCACCCGACCAATCCTGTGGGACTTGATTTAAGGCCTCGTTATAAGATGGGCAAACCGAGGCTCAGGAGGACTAAGCCCAGTGGGCATGCCTATTGGCAGAAGCGGATTTAAACCCCTCGGTAGGCGACTCCTGGCCCCCTGTGGAAGCCCAGACAGCAGAGGCCAGAGCTGAGGTGTGCGTGGGGCCCGCGTGCGTGCACTCACCTGCAGGAGGGGATGGTCTGGGAAGAGTGAGCAGGTATGGCCATCGGGGCCCACCCCCAGGATCAGCAGGTCAAAAACTGGGATGGAGTCCCCTTGAAAGGCCTGGCCAGGGGAAGAAGACAGTCCACAGAGGTTGTGAGGGAAGGGGAAGAACACAGAGACAACTGTCAGAAAAGGAGTCACAAGCGGTGCCTGCCCAGTGTGGCTCAGCATCAGCCCAGGGACCAAGAGCTCGCTGGTTGGAGCCCTGGTCAGAGCACAGGCCCGGGTTGCAGGCTCCACGCTCAGGAGAGGCCGTGCAGGAGGCAGCTCATCAATGACGTTCCTCTCATCAATGTTTCTATCTCCCTCTCCCTCTCCCTTCCTCTCTCTAAAAATCAATAAAACCATATTAAAAAATTTTTTTAAAGAATCACAAGTAGCTGTATTACAGGGAGTGATGCTCAGCCTCACCTGCACAAAAGGGATCTCGTCTACGAGGTTCTACGTTCACTTGCCCAACTGGCTAAGAATCTGGGGATACAACCACAGGCCAGCTACTAGGTGTCAGAGGGGAGGGCACCCCTGGGGACCCCAAAGCAGGGGTGTGGCCTATCAAAGAGGGAATTTTCAAAGGGGTCTACCCAGGGCAGGGCGAGGTCTGCTGACTGACCCCAGGGGAGTTTCTGCTAATGACAATCACAGAGTGCTACCTACAAATGGCTCTGTTGCCCTGGACAAGGTCTCCCTCTGGCTACTTTGAGGGGCTCACCTGTCTCAGCTTCTTGGCGTAGTCCTCTGCTGCCTCCTCCACAGGAAGCTGGGGGTTAATGGTGATCACCTGGCTGTCGGGAATGGGCAGCTTGGAGAGCAGGTGGGTCTGTGGCACATGGAGGGACAGTGTCACCAACAGTAATGAATGAGTCTCAGCATCATGGGTTTGCATTGTGCCCACAGGGGTCATCCAGGCCTGTGTGAGTCGGGATCATAGTGGATCCCAGTGTCAACGCACCAGGGGTCTTTCAAGTTCATTAAGACTGGGGGTTGGCCCTAGCAGGTTTGGCTCAGTGGACAGCCTGTGGACTGAAGGGTCCCAGGTTCAATTCTGGTCAAGGGCACATGCCTAGGTTTTGGGCTCCATCCTCAGTAGAGGGTGTATAGGAGGCAGCCAATCAATGATTCTCTCTCCACATTGATGGTTCCATCTCTCTCTCTCCTTCTCCCTTCCTCTCTGAAATAAATAATAATAAAGGACTGGAGGTTGCCCTAGCCGGTTTGGCTCAGTGGATAGAGCATTGGCCTGCGGGTTGAAGGTCCAACTTTCAATTCTGGTCAAGGGCACATGCTCAAGTTGTGGGCTCCATTCCCAGTGGGGGCCATGCAGGAGGCAGCCGATCAATGGTTCTCTCTCATCAATGGTTCTTTCTCCTCCCTTCCTCTCTGAAATCAATAAAAATATTTTTCTAATGACAACAAAAAAGGACAGGGTTTCGCCCTGGCCAGTGTTTCCAATGGTTAGACCACCGGCCTGCGCACCTAAGAGTTGCAGGTTTGATTCCCCGTCAAGGGCACTACCTGGATTTCAGATGGCAGGTTTGGTTACCAGTCAGGGCGCATGCAGCAGGCAACCAACTAGTGTATCTCACATCAATGTTTCTCTCTCTCCTCACCCTCTCCCTCCCTTCCACTCTCTCTAGAAATCAATGGGAAAAATATCATCTGAGGATCCACTAAAAACACAAAAAATCATCAGCTGAAGCTTCTATACAAAAAGAATACAATACCCCAGGCAGGACCCCAGTGACCCGAGGCTCCTTTTCTGGTCATGCCACCGTCCCACGCCTCCTCGGAGAGTTTTCCTCCTCGGGAGCAGGAGGAGTGGACACAGACGAAGCCGAGGAAGCAGGCAAACCAAGGCTCCTCCACGCCTTAGTTTCCCTGCTTGTAAAATGCTGAATGCCCCCTGGGCTCAAACACAATCCTCCTCGAGGTCATTAACGCAACAGGCTGCGCGGAGACCATGGAGACCTCGTCCAGGTTGTAGGTAAAGAAACTGATGCCCAGGCTCCACACCAGAACCCCCCTGTCACTGGGCGCCTGAACTTCCCTAGGACCTCGGCCTGGGCCACTGTGCTTCCCTGCGCGCCGCTGCCCAGGCCGCGCCCCCTGCCCGGCTGCCTGTAAACACGCAGAGGGGCTTCGAAGCCCACCCCCCCCGGCCCCTCGGGTGGCAGTGCGGGCGCAGCCGAGGAGTGACCTCAGGGGCACCAGGCCGACCATGCCCAGCTCCCATCCGGACAAGAAGCACGGGCGCGCTGTGACCCTCGGCGGCCCCCGTAGCTCTCACCCGGTAGAGGCCGTACGTGCTCTCGGCGTGCTCGAAGGGGACCAGGCGCTCGTCGCAGAAGCCCAGCGTCCAGTGCGCGAGGCCGGCTGGCCCGGCGGGGGCGATGGCGGCGGGCAGCTCGCGTGCCAGCATCGAAACAAGGCTGCCGCCGGACAGGCCGAGCGCAAAGCGGGCACGGGCGCCCGCCACGCAGCACGCGGCCCGCTGTGCCACCAACTGCGCCAGCGACGCGCCGAGCTCCTGCGGGCTCGAAAAGACCGAGATGAAGCCGGGGGCCGGCGCGGCCATCGCGACGGCGGGAGGCGGAAGCGCTCCAGGCGGCGGCCAGTGCGCCTGCGCGCCGGTCGGCCAAGCGCCCAGGGATTAGGACCTTGGGCGGCAGCCTCTGGCACATGCGCAGCCCCGCCAGTGAAGCTCTGGCGGGCGGGGCGGGGCGGAGCGGTTGGATGCTCTTGCTCATTTATTTTTTTTTGCAAGTTGGCGTGCGTACAAGTTCTGTCCTGGGTTGGGGATGGCAGAACCGGCTCCCAACCTCGTAGTGTCAGGGCGAGGCCAGAAAGGGGAGCACAGAGCTGGTGAACCCCAAGAGGAGGACGTGGGGTGGGGTGGGGTGGAGGAAGACGATATGAGATTTCCTGAAGGAGGGCGCATTTTGGTGGACTTTGGAACCTTCTTTTATCTTGTTGCTAGTATTGTTTCTTTAATCCTATCCTAGCTAATAAAAGAGTAATACGCAAATTTGACTGTACCATTGCCACACTCATAGCCACGCCCACCAGCCAATCAGGAGCAGATTATGCAAATAAACCCCAATCAAGATGGCTGCCACCACTGAGAGCAGGAGGAAGGGGTTTCCCAGCAACAGAGGAAGCCAAGCTTTCTGCCGTCATTGCCAGCCTGGGTCTCCACTCCAGGCTACAAAGTTTCAATTGTAGACAAATTAATCCCAGATCCCAGGGCCTCCGCTTGGGTCGCTTGGGTCACTGGGGGGTGTGGCCAGCCTGCAAACCTCCACAGGCCCCTCGCCCAGGCTGCCCCTTACCTGAAGGGAACCCCCATCCTGATCTGGGACACTTCAGGGCAAACAAGCTGGCCTCTACCCATGCACCAGGCCTCTATCCTATCTAATAAAAGAGTACTTTGCAGATTAACCATCACTCCAACACACAAGAGGGCTGCCTCCATGTGGTCAAAGATCCTGCCCTCATGTGGACATAAGATGGCCACCACAAGGAGAGGGCTGTTGGGAGGTTCCTGGCCCTGCAAGGGCGGGCAGTTGTGGGCGATCAGACCAGCAGGAGAGGGCAGTTGGGAGGGACCAGTCCTGCAAGGGAGGGCAGTTGGGGGGCGATCAAGCCTGCAGGGTAGGACAGTTAGGGGTGACCAGGCTGGCAGAGGAGGGAAGTTGGGGGCAAACAGGCTGGCAGGGTAGCAGTTAGAAATCAATTAGTCTGGCAGGGTAGTGGTTAGGGGATGATCAGGCTGGCAGGCAGAAGCGGTTAGGGGCAATCAGGGAGGCAGGCAGGTGAGCAGCAGTCCTGGATTGTGAGAAGGATGTCCAACTGCCCATTTAGGCCCGATCCTACCGGGATCGGGCCTAAACGGGCAGTCGGACATCCCTCAAGGGGTCCCAGATTGGAGAGGGTGCAGGCTGGGCTAAGGGACATCCCCCGCCCCCATGCACAAATTTCGTGCACCAGGCCTCTATAATAAAAGCATAACATTGCTAATTAGGACATCCGACCTTCCAGATTAAACTGGGGCTTCGAGGGAAGCCAGTGCCGGTAGCCAGAGGCAGGAAGGCCTGCTCTTGCAGAAATTTTGAGCGTCGGGCCTCTAGTTAAAATATAAGCTCCATGAGGGCAGGGTTTGTTTTATTCACTGATGCCTTGAAAGTCTTGAGTTAGGCCTAGCACAGAGTGGGAACTGAAAACCTCTATGTTCACTTTCTTCTGCACGTTCTCGCAGAGACCTGTCTGAGGACCTAGATGCCTACATCCTGGCTCTTGCCCAGAGGAACCCCCAGACCGTCTCAAAGAGGATAGAGTTTCTCATTTGGCATAAAATACAGAGCTGCCAAGCACGAAGGAATCTTAAATGCATCTTGCCAAGTGAAAGCAGTCAGTCTGAAAAGGCAAAACTGTGGAGACAGAAAAAAATCAGTGGTTGTTTGGAGTGGGGGTGGAAGGAATGAAGAAATGGAGCACAGAGAATGCTGAGAGGGAAGAAACTTATGCTGTAATTGTGGATGCATGTCATTCTGCACTAGTTGAAATAGAACTTACAACAGAGTGAACCCTAATTTAAACTGCAGTCTTGAGTAAATGATGAATGAATATTGGCTCATCAACTGTAACAAATGTAGCACTAATGCAAGATGTTAATAACAGTGAGAGGGTAAGTAGGAACTCTGTACTTTGCGCTCATTTTTCTGTAAACTGAGAACTGCTCTCATGAAGTCTCTGACTTAAAAAAACAAACACACGCAACATAGAGCCTGATCCTGTCATCAGGAATTTTTTTTTTTATCACCATCTGGGAAGGAACTTAAGTGTCTGCAGCTGGAGGCACAGGCTTTGGGAACTCTCCAAGGCCCCACAGGACCACTTTCTCGAAGGAGACCTGGCAATGACCTCATTCCCATCTCCATGCTCATTTCCTTCTCTGTACAAGGGGGACCATGATGCACATGGGGTGGGGTGGTCATGACCTCCAGAATAGCCTTGCTTATAAGTACACCAAGAGTGCTCCCGGCCCACTGGCAGCAGACCTTTCTCCTACCCTCACTGGGCATCTCAGCTCCATCTCCCCTCCCTCTCCTCGCAGACCGGGCATCCAAAGACCCACCACACATTGATGCTTCATCTAGTTTTGACCCAGCCAAGGCCCTGTCCGTCCCACGATACACCCCTAGGTTCATCCACTCAATACCCCCTCCCAGCCAAAGTCCTGTTGTCACAAACATTTCTTCCTCTGTCCTCTGAAGTGGAGACACCATGAGACAGTCACTGATATGGAGGGGGGACAGCAGAAGGTAGAAGTTGAGACTCTGGAGCTCAGTGTCTGGGGTTAATATTCTAGCTCAGTCACCCAAGGCTACAAGCTCAGCAGCTCTCACGGAGAGCTAGCACACCTGCCGGCCCCACACAGAGGGGCACTCTTCCTGGGCAGCAAACCCTGCCAAGACACGCGCGCTGTTTCGGGCCATTTTGTGCAGCTGCTGAAACCAACAGGCAGGTTGGCCGACTCTCCTCTCGGACCACTGAGGTCAGAACAGGGCTTTGTGAGGCCCCAGGGGTTAAGGGAAGCGGTGAGAATGCGACCGAGTCCCCCTCTTCCCAGAACAGGCAACAGAGGGCAACAAGAAAAGGCCAAACTTGCCTTGCTTGTCTCTGGTGGAGCACGTTCCCCAGGGAGGATCCTGTCTTCTGAGACTCAGAAAGGGTTCTGTGCCACATGGGGACTGAACAACTGAGCTCACATCAGGCGTCAGATACTCTGCAGCTTTATTTCTTAAACTCAACTATAAAACAAAACCTTGGTGCTTGGAAAGGCCCGTGCAAAACAATGCAGGGTCACTCGCTACTGGCCCTACTGTTCTTTGCTCTAGGTGCTGGACGGAGCTGTTGGAGGAATTGACAGAGTGGCCAGCCCCAACAGGAGTATGGGACGGGCCCCCAAGGAAGGCTGGGTCATCTAGAACGTCACCACCAACACAGGGTCCAGGCCGTCAGCAAGGCCAGGAGGGACATTCAATGACTGGAACCTGAGGCCGTTTTGGATGCCACCAATGGCAGACCTTTCCCCACCCCATTGCAGCCACTCCCATGAGTCCCACAGCAGCTATGCTGGATGGGGACACCCAAGAAGCCTCTTCCAGGGTGAGCATCTGAGTGGTGGGCCAAGCAGCCACCCAGCACACCCAGTCTTCAGGGTCCCTCCGACAGGAGCTCCGTGCAGACGCCTGAACAGGGACATCCAGGCATAGGCACCATCCAAATGGTCACAGTCAATTCTGGAAGCGTCCAGGGCATCAGGAAAGGCAGGGGAGACCCGCCAGGGACAAGAAGTGCAAAAGGCAACTGGTTTGGCCTAGGAGCCATTTCCAGCTGACCTGGAGGTCCCCGCTGATGCCCCTGCACTGGATGGGGAAAGCAGACCACTCTGGCTCCTCCATTTGGCAGGGCAGGCAGAGGGCCTGCATGGATTTCACACGGAGCTACACATCCTGGAACCCAGCAGCCTCAGGAAGACTGGGCTGGGTGGGGCTCCTTAAGGCACAGCTGAGGGGAAGTGGGAAGGCCCCACTCTGGGTCTAAGGCTCAGCAAGGATGACAGATGGAGGTCCCAGGAAATGTCTGTTCTGCACTTCACAGGAGAACAGAGGAGGAGAGAGGAGATGGAGGAAAGGGGGAAAGGTGAGGACAGATGGGGACAGCAGGGAGGTCATGGCCAGGAAGCAGAGAGGAGAGGCACACAGACGCAGCAGAAGACAGGCAGAGAGGGGCAAGGAGACAGCTCAGAGGATCAGGCAGGGGAGAATGAGGCCAGGGGAGACTGGGCTCCTCCTGGGGTCCAGTTTCTCCGCCCAGGACAGGCAGGCTGTCTGGCTCCAGCCCATCTTGCTTGAGGGGCCTGGCCGGGAGTCTCTGGCCAGCGAAGGAGGAGATTCAAAGGGAGAAGGAACCCGAGCAGATTTGGGTGTAGACACCGTGGTCCAGGGGCAAGTAGTGTCCCTGCTTCAGGTCCAGGAAGAAGAGCCGGTCTGAGGTCTGGGATGGGTCAAAGCCTTCATGCTGCAGCCGTGTCTTCTGGATCTTGAAGGTGCCTGTGGGGCGCAGGTGGAGACGGGGGCGAGGCAGGCGGCTTTCAGGAGCCCCAACTCACCATCCTCTCCCATGACTCCAGGCTTTTGCATGTGCCCTCCCCTCAGCCAGGAACATTCTTTCCCATTTTGCCTGCCCGATTCCTCCTTGTCCTTCAGGCCCGAGTTTCATGTCCCCTCCTTCAGAGGGAGGCCTCTCTGACCACCCTCATCACAGCCTGAAACTCTGTATGCTCCCTGCCTTGTTACCTGTCCCCCCACCCTCCCTGTCCCCTGCCCATGAGACTGATGCAGACAAGGATCTGTCACACAATAGGTCCGGGGCCAGCAACTTAAAGCCCAAGAACCAAATTCAATCCACTGCCTGTCCAGTAAATAAAGTTTTATTGGCACAAAGCCATGCCCATTCAGTTAAACACTGTCTAGGCTGCTTTTATACTACAAGACAGACCAGAGTTGTTGGGGCAGAGAGTGTATGGCCCCCAAAACTGAAAATATTCACTATCCAAAGTCTAAGAAAAAGTTTGCACTCCTGCAGTGGGTGATTAAAGAAGGTTTGGTAAAAGATAAGGATTAGGGTTAGTATTAAAAAGCAAGGGAGAATACCTATGTGCTCTCAAGTAGGGAAGGTTTGTTTGTTGTTTTGTAAATATATTTTTATGATTTCAGAGAGGAAAGGAGAGGAAGACAGAAACATCATAAGAGGGAATCATCGATCAGCTGTCCCCTGCACACCCCACACTGAGGATCAAGCCGGCAGCCCAGGCATGTGCCCCAAACAGGAATTGAACCATGACCTCCTGGTTCATAGGCCGACGCTCAACCACCAAGCGGCACAGGCCAGGCAAGTCTGTGTGTTTTTAAAAAAAACGAAAATTCAAAAGCACAAACCATAAGATTTTTTAAAAGGATAAGCATGGCCCTAGCTCAGAGGTTAGCGTATCGGCCTGTGCACTGAAGGGTTGTGGGTTTGATTCCCGGTCAAGGGCATGTACCTGGGTTACAAGTTCGATCCCAGGCCCCAGTCAGGGCATGTGCAAGAGATAGCCAATCAATGTGTCTCTCTCACACTGATGTTTCTCTCTCTCCCACCCTCCCTCCATTCCTCTCTAAAAATCAATGGAAAAAAAAATCCTCACGTGAGGAGTAACAAAACAAAACAAAACAAAACAAAATGGCAGGTATGTGACAAAACTAAGCGTTTCTTTTCAACAAAGGCTACAGTGGACAAAGTTCACAGACGCCCAAATAGGAGAAGAGACTTACAATGTCTGAAATTGTTAAGGAAGTAATACCAGACCATTTTGAAGAACTCCCACAAATCAAAAAGAAAAAGAATGAGACAATCAAAGATGGGTGAAATATCCAAGAAAGATCAGCCTTTGATCTGCTCAAACTTCCATCAGAAAAATGCAGAAAATGAAGAAACTGAAAATGGAAGGATGTCTAGTGGGGTTGGGAATGAGAAATGGGAGCAAATATGTAAGTAAAACACGCCCATAGTGTCAGCTGGCTGTGAACCATTGTGTCAGACTTGGCCCGAGTGCCTGAACCAGGACAAATAGGAGGGTGGGAGAGGGGTGTGGCGAACCTGTGGTGTCCATCTGAGGCAGGAGACGCAGGAAGATGGGCCGGGCATAGGGTGCTAGCACCTTCTGCAGCTCCTGGTACAGTGCATTGGGGCTCAGCTGGCCATGGGGGTCTGCAATGGCCGCCATGCCTGCTTTGCCTTCTACTCCTAGAAAAGAGGCTCAGTTGAGAACACCATCCCTCGCCCACCACGGACCAGACACACGCTCACACAGCAGCCCCGGCCTCTGATCTCCAGTCCCTTCCACCTGGGCTAACGCTGGCCAGAGCAGGAAACATTGTATTGAGCTCCTGCTGCACTCCTGCAACCCTGAGCCAGAGGCGCTGCCATGATCCCATTTTCTGGATGAGGAAACAGGCTCAAATCACACAAGGGGTGGCTCCAGTTCCAGTGGCACCCACCCAGGCTGTGGTGTGCAGTTGTCCAGGATATGTACTGCCCAAGAGCACCTGTGCCTTCAAGCTCCTCCTGGCTGGGCCCCCATACCCTAGGACCACCCCCACAGCCCCAGCTTGCCTGGCACGGCCACCCCATACACGGCCACATCTGTCTGGCCCAGCAGGCGGCTCAGCACACCCTCCACCTCGGTGGTGGAGACATTCTCCCCACGCCAGCGGAAGGTATCCCCACTTCGGTCCCGGAAGTACATGTAGCCCAGCTCATCCATCACCAGCACATCACCTGGCAGAGGGGGGAGGGGAAGGTGAGATGACAGCCACCGTCCCCACAGCCAGCCCCTAGGGTGTGCACACCTGAGAGGTAGGCACTGTCGCCCTTGCAGAAGACGCTGTGGGCGATCTTCTTGCTGGTGGCAGTCTCGCTGATGTAGCCGTCGAAGCGACGCAGTGGGTCCCGTTGGTTGATCTGGCCCACGAGGAGGCCGGGTTCCCCTGGGAGGAGGCCACGCTCAGATTGCACAAGGAGGGCAGAGGGCAGGGACCCCGCTCCGGGAGGCCTGAGTGAGGGCCTCGCTCACCTGCCTGGCATGGGACACAGAGGCCCTGAGCGTCTCGCAGCAGTTCCATGGTGTCCTCATTGACCTTCACCAGCCGGATGGGGTACACATGGGGCAGGATGCGGCTGTTGAAGCCACAGGAGCCCACCTGGAATAAGGAGAACTGAGTCGGCAAGGAGCCCCAGGGTGGCACAGTGTCCTCCCCCATACACGTCACCTTTCCTGCCCCAGGGCCTGGAATAGCACCCCCAGTGGCACCCCAGCTCTGTGACCCTGGGTGACCTGAAAAGGGGGAATTAAGCAGAGTATTCCCTGGGACTCCTCCTCCCACCTTCTCATCTCCCTTACAGTTGCTGACCTGCTGGCTTGCTGCCACTTCCTGGTCCACAAAACCATCTACATGGCTGAAGTGACCCTGGAGCCATGGGGGGGCGCGGGGGGACGGGACTGGCACAGCTGCTGCTCCCTGCCTGCCTGGGTCAGTCTATGAGCAGAAATGCCTGACTAATGGGTTTGTGCTGCCACATACTGTTGGGCATGTTTGTTACAGTAGCAGCCTGTGCTAGTGAGGCCACAGCGGCCCCTGGGGATGTCCACTCAACAGACATGCTCTGTGGGGGGCAGGCCTTGTAGTCAGGTGCTGGGACCCCAGTAGCCAGCAAGACAGAAGAGAATTCTTGCCCTGGCGCTTGCTTTCTTATTAGTCTCATCTGTCCCTGGCCTCGAGGAGGAGGAGTTCGGGAAGGAAGAGGAGCAGGGCAAAAAGGAGGTAACTGCGAATCATAAAAGCGTCTGTTCACAGAGAGCACCAGAGAGGGGCACTGCACCGAGCTCATGATGCTGGGTGAGTAGAACACACCCAGTGAGCTGTTAAACCCGTTATAGAAGGGGAAAAAAACGAGGCCCCCCAAAACACAAGGAGCCTGAGACTTGTCCAGTAGGAGGGGATCAGCACCCCAACCTCCTCCCCTCGTGCCCGTGAGCCCTGCTCTCCCTGCCATCTCCCCAGGCGGAAACAGGCTGCTGCCTAGCGCACACAGCCACTCCATGGACTTGAACTCAGGAGTGACAGTTACGTGACTGTGCGTACTAGAGGAGGGTCCCCACATGTGGGGGGCAGCCCAGAAGCCCTCTTAACCTGCCATTGTGCTCGGGCCACAGTGACTCCCTAACCCGGACTTGTGTCAGGCACCCTGCCACGCTCACCTTCCCATCCATGTTGGCGATGCTGCAGTTGCACTCGGTGGCCCCGTAGAACTCGCCGATCTGGCGCACACCGAACCGCTCGGTGAACTCCTCCCAGATGGCAGGCCGCAGCCCATTGCCCACCGCCAGGCGCACCTGGTGCTGCGCCTCCGCCTCACGCACTGGCTGCTTCAACAGGTAACGGCAGATCTCCCCGATGTACTGGACCACCTGGCAGAGAGGGAGCACCCGTGGAGCCTGACGCCCCAGGACAAACCCCCTTCCTGGGCGCTAGAACAAACAGCCCTGAGGTCAATGACTGGGAGAAACAGCCCAGTCCTCAAGGGGCCTGAACAGGCCTTCCGCGTAAATGATGCATTTGGTTCCCTCTACACCCCGCCACCATCTCTACCCCCATGCTGCTTCCTGGGGACACCTTATGTGCTGTGCTGCACACAGGCCACGAAGGTGAGCCTCAGCATCGACACCCCACTGGGCAACTCAGCCCAGAGCCCATGTGCTCCACTCTGTCCTCCAGAGCCTGGCCGGCTGAACCTAGGCTGCCCACAGCACCACCCCTGGGGCCAGACCACTGTCAGGCACGTACGCTACCTACTTGATGTTGCCTCTGAATCACAGCAGCCGAGCCCCACCCAGCCGCCCTCCAAGTCACCTGCTCATCAACGCCCTCTGCAGGGAGTACCTGGACAGGAGCTGGGAGCTGATCATCAACCTGGGACCCCCAGCTAGGACACCACTGAGTCAGGGTAATTTTGTACAACCTACTAAGCCACACCTGCTTAACCACTTTATTTTTTATTTTTGTTAATTCTCATCCGAGGATATTTTTTCCATTGAATTTTAAATTATATTTTATTGATTTTTCACAGAGAGGAAAAGAGAGAGATAGAAAGTCAGAAACATCGATGAGAGAGAAACATCGATCAGCTGCCTCTTGCACACCCCCTGCTGGGGATGTGCCCACAGCCACGGTACATGCCCTTGACTGGAATCGAACCTGGGACCTTTCAGTCTGTAGTCCGACGCTCTATCCACTGAGCCAAATCGGCTTCGGCTTTCCATTGAATTTTAGAGAGGGAGAAAGGAAAGGAAACAGGGAAGGAGGGAAGCATCATGAGAGAGACACATTGACTGGTTGCTTTCCCCATGCTCCCTGACTGGGTCCAGGGATCGAACCTACAACCCAGGTATAGGCCCTTGACCGGGAACCAAACTCACAACCCTTCAGTGCTCAGGCCAGCGTTCTAACCACTGCGAGCAACACTGGCCAGGGCAGGGCTTAACCATTTAAAAAAATAGATATTTTTACTGATTTCAGAGAGGAAGAGAGAGCGAAAGAGAGATAGAAACATCAATGATGAGAGAGAATCATTGATTGGCTGCCTCTTGCACGGCCCCTACTGAGGATTGAGCCCACAACCAGAGCATGTGCCCTTGACCAGAATCAAACCTGGGACCACAAGCCGACACTCTATCCACTGAGCCACACCAGCTAGGGCATGGGCTTACCCATTTTTAAGTGAACAGTTCAGTGGCATAAAGTACATTCACCCTGTTCAACAACCATCTCACCATCCATCTCCAAAACTTCCTCATCTTCCCAAACTAAAGCTGTTTCCATTAAACGTTAATTCCTCATCCCCACCGCCCACCGCTGGCACCCGCTGATCTGCTAACTGTATCTACGAATCTGACTACTCTACCGATTTCTCTAAGTGGAACCACACAGTACTTGCCCCTTTGTGCCTGGCTTAGTCACTTAGCCTAAAGTCCTCAGGCTCATGCACACTGCAGCAGGTGTCGGAACGTCCTTCCCTGAATGGCTGAAGAATATTCTACTGTGTGATGGACCACACTTGGGCTGCTTCCATGTTTTAGCTCCTGTGAATAACGCTGCTGTGAACATGGGTACACAGACATCTCTCTGATACTCTGCTTTTAAATCTTTTGTTTTAAAATCAGTCCTCCAGACACAAACAGCCACACAGTATATTATTCCGTTTACAGGAAGTTTCCAGAACAGGCAACTCCACAGAAACAGAAAGCAGAGTAGTGGTTGCCAGGACTAGGGAGTGGGGAGGGAGGGACTGCTCATGGGTACAGATTTTCCTTTCAGGGTGATGAGAACGTTCTGGAACTAGAGAGCGGTGATGGGTGCACAACATTGTGAAGAAACTAGGCAATGAACTGTTCACTTCAAAGGCTAATTTTGAGTTATGTGAATTTCACCTCCATTTAAAAAGGTCATCTCAGGGTTTTACTGAAACATCTCTGCAGGAAGCATGCTGCTGTCCGGGCGGCTTCACACGCTGCAGGAGGAGGGCCTGGGGCCTGGGGCTGCAGGAGGAGGGCCTGGGGTCTGGGGCTGCAGGAGGAGGGCCTGGGGTCTGGGGCTGCAGGAGGAGGGCCTGGGGCCTGGGGTCTGGGGTCTGGGTCCGGTGGAGGCGGCAGTGACAGGTGCTCAGGAATCCCTTCTACTTTCCTGTCCACATTTATATGCATCTGCAACTCTCAGTAAGGTAAAAATCCAGAATGCATTTCAAGATTCAGATTAGCAATGTCCCCCACGACCTCAGCCCAAGCAGAACGTAAGTCCTCAAAAGCAGAGAAAAGTACAGTCATTGCCCCAAGGGGTCCCCCAGGAGGCCCTGCCGGGAGCCCCTGCCCAGCTTTGTGACCTGGGATAGTGGCTGAACCTCGCTGGGCCCAGCTGTCCACTGTGGGATAGTACCTGCCAACTTGCCAGCCATTCTCTCCCCACCTCCCCCTCTCTCTTCTTGGAGAAAGGGGCTAGCATCCGTGTTTCCACCCCCGTCACAGTGGAGAAGCCCTCTCGTGGAGGGGACAGAGGAGGAAGGGACGTGTCTCAGCCCGCCTGCTGTCAGGAACAGAAAGTGCCCTCCATCTCTGCCTCATGCACACCCTGCCTGGAAGTCCCCACGCCTTGTGGCCTTAAATGTTAAACAGCCCAGGGTGGTGACTGAGCCCGCCAGTCTCATTCCCATTCAGCCGCCTGTAGGGAAGACCCGGGAGGGAAGGAGGGGCCCAGGGCACAGGAAGTAGAGCCTTAGGGAGTTCAGACAACTTAGGCCCAATTGCAGCTACACCGCAAGCCTTAGTTTCCCCATGTGCAATCCTCATGTGCAAAATGGGTGTGATGTCTTTGCCCACTCCCCAAGGGCTCAAGAAACACTGGTCACCCTCTGACCCCATTAGGAGCCCTGGGGAGGGGGTGGGAGGGTGGGCTGTGCCATAACGGAGGACCCACGGGAGGGGCGGGGCCTGACCGTGCAATTGTGCTTGACGCAGTCATCCCAGAAGCGGCTGGCTGAGAACTTCTTGCGGAGGACAACCGTCATCCCGTAGATGAGACACTGTCCCACGCCCATGATGTTCCCTGCAGAAGGCAAGCTTGGTGAGGGGTTCCCAGCCCCCCATCCTGCCCCCTCACTAGCTCTCCCATGGTACCTGCGGAGTGATACAGGGGCAGGCAGTCGTACAGCACATCTGACGGGCGCATGCTGTAGGCATGGTGGCCAAAGGCTGCGATGCGGTAGTACCTGTGAGGGCAGGGAGTGCAGGGGCTGGGACCTACATCCTCCAGGGCCTGGGAATGGAGGAGTGTGCTGGGAACTGGGGACACAGCAGCAAGCCAGGCTGAGCCAGCCCAATTCCCAGGCTTGCAGGCTGGCGAGAGGCACATGCAGCAAATATAGAACTGTCCATGGTGCTGTGTGACCGAAGGACATAATGGGGCTGAGGGACAGAGAAGGGCTCAAGGTGACACAGCCAGGGAGGGTGGGGGATCCTGTCTGGGGAAGTGGCACATTAGCTAAGGCCTGGCAAGGAGCTGAGGGGGTGAGCTAGGGAAGGGCAGGCAGGCAGTGGGCACAGCACCGGTCAAGGCCCAGAGCCCAGAGGAGCCTGGCCAGTTTGAGGAGATGTGAGTGGCCGAGAAGACAGTGAGCAAGGGATGGGCAGGAAGAAAACATCAGAGAAGTGGCAGGGCCACACAACATGAGGGGGGTTTATTCTGAAGGCCAAGGCAGGTACAGGGGGGTCTGGCATGGGAGGGGGGCGGGTCTGAATTAAGACTTTAAACCTTCCTGTGGCCACCGAGGGAAGCAGAGCCTTCAGGGGCAGGAGTGGGGGCAGCAGAATGCTAAAGAGGGACTGGGGCAGGTCTGGGTAGAGTGGGGGTGTGTGGACAAAGTGGACAGATTGAGGGACGGGCCCGCTAATGGGCTGGATGTGGGGAAGAAGTGCAGCAACCAGGAGCCCGGAGCACCAGGAATGGGGGTGGGTTTTATGCGGCTGGGAAATCAGGCTATAGAGACGACCTGGAGTCACCCATCCTCCAGACTGGGGCGCCTTGGGCCCCTCACCTGCTGTGCACGACAATGGCGGCCTTGGGTAGCCCCGTGGTCCCCGACGTGTAGATGTAGAAGAGTCGATCTACAGAAGATGAGGGTGTTGGCACCAGGTGCTGAGAAGGTGGGGTGAGGGGCCCGAGTGGGCATTGGTGGGGAAGAGGGGCCCCACCTCGGACTCACCATCCATGCCCTTCCCAGGGGACTGGGCCAGGGGGGCCATGGATGCCTCCTTCAGCAGCGGGTCCAGGAGCTGGGTGTCCGGCCAGCTGCCCTCAGGACCCAAGTCTCCAGAGCAGAACTTGAGCAGACTCTTCCCCAGCTGTCCACTCACCTCAGCCACCACTGCAGCCCAAACAGACGTGTCATGGTCAAGGATGGGCAGGCCCCTCCCAAGGGCTGGGGTGCACTGTCTCTTTGCCCTGAGCAGCCACAGGCCCTGCCCACCATAATGCCTGCACCGGCCTCACCTGCTGCCAGCTCCCCTCCGAAGATGAGGGCCTTGGCGCCCGAAGTGCCCAAGCAGAAGGCGAGGGGCTCGCGCCGCAGGTTGACATTGAGCAGAGCGGCCTCCACCCCGGCCTTGGCCAGGCCCAGCCACAGACCCACAAACTCCGGCCGGCCCTCCAGGAAGATGGCCACCACATCCCCCCGCCCGAGGCCCAGCTGGTGGAAGACGTTGGCCACAGCATTGGAGTAGGCGTCCAGCTGCGCGAAGGTCCAGCACACGCCGCTGCCTGCATCCACCAGGGCCAGCCGCTCAGGCTGCTGCCGCGCCACTGCCTGGAAGATCCCCGGGATGGTGTGGTGGGCTCGCTGGTGCCGCCGCAGCTCCAGGCGCACTCTGATCAGCACAGAGAGGCCACTGGGAGGGGGACGGAGGGAACGGCGTTACTGGGTACCTGGCCAGGCCCCCAGGAGACCACCCAAGCCCCGGTGCCACATCTGAGAAAGAGGAAAAAAAGGTCCCTGTACCCCCGAGATCAGTGAGAGTTCAAGGAGGACCCTTTGGCTGGTGGGCTTTTCAGGGACTAAGGCCCATCTGCTGACCAGCCCAGAAAGCAGCAGATTCTCATAGAGGGCCAGCCCAAGCAGTGCAGATCCAAATCTTCCTCCACCAGCTTTCCCAGTGACTCTGAGGGAGCTGGGGCCTAGTCCTGTCTTTCTTTCTTTTTTTTTTTTTTATATATATATTTTATTGATTTTTTACAGAGCGGAAGGGAGAGGGACAGAAAGTCAGAAACGTCGAGAAACATCGATCAGCTGCCTCTTGCACGCCCCCTACCGGGGATGTGCCCGCAGCCAAGGTACATGCCTTTGACTGGAATCAAACCCGGGACCCTTCAGTCCGCAGTCTGACGCTCTATCCACTGAGCCAAACCGGTCTCGGCCTAGTCCTGTCTTTGTTTCTCTCCTTTGGGACGTCCCAAGCACACCTCAGGCTCCATCTGCCCCAACCAGACCCCGGGGTCCAGCCATGAGCGGGGCAGCTGCTCCACCCCCAAGTCACTCGTTGGCAATAGGCCAGGGAAGGGTGGCTTCTCCCAGGTGGAGCCTGTTGTCAAGATAAGGGGGATACAACTCAATGAGCATTTGAAGCAGGTTCACCTCACTTCCACCTCCCAACATGCTAGTGGATGAGGGGATCAGAGGCCCCAGGGGATGGCGAGACCCCAAAAGGAAGTAGCCAGGGCCCTGAATGACTGTGTAAAGGTGAGCAGCCACCAAGGATGCCAGGCTGTCAGATGAGTGAGAAATTAACTTTTGTTTTTGTTTTAAGTAAACAAAAATGGCTTTAATTTCTAAATTTCTTGGTGTGACAGCTTGAGAAACGAGTGGTTTCCTGCTTTTATGTGGCTCCCTGCTCCACTGCCAGAGTCTCTGGCTCTGAGAGGTAACCTCAAACTTTGTTAAGACACGATACAGACATAGTCTCAACTATACCTCCTTTTAGGCCAAATCTGGCCATCATATCCCACCTGCTTTCTCATCAAATTCCTTATCAAATCCATTCTTTGCACCTCCGCTGCCTCCCCCTTGCATCCTTGGATCCTTGAAATGGCTTCCTTCCATCCCTGAACTCAACATGTTCACAGTAGACTTCAGCACTGACATTCACTCACTGATTCATTCATTCACTGATTCATTCATTCACCGATTCATTCATTCACTCACTCATTCATTCATTCACTCACTCATTCCCTCCTCCATTTAGCAGACAGCTGATGTGTACCTGCTCCTATTATGTGCTGGGCCACTGTTTTTGGTTCAGACACAACCAGACCCAACCCTCAGGGGCTCACAGTACTTCCAGGAGACACCCCCCCCTCCTGGAAGGAGCATAAAGGAAGGGCTGGCTGGTGACAAGCCCTAATGAGTGATGCAGCCAGAGTGATGTGGACTGGGACAAGGGTGGGAGTGGCCCTGAAGGGAGACAGGTAGATCACTTCTGAGCAGGGCCTGGCAAGATGAAAAGAAGCCATGGTAAGGCTGGGGCACAGCCGGTACAAAGGCCCTGAGGTGGAAATGGGCCCGGAGAATGAGGCACATTGGAGAACCAGAGAGAGGCCACTGTGGCAGGAATCAGGCGGGAGGGGGATGGAGGGAGACGAGGTCCTTGGTGGGCAGACGGGTCTGTTAGAGGAGAGGATGTACAGGCCTGCAAGCATCTGGAGTTTTTAAAATAAGGGTTCAGAGTTCTGATGACACTTATGAGTCTTCCTGCGTGGGTCACTGCTTATCCTGGGAGTCCCTTCAGCTGCACCCGGGAAGGGATCGGGGTTCTTTGGTCCTTGTAGGAATTTGGACCAGCTGAATCCCAGCATCCACACACATGCTACTTGCCAGCACACAGTTATATGCACAGGCCTCCTCTGCCCGCCCGTTCACTAAACATCCTTGCCACCTCCCCCAGGAAGCCTTCTGGGTGTCAGTCTTTGAACTGTGCCTGATGCTCCCCCATCACAGCATACGGTCCCCCAAATGGAGCCAAGCTTGGTCAGATTCACATAAGAGGTGAGAGTCATTCTGGGCAAAGAAGGGAAGATGCAGATAGACAGTGGGGCAGGCTGTTGCCCCTTGAGGTAGTAGCCTTAGAGTTTTTCATCCCAAAGCTTGTATGGCTTAAATAAAAGTAAAATTTACAAATGAAAGTAGAAAGATGAGAGCACCAGGTGAGGAAAAGGATGGAGAATGTGTGCATTTGTGGGCATGAAGAACAGACGAGGTCTGCATAGGTTCCTATAACCATATCTTGGAAAAGAGATACTGAGGAGGGGAACTGCAGGGCTGGGGGCAGCAAAGAGAGAGCAGCTTTCACTGCACACCCCTCTAAAACATCATGTGTTGTATATTAACTATTACCAAAAATAAGAATGCAGCCAAAACCAGTTTGGCTCAGTGGATAGAGTGTCGGCCTGCGGACTAAAAGATCTCGGGTTCAATTCTGATCAAGGGCATATACTTTGGTTTCGGGCACATTCCCAGTAGGGAGTGTGCAGGAGGCAGCTGATTGATGTGTCTGGTTTTCTATCCCTCTCCTTTCTTCTCTGTAAAAAAAAATTAAAAAATTAAAAAATATATTTTTTTAAAAAGAATCCAAAATATTAAAAGTTAGCTGTTTATACATCCATCTTCCTGGTCAGATCCCCACCGCTCGTCCATTCAGCTAATAAACAGAATAGCTGAGGTGAGCAGCCTCTGCGTTTACTGAGGACCTACTATGTGCTGAGCACTCTAACTTTATGGTCACCTTCCAAAGTTGGGTCCTAAGATCCCCATTTGTCAGATGAATGAGCTGAGAGCACAGAGAGGTAAATTAACACGCCCAAGATCACAAGGTCACAGTCAGGTGACCAAGAACAGAACAACCAAGAACCAGGTCCCCTGGCCCGGTCCCTAAGCTCCTCCTCAGGCTGGCCACAAGGCAGGCCACGTCCGATGGTGCACACAGCAGTTGCTCAATTCATGCCTCTTGAAGGACAGGCGTTGTACACACTATTCTTACAGATGAGGGAACTGGGACGCAAAGGGCGATGATGCAAGGGCCAGCAGGGCAGAGAGCCAAGGTCCTGAGCTGACTCTGGCCACCAAGCTGGTAAACATCAGCTTACACAGCTACCAAGGCACCCACGCCGGCTGAGGGCAATCAGCAGCAACACATCCAAACCTCTGTGTGCCCAGCTCTCCTCTTAGAGCTCCGATAGAGCATCCGAAGAACTCCATCAGGTGGTACTTGTGTAACAACCATGGGGAGAGGGTTAGCAGAGAGGTCTGGAACCCCAGAAAGCAGCCCCTGCCTGGGGGCTCCCCATCTGCAGACAACACTGCAAGAAACGGGAACTGAGGCTGTGGCTGGTCACACTCAGGTTACTTAAGCACTCAAGGCAGGGTCCCAACCCCCTCAGCTGTCACCAGCCTGCCTGCGCTGGCCCCAGGCTCTCTGAAGCACACCCACACAGGCAAGCAGTGGACGCCAGTGCTCAGCTCCAGCCACATGCCTGGGCAGAAGCCCAAGCCATCACCCTGGGGACAAAGAGGCCACTGCTCCGCCTCTGGGTCCTTCCCAAGGCCCCTTCTCATCCCTCTGCTGCGTGTCCCGCCTCTGTGTTTACCCGGGGCAAGAAGAAACCAGTAAGGTTACATGTGTCCGATTTCATGCCACAATTACAAGACGAGTTGGGAGAACTGGGACAGGGGGCCTCAATATTTCCTGAACCCAGGGTCTAACCACAGCTCCCACCACCACAGGCACAGCATAGCAGCTAAAAACACGGACGCTGAAGCCCTGCCCTTCCCGGGCTGTGTGTTCCTGGGCAAATGTATTCACCTCTCTGTGCCTTGGTTGATCAACCTGTAAAATGGGTTTTGTAAGCACTTCTTTCTTCCTTACAAGGCTAAGAGAGAGCATTAGAACAAAGCCTGATGCATGGAGTGGGCTATACAAGCTGCATTAGTTACTGTAACCTAACAAATTACTCCCCAAACTAACCCTGGAAACAACAAACACTGACTCTCTCCCAGTTCCTGTGCGTCAGGAAGCCGGGAGTGGTTTCACAGGGGGGTCTGGCGTGGGGTCTCTTGTGAGGCTACAATCAAGGTCTCAGCTGGGGCTGTGCTCATCTCGAGGTCTAACTAGCAGAGAATTCGCTTCCAGGTTCATCTGTGTGGCCTCTCCACGGGCTGCCTCCCACCGGGCAGCCAGCTTCTCCCCCAAGGAGCGACCCGAGAGAGAGCACGCTGCACGGAAACCACAGTTTTTTCATTACCTAGTTTCAGAGGTAATATGCTAGCACTTCTGATGTGCGCCATTCACTAGAAGTGAGTCACTAGGCCCAGCCCACACTCAAAGGAAGGGGATCTAATAAGAGCATGAAGGCCAGGAGGTGGGGCCATACGCAAGGCTGCCTCCCACAGAAAAGTGTGTCAAGCCCTGTGGCAGGGACTCAGAGTGGACCGCACTCCTGCCCTGTCCCCAGAGGAGGCAGGGTCAGGCATGGATACATCCAGTTCCGTGGGGTAGAGCTAAGGCCTTGACAAGCCCAAGGAGGTAGAGAGAGCCTGCCAGCCATGCTCTGGGGTGTGCGGCCTGGGGTGTGCGGCCCCAGGGCCACAGGCTCCATCTGGGCTCCCAAAGGCCCTAAGAGGAGAGGACATCTGTGAAGACACCGAGTCCAGACTCACAGCAGATGCTCACTCTCTCCCAACACGGAGGCTGCTACTGAGACTGCTCTGAGGGGACCTCCACAAAACCTGTTTTATACGGGAAGACTCCACGGCTTCTTTGAGCAAGACCCTCAGAGACCCAGAGGCCTCCCCGGGACACCTGCACACGACACCCGAATCCTCTCCCCGGAGACCCCAGTCTCCAGAGGCCACCCAACAAGCCGCAGAACACACAGCAACCTCTCCACAGACCCTCAACCACCCCCAAGTCCCGCACAGACCAAACTCTCAAAGAGCACCTGGAAATGGTCACAGAGGAACCTGTAAACGGCTCAGAAGAGGCACACACCCTTCAAAGACCTTAAATGTCCTTTACAGATGCCCCAAGAAGCCCTTTCCTTCCTTCTGCAAAAGCCCTAAATAGACCCAAAGTGTCCAGTCAGTCTGGACAGCCTCCAGAGACTACTGAGTCGCCCCTGAAAGGCCCTTGGAACCTACCAGAGTCCCAGAAGGGTCTTCAGAGGCCTCCCACAGTCACCAAGGCCCCACCCCCAAACACCCACAGCCTCACCATCAGCCCCAGTTCTATGGAAGTCCTACCAGCTGCCCACAGACCACTCCTCAAGCCCCCTGAGGTCTCCCACGTGGCCTCCAGAACCCTGAAACCTACTCATGTCCCTCCAGAGACCCTCCAGCCGCCGCCTGCAAGCACCCTCATTCTCCAACCCGTCACTCTGCCAGGCCCGGCCCACCCAAGCCCCGCCCTCACCCGGGCCCCGCCCCCGTCTATACACCCTCCCCACAGGCCCTCGGACCCCCACGCCGCCCCGGCAGCCCTCTCCTTTCGCCCCGGGGGAACAGGCCAGGGGACCAGGCCGGGGTTACACTCACAACAGGTCCCGCCTCGCGGTCTTGCAGACGATGCGCAGGAAACGCCAGCCGCCGCCGCCCACGTACACGCAGAGAGCCGCCGCCGCGCTCCAGGTCCACGGCAGCCCCAGCAGCCACAGCAGCCCCAGCGAAGCCACGGAGGCCGTGCCCGCACCGGGAGCCCGCATCCTGGGGAGGCGGAGAGCGCTGAGGCTGCGGGCCGCTCAGGCCCCGCCCACGCCCGGACAGGCCCCGCCCCCAGGCCCCGGGCCCGCCCCCTCCTCGGGCCCACCTGCTCCGAGCCGGACCTCGTCCCAAGTCTGGGACCGGCCTCGTCCCGGCCAGACTCCCTCCCGCAACCCCCCGTCCCCGCCCCGGGCCAGGGTTCCATCAGGCCCATGGTGGGCACAGGCCTCGCAGCCCCCAGCCCGGCCCACACTTCTCTACAATTAGTGCACGTACAGGTCACGCCCCACACTGGCTCTCCCACCCTTTCAGTCACTGTCAACCGCGCCCAAAGCTCTGCCCTAGCTGTGGGACCCAGACCCAATTCCGCCCTCGGGGCTCGGCCCTAAAGCCTGGCTCCACCTTGCCCACGGCGCGGACCCAGGCCCCTCCCAGCACCTCGACCAGGCCGCGACCCCCGCCACGACCCAGCCGCGGCGCGGGGTGCAGGGCTCCTCCCGCTTCCTGTCCCAAACCGGTCCAGCCACAGGCCCGGGTCTTCCTGAACGTCCCGCCCCTGCCACCCGCCACTCACGGGACCCCGCCCCGCGCTGGGCCTCTAGCCCCGACCCCCGCACCAGCCCCCGCCCCCCGGAGCCGGACCCCGCCCCCGGCCCCGGTCCGCGTTCCAGCTACAGATTCCATCCGGCTGCCGGCCCCACCCCCGGTCGCCCTCCAGGACTCACTCCGCGCCACCTGCTCCCAGTCTCACCCAAAGCCCCCCTTCCGACCGGCCTGGCTAGGAGCTCCAGAGCCGCAGAGCCGAGGCCCGCCCCCTTCCGGAGGCCAAACCATAAAGAGGGCCCCCGGGCCAGAGAAGCGACGGCTAACGAGACCCTGGGGCTAGAACAGCCAGCGAAGCCGCCGGCGGTCTCCTTGACAACCAAACTTCATCCGCCCCCACAGCGAACACGTGCGTCCCGCAGCCGAGGGGCGTGGCCTCCGGGCGTTCGCAGCCCCCCCTTCTGTCATCCTGGATTCCTACCCTGGGGAGCTGGGAAATCCCAGTTCACACTCCGGGCCTGCCTGTGCTGGACTCTTGCAGCAGCTTGTTCTAAATACAAGTCCAAAGCCTCTTGGATTTCAAACACATTCCAGTGACCTTGAGAGTCCTTACACTCACAGCCCGGGCCTTAGAAGTTCCTAAATTCAAACCTCACGTTAGTCTGAAGATATATATTACAAGGACCCAGTTAATCCCCAATCTATACCCCCAAAACTTGGCAGTTAGGTTCAGTGTAACACCCCCGGAGCCCAGGGAGAACAAAATCCTCACACCCAGATCCCCACCCTCCCACAGGAGCCCTTTATTGGCACCTAAAGATCCTAACGCTCACCCAGACCCCCCAAAGCACTTCCTGATCAAGGGGTGCCAGCGCCCGCCTGGCTGCCCAATACCCTGTTTCCTGGCTGACCTGCAGCTGGTCACAGAGCCTCAGTCCTGGCTGCTCCCTCGTGGGCTCCCAGAAGCTCAGGCAGGAGGCAAGCAGAAACAACCAGTCCAAGACAGACAACCCCAAACCTAGTCCCAGCTAGTGGATCTTCCGGAGGGCCTCTATGTTTGCAGACTCCTGGGTCCTGCTTTCCTGCACTGTGCCCATGAGGGCCTCTGCCCTACCCCTCTCTCCAAGCTCCCCCTCCTCTGCCCTCCTGCCCACCCCACCCTGCTTGTTTTCCTCCCTGCTTGGCAGACCTTTTCAGTGCAATCCTTGGAAGAAGGCCTGGGCCTGTTTCCAGAGCCATTTGGAGGACAAGGCTTGGCAGGCGCTCACTCGCCCTCTCCGCTGGGCCCCCCCCCCCCCCATGCTATCATTGGTTCCTGCTGGTCTTCCAGGGTGGGTGGAATGGGTTCGAGGAGACAAATCCCAAGGACAGGCCCAGAACAACGACTAGTAGCTATAGCTGCATTTTTATCCTGGCAGGTAGCCCTTGTGATTACCCGCATTTTATAGGTGAAAAACCAAGCACTGGAACTGTCATACCAGCTCAGAGTTGAGACTCATTCATTCACAAATGTGGGCAGAGAGCTTGTCCTCCCTCCTCCTTCACTTTCCTTCTTCTCTACACTTCTCTGCCCCTTGCTGCTTCTGGCCCAGATTTCCCTCTTCTCCCCTGCCTCCCTCCCTCCTCCTCCTCCTCCGGCCTCCTCCCCTTCTTCCTTTTTCTTTCTTCCCCTCCCCCTTTCCTCCACTTCCCTTTGTACTCTTCTTCGCCTACTTCCCTCTCTTTCTCCACCCACTCCTCCTCCCCCTTCTCCCTTTGTCTATCCCTCCTCCTCTTTCTCCTCTCCTCCCCCTTAGCTCCCTCTCCTCCTCCCATTATCTCACCAAGCCTGAACTGAAGAGTGCACGTGACAATCTCTTCCAGCTCTTTCCACAGCTCCTGGAGATTCTCTATCAGTCTTCAGCCTGAAGTCATGAAATCCAAGATTCTGGAAGCTCAACTTTTTCCTAAGGTGGTGTCAGAACTCCAGCGGTGCCCAGGCTGTTTTCAGTGATCAATTATCCATTTTTATCCCTCTCCATCCCTTCTTCTTCCCTTTACACGACACCCCACAACCCAGCAACATTATACACCACCTGGCACTTTTCACCCTGTTACCGTCCTAAGATAGAAAAAATTCCCAATTCCAAAATACATGGTGAGCTTAAAAATAAAACAGCTATTTTACCAGCAAAAATAGGGAACAGCAAAGAATTTCAATTTGGGACAAGTTTTAGCAAAGGCCCCACATACAAAGGAAAGGAATGTTATTTTATGGAGGGAGAAGGAGGAAGTTGGGAAGGGTTGCTTTAAGAGGAAGTCCATCAGAGAAAAGTGAGAGTTCAGGGAGATCACAGGTTTTCATTGGCTGGTTAACCGGTATTGGGAATGTACAGACCTTTTCTGTTGAGGGTCCGTAATCCACAATACTGCCTGTAATTGACATGGAGTGGTACTGTGCGAGAGCGCCCCCTGCTGGCATTTCACTCCATTTTAGTGAGGTTTTCCCCTTATTTTGTTTTTTTTTTTAATATTATTTTATTGTTTAAAGTATTACAAACAGTAGTACATATGTCTCCTTTTTTCCCCATTGACCTTCCCCTGGCCTCCCCTTCCCCGGCCGATGCCCTCACCCCCCCCCCTCCCGCCCAGTGTCTGTGTCCACTGGCTATGCTAATGTGCATGCATACAAGTCCTTCAGTTGACTTCTTACCACCCTCCCCCCAACACTCCCCAGCCTTCCCGCTGTAATCTGACAGTCTGTTCGATGCTTCTCTGCCTCTGTATCTATCATTTGCTCATCAGGTTATAATGGTCTTTATTATCCATAAATGAGTGAGATCGTGTGGTATTTTTCTTTCACTGCAGGGCTTATTTCACTCAGCATAATGCTCTCCAGTTCCATCCGTGCTGCTGCAAACGGTAAGAATTCCTTCTTTTTTATAGCTCCCCTTATTTTCATACAACCTTACCCATGCCAGGGATTCCAGATGAGCAATTAAGAAACTGGCCAGGTAGCTCAGTTGGCTGGAGCTAATCTGGTGCATCAAAAGATTGTGAGTTTGATTCCTGGTCAGGGCACATACCTAGATTTTGAGCTGGATCGCCACCAGTCCAGGCATGTAAGGGAGGCAACCAATCCATGTTTCTCTCTCTCTCCCTCCCTTCCCCTTTCTCTAAAGAAAAATCAATAAAAACATATCCTTGGGTGAGGATTTTTTTTTAAATGAAACAGCTCTATTCCCATTTCACATATGTGGAAACTGAGGCTTAGACAGGGGGACAGAGCTCAGGATCTAACCAGGCTCTCATCTTCTCCAGCTGGGTGGCCTTGGGTGAGTCACCTCTCCCCTCTACCTTGCTTGCCCTATGGGCAATAACACCCTACTCCTGAGGCGCTATGATCAAATATTTATTGATCACCCACTTGTACAAAGGCTGACAGACAAGGAACTCTTATCTGGAGAATGAAGGGGCTCCCACAGTAGTTGTGGGGCATCTCCCTGCCTGAAGGGACCTCAAGTGCCTGCAGGCCACAGCAAAAGGAGTTCTCCAAACTTTCTGGAAGGAGAGAAATGAAACATACATTTTTAAAAAGAAAAAAATATATATATTAATACATTTTATTGATTTTTTTACAGAGTGGAAGGGAGAGGGATAGAGAGTTAGAAACATGGATGAGAGAGAAACATCGATCAGCTGCCTCCTGCACACCCCCTACTGGGGATGTGCCTGCAACCAAGGTACATGCCCTTGACTGGAATTGAACCTGGGACCCTTCAATCCGAAGGTCGATGCTCTATCCACTGACCCAAATCAGTTAGGGCAAAACATCCTTTGAAATAAGGTGCTGAGTGAGCATAGCATGGGTGTTTCACTGCAAGTAGAACACGAGCACCGTGTGGGAGTGAGCAATTTCTCTGTGGTGGTGAAGTGCCCGCCAGAGTAAAGGTGTGAGCTTCCTGGGAATGCCATAATAAAGTACAGTAAACCCTTGATTTTGCAGACCTTTAGTGGACTTCAGATTTAATGGACAAAATTTCCCGGCCATATGTCATATGTGAAAATTAACACCCTGTTAGGTTTACAATGTTGTTAACTCAGATTTGCTTATAATAAAATTAACAGGGCTTTTTCTTATTATTAATTCACTAATTTTGGGGTGTGTGTATGTTTTGTTAATTCTTACCCAAGGATATTTTCTCCATTGATTTTAGAGAGAGTAGAAGGGAGGAGGGTGGGAGAGAGAGAGAGGGAAATTGGTCGCCTCCTGCACACTCCCTGACAGGGGCCGAGATCAAACCTGCAACCCAGGTGAGTGCTCTTGACCCGGATCAAACCCAAGACCCTTTGGTGCCCAGGCTGACACTCTAACCACTGAGCAGCACCAGCCAGGGCTACGCTGTTTTGTGTGTGTGTGTTTTTTTTTTAATTTAAGCTCAGTTAGTCACCAGGAGCCCTTCTTAGTAGGTGTTCTCCCCCCCCCCCCCCCACACACACACACCTCAGGGTTCACAGTCCAATCTAGAGGTCCTTAATTTGGTTATACCTTCAAATTTAGTTATTCCTCCAGATAAGGTCACAGTCACAGGTCCTGCGGGTTGGAACTTGGCTGTATCCATTTGGGGCCCATCATTCCCCCCACTACAACTGGATGAAGGGTTAGAACAGTGCGGTTAACATTTGGAGACATTTTAATTGTCACAACTAGAGAAGGGAGTACATGACCAGCATCTAGTGAGTAGAGGCCAGGGGGTTGCAAAACACCCTGTGACGTACAGGACAACCCCCACAGCACAAAGAATGGTCTGGCCCCAAGTGGCCCGGGCGCTGCAGTTGGAGGATTCTGGTGGAGCTGGTAGCTTCAGTCAGGTTGGCATTGGCTCTACAGCCTGACACCGGTGACCGAGTCAGTGGGTCGGCTTCTGCCGGCTCCTGCTCCACCCGGAAAATGGGACAAAGCTCAGGGCCTGGCAGGCTGTGCGGAGGACCCGAGCCGGGCACCTCATCCACAGGGCAGAAGGGTTCACTGCTGAGATGCGTCTGCTCTCAGTGCCCTCTGGAGTCCCCACAGGCCTGGGTTTCCCAGGGTTCTGGCAAAGGCGAAGTGAAGAGCGTCTGACTAGGAAAGTGTTTCCAAAGGGAGTGAAACCGGCACATCTGGAAGGGATCCATTTATGAAGGCTTGATGACGTGGATTAAACTCTTGGCAATGAGGATTTTGTGGTTTTCTTTTTATTGGATAAAGACAACAATAACAAGTTTCTCCCACATTTTCCCCTGGCCCTGAAAAATCCTCGAGAGCAGATTTTTTTTAATTTTTTTATTTTATTGATTTTTTTTACAGAGAGGAAGGAAGAGGGATAGAGAGTTAGAAACATCGATGAGGGAGAAACATTGATCAGCTGCCTCCTGCACACTCCTACGGGGGATGTGCCTGAAACCAAGGTACATGCCCTTGACCGGAATCAAACCCGGGACCTTTGCAATTGGCTACAATTATCTGGTTGGGTTCCTATCAAACTCATCCTGTTTCCAGCTGTCTGCAAAATACTGCGTGTGCTACCTTTTAACATTAAGTAGTAACGTTTAGAGCTGCCCAGACCTTGAGACCCTTCTGTTGAACACTGGAGCATCCGGAGGAAGCATTCCAGGAGAGTGACAGCGGGAGGTGAGAGGAATCCTGTAAACACACACCTTCTGCCACATTCTGTGGGTTGAAGCACGTCACAGAGCCAGCCTGGATTCAGGGAGAGGGGAACTGGTTTCCATCTCTTGAAGGAAGGGGCTGCAAAATATGGTGGCCCTGACTTTCAACCTTGCACATCAGGGGACGTTAAGGTGGACTGTCCAGACAGAACTGAGGGGAGATTCATCTTTATTTTCATTAACTTCTCACTGGAATCTAGCAAGCCTCTCAAGGCTGGCAAAGCAGGCATGGGCTGGTCCCGTGCCCTTCACCCGTGGAAACCCCAGGTAATGTCACTTCACATGCTGGTCACGGCGACACCTCAAATACCACTTATGCTCATCTCCACTTGGGGACTGCAGTGACGAGGAGAGCCCTGGTGAGTCGGGATTACTTAACGTGTTTATGAAGACGCGTGTGCTTTTACGTTGCATAAGAAAAAGGTTTCATCCCACTTGTCAGTTGGATGGGCTTCCTTTGCAGTCCTGTGCATTTTAAAATGCACCTGCAGTTACGTTATCCCTTGAGAAAGGGCCCTGGAAGCTGCGCTCTGCCCTGGGAGGATCTGCAGAATCAGGTCATGGCTGTGGGAAACCCCCTTCACATCCCGCATGGTTCAGGGTTCAGGTTCAGGGTCGGGTTCTGGAGAAGGTCGCACACAAATGAAAGAGACTAGAAAAGTATTCATTTGGGAATACTAGGGGTCAGGGGGGAGCCCACCTCTAGCGGGAGGACTATCCCCCCCTCTGGGTTTGCTATCCCTTTTATTAAGATTATGGGATACACCCATATCCTTTAGGCAGAAAATTCCAATAATAGCTAATCAGCAAGAATTTACATAAGACTCACAGATGGAGGCTGCTCCAGCTCCCAAAGTCTCAACTAAACAAGGAGCGATTAGCTCTGACCTTTCGGAGCGATTAAGGTTGACCAGCCTTCTGGACTCCCTGTCCACGTCTCTCTATTAATGAGACAACGATCAGTTTGTGGCAATGGCTTAGGCAGATTAGCGAGGCCCTGAACTGACCTCCTGAAGATTCCTAATCCCCAGCCAGCAGCCAGCCAGCAGGCCGGGGCCACCCAGGACCGCAGCCAGGGCTGCCATGGCCTCCCTCTTCTCTGGCCGGGTTCTGATCCGAAACAACAGCGACCAGGACGAACTGGACACAGAGGCAGAGCTCAGCCGCCGGCTGGACAACCGTCTGGTGCTGCTGTTCTTCGGCGCTGGGTCCTGCCCCCAGTGCCAGGCCTTTGCACCGGTTCTCAGGGACTTCTTCATTCGGCTCACGGATGAGTTCTACGTGCTGCGGGCAGCCCAGCTGGCCTTGGTGTATGTGTCTCAGGACACCACCGAGGAGCAGCAGGACCTGTTCCTCAAGGACATGCCCAAGAAGTGGCTCTTCCTGCCCTTCGAGGATGACCTGAGGAGGTGAGGTGGGAGGGGAGGTCAGGGAGGGCTTCCTGGAGGAGGGGCTGTTTCTGCTGTGAAGTATTTTTTTTTTTTGCATGTTTTATTGTTGACAGTATTACAGATGTCCCCACCCCCCCACCCCCACCTCCACCTAGTCCCCACCCCATTCCAGGCCTTCACCACACTATTGTCTGTGTCCACAGGCTATGCATATAAATTCTTTGGTTAATCTCTCCCCGCCCCCCTCCTCTCTTCCCCTCTGAGATCTGTCAGTCTGTTCCAGGCTTACGTGCCTCTGGACCTATTCTGTTTACTGTTCTTTAGATTCCACATATGAGATCGTGTGAAATTTCTCTTTTTCTGACTGGCTTATTTTGTTTAGCATAATAGTCTCCAAGTCCATCCATGCTGTTGCAAAGGGCGAGAGACCCTTCTTTTCACAGCCGCACAGAGTCCCGTTGTGTCAATGCGCCAAAGCTTTTTATCCACTCACCTCCGGATGGGCACTTGGGCTGTTTCCAGATCTTAGCTATCGTAAATAACACTGCTATGGACAAAGAGTTGCATATACTCTTTCTGATTGGTATTTCAGAATTCTTAGGATACATTCCCAGAAGTGGGATCACTGGGTGAAACAGTAGTCCGTTTTTAATTTTTTGAAGAAACTCCATACTGTTTTCCATAGTGGGTGTATCAGTCTGCATTCCCGCCAGCAGTGCACGGGGGGGTTCCCCTTTCTCCACATCCTCCCCAGTACTTGCTGTTTGTTGATTTATTGATGTTAGCCATTCTGGCAGGTGTGAGGTGATGATCCCTTGTAGTTTTAATTTGCATCTCTCTGATGATTAGTGATGTTGAACATTTTTTCATGTCTATGGGCCATCTATATGTTCTCTTTGGAGAAGGGTCTATTTAGGTCTTTTGCCCATTAAAAATTTTTTTTAAAATTTTTTTTATTTCAGAGAGAAAGGGAGAGAGGGAGAAAGAGATAGAAGCATCAATGATGAGAGAGAATCATTGATTGGCTGCCTCCTGCATGCCCCCCACTGGGGATCCAGGCATGTGTCCTGACCAGCAATCGAACTGTGACCTGGTTCATATGTTGACCCTCAACCACTGAGCCATGCTGGCTCGGCCCTTTGCTCATTTTTTAATTGGATTGTTTGCCTTCCTTTTGTTGAGTTCTTTATATATTTTGGAAATTAACGCCTTACCAGTTGTATCACTGGCAAATACATCCTCCCATGCAGTGGGTTCCCTGTTCATTTTGATGATGGTTTCTTTTGCTGTGCAGCTTTTTAGTTTGATGTACAGTATTCGTTTACTGACAGAGCACCATCTGGTGTTGAGCAGCCAGTCCACATATGGAAGACTGAGGGGTTCAGACTAGGGCCTGCACACCCCCTGTGTCCATCCAGCCCCCAGGGAGGTTCACACCAAGACTCAAATGCATAACAGCAAACTGCAGTATGTTCTGGAGGACAAAGGAAGAGGGGTGCCATGGAGAGATATATGGGGGAGGGAGTCCTTGCTGAGATGTGGGGGTCAGGGGATGCTCATTTAAGGAAGTGGCTTTAAAGAGAGACCTCTAAGGACAGGAAGGTTGGGAGGATGAAGTATGAGGAAAGAGGAGGGTTTCTAGGCAGAGGCCATAGTACAGCACAAAGGCTCGGAGGACAGCCAATTTAGGGAACGGTAAGTAACTGCAGGTGTGAGAAGTCAGCAGGCACCACGTGCAGGAGTGCCCCAAATGCCACCTTAACCAGCGTGGATGTGGCCGGCATAGCTGGGAGCTATGGAGGGCACTGGCGCTGAGGGAAGGAGAGGTGGCTGGAGTCAAGCTTTACAATTAACAGCCCAATAAAGGGTGCTTTAGTTTGTGGCTTTTAAAATATACACTTTTATTGATTTCAGAGAGGAAGGGCGAGGGAGAGAGAGAGAGAGAAACATCACTGATGAGAGCGAATCATTGATCGGCTTCATCCTGCATGGCCCCTCCTGGGGATGGAGCCCACAACCTGGGCATATGCCCTTGACTAGAATCGAACCCGGGACCCTTCAGCCCGCAGGCCAATACTCTACCCACTGAGCCACACCAGCCAGGGCTATGGCTATTTTAGAACTTTTCCCCTTTCCGCAGTAAGCCTTTCACTCTTTTTGAACCCCAACGTTTTATTATGAAAATTCTCAAAATTACCAAAAGGTTGGAAGAAGCATACAAGAAAACGCTACGTCATCGTTAACATTTTGCCATATTTGCTTTATCTACTGGTACATACGTGCGAAGTTTGTGCTGAAACATTTAAAAGTGAGCTGCAGACGTCATGACATTTTCTGATTTCATTCATTTTGTTACACAACAAAGTTGGAAGTTTCTGGTCATGAAGAACTGCATTCTCCACCCAAGATTAGTTTGGACATGTGTTCACTCCCACTGCCCTCTGCAGCTGGGGAGGGGGGGGT
Source organism: Antrozous pallidus (assembly GCA_027563665.1). Taxonomy (NCBI): domain Eukaryota; kingdom Metazoa; phylum Chordata; class Mammalia; order Chiroptera; family Vespertilionidae; genus Antrozous; species Antrozous pallidus. The sequence continues at coordinate 94,282,680 of CM050516.1, read as the reverse complement.
CCTGTCCCCAGAAGTGGCAACATTGCCCTCCCTGAGGCAGGAATGCCAGCTGCTAGGGCATCATAGAAAATGCTGACCTTGTTTGAGGCACTCCACTCAACAAAACATGCCCCCAGCTGGTAACTGGAGGGAGGGAGCCGTTCTAACCCTCCATCCCCACCCACCCACCCGCCCACAGGATTGCCAGATATAGGATGCCCAATAAACACAAATTTCACACAGACTATAAATAATTCCTTAGTATAAGCTTGTCCTACATATTACAGGGGACATACTTCTACTAAAAGTTATCTGTTTATATGAGATTCACACTTAACTGGGTGTCCTGTATTTTCACTTGCTATCTGGCAACCTCGCTCCTGCGGGATTTTGCAGGTATGCTCTGTGTGGAGGCTGGGGAGCACTCCGGCCTTCCTCCCCCACAGGGTTAGCCTTAGCCTTGCCTTTCTCCTAAGCCCAAGGGCTCTTCTGTCTCTAACTTGTTTCCTGAGCCTACGAAGTCCAGCTGGCTCGCTTCTGCTACTCTGTAACTTTCTATTATAATTGGGGGGGGGGGGGGGCGGGAGAGAAGAAAGAAAGAACGGTGGGTGATGGGCCCAGTCTGGCTCCCTTTACTCCACGCAGATTGTGAGGCATTCCGGCCCAGACAGGTCCTGGGTCTCCTGGGGCTGCGGATGGTTCTCACCAGGTTCCTCCTCAGACTGAAAAAACGTGGTGACCCTGTGGGGCCTGCGTGATCAAGTCAGCACCCCAATCTCTCTCCCACTTCAGGGCCTTTGCATGGGCTTTGCTTTTTGCCTGGGACCCCTTCCCCCAGCTTCTCCGCCCTTCCTCCTGCAGATCTCAGCTCAAAGGTCACCTCCTTGGAGAGGCCCTCCCTAAGCCCCAGCCCCTTACCCACACTTCTTTATGGCATCCCCTATAATAAAGAGGTAATATGCAAATTGACCATCACTCCAATACACAAGATGACTGCCCCCATGTGGACACAAGATGGCCACCACAAGATGGCCAGCAGGGGAGAGTAATTGGGAGGGACCAGGCCTGCAAGGGAGGGCAGTTGAGGGGGACCAGGCCTGCAGGGGAGGGCAGTTAGGGGCAATTGAGCCAGCAGAGGAGCAATTAGGCATCAATCAGGCTGGCAGGGGAGTGGTAAGGGGGTGATCAGGCAGGCAGGCAGGTGAACAGTTGGGAGCTAGCAGTCCTGGATTGTGAGAGGGGTCCCAGATTGGAGAGGGTGCAGGCTGGACTGAGGGACACACCCCCATGCATGAATTTCGTGCACTGGCCTCTAGTTTATCCATATCCATTCATCCCTCCCCCACGTTTCCCGAGTACCTAATCTGCGCCCCACACTGTTTTGGGCACTGGGGACACCAGTGAGTAAGCACAGAACCTCGTGCCCTGGCGAAGCTAGCTCCTGTGGGAGGAAGGGAGAAATCACAATGTGCTGGATGCTGGGAGGCCCCCCCAGCAGGGGAAAGGAGCTGCTGGGATGTGAAGTCGGGTCTCCATGGGCAGAGGTCTGGGAAGAGCGCACAGGTAGAGCTGACAGGAGCCGGCCGTGCAAAGGCCCTGTGATGCGAGCGAGTCTGGGCTGCTGAGACACAGCGCGGAGCCCCTGCGGCCGGCCTGCCCTGGTCCCGGCTCCCCCAGCGCCCGGCCCGGGCAGCGCACACTGGGCGCTCAGTAGATTGGGGCTCCCGGCGCGGGGTCACTGACCTGCCGGCCCCGCAGGGACCTCGGACGCCGGTTCTCGGTGGAGCGGCTGCCCGCCGTCGTGGTGCTCAAGCCGAGCGGGGACGTGCTCACGCGCGACGCGGCCGACGAGATCCGGCGCCTGGGCCCCGCCTGCTTCGCCAACTGGCAGGAGGCGGCGGAGGTGCTGGACCGCGGCTTCCTGCAGCCCGAGGACCTGGACGACCCCGCGCCGCGCAGCCTCACCGAGCCGCTGCGCCGCCGCAAGTACCGCGTGGACGGGGCGGGGCGGGGCGCACACGGCCCGGCTGCGGGGGGCGACCCCGGGCCGGAGGGCGGAGCCGGGGAGCTGTTCTGATCTGGGGGGTCGGGGGACCAGAGGGGGTTCTGTGATGACACTCCGAGGAAGCGGGGGTGGATGGGGGCTGCTCTGACGCCCCCGGCGGGGCGGGTCTCTGGTGCGCCTCACCCCTCACCCCTCACCCCTTACCCGGCGGTGGGAGAGGCCGGGGGCAGCTCTCAGCCCCCCAAGGTGGAATCAGAGGTGAGGACAGCGGAGGGTCCGAGGGGAGGGACCATGCTGAGTTCTGGCCAGAGGTGGGGCCCCAGCAGGAGGCCCTAGCTGGCAGGCGGGGGCGTGGGTGTGTGGGAGCCTGAGTTCTCCAGATGGCGGGAAAGCCCGTGGGGAGTGGGAAGGGTCTTTTGTTGTTAATCCTCACCCCGGGACACTTTTTCCATTGATTTTTTTTTTTTTAAGAGAGGAAAGGAGGGAGGGGAGAAAGGGGGCAGAGTGTAAATGGATGTGAGGCACGTTGATTGGTTGCCTCCCATACGCGCCTGCATCCCAGGTACTTGCCCTTGACCTGGAGCCAAACCCGATATCCTTCATGGGCAGATGCTCCACCCACTGACGCTGGCAGGTCAGGGCCGAGAAGGGGCTTTCTGAGGCCCAGGGTGGGAACTGGAGGAGTCCGTTCTGATTTCGCGCCCCTCCCCTCCTCCGCCCCTGCCCCCACACCCCGGGTGAAGGGTGGGACCTAGGGCAGGACCAGGTCTGGCTGTGAGATACCCTCTCCCCAAAGGGGCGGGCCCAGGGCCTGTCCAGTCTTCTGGAGACGCGACTGAGCCTTCAGTCCGGGCCTCCAGAAATATTAAGACCTGGGTGAGGTGGAATGGTTACTGGATCCCACATGGGAAAATGCCCATAAAATCGAATAATCGTGCTGACGACGCTCAGCCCCATCTTCCATGAAATGAGATGTCCGTGTTGTGGAACTGTGCACCTGAAACCTGTATAGTTTTGTTAAGCAGTGTCACCCCAATAAATTCAATAAAAGGGGGAAAATGAGTGGTCCCTATATTTAATATGCAAGACTACAGCAACCCTTTATCGTTTGTACGGGATGCATTCCAATACTTGGTGCCACGGATGCTGGGTTCCCGAATGTTCCTGGAGAGACAACAGAATCCTGTATAATAAAGAGCTAATAGGGTAATTAGATCGAACAGCAGAACCACAGTCCGGACAACCTTCCGGACAAAGCCGGGGGTGGGGTGGGGGGGCTGCGAGGGGCTGCAAGGGCCGAGCCCCTTGCACGGATTTCGAGCATCGCGCCTCTAGTAGAGAAATAAAAATTCAAAACTCCAGCCTGGAGCCACTTCCTGGCTGTGTGAGTAGGACAGCCACCTCCCGCCTCTCCGCCTCCTTTCTTTCTTCTGAAAATTGACACGAAGGCTAGGTCCTATCTGGCGGTCCGCCTAGGACTGGAACTATCTAGGCGCCTGGAACCTCTCGGTTTTGCCTCTGGCGCCACCTGAGGGAGGGGTGTGAGCCAAGTGGGGGGGCGGGGGCGGAGCCAAGCATGTAAATGAGATGTAACCCCCTTCCTGCGCCTCATCTCCAGAAAGGCTGAGGCACCCTGCCCTGGGCCTGGGAGGCCTGCGGACCGGACTAGTGAGCGCCTTATTTTATTCTCACCCCTGATCCCCAAGCTCCAGGTGAGAACAGCGAGGATCAGTCGGCCTGTTTTCAGGTTCCAGCCAGTTTTCCCTCCGTGGGCCGCAGTAAGCCACCTGTGCATTGGACCCTGGGCGACAATGGCTCTTAAATTCAGTCTGCCTAACGGTAGGGTGCAGGCTCATCAGCAGATTCTAGAAGACAACGGTTTCGTGGGGTTTTTATTGATGAGAGAGAGAGGAGGGAGGGAGGGAGGGAGAGAGAGTGAGAGGAAGAGAGAGAGAGAGAGAGATTGCACACGCCCTAACTAGGCATGTGTCCTGACCCGAATCCAACATGTGTGCCCCAGAGGATGCTCCGACCAGCTGAACCGGGCCGGGCCCGTTTCTTTTAAAAACAACAATGAAACAGGTTGCTTAAGCCAGAGGTGGGGGTTCTTAGAGACCTCTAGGGGTCCCTGCATGGAACTACCGCGCCCTTGCCCTTCGTGGGGGGCCACCCTCCCCTTATTGGCCCCGCCCCGCGCCGGCCCTCCCCGCCAGCACCCGGAGCCGGGAGGGGGCGCCCGCAGGGTCCTCCAAAGGAGGAGAAAAGACTCAAGTTTTCGGAGAGCTTCCTCGTCCCCAGTGCGACCTGTACCCTGAAGCTCCTGAAGTCACCCCAACTTTCAAACACCGCTGCGCCCCCGCCCCCTTCAGAACCCCCAACTCCCCTGCCCCCGAAAATCTCTGACTGTCCGCACTGCCATGGCCCGCTCCTACGGCGCCCGGGTGCTGGCCGCGGCGCTCCTGCTGGGCGTGCCGGCGGCCGTGTTGGCGGCGCTGGGCGCGCAGCTGCTGTTCCAGCTGCAGGCGGGCCGCGCGGAGCTGCGGGGGGCGCGAGCCGACGGGCTGGGTCCGGAGCTGGGCGCCGGCCCGGGGCTGCCCGAGGACGCGGCCGGGGCGCTGCTGCCGCTGGCCGCCGCGCTCGCCGCGCTCGCCCTGGTGCTGAGCCTCACCTGCCTGCTGCTCGCCGCGCTCTGCGGCCACCTGGGCGCCGAGCTGGCCAGGGGGCCCGGCCCCGGCAGGTAGGAGGACTGGCCCCGCCGCCCGGCCCGGGGCTGGGCGACCCCAGGCGAGCCACTACCCGTCTCTGGGCCTCAGGTTGGGGGGAGCTTCCCTTCCTTCCCCCATCCCTTTATCCTCTCTCCCTCCACACATTTGCCATTCCCTCCTCCCTCCTTTCTCCCATCCCTGCCTCCCTCTCTCAATTCTATTAGTTGAAAATTATAGCAGGTGAAACCCCCCTCCCCCACGCGCCACCCGCTTTACATAAATGCCAGCTGAGGCTCAGAGGGGGCCGGGTCGGCTAGCTCTCTGGTGGAAGCTCCTGTCACTTAGGGGGCATTAGGCTCCTAGTGCAGAGACCAGGGTGGATAAGTGATGGATGCATGGGTGGGTGGATGGATGCGTGGATTAGTGGAGGGATGAATTTATAGAGCATGGTAACATGGGTGGGTAGTTATGGTTGAATAATCCACAGGAATGGATGGATGGTAAATGGTGGTGAACCTGGAACAATGGATGAGTGTCCAGGATGGATCCTCACACAGACCTTGTTTCCCCCAAAGCTGGGCCACTCCCTCCCTCCCTCCCCAGCCTTCCCCAACCAGCTCCAGAGCCCTTTTTCCTGCCCCCTCTTCCCAGGTCTGACTGGTTTTTCTATGACTGCCGCCTCCTCAGACATGTGGCCGTGGGCCTCTTCTGCTGTGGGGTCGCCGTCTACTTAGCAGGTGCGTGCTGGGGGACAGGACGTGGGGTGTGGGAGCCATGGGTGGGCATGGCCAGGGTTAATGGCCCCATAACTGGGGTCAACTCGAGCCACCCTGCCTGGGTTTGACTCCTGGATCTGACTCTTTGTCACTCGGGTAGGGGGCACTTGGGAAAATTCCTTCTGTGCCTGTTTCCTCATCGGTACAATGGGATGATAACAGTTTGTTGCTTCATAGAATTGCTGAGAGGATTTTGAGTTAATCCCCCTAAAACCCTGAAGGTGGCATCTGGCTCCATGGGGGGCGGGCGGGGGGGAGATTCATAAATGGTACCTGTCTTCAGAACACTCCTGATTCACCAGTTTTCTACGTTTGGTTTTGAACAAAGCTTTCTATGTCCTTGATAGTTTCAGAGATTGGCCTTAGCAAAAACCTGTTTTGGTTACAAATATCAGAACTTCCAGCTCAAGAATGGCTTAAGGAGCTGGGGCGGGGGGAGGAGAGATGCACGTTATAAACCAGAAATGCAATTTAAAATCCCCAAACGTGACGGAGAGTAGAAATAAGTAGCTGGGTGCCAGGGGACACATCACCCTCTTTCCCCCCCGACTTTTAATAACTGAGATCCGTGTTCGCACCCACACCTGCTGGTAAAGGCATCAAATCATCAAGTTTCTTTAAAGAGACTCCTGACATGTTATATATTGTTCTAATCTTGGCAAATGTTTAGGAGATACAATTAAAATACGCATTTATGAGGTGTGAGCCCAGGGCTCACTGTGGGAATTTGTATGTAAAGTGCAGTGATCTCTGCTTAACTTCTGTTGTTTGGCTTAATAAAACGCTCCAGATATGGGGTGGGGTTTTTTTACTTTTAATTTTTAAAAGGAAGTGGAGTCCTCGCCGGTTTTCTTAGTGGTTAGAGCATTGGCTCTGGGACCGAAGGGTCCCGGGTTCGATTATGGTCGGGGGCACATACCTCGGTCGCAGGCTTGATCCCTGGCCCCGGTTTGGGACGCATGCAGGAGGCAACCATAGAGAGGAGATGTTTCCCTCTGTCTCCCCCCGCTTCCTCCCACTCTCTAAACACCAGTGGAGAAAATATCCTTGAGTGGGGATTAACAACAACAGAGAGAGTGGGTGGGGTGACCATCGGAAAAGACCAGGGGATTGCTGGCCTCGGGTGTGATTGAACCCGGCTGCTCAGAGGAGGCCATCAGAAATGCCGCTTGCTTCACCTGCTTCCCTTAGAAAGATGCCTGGATCTGTGCTTTCGACAAAATGCCTACAGCCTCCTGTCTTTTCATGAGCCAGCAAAAATGTTGGGAGACTTAGAGACTAAAGTATCCTCATTTTAAAATGGGAGAAACCTCACAAAGGGGGAAAAAAAAAGTAACTATGTCAGTCTCATCAAGATTTAGGTTAACAATTTGTTCAGCTCTCACTTGGAGTCTTTCTGAGGTTGGGAGACTTCACTTGGATCGAATCCCCCAGTGTGGCCAGTCAACCATTCTTTGTTAACCAGAGCCAACAGAATGATTATGAAGACCTTTTCAAAACTGTTCAGAGCCGCATGTTCTTTCTCTCCCTTGAGCACACCCCTGCCTGTCCCCCTTCTCCAGGCATGTCCTCTCTTTCTTTGTCCTGGTCTCCAAGGGCCCTTCTCTTGCCTTATAACTCGTTTCCTATGCCCACATAGGCCCAGCTGGCTGACCTCTTCCACCTCTGTAACCTTCTTCTTTTTTAAAAAAATATATTTTATTGATTTTTTTTTTTTTTTACAGAGGAAGGGATAAGAACCAAAAGCCAGAAACATTGATGAGAGAGAAACATTGATTAGCTGCCTCCTGCACACCCCCTACTGGGGATGTGCCCACAACCAACATACATGCCCTTGACTGGAATCGAACCCGGGACCCTTCAGTCCGCAGGCCGACACTCTATCCACTGAGCCAAACCGGTTTTGGCCCACCTCTGTCACCTTCTAAATAAACTGGCTCTTATAATTTGAAAAAACAATTGTTTAGAGCGAAAACATCCTTGGCCTGACTTTAATGTCAGATACAGTGTGTCATCTTCAAAAGCAAGAGTACAGAGCCAAAGAAGGCATAAAAACACTCCCAGAAGGTGCCAAGAAATCCTCCATCAGCCCTCAGCTTCTCTCACAAGTTCCCCAGGAGTCGCAGTAAGAAAATTTCTGGGTTCTCAGATCCCAAGCAAAAGTCTTAGTGCTGACTAATTGGCTGAGCTTGGGTCATGTGAAAACCCTGCACCAATCACTACAAGACGGGAGGCAATGCTCTGATTGGCCACGCCTAGCACTACACCGGTCACTGATGCCACAGAGCTAGACCGGCCTCCGGGGTGGGGACAGGGACTGACTGGACTGGCAGTTCTCAGTGGGGCTGACTATGCCCCGGGGGATATTTGGCGATATCTGGAGATATGTTTGGTTGTCACACAGGGTGGGAGAAAGGTACTGTTGGTATCTAGGAGGCAGACACTGGTAAATGCTCCCACAGTGATGAATGGTGGACAGGATGTGGGATGTGGGATCCGTGGGTGGGCATGACTGACAGAGAACCAGCCAGGTCACCACTTGTCTTGTTCGGATTAGCGAGCCCAGGCTGGAGAGGAGCTGTGGTTCGCTCAAGGCCAATGACAGGGATTCGGGAAACCTGAGATCTGGGTTGTTTTAATTGTGGTAAAGTGCACGTAACAAAATTCACCCTTTTATGGTAAAATTGACATCATGATGATATATTCGTGGGTTGTGAGAGGATCAATGAGTTAATCCACATGTCTACCAAGTTGGACAGTTTTGAATGACTGCCCCCTCTTTGGGAAGCTCTCCCAGGGCTTGGGGAGCAAATGTTTGTAGACTGAGTTAATGAGAAACATTTCCTTCCCCAGGACTGTCCATCTATGCTCTGCTGCTCTTCGAGATCGAGGCGGGAGCGGCTGCCGCCGCCATCCTCGGCTTGGGCGCCCTGGCCCTGGTGGCCGTGCTGACCCACACTCTGCGCCGGGCTGCCCACGCCACCCGCCGTGGTCTCCGTGAGCTGTCCCCACCGCACTTTGAAGAGGACCCTGCCCGCTCCGCTGAAGTCTCCAAGGCCAGCCCCAGGGCTCCGCCCCAGCAGGGTACCCACCACCAGATCCCCTACTCATTCTGCCCAGAACCCGGGGACCCCCTCAGACCCTCAGCCACTGCCTCAATGCCTGCACCGGTGGGGGGTGTCCGGGAGAGCAGCCTGTCTGCGTCCTGCATGCACCGGACACTGTTGGTCGGTGGGGGGCACTGGGAAGGGGTCACCCATGAGATGCGCAGCATGCTGGGACACAGGCCAGGGGGACTGGGGAAAGATTCCACACTGGTGTGAGCTCAGGGGTCGGGGGTGGAGAGCCGGTGTCAGGCAGCAGAAAGAGTGCTCTGCAGAGACCAGTCACAGTAGCGGTACAGCTTGGTTTCTCTTTCAGGTCACTGCATCCCTGGCTTTTGCCTTCTAAGTTGCCTCATGGCACAAAATGGCTGCCAGGGCTCCAGCCTTCACATCCTCACTCAGTGAGGAAGGCAGAGGTCAGGGCTGGCTCGGCATCTTTCCAAAGTCTTCCTGGGAGGCCTTGGGACCTTTCTACTTATTTCTCACTGATCAGGACATGGCCACAGCTGGCTACAGAGGAGACTGAGAAATGTAGCTACGCAGACAGACAATGAGGTTCTGGGATAGGCAGGAGGGGAGGGTGGGGCTTAGGCAACGGTTCTCTAAATGTCTCCGTCCATTTTACAGATGAGGAAACCGAGGCCCAGAGAGGGGCAGTGACTCAGTACTGAGCATCAGAGCCAGGTCCTGTAACCCCCATGCTGCTGCCAGTGCAAGTCTCTGCGACTCCTTCCAGTCTGTGAGCGTTTGAAACTTTGGGAGCAGAGCTGAGAGAAGCCCAGGGCCACAGTGGCCCTGAAGGGCTGCACCCAGACTCCTGGGTGGGTCCGTGGTGAGGGCTTCACCGCTCCGTGTCTCAGTTTCCTGGTCTCTAACGTGGGGCAGCATCGGTCCCTCTGCCTCGGGCTCCCGGGAGACTCCATGTAAGCCTGTCCGGGGCCTGTGCACAGCTTGTGGATGTGTGGCAGCCTGTGCTGCCGCCGGTCGAGGCACCTGGTAGCTGAGAAAGGTGTTCTGGGGCTCACGGACCTGGCAGGGCTTGGAGTGGATAACTCAGAGCCCTAGGAGCCTCCAGAGGCCCTGGCCCCACTCCCATCCTGCAAATAAACTCTGGCCCTCACTATCTCCATGTCACTTGAGCCACACTTGAATGTGCTTTGTGGCCACGCCCAGGCTTGGAGTAGGATGGGGTGGCAGGAGTGAGGGTGGAAAGGGCAGGAATGGGAGACAGGGGTTTGTCCTGGGAAGTGTCTCCCACAAATCTTCACGCACACAAATTCCACTATGAGTGGGGATGGTCTGACCCCCCACACCTACCCAAATGTGCAGATGTCCCAGGAATTTTCCAGCCAGTTCCTTCCTGAGCCATGAGGATTCTAGGGCCCAAGGAGTAGAGGAGGCTCAGCCACAGCAAAGGAAACCCCCTTGGGACTTTCCCAATGGACAGAGAAGGGGCAACACCCAGCAGGACCTGACCCTGGGCACAGACCTGGGGGTCCCACCAGCCTTGGCTATCTGCTCCCTGGGTCCCTGGGACGCTGCAGACTTTCTCCACACCTTGGAGTGGGGTCAGGAGGCAGTGCTCATGAGCATGCCCAGTGAGCGTGGGCTCTTGGCGAGCATGATGAATATCAACAAAGAGGATAAAATAAATGTTATGGGCCAGGTGCTTTCCTGTCCTTGGTTCATCTTCAGGACAACCCCACTCACAGATGGGGAAACTGAGGCCGGAGAAGTGAGGCCACCCAGCAGCAGTGGCTGGAACCCCATCACAGAGGGATCCAGAACAGAGCAGGTTCCTGAGGAGACAGGAGAGAGAAGGAAGGACCGGCTGGCTGCCGGTGCAGAGGGCCTCACTCCTGGACTGGTCAGGGGAACCAGAAGCTGGCCCCCTCGCCTCATGGCGGGGACGAGGGTGGGAGTAAACATTTAAGGAGGCCTAAAAAGACTGAAAACAGGTGTTCAAACAAACCCTGTGCATGCATGTTCACAGCAGTACTAGGGACGATCACCAAAAAAGCCCACGAACTGATGAACAGACGAACAGAATGTGGCCCATCTGCACAATGGACTGTTACTGCTCAGCCACGAGGAATGAAGCACTGACACGTGCTACAACACGGATGAACCTTGGAGCCTCCACACGGGGTGAAAGGAGCCAGACACTGGGCCCCATGTTGGACGATTCCATCTGTATGAAATGTCCAAATCATGCAAATCGAGACAGAAAGCAGATTGGTGGCTGCCAGGAGCTGGGGAGTGACGGCTGGTGGGCCTCCTTTTGGGGTGAAATGTTCTGGAAGTATAAGGTTAAGTTACTGCTCAGGGTCACCAGCTAGCTAGCAGTGGACCTGGGACTGTGTCTTTCCAGAAAGGAGCCTTGTCCCACTTGGTACCCAGGTTCCTGCAATGCCTGGCTCTCGGAGTCCAGGAGCGAGCAAAACATGGGAAAGGTCAGGCTTCATTCCCCTTGGAGCCCAAGATGATGTCAACTCAGCCTGGGGCTGTTGGACTTTTTTTCCCCCCAAGTATATTTTTACGGATTTCAGAGAGGAAGGGAAAGGGGGGGGGACAGAAACATTGATGAGACTTACTGACCAGCTGCCTCCTGCACACCCCCTTCTGGGGACCGAGCCCGCAACCTGGGCATGTGTCCTTGACCAGAGTCAAATCCAGGACCCTTGTCTGCAGGCCGAGGCTCCATCCGCTGAGCCAAACCAGCTAGGACACCTGGAGCCGTTTGGATTGAGGTGGCCCTGGTCCCTCCGGGACGCTGTGAGGGGCCAGGCCCAGCAGGGCACAGAGGGTTGGGATTTTGCAGGGTCATATGACAGCTGGTCCAGTTAGACCAAGGCCAGCACAGGTCATCCAAGGGCCCCGATCACACACAGTTGCCCTGGAAAGTGATCCAGGGCTGGTTTCGGGGTAGCTGAGAAGGCAACCAGGGAAAACAAACAACCTTTGCTTTCCAGCCAGATTGAATTCCCAGGCAGGCGCCAGGGCAGCCTGGGCGGGACCTGGCAGGGCCTGCAGAGCCCACAGGGGAGATGGGGAGATAGTCAGCACTCAGGCCTACTTTTCTCAGGGCAGCCGAGTGTGTGGGGGAGGATGTACCTTGTGCATGGTTTTCCCTCACCCCCTCCAAGACAGCTAGCTGCCTTCTCTATCGGACCCCCAGAACAGGGGCTTGCCCTCCCCCCTCAGACCCCAGAACACGGGCTTGCCCTCCCCCCTCAGACCCCAGAACAGGGGCTTTCATACCCTCAGACCTGTGCAGGGTGGTCTCCCGCTCAGACTCCTGGGGTAGTGTTGTTAGACATAAGGGCCCAGTTGCGTGGTTTGTCCCTTTAAGTCCCATGGGACCCATTCTGGCCAATGAGCCGTGACCTGAACTTGAACAAGGTACTTTCTAGCTAGGCCATTTAACTGACAGCGCCAGACTTGTCAGTCTGCCCCCTGTCCCGGTCAGGAGATGGTGTCTACCCCTTCAAGTGGATTTCTGCAGTCTGCTGCTTCACTGGATGAGAAATAACCCTTAGCCTCTGAGCCGGAGGCCTGGGGGCTTCCCTGACGCCACACGGATGTGGGGGGAAGGGGAAGGGGGGAGCAGAAGAGCACACATGGGACAGAGGAGCCTGGGGCAGGTAATTTCACCAGTACCGCCCACCCTCATTACTCCAACCCGGAGTTTGCACGTTCTGTTCTCTTACCGGCTAAAACTTACTTGAAACCCCCCTCTCAGACCCCAGAATAGTGCCCCCCCAATCACAATGCTCCCGTGCTTCCTGGTCCCTGGAGGACCGAGCGGAGCAGGGCACAATCCCGGCAGGCACGTTCCCGGACAGCGGAGGCAGAACACGGTGACACTGTCTTCTGTTCCAGCTCACACTGTAAGCAAGTCTTTGTGTCTGCTTTTCCCGTTGTGCTTTCTCTTGGCATTCCGCTGTTTAAAAGGCCCCCGCGCGGAGCTGAAGTGCTGTTGCTATCCCCAAGCTCCAGGAGGCTGCCCCGGACTGTCGGAGAGGATGTGTGTGCGGTGAGCTTTGTTCGGGTGAGTTACACTGCTGTTGGCAGAGAGTTCAACGTTAGCGATGCAGCGGTATCCGGAACACAAACAAGTACCAACCACTTGACAAAAATGTGACCGCAGCTACTCACAGAAGCCCACCCATTTCCCCGAGGAACAGAATTCACTAATTCCGTGTTCTCCACAGCTTTATAAAATGGAACTTTTACCGCCAATGGGGGTCAACCATAGTATCCATAGCTCAGCGGAGGGACAAGGATGCAGACAGCTTTCTGGCTGAGAGCAGGCTCTGGGCCCGAGCCCAGCTGCCCGCTGCCTCGGGGTCACCATCTGTAAAATGTGACAAAACGGGCTTCCCACTGGGCCGAGAGGACTAGATGAGATCCCTGTGTAAGGTGTTGCGAAGTGGTCCCCGATACACGGAAGCTGTTACTATTTCGTTACTATGCGCAAGGGCAGAGGAGCAGGCCTGGGTCTTCCTTGTGACCTAGAATCCTGGGCCCGTTTCATGCTGCGGAACGGAGGAGCGGCAGGGCCGCCTCCCCGGGATGCGCACGCCTGCTGGGTGCACGCCGTCCAGCTTGCACAGGTGAAGACCACGAGCACACAGGGCCAGGATCAGGGCTCCAGCCGGCAGACTGCAGAGCAGAGCGTTTATTGCCCGGAGGACAGCCGGTGGCCTCCGGGCACCAGAGAGTCTGGACACAAAGGACGAGAAGGCACCGGTTTCCATCCAGCCCCACTTCTGCCCTCCAGGGCCTGGGGCCGGAGACCCCATCCAGCAGCCAGGTCCACCCCCATCGGGCTAGCAGCTCCCCACGTGGCTGAGGGTCCAGAATGCCCTGTGCTGCCAAAATCCCCAACACGATCTGGGGTGGGGCAGCTGCCAGTCCTGGGGTGTGGGCAGGGCCTCTTCCCTGGAACAGGAAGGGGCTATGACACGCTGGGGGGCAGGCGTGCAGCTGCTGTTTTCTCCACCACGAAGCCGTAGTTGTACTGAGGGGGGAGGAAGAGCACAGTGAGGGAGGGGCCGTGGAGGCTGCTGTGAGGAATAAGGGGGGGGGAGCACTTAGGGACTAAGTGATCTCCAGCCCTGGAGAGGTGGGGTGCAGCTGGGGGAGACAGGTGGCCTGGTGTGGGGGAGGGTCCCAGCACCCCTTACCCTTCTTCCCCTCACCAGCACCTACCTCCTCCTCAATGTCTGCCAGTGACTTGATGGTCAGATCAGCAAAGGCAGAGAAGGCCTGGTGGGCAGGGGTAGGTCAGACTTGGACCCAGACCCCTACCTGGAACCCCATTCCCTCATCTTTGAGCCTCTCTCAATATCTGCCTGGACGCCCCCTCCCTCTTCCTGCCATAGCCTCTCGCCACCAGCATCCAGCTGCCCCTCTGGACTCCCCCAGTCCAGACTCCCCCATGCCCTCCACCCCAACACTTGCTCTCCAGCCTCCCCCAACCCAGAAACTTGGGCTCAGAACTGCGGGCTGGGGGCCTGGATGATGGTCCCTGTATTCCTGTCTAGGATGGTGATGGGCAGGGACAGACCCAAGCTCCCCCAGAACACAGACTCACCAGAGGGCCGCAGCTCTTGCCCTCGAATCGGGGATGCAGCGTGAAGGGAACCCCATCCATGGCTGAGGAAAGCACGGGGTGGGGAGTAAGGAACTGAGGGGCAGGGAGCTTGAGGCTGGCTACCGCCACCCCAGAGGCCCACTGGGCACGCTCCCTCCCCCCTCACTAGTTTTATTTTAAATCCTCACCAGAGGGTTTGTTAAGTGATTTTAGAGAGAGACGAAGGGAGGGAAAGAACATTAATGTGAGGGAGAAATACCCACCAGTTGCCTTTGTATACACCCCAACTGGGATGGAAGCCACAACCTATTGTGTGCCCGACTGGGAACTGAACCCAAAACCTTTTGTCATAAGGAAGGACCGCCAACCAACTCAGCCACACGGGCCAGTCTTTACGGAATGGGGTGGGGCCAGGCCTGGTCCGAACCGTGGCCACGCCCCTTCTGGGCTGTCTAAACTTTGGCCAGTCTCACCCAACCTCAACCCCAATCCCTCAGTTGCCCGAGCTGCCCTCACCTGAGATGCCATAGAGGTTGGAGGCCTCATAGATAGAGTCACTCCTCCGCAGGGTGGAGGCCCTTGAGCCCAGTCTCGACAATGTCCCCTCTGGGAAGCCGCCCTTGCTGGTGGTGACAGGACAGCCCATGTCAGACCTGACGACGCCCCCATTACCGCCCCCACCCCTGAGCCCAAGCACTCACCTGGGCTGGCTGGGTTGGTCCAAGGAGAGGCCCTGCATGTCCCGGCTGAGAGCTCGGGGCTTGGGCACTGGCCGAGGGGCCTTTGCCTTCTTGCACCAGATGGCAAAGCCACCCATGTCCCTAGATGGGGAGGGAGGGAGAGGGGGGTTCTGGCCCAAGGCAGAGCCAGGGCTGAGAACAGCGGCCAGGAGGAGAAGAGGAATCCGGATCTCGGGGTGACCCCCTGCCTTTTGGAGAATTTTCCTTTCAGCATCTCAGCCCACATCTTAAGCAACTGCTGCGTCCCATCACTGTACTGTGAACTTCAGACATACCAACTCATTTATCCCTCGTGATGACCCTACAAGACTAGTACAAACGTCCCTTTATAAATGTGGAAACCGAGGCACAGAGAGGCGGCAGAAGGGATGGAGACCTCAGGGGAGTCTCTGAGGGTCAGAGTGTACACATGGGAGTTGGGGAACGGGAAGGAGCCAAAAGCTGGGGGGAAGTCCAAACTTTCCCGCTCACCTTCATCTTTCCCCAACTGTGTTACCTCTGCTTTTCTCTCTCCTAAGTTCCAAGGGCCCTTCCACTACCTCTGTAACTTTCTAAATAAACCTTCTCTTAGAGTTTGAAAGTGAAGTGTAGGGGAGGGGGGAATGCCCTACCCCAGTGGTGGGCAAACTGCAGCTCATGAGCCGAGGTTTGCCACTCTGTTGACTAACGAGTTTGCCGACCACTGCCCTACCCTATTCGAAGGTATCCAGGCACCGTCTTGGTCTTCCCGCTCAGCCGGATATCAAACACTGCTGTGTCCGCAGCTCCCAGGGGCACCAACTTCATACACAGGCGTTTCTTCTTAGACATAGAGGCCTCTGGGAGGGTGGGGGGAGTGAGAAGAGGGAAAAGCAGGGAAGGGACCCAAAGATGGCTCCAAGATGACAGCCGCCAAGGCACTGTTTAAGGCAGTCACTGGATGGTGTTAATCTCTCTGGTTAAACCGTGAATGATGGAGCCACAGGCCAGAACCCCATGCAGCCTCTAGGAGCCTTTAGAGCAGGCCCATCTCTGCTGACAGGAAGGAGCACTCACAGGGTGACCCTCTGCACCACCGTGAAGATGGGTGGCTATGGAATTAGACAGAACTGAGTGCCCATGAGGCAAATCCCACCCAACAAATGTTTCCCTAAAAATGGTTTTTCCATTTTTAAAGGGGATGGGGAGTGTGAGAGAATATGCAACAGATACCACCTGGCTTGCAAAGCCTAAAATATTTACTATGTGGCCCTTTACAGAAAAAGTTTGCTAACTCCAGTGTCAATAGGTATACCCTAAAAATCAAATATGAATGGCAAGATGCGGTGGGAGGCAGGGAAAGCCACATGGTTAGAAAGAGGGCCGTCAGGGCTAGGGCAGCTCCAAGGCTGCGGAGGGCGAAGTGTCAGCTAACCCGGAGAGGAGTCAGAGTGTGCAAAAGGCTGGAAATGAAAAAAGAGAACCGCGCCTCGTTGGTGTGGCTCGATGGTTGAGCCTGGATCCCTAAACCAGGACATCACGGTTGTATTTCCAGTCAGGGCACATGCCCTGGCTGCGAACTCAACCCCCAGTAGGGGGCGTGCAGGAGGCAGCCCATCGATGATTCTTTCTCATCATTGATGTTTCCATCCCTCTCTCTGAAATCAATAATAATAATAATAAAAACATTTAAAAGAGAACTGCGCGTGGTTCAACTTGGCTGTGGTGTAAGGAGATGTAGTAGTAACAATTACAAAACAGGCCTCCGCTGTTACTCTAGGAGACAGACTGCCAACTGCACATTTTTACGTAGGGTTGGGCCCGTCACCCCGCCCTGGAACAGAGCTCCGAGTCCTCACTGTCAGCAGCCAGTGAGTCAGGGGGTTGCCGAGGCTCAGAACGCGCCTGTCATTCTCCATTCCTCTCCCTGGTCCCCCCTGCAGGGACGCGGACGCACCCCCAATCCCCCCAGCCTCTGCCGCGAGCCTCACTGGAGTCCAGGGGGTCGCAGACCGGGGAGAAGCCCGGCGGAAGGGGGCTCTTGTCCACCAGGACTTGGATATCGGCCACCACGTTCTCCTGCGGATTCTGGGGGTTGATGGGGAGAACACAGCGAGTCACCGAGCAGCGGGGACGGCGCGCCGGGCGTAGGGCCCCGCGAACGGACAGGGGGAGTGGGCGGACCCCGGGTTCCTGGAGGTGGGCGCCTCTTACCTCCAGACCGGCCAAGGTACTGAGGCACAGGAAGTAGCCCGATTTCTGCGCGAAGCTCTTGCCGAAGCTGGCGGGCGCCCCCTCCACAGTGCAGGAGATCTATGGCGGGACGTGGGTCAGCGCCAGCGCCGGTCCAGCCGCAGCCTCCGGTGCCCCCGTTCACCCCCTGCCCCCCAGATGCGCTCACCGCGCTGAATCCCCGCGGTGGGGGCGCCGAGGCCGACGACCAGGCCAGGCCAGCCAGAGGCACCACGTCAGGCCCCGGCTCCATCTTTCAAGCCAAGCGCCGAAGGTGGTGGACCGCCTCGGATTTCGGAGTCGCTGCCCGGTCACGGAGTTCGGGAAGGGGTCAGAACTTCAACTCCCAGACGGCCCTGCGATAGCGGGGCCGTAAAGCGCCGTTTGCGCGTGCTCGGAAAGCCGCAGTCCAATCGCGTGGGGACGCGGAGCCACGGCCCCCTGGCGTCGCCCAGGTGCGCCCGTGAACAAAGACGTTTGCGGAAAACCGTCTTCTCCCTTCCTTCTCACGCCCAGCAACTTCCGCTGGAAATGTCCGGGCTCAGCGCCAGAAGAATCACTTGCTACAAGCCAGAACTACGTTTCCCACAAGGCATTGCGTTATCAGTAGCTGTAGCGATTAGGTTTTGGTTTCCCGGGAAATTTAAGGGAAAAATAGGAAAAAAACACAAGTCTAGTTCTGGGAAATCATACCAAAAGAATATTTCATGGATAATGCAGCAATTAGTTTAACGAAAAGTACGAACAACCATAAGACATGAATACTTGGTGTAATTTGAGGACTTGTTCACAGATACAATTAATTGTTTAAAATGAGATTTAAATGTATTTAATATGGAAACATGTTTTTACACCCTTCAGAGGGGGACTATGGAATATTAGGGACATAATGTAACCTACTCTATTATATTGATGTGAAGCAATGAAGCATAGTTACATTCATCTCTGGTAAAAACTGCTGTTTGAATTTTAACCCTGCTATTCTGGCTTCTGTGCACACCTGCTTGCTTAACAAGAGGGTAGTTACCTCAGTTCCAGATTGAGACATGAACGCCCACATAAATCACCCCAGTGTGTTGCCAGCTCACATCACAAAGGTTATTCTTCTGTGCCTGAGGACCAGAACCAAACATTGCTTTCCTTGACTCAGTGGCTCCAAGAACTGAAACTATAGATAACCTTTAGAGATTATTAACTTTGCTCAATTTTTCTTCTGTAAAACTGCTTTTGCAAGATAATGCTACATTCTAATGTCTAGCAGGATGTGGTTTTTGCCTTTATAAACTGGCTACTGCTCTCACTCGGGTGCTGCGAAATGTGGAGTGCTATAGCCCCTTCGTAACCACCGGCTCTTGAATAAATGACTCCGGATTGGGGTGTCCTTTGTGCAGTTTGCGAGGTACATTACAACCATCGTACAGTATCATGGGTTGGCCCACTACTTGTTTTTGTATGAGCTGTGAGCTAAGAATGTGTGTTTTTTTAAGTACAGAAGTTTTGTTTTTTGTTTGTTTTGTTTTAGAGAGAAAGACATCAATTTGTTGTTCCACTTATTTATGCATTCATTAGTTCATTCTTGTGTGTGCCCTGACAGGGGATCAAACCCATAACCTTGGCCTATCAGGACAACACTCCAACCATCTGAGCTACCAGGCCAGGGCTTTTTATATATGTTAACTAGTGGCCCAGTGCATTAAATTCATGCAGGGGGTGGAGGTCCCTCAGCCTGGCTATACCCTTTCCAAACTGGAATCCCTCGGGATGTCCGACTGAGGTTTAGGCCTGATCCCACAGGGATCCCACAGGGATTGGGCCTCAACTGGCAGTCAGATATCACTCTCACAATCCGGAGCCACTGGCTCCTAATCACTCACCTGCCTGCCTGTCTTCTCACCCCCAACTGTGCCCCATCCCCTCAGCCTGATCGCCCTCAATTGACCTCCCCTGCTGGCCTCATGACCCTCAACTGGTCCCCAGCTGGTCTCTAAGACTAATTAGCATATTACCCTTTTATTAGTATAGATGTTGGGGCAAGAAATCAAAAAAAGAATATTTCTTAACACGTGAAAATTATATGAAATTCAAAAGTCAATGCCCATAAGAAACATCCTGGAAAAGATGAATCAACAATGAGATCAGAAGTGAGCAAATCATGTGTTCCCATTGAAGAACCCCATTAGTCCTGTCAGTGTAAGAAACATTCAAACCTGTGAAGAATTTTTTGTGAGTTTATTTGTGCCAAGCTGTCAACAAATGTTGGGAAGCAAAATCTCAAAGGATTGAGATGATGCTCTGGGGAAATGGTAATTTTGCACCTTGTTTTATACATTACAATCAAAAGAGAAGACATGAAATCCATTTGTGATAGATTAGGGAGGCAGGAGAAAGCAAATCAAGGGAAACCTCTGGTATTAAATAAAAAGTAAAATGAGCCAAAACCGATAGGGGGTGTGCAGGAGGCAGCTGATCGATGTTTCTCTCTCATCGATATTTCTGACTTTCTATCCCTCTCCCTTCCTCTCTGTAAAAAATCGGTAATATATATATATATATATATATATATATATATATATATATATATTAAAAGTAAAATGATAGACACACACTTGTTTTACTTAGGTGAATGCAGGATAGTTTGTTATATTGTAAATCAAAAGATGCCTTAATCAATAAGCCAAACTTATTTGGAGTCCTGCTCATTTTGCTAGCGCTAGCGGGCCCAGAAGAAATCTTGCTTCTCAAATTCCAGGGCCCAATATAGTGTAAGTCTCCCTAATTTATATGTTTTCCTAATTTGGAATGAGACTTTCAGACCTTCTGAGAGAAAGTCCTGTGTGCTGGGACAGACCGTGAGACCATATTTCAAGGCCTGTTCTGGCACCAGCACTGACAACTCTGTCTAGGGCATAGTTTATGGCCTCTCTGGAATGGAAGTAGTCTTATTTTCCCCAATTATTTAAACAAGCAAATGTTTACAGAAGCCAGAATAGCAGGGTTAAAATTTTATTTATTTATTTTACAAAAATATATTTTATTGAATTTTTACAGAGAGGAAGAGAGAGGAATAGAGAGTTAGAAACATCAATGAGAGAGAAACATTGATCAGCTGCCTCCTGCACACCCCCTACTGGAGGTGTGCCTGCAGCCCTTGACCAGAATCGAACCTGAGAACTTTCAGTTCACAGGCCAACACTCTATCCACTGAGCCAAACCGGTTTCAGCCACAGGGTTAAAATTTTAAACAGCAGTTTTTTACCCAAGATGGAGGTTACTATGCTTCAAGTTAACGGCCAACAATAACAATGAGGGGATTTGTGGTCTCCTCAGAGCAGAGCCTGTGCTTTGAGAGGTCTGGAGAAAGAAAAATTACTTTTGACATCCTTTTTTAAAATATGTATATTTTTATTTCAGACTAGGGGCCCAGTGCACGAAATTCGTGCACTAGGGGTGGGTGGGCCTGGGCCCTCAACCCAACCTGCCCCCTCTCACATACTGGGAGCCCTCAGGGGATGTCCAACTGATTGCTCACACCCAGCCATCACCCTGCTCAACTGAGCTCTGGCTGCCTGCGACCACCTGGCCCCAGGGGCTGGACGCTCCCTACCACCGCCACCACCACTGCTGCTGCTGCTGCTGCCACTGCTTTCCCTCACAGTGTCCAGGGGCTGGGCACTCGCTGCCACTGCCATTTCATCTCCACCCCTGGGGCAGTGCACATGCCACTTGGCCCTGCCCCCACTTCTGATTGGCTGGTAGCATAGCCAATCGGGGGCAAAGGTGCGGTCAAATTTGCATGTTTCTCTTTTATTATATAGGATAGGGAAAAAGAGATAGAAACATCAATGGTGAGAGAGAATTATAGATTGACTGCCTACTACACACTCTACACTGGGGATCGAGCCTGAAACCTGGGCATGTGCCTTGACTTGGAATCGAACTGTGACCTCCTGGTTCATAGGTCGACACTCAGTCACTGCCCCATGCCAGCAGAGCTATTTTGACATTCTAATGATGTGCTATCATAGATGAAAAAGACAATGCTCAGGCTCAGTTAAGGTAAAGATTAACTTGTGTCAGGGAAGATACCTGCCTAGGATATAACTACCCACCATAAACTGACTTTAGTTAAAATTGTAATTTCAGATCACTCTCTGTGATTACTTTAGGCCTCTGAGTTTGCAAGGCTGCAAAGCAGGCCTTCGCTGAGCTAGTCAGGTTAACATGTGGTCCCCTTTCATCCTCAGTCCCACTGCCTTAGGAAGAATTTTGGTTCAGGGCACCACAAGTTCCCCAGGTGAAATCTGAAACTGACCCCCATACCACAGAGGACAAGTAGAGATGGCTGAGAGGCAGACCACTCCAGATGATTAATTGGCAGTTTAATACGCAAGGGAGTACCCATGAGGCTCATTGTTCACACTGAAGGATGAGTAGAGCAACACACCAGCTGCCAGAATCTTAAAAGTTTATATAGAGACCTTACCTGGATTCAGTCACGTGCACCATCCAGCCAGTCTCAACAATACATTACTCTCTCAAGTTTGTGCATTGAAGTGGCTCCTACTTTGAAAAAAAAAAAAAGTGGGCAGGAAGGACATCTCAAGGTCAGCAGGGGAAGGGAGCCTCTGATTACCTTGGTCCACCTTGAAGACCAACTGGTCATCACATCCTCCTGATGGCCTCCTCTAGCATTTCACCCCTTGGACCACCTCTTAGCATCTTACTTGTCCCCCATCTTCTGCAATGTTCCCTGGGTGGTCAGCACGGGGTTTCACTCGCATGGACATGGCTCGCTCAGCAGCTATGTCACTGCACTGGAGGCAGATACCATAGCAACAGTACAGGCACATGCAAGAGAAAATGCAGATGAAGATCATGAATCCCGCCCTGGATGAGTAGTTCAGTTGGTTAGAGCATGGTCCAGATATGCCAAAGTTGGGGGTTCAATCCCCGGTCAGGATACATATAAGAATCAACCAATGAATGCATCAGTAAGTGGAACAACAAAAAATTGCTATTTCCCTCTCTCTTTCTCTCTCCTTTACCCTGCCCCCACCTGCTCTAAAACCAATAAATAAAAATTTAAAAAAGAAAGGATAATGATTCCCCAAATGAGTAGCAACTATTTCTTCCATCAAGGGCCCTAGGATCTGCCCAGCCAGGCGTGGCTCAGTGGTTGAGCATCAACCTATGAACCAGGAGGTCATGGTTCCATTCCCAGTCAGGGCACATGCCCTGGTTGCAGGCTCAATCCCCAGTAGTGGGGGTGCAAGAGGCAGCCAATCAACGATTCTCTCTCATCATTGATGTTTCTATCTCTTTCTCCCTCTCCCTTTCTCTCTGAAATCAATAAAACATATTTTAAAAATAAAAGCAAAATAAAGGTTGCTGGGGGAACCCTGGTCAGGTAGCTCAGGTGTGATCCCTGGTCAGGGCACATGTACAAGAAGCAATTAATGAAAGCATAAGTTAGTGGAACAGCAAATGGATGTGTTTTTCCTCTCTCCCTGTCCTCTCTCACTCTTTCTCAAATCAATAAAATTAAAAAATATTTTTAAATAAAACTTGCTGGCTTAATGAAGTTAGGGCTCCCATAGGTGCTATAATGTCCTCCAGGCCAACGGAGGGAACAAAGATGGCAGCTAAATGGTCATACTGTCACTATATCAATAAAATATATTTTTAAAAAACTTAGATCAGTGAGACAGAAAGAGGGCCCTTGGAGACAAGATCCGGGTAAGCCTGGGAAGAGCTGCAGCTGCCTACTGCTCCCCTGGTAGCAAATCTTGTCAGACCTTAATGTTCAAGATAAAGAAATTGAAAGTATGCTTCTGAGGAAAGGGGCCAGAGGTGCTCAAGGAAGAGCACATGCTACGTCCTTTGTCCTGAGGGTTTTATTTTATTTTTAAAATATATTTTATTTTATTTTTTAATCCTCTTTTTTTATTGTTCAGTTTATTAATTACATTGTTTCCCCTTTTTTATCCCCTTATACCTCCCCTCCACTCTGTACCCATCCCACTCTCCGCCCTCACCTCCCCGCACTGTCCTCTCCCATTGTTGCAAGATTTTTGTCCAGTCTCTTGCTGCACTTCCCACACCCCTTTTCTCCCTAAGAACTGTCAGTCCATTCCCTCTCTATGCCCATGATTCTGTTATATTCACCAGTTTATCCTGTTCATCAGGTTATTAATTCACTTGATTTTTAGATTCATTTGTTGATATGTGTGTATTTGTTGTTCATAATTTACACTTTTATCTTTTTCTTCTTCCTCTTCTTAAAGAATATCTTTCAGCATTTCATATAATATTGGTTTGGTGGTGATGAACTCCTTTAGCTTTTTCTTATCTTCGAAGCACTTTATCTGACCTTCAATTCTGCATGATAGCTTTGCTGGGTAGAGTAATCTTGGTTGTAGATTCTTGCTATTCATCACTTTGAATATTTCTTGCCACTCCCGTCTGGCCTGCATCATTTCTATTGAGAAATCCGCTGACCCTTATAGGTAACTAACTGTTTTTCTCCTGCTGCTTTTAATATTCTCTCTTTGACTTTTGCTCTTGGCATTTTAATTATGATGTGCCTTGGTGTGGTCCTCTTAGGGTTCCTATATATTGGGATTCGGTGCACTTCTTGGACTCCTAAGTCAATTTCTTTCACCAGATGTGGGAAGTTTTCGGTCACTATTTCTTCGAATAGGTTTTCATTGTCTTGCTCTCTCTCTTTTTCTGGCACCCCTATAATTCGGATGTTGGCATGCTTGAGGTTGTCCCAGAGGCCCCTTACACTATCTTCAATTTTTTGGATTCTTTTGGTTTCTTGCTTTTTCAGCTGAGTGGACTTTACCTCTTTGTATTTTAAATCTTCTACTTGGTTCTTGGGGTGCTCTAAAGTACTTTTAAGTCTTTGTATAATATTTTTTATTTCAGTCTGTGCATGCTTAATTTCTGGTTGGTCCTTTTTCATATCCTTGAGAGTCTCGTTCATATCCTTGTAGGTCTCATTCATTTCCTTGTAGGGCTTATTTATTTCCACGTTGGTCTTGTTCATTTTCTTGCAGGTCTCATTCATATCCTTGAGGGTCTCGTTCATTTCCTTGTAGGTCTTGCTTATTTCCCTATAGGTCTCAACCTTTTCTAGGAGCCTCTTGAAAAGCCCTATAACTGTGGTTTTGAATTCCATGTCCAGTTGTTTCTTTTCCTCCATTTCTTTCACATCTGATTTCTTTCCATGTCTCTGCATGGTGGCTGCTTCCCTGAGTTTGTCAATTAGCTTTGTGTGGTAGATGACCTACAAGAGACAGCGGGTCAGCCTCCCCAGTTACCTGAGGTGGATATGGGTTGCACAGTCTTGCTGAAGTTAAGCTCAGGTTAATCGTTGTTAGCACTTGGAGGGATTAACCTCCAGGCCAATTGTCTGTGATGTTCAGCTGTGCTCAGGTTGGATGGGTGGAGTCTCCGGGCCAAGCAGACAGCATCAACACCACCTTATGTGGCCCCAGGGACTC
Organism: Antrozous pallidus; assembly: GCA_027563665.1. Lineage (NCBI taxonomy): Eukaryota > Metazoa > Chordata > Mammalia > Chiroptera > Vespertilionidae > Antrozous > Antrozous pallidus. The sequence continues at coordinate 94,258,074 of CM050516.1, read as the reverse complement.
TGAGACAGAGCCGCTGCTGAGTTCCACAGGCTGCTGGAGAATTCAGCCTCTCCCCAAATGAGTCTGCACACCCAATGTCTCACCCAAGGTAAAAAAACAATGCAGTCTGACAGTTTCCCGAATCAGAGAGTAAGTCACTAGTGCTCTCTGTGCGGTCACGCAGCTACGCTGTTCCCAAGCTCACGCGCACTCCGCACAAGCTCGCCTTCTCCACAAGCCGGCAGGCCCCTGCAGCACCCAAGCTTTGGCGTGCCCTCCCACTGTCCAGTTTTTACCCTGTATGATAGTGGGTTCCCTGGACTTCGCCCAGAGCTGGAGAATCAGTCCAGTGGGACGTCTTTGTCTCCCCCGTTCAAGAAACCTGGCCGGTTTTCAGCCGCCTGCCCTATCTGCTGGTGTGCGCACTCCTCCAAACCTCTGACTCCACGCGTATCTTCAATGCTCTCCGCCGCCGCTCCTCCGAGTCACAGTGTCTTATTTTCACTTTTATTTGTGGAATTTTCACTTAGCCAGCTTTCCGGTGATTCTGGATGGTGTTTGTTCTTTCGTTAAGTTGTAGTTTTGAAATTGCTGTGTATGGCGGCAAGATAGGTGTTTTACCTATGCCCCCATCTTGGTTCTCGCTTTAGATTCATTTGTTGATATATGTGTATTTGTTGTTCATAATTTTTATTTTTACCTTTTTCTTCTTCCTCTTCTTAAAGAATATCTTTCAACATTTTATATAATATTGGTTTGGCAGTGATGAACTCCTTTAGCTTTTTCTTATCTGCAAAGCACTTTATCTGACCTTCAATTCTGCATGATAGCTTTGCTGGATAGAGTAATCTTGGTTGTAGATTCTTGCTACTCATCACTTTGAATATTTCTTGCCACTCACATCTGGCCTGCATTGTTTCTGTTGAGAAATCTGCTGACAATCATATGGGTGCTCCCTTATAGGTAACTAACAGTTTTTCTCTTGCTGCTTTTAATATTCTCTCTTTGTCTTTTGCTCTTGGCATTTTAATTATGATGTGTCTTGGTGTGGTCCTCTTTAGATTCCTATATTTTGGGGTTCTGTTACTTCTTGGGCTTTTAAGTCAGTTTCTTTCACCAGGTGGGGAAAGTTTTCAGTCACTATTTCTTCAAATAGGTTTTCATTATCTTGCTCTCTCTCTTTTTCTGGCACCCCTATAATTCAGATGTTGGCATGCTTGAGGTTGTCCCAGAGGCCCCTTACACTGTCTTCAATTATCTGGATTCTTTTGGTTTCTTGCTTTTCCAGCCGAGTGGATTTTGCTTCTTTGTATTTCAAATCTTTGACTTGGTTCTTGTGGCCCTCTGGACTGCTTATAGGACTTTGTGTAACATTTTTTATTTCAATCAGTGTATGCTTGATTTCTAGTTGGTCTTTTTTCATATCCTTGAGGGTCTCATTCATATCCTCGTAGGTCTTGTTCATTTCCTTGTAGTTCTCATTCATTTCCTTGTAAGTCTCATTCATTTCCTCGTAAGTCTTGTAATTTCCTCACAGGACTTGTTCATTTCCTTGTAGGTCTTGTTCATTTCCTCATAGGTCTTGTTTATTTCCTTGTAGTTCTCGGCCTTTTCTAGGAGCCTCTTGAAAAGCCTTATAACCGTGGTTTTGAATTCTATGTCCAATCATTTTTTTCCCCTCCATTTCTTTCACATCTGATTTCTTTCCATGTTTCTGCTTGTTGGCTGCTTTCATGAGTTGGTCCATTAGCTTTGTGTGGTAGATGTCCTCTAAGTGACAGTGGCTCAGCCTCCCCAGTTACCTGAGGTGGATACTCTTACTGCAATCCTTTATGGGTTGTACAGTATTGTTGGAGTTAAGCTCAGCTAATTGTTGTTAGCACTAGGAGGGTTTGACCTCCAGGCCAATTGGGTGTGGAGGTGAGCTGTGTTCAGGTTGGATGGGAGAAGTCTCTGAGCTGAGCAGGCAGCGTCAGCATCAGCTAAGTCCTATGCAGCACGTGAGTCTCTGTGTTGGGTGGTAATGGCTGCAGGCACCTCCAAGAGAAAGCCGCCGCTGGTCTCCACCCGTTGCCACACAACACTGCCACTCCCCAAATGAGTCTGCACACCCAAAGTCTTGCCCAGGGTTATAAAACAAAGCTGTCCGGTGGTCTCCTGTACGAGGGAGCACGTTGTGCGTCTGTGCTGTCGTGCACTTTATGCGCAAACTGCTGTTCTAAGCTACATGTACTCTCCTCAAACTCGCAGACCTCTCACGCGCCTGGCTTTCAGCGTGCGTACCCCGGGCCTTGTTCCTCGCCTGGCACTGGGGAATCTGTGCAGTGGGACGTCTCCGCCCTCCCCATTGGAGAAATCCAGCTGGGATTGCTGCTGCCAGCCCTACAGCCTGCGCGCTCTCAAGGCTCCTAACCTCTGTTTCCATGCGTATCTTCAAGGCTGTGCTCCACCGCTCTTCTGAGTCTCAGTGTCCCATCTTTACTTTTATTTGTGGAGTTTTCACTCGGCCAGCTGTCCAGTGATTCTGGGTGATGTTTGTTTTGTTGTTATGTTGTAATTTTGGAATTGTTGCGGGGGGCAGCACAATAGGTGTTTACCTATGCCACCATCTTGGTTCCTCCCTAAAATATATTTTATTTATTTATCTATCTATTTATCTATCTATCTATCTATCTATCTATCTATTTATTTATTTATTTCAGAGAGGAAGGGAGAGAAAGAGAGAGTTAGAAACATCCATGAGAGAGAAACATCAATCAGCTGCCTCCTGCACACTCTCCACTGGGGATGTGCCTGAAACCAAGATACATGCCCTTGACCAGAATGACTTGAGTCCGCAGGCTGATGCTCTAGCCACTGAGCCAAACCAGCTAGGGCAGGGTTTTATTTTTTATTTTTGTAAAGATACATTTATTCAGCATCATGATTAGATTATTACATTTAGCAATCAACAGCATGGGTGCAAAAGAAAAGAAATCTCCATCTAAATCCCTTGTAGGAATGATTTCCACTTTCCACAGAACAGAAACTAACTTAACCTGCTATGCAATTAGTCACAGAGACATGGGGGTAGGAGCCCTGGACTTGAAAGTCCATTATTGTTCCTCCCACACGCAGGCAACTTTATGTTGTGATTCGGCAGCCAGAGACAGACTGCAGAGAGCATTTGCTAAGGACAGTACAGCCTGGTATACCCCTAGGATCGTGGCCAAGGTGTCCAAGATGGTGGCAGTGCTGGGCAGAGCCACATGGATGGAGAGAGATACCACCTGTTCAGGTATTCTTAGTCCATAGGCATCTGCCATGAGCCCACCGGCTCTTTTACAAAAAGTGCTGAGATCCCAGACAACCTCAGCGTCTTGCTCTTGGATCCCCATAAAAATAACCCAGAGGACTGGCTGTGAAAACATGGGTTTATGAGGACTTACAAGTTGAACCCCTAAGTCCCATCAGGCTCGCAGAGGGGCACTCTGGGGGTTCCCGGCCCGGGCTATTGTTTTGCCTCCACCCAGACTTCCCCTGCACCAGGTTTCATAGAGGACAGCAAACAGAAACACAGGACAGGCAGGGGAGGGGGCGGGGCCGTGTGAGATCAACACTGCAAGCTGTTTTCTTGCGTGAGGATCTGGCCAGGCTCCCAAGCTCTCACAGTCCGCTTACGGATGGCCTTCCCTGTCTTCCCACAAGGTGGGAGAGAAGGTGAACATGGGAGGGCTCCATGCTCCCATCTGCCATACACCAGCCACACCAGGCCATTGACAGCACTATGGGCGGGCATACCTCCCCACTCCAACAGTTCTCAGATAGTTCCTCCTCTTTGCTCATGCCCTGTACTGCTGGAATCCAGTTCCAGCATGTCATAATTGCAATGGTTTCATCAAAAGGTTGATGGAACTTGGGGACTCAACAAGGGCTGAGTCACATATATTATCACCTGTTGGGAGTGGCTGAAGGCATTTCCTCAAACCTGAATAGGATGACTGCTGCCAGAGAGCTCAGGGCATCTTAATCTACATGTTATGGCCTGCTACTGGGTCTCGAGCCCTTTGTAGGTTAACTGCCCACTCTCTTGCTTGCCAGAGGGCAGGGTGTGTGGTAACATTGCTCATTCCTCTGCCTCCTGCAGCTCAGAGAAAAGCCATTGCCCGAATCTCATAGCTGTAATAACCACACCCACATACTTTCCCTGGTCTTTTGAGGGAAGCTGGCTGCTAAATCAATAAGCCAGGTTGTAGCCATAGCTGGTTTGGTACTGTGGATAGAGCACTGGTCTGAGGAAACTGAGGCAGAGGGGACATTGCTTTCACAGAGTCCCAAAGGGAGGCAGGGTGTCCACACACAGCCTTGGCCTCTGACCCGCAATGCTGGTCCCGAGTTGGCCCTAAAGTTTGAAGGCTGGCAAGTGCAGCTCAAATAGGTTCGCGTCAGCCAGCGCTGAGTCCGTGCACTTGGGGTCCTGGGCTGGGAGAGAGACACCTGCTCATGGGAAGCACCAGCTCCTTGGGGACTTTTCAGCAAGAGCATCCCCATCCTGGTCCTGCGGCTGCTGAGTGGCTTTAAATGGTCGAGGCAGAAGGATCGTCCTCCCCCGACACCCTCCATGGCCCCCAGGCTCCCCTGAGGCAGCAGCAGGGATGCTAAGTGAGCTGCTGCTGGGTCACTGCGGAGAGTGACTCCCAAGCCAGCCTCTTGGGTGAGACTCCGGCCCTGCCCACTCCCAGCCCACTCACCTCTCAGCCTCAGTTTCCCCAGCTGGGGACTGGACCAATGATGATGGCTCTGCCTCTTCAGGTCACAGTACACAGGACACAGGGCTGGCATGTCCTGGGCTTTCCATCACTGCCACTGTCCCCTTCAGGAACACAGGAGAAGGGCAGGGTCTTAGGATGGGGTGTCCTTTCCCACAGGAGCTCATTGGCCAGCAGCCAGCCCAGAAGGGCCAAGCCCTTAATTTAGCAGCAAGAACACACCTCCTTTCTAGAAAATGAAAGTGAAAGCTAAACTGTCCACTTCCTGCAGATGCTGGGCTTTGGAAGTTTTCATTGGTCAGCATAGATCCTATGCTAATAAGGGAGGAGCTCCAGCAAGTAGAAATTTCTAGTTTTCTTTCTGAACTCCCTCTTTGGTTCCCCTGCATCCTCTGAATGGCACCTACATCTTTCCACTACTCCCCTTTGCCGTTGGATGAGTTCTCAACAAAGCTGCCGGTCCGCAAGCTACCAGTGTGGGTGAGGAGGATCCTGCTGGTCCTGCTGGTGGTAGTTCTGACTGTGGCAATGGTTGTTTTTGCTGCCAAGGCCAATAGCCCAGCTTGCAAGGATGGCCTCCGAGCTGAGCAGAAGTGTCGAAACATCACCCACCTCCTGGAGCACGAGCTGAGCCAGGCCCAGGACGTCTTGCGGGGGACTGAGGCCAAGGCTGCCACTTGCAAACAGACTGTGGTAAGTGACTGCTCCTCTTAGAAAGACCCTGTGCTTGGGAGGATCCCAGGGACCAGGTGCTTGTGGACCCCCAGGGACTAGGTGGAGATCCAGATAGACCTTGTACCTTCCCCTAGGCCCCTACATGGGGAGCCTGAATTTCCCCACCAGGGTGTAGGGAGTCTAAACTCCCTCTGAGGTGCCTGTGTGGGGCCCCAGAGCACCCAGTAAGGGCCCTCAGCATCCCCAGTCACATGTGGATGACTGTCCAAACTCTGGGACATTGGTCTAGGGCAGCTGGGAACTCCCCCTGAACATGGTCGTAGGGAAGCAGAAACCCCTCTGAGGTTGGGATGGGGACCCCACCAGACTCTGAAGAAGGCAGGGGCTTTTCTTTTTCTTTTCTTTTTTTAGTTTTTATTGATTGATTTTAAAGAAAGAGGAAGGGAGAGAGCGAGAGAAACGTGGATTTGTTGCACTTAGTGATGCATGCATTGGTTGATTCCTAGTATGTGCCCTGACCAGGGATTGAGCCCACAACCTTGTCATATTGGGATGACGATCTTACCAACTGAGCTACCCGGCCACAGCATGGCAGGGGCTCTGGGTACGTTCACTGCATCCCTAAGAGGCAGCATTTTACCTGGGGTCTTGATATGGGGTCCGTGAAACTCCAAATGTACATTTAACTTGGGTTCAGAAATCCTGCTCTGTTCTGGGTTTGAGGGGACACTAACTCTTCTTGGACAATAGCCCAGAGGATCAGAAAATTTCTCCTAGGCTTTTGGGCCAAGAGAGCCTCCAAATTCCTGGGGGGTAAAGGGGTGAGCTTGAAACTCCCATTTTAGGATCACACCCTGGAAGGTTGGGAGGCTGTAGCAGTTCTTCAGGGTGGAGACAGGTTCAGAGAGGGTTGGAAGGAATCCTAAAAGGCTTTTGGGCCTGGTGAGGGGGTCAGGGCCCAGAGACAGCAGACAACCCCACCAGGGGCAAGAACCCCAGTTTCCACCACCCTTACTCTTGCACGGCATCCCAGGAGACACTGAATATTTCCCTGGAAGAGGAGAAGGCTGGGCGCCACAAGCAACAGGAGCTGGTGCAGAAGCTTCAAGGTGAGAAAAACACAGGCCAGGCTCCAGTAAGAGAGTTTGCAGGAGCAGGTCAGGTGTGAAGAGGAGGAAGGGGGAGGGCCTGGGGCTGGGGGTGGGGCGAGAGGGACAGGACCCAGTTCAGTGGAAGTAGGAAGGGGCGGGCATGTCAGGCTTCCATGGTGCACTCCCTCAAAGGAAGGCGGGCTAGAGGCGGGGTCCTGTCCAGAGGTGGGGCCCATTGAGGGTGCAGACGCATTTTCTGTCCCTCCTTAGGGGAGATCAAGACATTGAGTCAGTCACTGCAGGAGAAGTCCATGGAGCTGGAGCAGAAATCCGAGGAGCTGGAGAAGAAATCGATGGAGCTGGAACAACTAAGGTCAGGACACCCACCCACCCCAAGCCTCCCCCTTCCTCCTCCCAACGCGAAGACCTAGGTTCCCCCTGGCTCTAAAAATTCCCATTACCCTTGGAATAAAGCCAGGCCTAGGAGGTCCCAGCCTTGTCCCTCCAATCACCCAACCCTGGGTGGAAACCATCCCCTCTCCTGCCTGGTGAACTGGTGAGGAAGGAGAGGAGATGTGGAGGGACTTCGAGCCCAGCACCAGTGGAGCCAAGCCCAGCAGCTGCTGAGTTGTCCCTATCTCCACCCCAGAAAGCAGAATGATGACTTGGTCTCCGGCAAGGGCACCACCAATGCCAAGGGTTCCCCCAACTCGGGGATCAGCCTCCGTCTCTCTGTGGCCCTTGTGCTCCTGAGCTTGAGCCTCCATGTTCTGCTGGCCTGAGGTCCCAGGAAGCCAGCCAGTGAGTAGGGGGGCTGGAGAGGGATGGGAGGAGCTAGGGAAAGTCAGGGCCTGGGGTGGTGGCCTGCCTGGGGAGGAGGGCTGGGCACTGGAGAGAGAGAAATCTCAGTGAGGAGCTGTTGGGGCCGAAATAGAACAGTGGGACCTGCTATGCCATTCTGTTAATCATGTCTGCTAATCATACTGTTCTCTTCTGATTAGGCAGAGCCATTCTGACCTGGCTGAGAGGCGCATGCCCAGGACCATTGGGATTAAGCTCAGAAGGCAGTCCATGCTCCTTTTCTGAGTCTCCCGTCATCTTGGAAAGATAACAGCCTGGTCCCAGAGCCGCTCTCTCTCATTCGGTGGGCATTATTATAATAAATTTTCACACACCATTCAACCCCGTCTCTGCCTAATCATTGACAGGCACCCAGAGCCATCTGTGGGGTTCAGAGGGAGGGGGCCAGGCAGGAGTGCGGTGAGGCTCATGGAGGGGTTGGGGCGAGTTCTGGTGCCCCAATCCCGCCCTGACTCGGCCTTCGTCTCCGAGGGCACCACCTGGACTCGCCTGTTTGCCTCTGGGCTTCCCTGACCTGGCCAGTCCTGAGGCAACATGGCTGTGGGGAGGGTTGGGTGGGGGGAGGCTGGGGACCAGGTGGCAGAGGTGGTTCATGGGGCAGCCTTAGAGGTGGGGAAGCATCACATTTGGCCCAAGGCTGCTCCCCTCCCCCACCTCCAGGCCAGGCAGGTCATGCAGTGTGAGGGGGGCATCTTTTCGTTGCTGTCATGGTTTCCGGAAGGTAACTTTTTCTGGGGTCTTTGGGTTCCACAAAATCAGCACCCCCTCTTGGGGAAACAAACTTACTCTGTAGTTCCTGGAGGGTCAGTGTCAGTCCCAAGCATTGGGACCTCCTGATGTCTACACCCAGCCTTCCTTTCTCTAGAATGTTCCCAGAAACCCATAGGGTTTGTGCAAGTACCACCCCACTGCCTCCCCAGCCCTATTTTCCAATGGAAAAAGGACTGTCCACCTTTTCCCCACCCCCATCTGTGCCTCCTCAGTGCTCAGCATTCTAGTCCTTTATCCTCCCCCTCTCCTGAGGCTCCTGCTCCCCATCCCTTTCCATGGAAACGGAGGTTGTGAGGAGATGGGCACCTTGTCTGGGTCCCCCATCCCCTCCCATGGAAAGTGCCGGCCGCCCCGGTGGGTGTGGCTCAGTTGGTTGTGCATCTTCCCAAGCACCAAAAGGTCTCCAGTTCAATTCCTGGTCGAGGCTCATGCCCGGGTTGCAGGCTCCTTCCTGGGTATGGAGCATACAGGATCCAGCCAATCAATGTTTTGCTCTCACATAGATGTTTCTCTCTCTTTCTCTCTCCCTCCCCCTCCTCTTCCTCTCTCTAAAAATCAGTGAAGCCCTGGCCGGGTAGCTCAGTTGGTTGGAGTGTCCTCCCGGTATGCCAAGGTCAGGGTTCAGTCCTCAGTAAGGGCACAGACAAGAAGCAATCAGTGAGTGCATAAATATGTGAGGCAACCAAATGATGTTCTCTCCCTCCTTCTCTCTCTCTCTAAAAGCCACCAGTTAATAAAAAGAAAAATCAATTTACAAAAATAAAGGGAGAAAGTGTGGGGCTGGGATTCAGACCTGGATCTGAAGACACACCCAGGCCAGGCTTTTGTCTCGATGTACCTCCCTCCTCCATCCCCCAACTCCTTATTCATCCTGCAGAACCCCACCTCCAGAGAGTCTGCTTCTCCAAGGAGGGGGGCCACCATCCTGATAGACCCTCACCCACTCTCTTGTACCCACACATGCCCCCAATTCTTTCCTCACAGTTATCTTAATTTTCCAACTTCTCCTGGAATTCTGACTATTGTCCATGAAACTCCGTGTGCATGGCACTGAGGTCAGGACCCTCGTGTCTGCCCCAAATTCTTCGTTGTCCTCAGGGTCTGCATTCCTCGGATGAGGGGTCAACAGAGCCTCCTCTATGGCTCCTGCTGTCCTCCTAGGGACCCCCAAACACCTTCCCTGCCACAGGCTCCCCGGCCCTTTTGTCCTATCCCTTCCCCTGCTCACACTTCCCCACCCTCCCAAACCATTTCTCTGTGCATGGACCTTGTCAATTTCCTTCGTGCCTCACTCTTGAGGGGAAGCTTGGGACTTGGTAAGTTTGTAAGGAGGATATTTGAGGAAAGGGATGTGTGCTGGTGGCAACCCACCCTGTTTACCCCATTTCTGACTTAGGGGCATGCGGGAGGCAGTGCCCCTAATTATTCTTTGACCTTTCCAAACAAGTGTGTATACCTGCATATCCCTGGGTGTTTACCAGAATGTTTATGCTTAATCTTTAGGTGTCTTTGCTTAAAGGACATCTCAAACACATTTGTCCTTCCAAGATTACTCACCTACTGATTGTATCTAAACTGGAGGCCCGGTACACAAAATACATACACAGGGCTTGGGGGGGCAGTGATTGTCCCTCAGCCCAGCCTGCAACTTCTCCAATTTGGGACCCCTTGAGGGATGTCTGACTGCCTGTTTAGGCCTGATCCTAGTAAGATCAGGACTGGGTCTAAAGAGGCAGTCGAACATCCTTCTCACAATTCAGGACTGCTCACTCCCAACTGCTTGCCTGCCTGCCTTCCTGATTACCTCTAACTGCTTCTGCCTGCCAGCCTGATAATGCCCTAACCCCGTGATGGCAAACCTATGACACGCGTGTCAGCACTGACAGAGTAGCCATTTTTTATTACATGCGGCCGCATGCGGTCACATACAGAGAAGTATGGGGCCACATGCCAAGAAGGACGTTTCATCCTCGGCTACTGCATGGCCAGGTGCCGTAGCCGAGGATGAAACATTTGCTGTAGTGCAGTGTAGACACTCTGTGCCAGGAGGTCTGTAGGCCAAAACAACAGAACTCCAGCACAGAGCATCTAGTTCCAAGACTTCTGGTTAGGCCGTTAGGGGATCTTTGCCCTCACTTCCTGCCAGCAGAGCAGGGAGCAGCGGAATGCCGCAGGAGACACATCTCTGGGGGCCCTGTGATCGCCATTACCAGCAACCACATAACCACAGCAACCATCATCCAATCTACTGTTCTGGGCTGTTGTGGATTTCTAATTGACCATCATTACTAAGATAAGTGAGGGGGAGGCTGGTGCTGTTTCCCGCCATTAGAAATAGCGTCAGTCATCTTAATTTATATAAGGAACATCATTTTTCAACATAGTGCAGACTCCATTTCACCACTATTACTGTTGTGTATTCTTATTAACCCCTATTTCTGCTTATTAACCCTGCCCTTTCCTAAAAGACAGTCACGTGTGCCATCTTGTGGTCAGTTAGGCTAGTTAACCCCTAGTTGCCTGCAGGGCTAACAGGCTATCTATAATTCTGTCACTGGCCCCCTGATGCAGAACCCCAAAAAAACAAAACAAAACAAAAAACAAGATTAACTAAAGGAGGTGGTAGTAGCAGTAGCCGACCCTTTCAAGAGACATGGACCGAGTTTATGGCATTATAGAAAAAATACCAGATCATTTTGCATTCTATGTACTGAAACAGTAGTAAGCAGAATGTGGAATATAAATAGACATTTTGAAAGTAATCATTCCCAGCTCTTGAAAAAAAGTGAGGGTGAAAGGAAGGAATACATTTCCAGGCAGCTACACCTTTATAAGAGCCAATCTAATTCCATCCTTAAATTTATAAAAGGCTCTACAAATTTAATATCTGCAAGTTTGAGCATTGCTCACTCCATAGCTCAGCATGGAAAAGCACTCAGTGAGGGAAAATTTATTAAAGAAACTCTCCTAAGATGTGCACCAGTTCTATTTTACAATATGCAGAATAAAGATGCAATTATTAAGAGAATATCTGAGTTACCACTCAGTAGAAATGTCATAAAAAACTGAATAATGAGACTGAACTCAAACTTACAACATCAATTAAAGAGAGACATAAGTAATTGTAAATATTTTTCTTTTTTAATTAAAAATTTTTTTACAATATAACATATTTAATAGTAGTGTATATGTTTTCCTTTCTCCCCCCCCAATATCCTCCCCCAGCCTCCCTTACCCCCCAGCACATGTCCCCACCTGCCCCCCTCCCTGCCCCAGTGTCTTTCATTCATTGGTTATGCTCATATGCATGCATACAAGTCCTTTGGTTGATCTCCCCCAGCATCTGCCTCCCATCCACCCCAGCCTTCCCCCTGTAGCTTGACAGCCTGTTCGAGGCCACCCTGCCTCTATATCAATCACTCTCCCCTGTTTCTTTTCTTCAAAAACGTCTTGCCTCTGCATACTAGAAACAAACGTATAAGAACAAAAAATTTTTGAGTGTCAGTTTCAATGTCCAAATGTTCTGAGTCCCAGTTTCAATGTCAAATAGTTCTTCATGTGTACATGTCAGCAATGGTATCCAGATGGTGGACACATCGTGGCAATGCAAGATCCATCCTCTCTGGTATGTTCCTGGGCCGCCTGCAGCCACACACAGCTGCTGACTGCTAGCATGGAAAGGTGTCGTCAGTGTCCCCATCTCTGGACCGTCCTCGTGGCTGGAACAGGCCCGTCAGTTCCTCACTGTCGCAGGAACCCACATGGTCTTGGAGTTGTTCTCTGAAAACACACAAACACATTCTCGACCAAAAGTTAACAAAGGGATCCTCTCTGCAAAATAGACTTGGGATTCTTTTTATTTTTGCCTAAATGATTTTCCTTTGGCTTATTTTGACACCATGTGTGTTTTTTCATGGGTGCAGTTGGTTTAATTGTAAATATTTTTCGATCTCTCTTGATGAAACTACTGATGTCACATCACAGGCTCAGTTGGCCATTATTGACCCATACTCTGATGGTCTCACAATGAGAGAAGAGCTGATAAAGTTAGTATCAGTGCCCACAAGTACATTAGGAAGCAAAACATGTAATATTGTTATATAAACATTCTGAGACCTAAGCATTGATATCGCTAAAGTTGTGTTAGTGATGACAGATGGGGTACCAAACATGGTGGGGGGAAAAGTTGGATTTGTCAAATTATTTACAGACGCTATTGGACATACGATTGTGCCTTTTCATTGTATTATCCATCAGGAGGTCTTATGTGTCAAGGCAGGATTCACCGACTTAAATGACTTAATGTCAGTTGTTACAAAAATAGTTAATTTAATAGCCGCTTGCCCCCTTCACAAGCGAGAATTTTATGCACTTTTACTGGAGGTTGATTCCACCTACAGTGGACTGCTAATGTACAATAATGTAAGATGGCTGAGCCGAGGCAAAGTTCTTTGTGGAGTGCTTTGAAGAAATTAAGGTATTTCTTGAGAATAAGGATCTGGGAAACTTTTCTCAGCTCTATGATAAGTGGGTCAACACCCTGATGTTTTTTACAGATCTCTCTGTTCATATTAATGAACTGAATTTAAAGTTACAAGGTTTTGGCAAAAGTATTGATGTTATGTTTGGATACATAAAAGCTTTTGAAAGTAAACTTAAAAATTTCAAGCGAGATGTAGAAACTAAAACTTATAAGTATCTTCCTCGATTAGCAAAGTATTTTGAGAAGGTCAGTGCAGCTGTACAACATGAAATGGAACCCTTGCATATAAAGTACCAGCATGTTTTAGACTCGTTACTTGACCAATTCAGTGACAGATTTAATCCAGTTAGAAGGCTAGAACAGACCATCAAAATAAGTAAATATCCTGATGTAGTAGTCTACAGTAGTTTGGAATTAAATGGTTTCCAATGGATAGAAATTGATGATTTGGAGATGCAACTTGCAGAATTTCAAGACAGCATCTAGGCTCAGGTGTTTGTCAACTTGAGGTCAAATCTTGAGAATCTGGAAAGTTGCCACTTGAAGAATCAAGAGGAGTGCCACTACGAACAGGAAATTTGGAGTGCCTGGAACCGATTACCAGACACTTTCAGCGCCCTGAAAAATATAACAATGGCTTTACTCACAATTTTTCCCTCTACGTACTTTTGTGAGACCTTATTCTCAGCATTAAATAATATCAAAACCAACAAAAGAAACAGATTGACAGATGAAGTTAGTAGTGCTTGCTTGGGCTTGAAGTGTACAAAATACCAACCTTCAATTGAAGGTTTAGTCAATGAAATTCAGCATCAAAAAAAGTCACTATTAGGCAGGTTAGTTAAAGAATTCCCCCTCCCCCTCACTTGTCTTAGTTCAAAGCACCTCACACAAGTTAAATAATATCAAGACCAACAAAAGAAACTGACTGACAGATGAACAAAGAAGTCACTAAGCAGGTAAGTTAAATAATTAGTTTTTGGTTTATTAAATACAGTTAAATATTACAATTATACATTTTTGTTATTTAAACTATAAATATTGTGAAATTATGTGAGTTTTTTTTTTCTTGACGTGACATATCACCCGAGTTATGCTGGTTTGTTTTTTTTGGGTTTTTTTGGCGAATTTTGACACACCAAGCTCAAAAGGTTGCCCATCACTGCCCTAACCACTCCTCTGCCAGCCTGATTGATGCCTAATTGCTCCCCTGACTTTTTGCCCCTAACTGCCCTCCCCTGCAGGACTGGTCTCCCCAAACTGCTCTCCCCTGCAGGCCTGGGTCCCCCACAGTGGGCCTTCCCTGCAGGCCCAGTCATGTCCAACTTCCCTCCTCTGTCGGCCTAGTCACCCCTAACTTGCCTACCCCTGCAGGCTTGATCACCCACAACTGCCCTCACTTGCAGGCCTGGTCCCTCCCAACTTCCCTCCCTTGAAGGCCATCTTGTGGTGGCCATCTTGTATCCACATGGGGATAGGACCTTTGACCACATGGGGACAGCCATCTTTGTGTTGGAGTTATGGTCAATCTGTATATTACTCTTTTATTAGATATGGTAGAGGCCTAATGCACAGGTGGAGGCAGGCTTGTTTGCCCTGAAGGGTGTCCCTGATCAGGGTGGGGGTTGCCTTGGGGCATGGGGAGGCCTGGGTGAGGGGCCTGTGGTGGTTTGCAGGCTGGCCACACCCCCTGGCGACCCAAGCGGAGGCCCTAGTATCTGGGATTTATTTATCCTCTACAATTGAAATTTTGTGCCTGGAGCAGAGCCAAGCCTTCTGCTCTCTCCCTGGCAGCAGCCATTTCTGTTGGAATTTATTTATCTTCTATAATTGAAACTTTGTAGCCATAGGAAGAGACCTGGGCCGGCCAGGGCAGGTGGAAAGCTTGTCTTCCTTCCCTTCATCTCTGGGTACAACTCAAGCCTCCTGCTCTGTCCAGCTCTTTGGCTGCTGTCATTTTTGTTGGGATTTATTTACCTTCCATAATTGAAACTTTGTAGCATTGAGTGGAGGTCTCAGCTGACAAGGGCAGGCAGAAAGCTTGGCTTCCTCTGTCACCAGGGAAACCCAAGCTTCTCTCCTGCTCTCTGTGACTGCAGCCATCTTGGTTGGGTTTATTAGCATATTTTCTCCTGATTGGCTGGTGAGGGTGGCTTGTGTGTGTGGAAGAGGTACGGTTAATTTGCATATTTCTCTTTTATTATATAGAATTATTAACTTTATCTCAAACTGCTGTGACAAATAAAATCCTGAAGAGGCAGGTGATTGAGGCTGTCTGGTTCCTTTAGCCAGGCAGTCCCTTAGCCGTGTCTTTCACAGCAAACCTTGTGTCTGAGTAATCATTAATCCAACCATCGGGGTCTGCTGCTCAGCCCCGGCAAGGTGGTGCCCCTGTGAGGACCAAAGAATGCAAGGAGACATGGCAGAAACCTCAAAAAGGAAGAGGAATGAAATGAAAGTAGCTCATTGGAGCTCACATGGGATTTCCAAGTTCCAGGGTATGTTTTTCAGCTAAGGTTTCACAATGGGACAGAAGTTGTCCCCAAAACAACGACAATATATGGCAGTGCTTAAACAGTTGTGAAAGGCGAATGGTGCCTCGGTTACCAAAAACCAGTTAAAGGGCCTTTTGCAGACTGTTATAACTTGTAATCCTTGGTTCCTTGATGCTGAAACATTAGGAAGAAGAAGACAGGCATTTAAAGAGAAATCAGGCCCAGGGAAAACAAGTGCCTTTGTCGTCTTTAATTACACGGGCTCTTGTTTGAGCTGCACTATGCCCACTTCATATTGAGGATCAGAAGCCTGCAGAACACCACGAGGATGTGCCACCGCCTGGCCACCACCCCCTCCTCCTGAAGTGAAGCCTGTAGAGTCTGTGATATACCTAAGGCCCCCGAACCCTTCCCTGGTGTGGGAGGGCTAATCAACTGGATCCTTGGTTATGGCATCAGGTGTCAGGCAAGCTGTGCTAGAAGGGGAGCTTCTGGCTTGCCCATTTAGGCAAGATGGGCAAGGTAATCGGGATACATGAACCGCTCTCCTTTAATACCTTTAAAGAAATAAAGAAAAGTTTAGAGGAAATGTGGCTAACAGTAAGTTTACAAAAAAAAACCTTCTTAATGCCTTGTTTGAAAATTACCATATGACGCCCTGGGCCTGGCAGATTTTGGCTAAAACGACTTTAGACGCCATCAGTATCTATTATGGAGAGCAGGATATGATGAGATCTGTGACAGCTGGCTAACCAAAGCAACCTAGCAGGCGCTGGTCACGTTATGGCCCCAATGCTGCAGGGTAAGGACCATCCATTAATGTACAACAGCAATTGAATCTGCACCCTCAAGTATTTACCCAAGCCTCTCTTTGTGCACAGCTGGCCTGGGAGCGTATTCTGGAAGGCCGAGTTCAGCAAGGCTTGTTTGTTAATGTTCACCAGGAATTTTATGTTGACTTTGTAACTCGCCTTACCCAATCCATTGGCCGGCTGATCAGTATAGTCAGGCTGCGGATATTCTCTTGCTGCAACTGGCACACGAGATCGCCAACTCTGTTTGTCAAAAGGCTATGCAGCCCATCAGGGGACAGGCCACCACGGTGGGGGGATTTACCAGGGCTTGTCAGCTATTAGGAACAGAAACCCACCAGGCTCAAATGTTGGCCACGGCTCTCCAGGCAGAGAATAGAAGCAAAACAAATTCCAAATGCTATCAATGTGGGATAATAGGACATTTTAAAAGGGATTGCAAAGCTAAAATAGCAACCTCCTGTTCTGAGAATTCTCACCCCCATCTACTGTCCCTGTTGCCATAGGGGCATCGGTGGGCCAACCAATGCAAATCAAAATTTGGCAAACATGGCAATTCTTTACCACTATGCAGGAAAACGCCCAGTGGGGCCAGTGTCAGGCCCCGCAACGAACCCGGGCATGGATGGCCTTCCTAGGGCAGATGGGAAATCCACTGTCTACTCCCTCCAAACAGCTACCACTGGGAGCGAAAGACTGGACTTATTCCAACAGAATTGATTCTAAAGGAAGGGGATGACCCTTTTAGGGGACTTGGGGGTCACTGCCACTGGGCATGGTAGGCATTATTTTGGGCGCTCCAGCCTTAACTCAAAAGGAGTCACTGTAATATAGAGTGGTTGGTAGTGATTACTAGGGAGAAATCCAGGTGCTCATCACAGGTAAGGGGTTGCATATTTTCCTCTCGCAAACTAAGATCCTGCAACTCTAGTTACTACCATATTGGGTCCAGAACACTCTAGGAAAGGAGCAAAATCTAGGGGTGAGGGTTGGCAGTACTAGAGAGCAAGGGGTTTATTGGAATCAGTCCGAGGAGAATGGCACATCCTCACTATAGAAATCCAAGGGAAAAGATTCACTGGAACCATAGCTCCTGGGGCCGATTGCACTATACTTAGTCATCTTGATTGGCCCTCGTCTTGGCCCATGGAGAAGCAAGGTCAGAGGATAGTGGAAATAGAAGTTTCCAAGACATTACAAAGTTCTGAACGCATATGCTGTAAAGGGCCAGATGGGCAAAAGA
The DNA here is from genome assembly GCA_027563665.1 of Antrozous pallidus. Lineage (NCBI taxonomy): Eukaryota > Metazoa > Chordata > Mammalia > Chiroptera > Vespertilionidae > Antrozous > Antrozous pallidus. The sequence continues at coordinate 94,240,916 of CM050516.1, read as the reverse complement.
GCTCCATGCAGCCCCTAATCTTAGAGATTCCAGTGAATCTCTGGGGACGCGGTCTCCTTTCGCAGTGGGGTTAATGTCACAGGCGTCCTTTTTGAGTGGCCACTGTGGTAGCACCTTCCCTACCTACCCTTGACTTGGTTAAGCCAATTCCCTATTTGGGTCCAGCAGTGGCCCTAAAGGGAGAACAATTACAACCAGTCCATCTATTATTGGATTTAGGTCACACAGACCCTTCCAACAGCCCCTGTACCTTTGTCATCTGTACCTTCATAGGGGCTACTGAACAGCCCCTGGAATCTCCTATTTTCATAATCCCCCCAAAATCTAACAAATGGCAGCTCTTAGACAATTCAAGGGCCCTTCATACCAATATTCAACCATGGGTTCTCTCCCACCTGGATGTCCATTTCCAGCCGTGATCCCACAGGACGGGACCATTATTATCATCAGTTTGAAGGATTGCTTCTACAGCATCCCTTTAGCGCTCCAAGATCGGGAGAAATTCGCGTTGCCCTCCTTTTGATTAACAGCCGCCCAGAGATATGGCTGGAAAGTCCTCCCACAGGGAATGCTGACCAGCCCAACTCTGTGCCGGAGCCGTGCACGTCAGGCACTTATGCCAAAGAGGCGACAGTTTCCTGCTGGAAAGATTATTCATTGTGTGGATGACACTCCTCACAGCTCCTGATAAGGACCTGTTACGGCGTTTGTACTCTTCGGTGCAAAAGGAAACTGCCTCGAGAGGCCTTTTAGTAGCCCCTGTGAAGGTACAGATGACAAAACCATGGAATTATCTAGGATATGTCTTCAGTGAAAGAACCATCAGACCCCAAAAGGTTACCTTTGACCACAGGGAACTAACAACCCTAAATGACTTTCAAAAGTTACTAGGAAATAGAAATTGGAAACCACCAGTGCTAGGTATTCCCACAGCGAACTTATAAACCTGTTTAACATCCTAAAAGGGGATCCAGCCTTAATTCCCCTGGATAGCTATCCCCAGAAGTAATAAAAGAAGGCCTGCTTGGTGGAGAATGTGCTCAACACACGATTTTTGAATAGAATCTCTCCCCAGCGTTCTCTTCCACTAATGTTATTCCCATCAGCCACTTACCTACGGGCCTTATAGGACAAGTGGTACCTGAGCTGGGGCTATTGAATGGCTGTTTTGCTCTCATACTCCCTCTAAAACCTTATCCCTTTCCCCTTACCTAGTATTGATTTGCTCTTTAATTCTCGATGGGAGGCAGCGCTGTACAAAACTCGCAGGTCAAGATCTGGATATCATTCGCCTTCCATTAACTAAAACTAAATTTGAGATACTATCGACCTCCACTGATGGGCAAATTGCTGGAGCTGATTTACTAGGACAAGTGGAACATTCTCTCCCGAAGATAAGACTACATTTTTGTCTCACACCAAATTCCTATGCCCCCCTAGGATTGTACATATCCCTAGCCCAGGAGCACTTACTGTGTTCACAGATGGCTCAGGAAAAGCTGGTAAACAGCCATCCATTGGCCACCTAATGGTGCCATTCAACCATTCAACCATTCAACGGAGGAGGGGGTGGGGTTCGGGGAGTTTTCTTGGACTCAGAGAGTGGAAATTGGAGCACTGATCCTAGCACTAGAAACATTTCCATGGAATTATCTAGGATATGTCTTCAGTGAAAGAACCAACAAACCATGGAATACCTAGCACTGGTGGTTTCCAATTTCTATTTCCTAGTAACTTTTGAAAGTCATTTAGGGTTGTTAGTTCCCTGTGGTCCAATGTTTGCAAGCCCCAAACATTGTTAGTGATTCTGCTTATTCCATTTATATCTTACACAACCTAGAAACCTCACTCCTGGAGCCTAATTAGATGCACCCCTCCCAGCACAGTTCCTTCGCTAAGGCCCTATCAGATGGTCTGTTACATCCTCTCTTTCTGTCTCATAGCAGGTCCCACAGTGCCCTTCCTGGACCGCTGGTACAAGCCAATGATCAAAGACTGCCTAGTGATGACCGCTGCGTTCCTAGAAGCCCGTCCATCTCATCAACTGTTCCACCAAAATGGGAGGCAGCTTCATAGAGAATGTCACCTGACCCCGAGAGCAGCTCAGCAAGGTACTTTACAATTCCTGGTTGTCAATACAGGTCCCTCCCCTCCTCCAGGGGGTGAGGAGCTCATCCCAGAGGCCTGTGGGCCAATGACCTTTGGCAGACAGATGGCACTCACATTGGGTCTTTGGGGAAACTCCCGTATGCACATGTAACTGGAGACACTTTTTTCTGGTGTGATCTCTGCCCATGCTCTGCCTGGCGAATCCACGCACCATGCGATTAAAAACATCTGCTACTACATTTGCTTTTTAGGAATTCCAACCGAGATAAACTCTGAAAATTCTCCTGCTTAGAGCAGCCATGTCTTCGCCACCTTTTGCAGAATGTGGTCCATCAGCATAACACGGGGATCCCTGACAATCCACAGGGCAGGCTGTCGTTGGTCGTGCCCATGCTTCCCTGAAGGGTGTGCTGGTGAAACCAGAAAGGGGGAATATTGGACTCAAGGTCCCTGCTAAGCTACTACCTGAAGCACCCTTTACCCTTAAATTTTTTAATCTAAATAGTACTTTTCTTTTTTTAATAAGTCTTTATTGTTCAGATTAATAATTACAATGTTCCTCTCTTCGCCCCCATAGCTCCCTTCCACCCAGTACCCATCCCACCCTCTGCCCTTACCTCCCCCCCACACACACTGTCCTCATCCATAGGTGTATGAATTTTGTCCAGTATCTTCCTGCACCTCCCACCCCCTTTTCCCCCAAGAATTGTCAGTCCATTCCCTTTCTATGCCCCTGATTCTATTATATTCACCCGTTTATTTTGTTCATCAGATTTCTAATTCACTTGATTTTTAGATTCACTTGTGGATAGATGTGTATTTGTTGTTCATAATTTTTTGTTTGTTTGTTTGTTTTTAATCTTTATTGTTCAGTTTATTAATTACATTGTTTCCCCTTTTTATCCCCCTATAGCTCCCCTCCACCCTGTACCTATCCCACCCTCTACCCTCCCCTCCCCCTCCCCCTCCCCACTGTCCTCTCCCATTGTTGCAAGATTTTTGTCCAGTCTCTTGCTGTACTTCCCACAACCCTTTTCTCCCCAAGAATTGTCAGTCCATTCCCTCTCTATGTCCATGATTCTGTTATATTCACCAGTTTATCCTGTTCATCAGCCTATCAATTCACTTGATTTTTATGTTCATTTGTTGATAGATGTGTATTTGTTGTTCATAATTTATATTTTTACCTTTTTCTTCTTCCTCTTCTTAAAGATTATCTTTCAGCATTTCATATAATATTGGTTTGGTGGTGATGAACTCCTTTAGCTTTTTCTTATCTGCGAAGCACTTTATCTGATCTTCAATTCTGCATGATAGCTTTGCTGGATAGAGTAATCTTGGTTGTAGATTCTTGCTACCCATCACTTTGAATATTTCTTGCCACTCCTGTCTGGCCTGCATCGTTCCTGTTGAGAAATCTGCTGACAATCATATGGGTGCTCCCCTATAGGTAACCAACTGTTTTTCTCTTGCTGCTTTTAATATTCTCTCTTTGTCTTTTGCTCTTGGCATTTTAATTATGATGTGTCTTGGTGTGATACTCTTTGGATTCCTATAGTTTGGGGTTCTCTGCACTTCCTGGATTTTTCAGTGAATTTCTTTCATCAGGTGGGGAAGTTTTCGGTCACTATTTCTTCAAATAGGTTTTCATTATCTTGCTCTCTCTCTTTTTATGGCACCCCCATAATTTGGATGTTGGTATGCTTGAGGTTGTCCCAGAGGCCTTTTCTAGAAGCCTCTTGAAAAACCTATAACCATGGTTCTGAACGCTATGTCCAGTCATTTTTTTCCCTCCATTTCTTTCAAATGTGATTTGTTACCTTTTCTCTGTATTTTGGCTACTTCCTTAAGTTGGTCGCATAGCTTTGGGTGGTAGGTGTCCTCTAGGGGACAGTGGCTCAGCCTCCCTAGTTACCTGAGGTGGATACTCTTGGTGCACCCCTTTATGGGTTACACAGTCTACTTGTAGTTAAGCCTAGATTGTTGTTGGTTTCACTGGGAGGGGTTGACCTCCAGGCCAATTGGCTGTGAGAATCAGCTGTGTTTATGCAGGTAGAGCGGCTGTGCTCAGCTTGGATGGGGCAGACAGCCTTGGTTCCGGCAGTGCCTGGGTCTCTGTGCCCCGCAGCAACTGAGAGAAAGCTGCACCCGAGCTCTGACCCCTGCCAGACAGTTCAGTTTCTCTCCAAATGAGTCTGTACACCCATCTTCTCACCCAGAACTGGAAAGCAATGCAGTCTGGTGGGTTGTTGTTTTTTCCTCCTGAAGGAGAGAGCCAGCCAAGCGTCCGCTTATCTACCTCACGCACCTCTGCCGTACACACGCACTCGGCGAGCTCACACGCCTCTCCGGCTCCCAAATCTCAGTGTGCTTCCTCCTTAAGGTCCAGTTTCATCCCGTATGAGTCTGGGTTCCCCAAGACTCGCCCGGAACGGGAGGGTCAATACAGTGGGACGCCTCTGTCTCCCTCCCTGTTCACGAAAACCAGCCGGGTATCCAGCCACCTGCCCCTTCCACACGCGTGCGGCTTCACACCTCCTTCTCTACAGGTCTCAGCAACTTTGCCCTCCGCAGCTCCTCTGAGTCACAGTGTCCCTTTATCTTTCCTCCTATTTGTGGAATTTCCACTCAGCCAGCTTTCTGGTGGTTCTGGATAATGTCTGTTATGTCCCTTAGTTGCAGTTTCAAAATTGTTGTGCAGGCCAGCTGTATAGGTGTTTATCTATGCTGTCATCTTGGTTCCAATCTGAATAATACTTTTCAATGCTCTGTAGAAAGGCATGTTACTCACCATCCAGATACCATTGCTGACATGTACACATAAGGAACTATTGGACATTAAAACTGGGACTCAGAACTGTTAGACATTGAAACTAAGACTCAAACATTTTTTGTTCTTATATATTTATTTCCAGTATACAGATGCAAGATTTTATTAAAGAAAAGAAATGGGGGAAAGAGACTGATACAGAGGCAAAGAAGCATTGAACAGACTGTCAAACTACAGTGGGAAGGCAGGGGAGGGTGGGGGGCGGGGGCTGTAAGAGATCAACCGAAGGACTTCTATGCATGTATGTAACTATAACCAATGGATACAAGACACTGGGGTGGGGGTGGGGGGCAGGTGAGGGCATGTTTTGGAGGGTAGGGGAGGCTGGGGGATGTCAATGGGAGGGAAAAAAGGAAACATATGTACTACTATTTGTAATACTTTAAAGAATAAAAAAAGTTTTTTTAAAAAAAGAAAGGCATGAAAAGATAGCAGCATAGGTAAACACCCATCTTGCTGCCCCACACAGAAATTTCAAAACTACAACTTAACAACAGAACAAACATCATCCAGAATTACCGGAAAGCTGGCTGAGTGAAAATTCCACAAATAAAAGTAAAGATAGGACACTGTGACTCAGAGGAGCGGTGGAGGGCAGCGTTGAAGATACACGCGGAGTCAGAGGTTTGGAGCCCTGTGCACACGCGAGCGAGCAGAGAGGGTGTGTGGCTGCAAAGACAAAGGCGTCCCATTGCACTGATTCCCAGTTCCAAGGTCCAGGGAACCTGCACTCATACAGGGTGAAACTGGACAGTAGGGAAGCACGCTGAAAAGCGGGCACTGCAAAGGTCTGTGAGCTTGTGGAGAGGGCGAGCTTGTGGAGAGTGCACGTAAACTAGGGAACAGCAGAAGGTGCGAGAGAGCGCAGAGATGACTTGTGACTTGCTCTCTTGTTTGGGAAACCACCAGACTGCATGGTTTTATAACCCTGGGTGAGACTTTGGGTGTGTAGAGTCATTTGGGGAGAGGCTAAATTGTCCGGCAGTGGGTGGAGCTTGGTGGCAGCTTTCTCTCAGAAGTGCTTGCAGCCATTACCACCTGGTGCTGTGTAGGGCGGAGCTGACGCTGCCTGCTCAACCCGGAGACTCTGCCCATCCAACCTGAACACAGCTGACCCTCACAGCCAACTGGCCTGGAGGTCAAACCCTCCTAGTGCTAACAACAATAATCTAGGCTTAACTTCAACAAGACTGTGCAACCCATACAGGGCTGCAGCAAGAGTATCCACCTCAGGTAACTGGGGAGGCTGAGCCACTGTCCCTTAGAGAACATCTACCACACAAAGCTAATCAACCAACTCAGGGAAGCAGCCACCATGCAGAGACATGGAAAGAAATTAGTTGTGAAAGAAATGGAGTGGGAAAAAAACGACTGGACATAGAGTTCAAAACCACGGTTATAAGGTTTTTTAAGAGCCTCCTAGAAAAGGCCAATGAACTTAATGAGACCTACAAGGAAATGAACAAGACCTATGAGGAAATGAACGAGACCTACAAAAATATGAATGAGACCCTTGAGGATATGATCAAGACCCTTAAGGATATGAAAAAGGACCAACTAGAAATTAAGCATACACTGACTGAAATAAAAAAATATTATACAAAGACCTAAAAGCAATCTAGAGGACCACAAGAACCAAGTCAAAGATTTAAATACAAAGAGACAAAATCCACTCAGCCAGAAAAGCAAGAAGCCAATAGAATCCAAAAAATTGAAGGTAGTGTAAGAGGCCTCTGGGACAACCTCAAGCATACTAACATCCAAATTATAGGGGTGCCAGAAAAAGAGAGAAAGCAAGATAATGAAAACCTATTTGAAGAAATAGTGACTGAAAACTTCCCCCACCTGATGAAAGAAATTGACTTAAAAGTCCAAGAAGTGCACAGAACCCCAAACTATAGGCCTCCAAAGAGGACCACACCAAGACACATCATAATTAAAATGCCAAGAGCAAAAGACAAAGAAAGAATATTAAAAGCAGCAAGAGAAAAACAGTTGGTTACCTACAGGGGAGCACCCATACGAATGTCAGCGGATTTCTCAACAGAAACGATGCAGGCCAGATGGGAGTAGCAAGAAATATTCAAAGTGATGGGTAGCAAGAATCTACAACCAAGATTACTCTACCCAGCAAAGCTATCATTCACAATTGAAGGTCAGATAAAGTGCTTTGCAGGTAAGAAAAAGCTAAAGGAGTTCATCACCGCCAAACCAGTATTATATGAAATGCTGAAAGATATTCTTTAAGAAGAGGAAGAAGAAAAAGGTAAAAAAAAATTATGAACAACAAATAGACATCTATCAACAAATGAATCTAAAAATCAAGTGAATTAAAAATCTGATGAACAGGATAAACTGGTGAATATAACAGAAACATGGGCATAGAGAGGGAATGGACTGACAATTCTTGGGAAGAAAAGGGGTGTGGGAGGTGTAGCAAGAGACTGGACAAAAATCATGCACCTATGGGAGACTACAGTGCGGGGGAGGGGAGGGTGGAGGGTAGGATGGTACCGGGTGGAGGGGAGCTATAGGGGGAAAAAAGGGAGAACAATGTAACTAGTAAACTGAACAATAAAGATTAAATTTAAAAAAATAAAACTACAAAAAAAAAAGAAAGAAAGAAAGGCATATTAGCTCATTAACACCATCTCAGAAACCCCAAGTCTTATGGCAACATGTGAACACTAATAACTGGATGGGACCCAATGAATTATTACTAACATGGGGGAGAGGATTTGCATGTGCTTCTAACCCCACAGGGCCATTGTGGATTCTAGTTCACAGGATGAAACCCTACCATGGAATGGAATGGGACCAATCCTCTTCCTGAGATGAACAATTTGGACCTGGAGACTACGCAGCCCTGAACAATGCACCTTCCCCAGACCCACACAGCCCCCAGAATAACTTGGGGAGTGATGAGGAAGCTGACGGCAGAGTCTGAGCATCTGTTGGAGCTTCCTTATTCTCCCTGCACGCAGATAACCTCTTTCTTGCTATGACTCCTCTGATTCATCTCAATCCTTGTGTGGTATGGTTTGGTATTCTGATTTGGCTTTAAGCACCAGCATCAGTAGAGCCCAGGTTATAGACCTCCCTCACTTGTGGAGACACCCCTTTCCCTGTCTCTAACACTTTGACCTCCTTCCTAGGAGGCGTGGACTGCCCACCTGCAGGCAGTCTTGAAAATGGGACACAATGGATCCTAGTGCCCACTAACACTACCTTCCCCTCTAACATGTTACCCTTTGTGTTACTCCTTCCTCTGCACCCCGATGCTATTTAAAGTCTCTAATCAGATCTGGTTACATACCATCTCCAAGGAAGGACAAGCGAGGGCTCAGTTTATCTTTCTCTCATCACGAAGTCCAGCCAAAGGAAAGCTGTGCTACAGCTCCACCCCTACCTCCATGTCAACAAAATGAGAAGTGGGACCATCCCCAGAGGCCTTCCCTTGGGAAGTCTGCCAAGGGGAACGGGCTCATGATTCCCTGGGAGACCACTGAATTATAGACTGGGACCCAAATGGCCACCTGCATACTGTTTTAGCCCACTGTGCCTCCAATGGCCCTTTTGTGGGGTCAGCAAGGACTGCCCCCCCCCCCCGCCCTGGTTGGAAAGAAATAGTATTTGATTCCCCTCACCCTCAATGGCAAGATTTTCTGTTTCAGGAAACTTTACGGAGATTACATATGTTTTTCATCTACTAAATTTATGGGATGGGGATTATGAACACAAATCCAATAATTATACTATGGCCTTTTTCAAAATATCATAGGGATAGCAGCTTGGTGTATACCACACATCCTTATGTGTTTCTCATGGGCCCCACTTGCAATATACTTAGAATAATTCATTTCTAATACAGATGATAGGAGAAGGAGCCTACTATGCATTCCATATTACCTATCAAAATGTCACCTCATTGAGCATAAACACCATTATAATATTGAGGAGGCAGGCTGAGGTCTCAAGACCTGTTAACCTCACAAGGAAGTGGCAAGGAATTGACATTTTAGAAAGAGCGTAAGTCGTTTGAGGCATAAAAGTTTTTGGGGATGCTCATTACAGCCATCATCTCAGCTATTGCTATTCTTACTGCTGCCAGCTTAGCCTAGCCTGGTGGCCTGTTCTGAGTCTGTGCAGACTGCCACGTGTTTAGACAGGATGGCCAAGAAGGTCACTAAGGGATTTACTATGCAACAGCGCATAGATCAAAAGTTCTGGCTAAATTACAGGCTGTAGAAGCAGCCATAGAGTATTTGGGGGGAAGGCAGGATTCCTTAGTGTACAGACAAATGTTTAATTGCGACTGGGAACATAAGCACATATGTGTCACTCCTTAAACTGGACCAGTAGTCACCATCAGTGGGTTGAGGTTAACAAGCATTTGTGGGGAGTGTTTTGTGACAATCTTACTGAAGAAGTGACTGCTCTACAAAAACAAATCAAAGACTCCATACTTGCGATTAATGAGCACATACAGCAGACTACTGCTTGGAATGCAGTAAAGGAGCATTGAAACTAATAGACCACACCACATGGTTTCCTGGAATCAATTGGCACCTAATTGGACTAACTATTGCCATCATTGTAATTTTTATTTTATTTTATTTTATTTTATTGTTTACAGTATTACAAATAGTAGTACGTATGTTTCCTTTTTTACGTCTCCATTGACCTTCCCCTTGCCTCCCATACCTCTCCCCCAACACTTCCCCTGGCATACCCTCCCCACCCTCCCCGTGTCTTGCATCCATTGGTTATGCTTATATGCTTGTATACAAGTCCTTTGGTTGATCTCTTACCACCACCCTCCATTCACCCCAGCCTTCCCACTGCACTTTGACCGTCTGTTTCATGCTTCTTTGCCTCTGTATCTATTTTTTTCATCAGTTTATAATGGTCTTTATTATCCATAAATGAGTGAGTTCATGCAGTATTTTTCTTTTAATGACTGGCTTATTTCACTTAGCATAATGGTCTCCAGTTCCATCTATGCTATTGCAAATGGTAAGAATTTCTTCTTCTTTAATGGGAAAAACCCATTAGAAAAGATATATGCACCCCTATGTTCATAACAGTACAATTTACAATAGCTAAGATTTGGAAACAGCCTAAATGCCCATTAGGAGTTGAGTGGATTAGAAAACTAATCCACTCCCATCCTAATGGGCATTTAGGCTGTTTCCAAATCTTAGCTAATGTAAATTGTACTGCTATGAACATAGGGGTGCATATATCTTCTCTAATGGGTGTTTCCGCTTTCTTGGGATACATTCCTAGAAGTGGTATTACTGGGTCAAAGGGCAGTTCCATTTTTAATTTTTTGAGGAAATGCCACACTGTTTTCTACAGTGACTGCTCCAGTTTGCTGTGAAGGAGGGTTCCTTTTTCTCCACACCCTGTCCAGCACTTGTTATTTGTAGATTTGTTGTCATTCTAACAGGTGCAAGATGGTACCTCATTTTTGTTTTGATTTGCATCTCTCAGATGCTTAGTGACTTTGAACATGTTTTCATATGTCTCTGGACTTTCTGAATGTCCTCTTTCAAAAAGTGTCTATTTAGTTCCTTATCTATTTTTTAATTGGGTTGTTTATCTTCCTTTTGTTAAGTTGGATGAGTTCCCTGTAAATTTTGGAGATTAAATCCTTATAGGAGACAATATTGGCAAATATGTTCTCCCATGCAGTGGTCTTTCTTGTTGTTTTGTTTATGGTTTCTTTTGCTGTGCAGAAGCTTCTTATTTTGATGTAGCCCCACTTGTTATTTTTCTCCTTAGATTCCATTGCCCTAGGAGCTGTATCGGTAGAGATATTGCTATGACAAATGTCTGCTATTTTGGTGTCCATGGCTTTTTCTAAAATTAAAAATATGAAATGCTTCACACATGTTTGTGTCATCCTTGCATAGGGGTCATGCTAATCTTCTCTGTATTGTTCCAATTTTAGTATATGTGCTGCCGAGGAGAGCACATTGTAATTCTTTTTGTTTTTCTTATAGTGTGTAAAATCAGACCTCAAGCAGTGAACACGCTTCATAGAACATGTCAGTCACAGCAAACAAGTTCATCACAGACCTCTATCTTACATAACCAGGAAAACAAAAAAGGGGGAGATGTGGAAAAACATGGGACTTGTTTGGAAAGTTTGTAAAGAGGACATTCTGAGAAAAGGGATGTGTGCTGAAGGCAGCCCACCCTCTTATCAGAATTCCAACTTAGGGTAGTGCTGCAGGTGGCGCCCCTAATTATTTTAGGACATTTCCAAACAAGCCTATGAACATGCAGACCCCTCGATGTTTATTGGAGTGTTTATGCTTAATCCTTCAGTGTCCTTGTTCAGAGGACACTGCAAACACATGTGTCCTCCCAAGATTACTTACCCTACTGACTTTATCTAAAAGATAAACTTTATCTCAAAATGATGGGACAAAAAAGCCTCAGGAGTCAGGCGATCAAGGCTGTCTGGTTCCTTCAGCCAGGCAGTCCCTTAGCTTTCTCATTCACAGCAATCCTGTGTCAGAGTAATCATTCATCTGTTGCTAAGGGTCTACCGTCAGTCCTGACACACGCTGACATTCTAGGGCAGAGTTTCTCGACCTCTGCACTGTGGACCTCTGAGCTGGAGTGAGTGCTCTCTGTGGTGGGGGCTGCCCTGGATGGGTAGGAGGTCACAGTTTCCCTGGCCTCCACTCATGAGGTGCCAGACCCTCCTGTCCCCAGGTTGTGACAAGAACTGCCTTCAGATATTATCAAGTGTCCCGTGGGGGGTCAGAATCATACACTGTGAGAGCCTCGGCTCTAGAGGGCCAGGCTGGGGCGTGCCTTCCCCTTCTGAACCTCTAGACTGGAGAAGGGCTCATGGGGAGCTCATGAAGACCGCCTGAATCATTTCACTCCCACCGACCTCACCTAATGATGAGGAAACGGGTCCAGGGAAGTTTCTGGACTTTCACAGGGCTCTTAGCTGCTCAGGCTATTGAACCCTTGACTATGCATGTTTCCTTAATTTCCAGAAAGTAAATCCTTCCACGGGGCCATATGACCTCATCACTTCCCCCTCCTCCCCTCCTCCCCTCCTCCATTCCCACTCCCAGCTGGGCTACCAGAATGTTCCCAAACAGTGTTACCAACCCCAACACAATGGCCCAATTATAAACTTTTCTCCTTCCTACAAATGCCCCACTTCCCCTGCTGGTGGAAGCCAACTGAGCCAAGGGTTCAGAAGTCAGGACTCACGCCTGCAGGTCTGGTTGTGCCCCAGAAAATGAAAAAATGTTCCAGAAGATGATGACATGACTGTCATTGAATAAATCTTACTTGTGTTCATACTGGCAAATATCAGTATCAGTAAACATACCGTAGATGGTTGTACATGGAAATAATGGTAGTAACAAGAAATTCTTGATACTGTAGGATTCACAGTTTGTCTGGTTATGCTGGTTTGTGATGACAACTACTACTGTACTATATACAGGTAATAAATTTCCTTTTTTTTTTGTTCAACAATAAATGGGTACCATATTCTTCTTCATGGAAAAATAAGACATCCCCTGAAAATAAGACATACCACATCTTTGGGAGCAAAATTAATATAAGACACTGTCTTATTATTGGGGAAACAGGGTACCAGCTACCCAGTACATAGAAACAAACACAGGGAAACAGCCAAAATGCAGAGACAAAAAAAACAAGTGAAAATGAAAGAAACACATGAAAGCAAAATGCTGGACATAGAGTGCAAAACCACGGTTAAAAGGTTACTCGAGGATCTTCTAGAAACCTCTGAGAAATTTAGTGAGACCCACAAGGATATGAAAAAGGAACAACTAGAAATTAAGCATACACTGACTGAAATAAAGAATAATATACAGAGACCCAACAGCAGACTAGAGGATCACAAGAATCAAGTCTAGGATTTAAAATACAAAGAAGCTAAAAACACCCAGCCAGAAAAGAAAAAAGAATCCAAAAATATGAAAATAGTGTTTGAAGCCTCTGGGACAACTTTAAGCATACCAACATCTGAATTATGGGGGTGACAGAGGAAGAGAAACAGCAAGGTATTGAAAATCTGTGAAGAAATAATGACCGAAAATTTCTCCCACCTGTTGAAATAAATAGCCTTACAAGTCCAGGAAGCACAGAGAATCCCAAACAAGAGGAATCCAAAGGGGATCACACCAAGACATATCATAATTAAAATGCCAAGGGCAAAAAAACAAAGAGAGAATCTTAAAAGCATCAAGAGAAAAACAGTTAGTTACCTACAAGATAGTACCCATATGACTATCAGCTGATCTCTCAACTGTGCAGGCCCAGAGGGAGTGGCAAGAAATATACAAAGTGATGCATAGCAAGAAACTATAAACAAGAGTTCTCTATCCAGCAAAGCTATCATTTAGAAGTGAAGGTCAGATAAAGAGCTTCACAGACAAGAAAAATCTACAAGAGTTCATCACCACCAAACCAGTATTATATGAAATGATGAAGGGTATTCTTTAAGAAGTGGAAGAAGAAGAAAAAGGTAAAGATAAAAAAATATATAAACAACAACGTGACAAAAAATACATATCTATCAACAAGTGAATCTAAAAATGAAATGTATAAATAACCTGATGAACAGAACAGACTAGTGAATGTAATAGAATCAGGAGCATGGAAAGGGAGCAGGCTGACAATTCTCCATGGGGAAGGGGTTGGGGGTGGTGCGGGAAGAGACTGAACAAAGAGCTTACACCTATGGACCTGGTCAGTGGGGGTTGGGGGGGTAAAAGGCCTGGAGGGATGGTGACCAGATGGAGGGGGAGTTATGGGGGAAGGGGCATGAGGAACATCTGTAATAATTGGAACAATGAAAAATTTTTTTAAAAATAAGCAGTTTGTAGCACTAGCTGGTTTGGCTCTGTGGATAGGGCACTGCTCTTCAAACTGAAGGGTCCCAGGTTTCAATCCAGTCAAGGGCACATGCCCCTGTTGGGTGCTCCATCCCCAGGAGTGAATATGCAAGAGGAAGCCAATCAAAGATTCTCATTCATCATTGATGTTTCTATCTCTCTTTCCCTCTCCCTTCCTCTCTGAAATCAATAAATATATTTATTTAAAAATATAACTATTGTGTGAATATATTATCACAAATATTTCCTGAATCTGGGGAAACCCTCTTGGCTGGGGTTGTTGTTCCTGTTGAGGGGAGCAGAGTGTACCACCCCAAATATGCCTTTGGAGATACTGCCTGTTTTAAGCCGCTACTTTCCAGAAACAAAGGCCTCAGGAAGAACCCTGTCCTTCTCCCTACCTGCCTGAAGGGATTGGGAAGAGGACCTGCTCCAGGAGGGGGAGCTCATCACAGGCCCCTGTGGTTTGACATGAACCAGGTGGGAAGGACAGAGAGGACAGGAGGAAAGCCCTTTGGATCCAAGTCCCAGGTTAAAGACAGCCTAGCAAACATCTCTTCCCCAAGTCCATGTACATGGAGCTCCCTCCCTCTATAGCTCCGGAAGGCACCTAGGCCTCCAATGCCCCGTCCGCCCCGGGGGCTCTCATGGCACAATATAATATGTAATGAAGCTGTCATGTGTAATAACATGTCATGTGCAATCAAGCTGGCTGTCTGTGCCCATTACCTTGTCTGGTGTTAATTGGATTATGAGTCTAGCCAGAACTACTGGAGAGGTGGAGGGAAAATGTGTTTTCCACCCCCACACTGTGATTTCCTTTTCCTGGTATTAAGGGGTCCAATGGCCCCCTCTTCCCTCTCATCACTTTCCCTAAGATGCAACCCCCTCACTGCCAATCAGACTTTGTCACAAGTGCTTGCACCTTAACCTGAGCCAAACCCAGAAGAATGGTGGCTTAACCCATTTATAGGGAGAACCCACAATTCTATGTTTGCAGGGCCAGGACTAGTGCGAGGGGAGGAAGGCACTTGTCTTAGCTGCAAAATGTAGGGGGGCACGAAAATGTTACTGTTATCATCACCCCTATTTTACTGCTCCGTGGAAACTGAGGCAAAGGGGACATTGCTTTCCCAGAGTCCCACAGGGAGGCAGGGTGTCCACACACAGCCTTGGCCTCTGACCTACAGTGCTGGTCCAGAGATGGCCCTAAAGTTTGAAGGCTAGCACAGCGCAGCTCAAATAGGTCCGAGTCAGCCAGCGCTGAGTCCGTGCACCTGGGGTCCTGGGCTGGGAGAGAGGCGCCTGCTCATGGGAAGCACCAGCTCCTTGGGGACTTTTCAGCAAGAGCATCCCCATCCTGGTCCTGAGGCTGCTGAGTGGCTTTAAATGGTCGAGGCAGAAGGATCGTCCTCCCCGACACCCTCCATGGCCCCCAGGCTCCCCTGAGGCAGCAGCAGGGATGCTAAGTGAGCTCCTGCTGGGTCACTGTGGAGAGTGACTCCCAAGCCAGCCTCTTGGGTGAGACTCCGGCCCTGCCCACTCCCAGCCCACTCACCTCTCAGCCTCAGTTTCCCCAGCTGGGGACTGGACCAATGATGGCTCTGCCTCTTCAGGTCACAGTACACAAGACACAGGGCTGGCATGCCCTGGGCTTTCCATCACTGCCACTGTCCCCTTCAGGAACACAGGAGAAGGACAGAGACTTACTATGGGGTGTCCTCTCCCACAGGAGCTCATCGGCTAGCAGCCAGCCCAGAAGGGCCAAGCCAGTACTTTAACAGTAAGAATGCACCTCATTCCTGGGAAATGAAAGTGAAAGCTAAACTGTCCTATTCCTGCAGATGTCCAGTTTTAGAAGATTTCATTGGTCAGCATAGATCCTATGCTAGTAAGGGGGCAGCACCAGCACGTAGAAAGTTCTAGGTTTCTTTCCGGATTCCCTCCAGGGCTCCCCTGCATCCTCTAAATGGCACCCACTTTTTACTGCCACCCCCCTGTGGCCATGGAAGAGTACCCCAAGAAGCTGGAGGACCGCAAGCTGCCAGTATGGGTGGGGAGGATCCTGTTGGTCCTGCTGGTGGTAGGTCTGACTGTGGCTGTGGGTGTTTTTGCTGCCAAGGCCAATAGTCCAGCTTGCAAGGATGGCCTCCGAGCTGAGCAGAAGTGTCGAAACATCACCCACCTCCTGGAGCACGAGCTGAGCCAGGCCCAGGACGTCTTGCGGGGGACTGAGGCCCAGGCTGCCACTTGCAAACAGACTGTGGTAAGTGACTGCCCCTCCTAGAGAGACACTGTGCTTGGGAGGACCCCAGGGTCCAGGTGCTTGTGGACCCCCAGGGACTAGGTGGAGATCCAGATAGACTTTGTACTTCCCCTAGGCCCCTTCATGGGGAGCCTGAATTATCCCACCAGGGTGTGGGGAGTCTAAACTCCCTCTGGGGTGCCAGTGTGGGGCCCCAGAGCACCCACTAAGGGCCCTCAGCATCCCCAGTCACATGTGGATGACTGTCCAAACTCTGGGACATTGGTCTAGGGCAGCTGGGAACTCCCCCTGAACATGGTCGTAGGGAAGCAGAAACTCCTCTGAGGTTGGGATGGGGACCCCACCAGACTCTGAAGAAGGCAGGGGCTTTTCTTTTTCTTTTCTTTTTTTAGTTTTTATTGATTGATTTTAAAGAAAGAGGAAGGGAGAGAGCGAGAGAAACGTGGATTTGTTGCACTTAGTGATGCATGCATTGGTTGATTCCTAGTATGTGCCCTGACCAGGGATTGAGCCCACAACCTTGTCATATTGGGATGGCGATCTTACCAACTGAGCTACCCGGCCACAGCATGGCAGGGGCTCTGGGTACGTTCACTGCATCCCTAAGAGGCAGCATTTTACCTGGGGTCTTGATATGGGGTCCGTGAAACTCCAAATGTACATTTAACTTGGGTTCAGAAATCCTGCTCTGTTTCGGGTTTGAGGGGACACTAACTCTTCTTGGACAATAGCCCAGAGGATCAGAAAATTTCTCCTAGGCTTTTGGCCCAAGAGAGCCTCCAAATTCCTGGGGGGTAAAGGGGTGAGCTTGAAACTCCCATTTTAGGATCACACCCTGGAAGGTTGGGAGGCTGTAGCAGTTCTTCAGGGTGGAGACAGGTTCAGAGAGGGTTGGAAGGAATCCTAAAAGGCTTTTGGGCCTGGTGAGGGGGTCAGGGCCCAGAGACAGCAGACAACCCCACCAGGGGCAAGAACCCCAGTTTCCACCACCCTTACTCTTCCACGGCATCCCAGGAGACCCTGAATATTTCCCTAGAAGAGGAGAAGGCTGGGCGCCACAAGCAACAGGAGCTGGTGCAGAAGCTTCAAGGTGAGAAAAACACAGGCCAGGCTCCAGTAAGAGAGTTTGCAGGAGCAGGTCAGGTGTGAAGAGGAGGAAGGGGGAGGGCCTGGGGCTGGGGGTGGGGCGAGAGGGACAGGACCCAGTTCAGTGGAAGTAGGAAGGGGCGGGCATGTCAGGCTTCCATGGTGCACTCCCTCAAAGGAAGGCGGGCTAGAGGCGGGGTCCTGTCCATTGAGGGTGCAGACCCATTTTCTGTCCCTCCTTAGGGGAGATCAAGACATTGAATCAGTCACTGCAGGAGAAGTCCATGGAGCTGGAGCAGAAATCCGAGGAGCTGGAGAAGAAATCGATGGAGCTGGAACAACTAAGGTCAGGACACGCACCCACCCCAAGCCTCCCCCTTCCTCCTCCCAACGAGAAGACCTAGGTTCCCCCTAGCTCTAAAAATTCCCATTACCCTTAGAATAAAGCCAGGCCTAGGAGGTCCCAGCCTTGTCCCTCCAGTCACCCAACTCTGGGTGGAAACCAGCCCCTCTCCTGCCCAGTGAACTGGTGAGGAAGGAGAGGAGATGTGGAGGGGCTTCGAGCCCAGCACCAGTGGAGCCAGGCCCAGCAGCTGCTGAGTTGTCCCCATCTCCACCCCAGAAAACAGAATGATGACTTGGTCTCCGGCAAGGGCACCACCAATGCCAAGGGCTCCCCCAACTCGGGGATCAGCCTCCGTCTCTCTGTGGCCCTTGTGCTCCTGAGCTTGAGCCTCCATGTTCTGCTGGCCTGAGGTCCCAGGAAGCCAGCCAGTGAGTAGGGGGGCTGGAGAGGGATGGGAGGAGCTAGGGAAAGTCAGGGCCTGGGGTGGTGGCCTGCCTGGGGAGGAGGGCTGGGCACTGGAGAGAGAGAAATCTCAGTGAGGAGCTGTTGGGGCCGAAATAGAACAGTGGGACCTGCTATGCCATTCTGTTAATCATGTCTGCTAATCATACTGTTCTCTTCTGATTAGGCAGAGCCATTCTGACCTGGCTGAGAGGCGCATGCCCAGGACCATTGGGATTAAGCTCAGAAGGCAGTCCATGCTCCTTTTCTGAGTCTCCCGTCACCTTGGAAAGATAACAGCCTGGTCCCAGAGCCGCTCTCTCTCATTCGGTGGGCATTATTATAATAAATTTTCACACACCATTCAACCCCGTCTCTGCCTAATCATTGACAGGCACCCAGATCCATCTGTGGGATTCAGAGGGAGGGGGCCAGGCAGGAGTGCGGTGAGGCTCATGGAGGGGTTGGGGCGAGTTCTGGTGCCCCAATCCCGCCCTGACTCGGCCTTCGTCTCCGAGGCCACCACCTGGACTCGCCTGTTTGCCTCTGGGCTTCCCTGACCTGGCCAGTCCTGAGGCAACATGGCTGTGGGGAGGGTTGGGTGGGGGGAGGCTGGGGACCAGGCAGGGGTGGTTCATGGGGCAGCCTTAGAGGTGGGGAGGCATCAAAGCTGGCCAAAGGCTGCTCCCCTCCCCCACCTCCAGGCCAGGCAGGTCATGCAGTGTGAGGGGGGCATCTTTTCGTTGCTGTCATGGTTTCCGGAAGGTAACTTTTTCTGGGGTCTTTGGGTTCCACAAAATCAGCACCCCCTCTTGGGGAAACAAACTTACTCTGTAGTTCCTGGAGGGTCAGTGTCAGTCCCAAGCATTGGGACCTCCTGATGTCTACACCCAGTCTTCCTTTCTCCACAATGTTCCCAGAAACCCACAGGGTTTGGTCAGATACCACCCCACTGCCTCTCCAGCCCTCTTTTTCAATGGAAAAAGGACTGTCCACCCTTTCCCCCACCCCCATCTGTGCCTCCTCAGTGCTCAGCATTCTAGTCCTATCTCCTCCCCCTCTCCTGAGGCTCCTGCTCCCCATCCCTTTCCATGGAAACGGAGGTTGTGAGGAGATGGGCACCTAGTCCGGGTCCCCCATCCCCTCCCATGGAAAGCGCAGGCTGGCCCCGGTGGGTGTGGCTCAGTTGGTTATGCATCTTCCCAAGCACCAAAAGGTCTCCAGTTCAATTCCAGGTCGAGGCTCATGCCCGGGTTGCAGGCTCCTTCCTGGGTATGGAGCATACAGGATCCAGCCAATCAATGTTTTGCTCTCTCACATAGATGTTTCTCTCTCTTTCTCTCTCCCTTCCCCTCCTCTTCCTCTCTCTAAAAATCAGTGAAGCCCTGGCTGGGTAGCTCAGTTGGTTGGAGTGTCCTCCCGGTATGCCAAGGTCAGGGTTCAGTCCTCAGTAAGGGCACAGACAAGAATCAATCAGTGAGTGCAAAAATATGTGAGGCAACCAAATGATGTTCTCTCCCTCCCTCCCTCTCTCTCTAAAAGCCATCAGTTAATAAAAAGAAAAATCAATTTACAAAAATAAAGGGAGAAAGTGTGGGGCTGGGATTCAGACATGGATCTGAAGACACACCCAGGCCAGGCTTTTGTCTCGATGTACCTCCCTCCTCCATCCCCCAAATCCTTATTCATCCTGCAGAACCCCACCTCCAGAGAGTCTGCTTCTCCAAGGAGGGGGGCCACCATCCTGATAGACCCTCACCCACTCTCTTGTACCCACACATGCCCCCAATTCTTTCCTCACAGTTATCTTAATTTTCCAACTTCTCCTGGAATCCTGACTATTGTCCATGAAACTCCGTGTGCATGGCTCTGGTGTCAGGACCCTCGTGTCTGCCCCAAATTCTTCATTGTCCTCAGGTCCTGCAGTCCCCACATGAGGTGGTCAATAGATCCCCCTCTATGGCTCCTGCTGTTCTCCTAGGGACCCCCTAACATCTTCCCTACCACAGGCTCCCCTGGCCTTTTTGTCCCCTCCCCTCCCATGCTCACACCTCCCCACCTCCCAGGCCATTTCTCTGTGCATGGACCTTGTCAGTTTCCTTCCTGCCTCACTCTGACATTCTAGGGCGGGGTTTCCCAACCTCTGCAAGGTGGGCATCTGAGCTGGAGTGAGTGCTCTCTGTGGTGGGGGCTGCCCTGAATGGGTAGGAGGTCACAGTTTCTCTGGCCTCCACCCACTAGGGGTCAGACCCTCCTGCCTCCATGTTGTGACAAGAACTGCCTTCAGATATTATCAAGTGTCCTGTGGGGGTCAGAGTCATATGCTGTGAGAACCTCTGCTCTAGAGGGCCAGGCCGAGGCCCCCCTCCCCCTTCTGCATCCCCAGCCTGCAGGAGGGCTCAGGGGGAGCTCATGAAGACCGCCTGAGTCACTTCACCCCCATCAACCTCACCTAACAAATGAGGAAACGGGTCCAGAGAAGTCGCTGCACTTTCTCAGGGTGCTCAGCTGCTCAGGCGATTGAACATTTGGATTCTGGATGTTTCCTTGATTTTCAGGAAGTAAACACTTCCACGGGGCCACATGACCTCATCACTTCCCTTCACCTCCCCTCCTCCATCCCCACTCCCAGCTGGGCTACCAGAATGTTCCCAAACAGTGTTACTGACCCCTACACAATGGCCCAATTATAAACTTTTCTCCTTCCTACAAATGCCCCACTTCTGCTGGCGGTGGCCAACTGAGCCCGGGGGTGAGAAATCAGGACTCACATCCTGCAGGTCTGTGGGGGTTCCCGGTCCCACAGGAATCGGGCAGTGACCAGAGGCTGCTGTGTGTTCCTGGCCTGAGACTTGGCCTCTCTGGGCTCTGATTTCTCCATGGGGATAAAGGAGAGGGGTTTGGGAGTCAGGGGTGGGGAGTTGGGACACTGAGATTCCAGTTCACAGAGTTTTCTCAGCTCACATGTCCTGCCCAACCTGTGTGTGGCAGGCCCCGGGCTGGGAATGGGAACCAGGCAGATGTGAGCTTTGCTTTTAGGGGTTCATCCAGCCTGATGGGGAGGCAGCTGGGAACCAGTCAAACCCCACATGAAAGTGCAGCAGAGCTGAGAGATCATCAAAAGGAACCCGAGGCAGTAACGGGGCGGTTCTGGAGGAGAGCATACCCCAATGAATGAAGGAGGAGGGACAGAGGTCACCGAGGGAGATGAGGGCCCTCTGGCAGAGGAACAGCCAATGCAAAGTCACTGGGGTAGGAAGGTGCCAGAAGAGCACTGAGGAGGGCTGGAGTGTGCCCAGGAGAAGGAAAGGACATGAAAGGGGCACCAGAGGCCTTGCAGAGGAAGGAGAAAGAAGAGTGGGAAGAGGGTGATGGATTAAGAAGGGAATAAGAACCGAAACCCATTTGGTTCATTGGATAGAGTGTCGGCCTGTGGACTGAAAGGTCCCGCGTTCGATTCCAGTCAAGGACATGTACCTTGGCTCTCTGTGGTGGGGGCTGCCCTGAATGGGTAGGAGTTCACAATATCCCTGGCCTCCATCCACTAGGGGCCAGACCCTCCTGCCCCCATGTTGTGACAAGAAGTGCCTTCAGATATTATCAAGTGTCCTGTGGGGGTCAGAGTCATATGCTGTGAGAACCTCTGCTCTAGAGTGCCACATCCCCAGTAGGGGGTGTGCAAGAGGCAGGTGATTGATGTTTCTCTCTCATAGATGTTTCTGACCTTTTATCCCTTTCCCTTCCACTCTGTAAAAAATCAATACAAATATATTTTTGAAAAGGAGGAAGAAGGGGCTAAGGGTTCAAGGTGAGGCAAAGAAAGAGGGGGGAAATAGGGAGGAGGATGGAGAGGAGATAAAGATGGAGGATTCTCTGCCCTAGCCAGTTTGGATAGAGCATAAGCCCGTGAACTGAATGTTCCCAGCTTCAATTCCAGGCAAGGGCACATGCCCGCGTTGAGTGTTCCATCCCCAGTGGAGGGAGGAGGGGCATACAGGAGGCAGCTGATCAATGATTGTCTCTCGTCATTGATGTTTCTATCTCTCTCTCCCTCTCCCCTCCTCTCTGAAATTAATAAAAATGTATATATTTTTTAAAGTTCTCCAAATTCCTTCCAAAGTTCCCGCCTTTTACATGTCCCTTGTTAATCACAGCCTCTGGGACAATAAGCCTCTTACCAACTATCATTTCCAGAAACTTCATGGTGGAGCCTGGGTCTTGAACTGTCTGCGGGTTACCTGCCCACCCCCTCGCTTCCAGACGTTCCAGCAAGGTGTGCAGCGTGTCCTGCAGGAAAGGAGGTCCCCACAGGTCCCATGATCTTCTCGGTGCCAGGGGCCCCTTTACTGATGTGGGAAAAGACAGACACAGGTGTCAGGCCAACACCTCATGACACTGTGGGCCGGGCAGGATCCCTGGGGAAGCACTTGAAGGTCCATTATTGTTCCTCCCACACGCACGCAACCTTATGTTGTGATTCGGCAGCCAGAGACAGACTGCAGAGAGCATTTGCTAAGGACAGTACAGCCTGGTATACCCCTAGGATCGTGGCCAAGGTGTTTGAGATGGTGGCAGTGCTGGGCAGAGCCACATCAATGGGGAGAGACACCACCTGTTCAGGTATTCTTAGTCCATAGGCATCTGCCCTGAGCCCACCGGCTCTTTTACAAAAAGTGCTGAGATCCCAGACAACCTCAGCGTCTTGCTCTTGGATCCCCATAAAAATAACCCAGAGGACTGACTGGCTGTGAAAACATGGGTTTATGAGGACTTACAAGTTGAACCCCTAAGTCCCATCAGGCTCGCAGAGGGGCACTCTGGGGGTGGCCGGCCCGGGCTATTGTTTTGCCTCCACCCAGACTTCCCCTGCACCAGGTTTCATAGAGGACAGCAAACAGAAACACAGGACAGGCAGGGGAGGGGGCGGGGCCGTGTGAGATCAACACTGCAAGCTGTTTTCTTGCCTGAGGATCTGGCCAGGCTCCCAAGCTCTCACAGTCTGCTTACTGATGGCCTTCCCTGTCTTCCCACAAGGTGGGAGAGAAGGTGAACATGGGAGGGCTCCATGCTCCCATCTGCCATACACCAGCCACACCAGGCCATTGACAGCACTATGGGCGGGCATACCTCCCCACGCCAACAGTTCTCAGATAGTTCCTCCTCTTTGCTCATGCCCTCCCCCTGGATCATTTATACTGTGTGACAGCCTCCACTCTTCACAGGGGGTAGACTGCCTGCTCCAGTCAGTGTTTCTCCCCAGTGCTGGTTGGATCACTCCAACAGGAGGCAGGACTCACCAACTGAGGGACTGGCGAGGCTTGCAGAGTCGAGCTTTATAGAATATCATTGCCTGACGTGTTCTCTGGTATTGGAGAGATGTAAAAACTTCATATTCTTGTGTGTGTTTGTTTTTTTCAAAATACAATCAAAAGTTTATTTAGAAAGCCGCAGAGGTAAAAGAAGCGAGCTAAGAAGTGAGCCAGCCGGGTCGCGTGGGCTCAGGAATCAAGTTACAGAAGCAGAGGGAGGGCCCTTGGAACTTAGGAGAAAGAAAGCAAGGATGTGTGTGCCCGAGGTGAGGAGAGGGGAGAAGGGAGAGGCTCCAGCGAGTTTCAGAGACAGAGCGCTGGGGGAAGGGGAGGGCGAGAAAGTGCAGGCTTGCTTGAGAGTAAAAGCTGCAAAACCTCATATTCACTGTATTTTTTTTTTAATCCTCACCTTTTACAGCAATTGGAAGGGAGGGAGGAAGAAGAGAGAGAGAAACGTCCATTTGAGAGGGCATATCCCTTCATTGCCTCTCACAAGCGCCCTGGCCTGAGCCATGGATTGAGCCTGCGACCGAGGTACATGCCCTTAACCAGGAAGTGAAACTCTGACCCTTTGGTCTGTGGGCTGACGCTCTAACCACTGTAGCAAACCAGTGAGGGCAAACCTCATATTCTTGCCCTGGTCCGGAGGCTCTGCTGGTTGGAGCCTTATCACAGTCACCAAAAGGTTTCATCTACGGTCGGGGTATATGGGAGGCAATGTTTCCCTCTTACATCAATGCTTCTCTCTTTCTTCCTCTCTCTTGTCTCAAAAACAAACAAACACAATGAAAATATATCCTCTGGTGAGAATTAAAAAACAAGGACACGGCATCCAGCTGATGTTGTGGCTCAATAGCTGACATCAGTCTGTGAAGCAGGGGGTCCTGGTTGGATCCCCATCAGCTGCATGTGATGCCCAGGTGACAGGATGGGTCCCAAGTAGGGGCGAGCTGGAGGCAGCCAATCAATGTTTCTCTGTCCTCAGTGTTTCTCTCTCTCTATTCCTCTCCCTTATTTTCTCTTTAAAAATCTATTAAAACATAGTTGATAAGTGAATGAATAA
Source organism: Antrozous pallidus (assembly GCA_027563665.1). NCBI lineage: Eukaryota > Metazoa > Chordata > Mammalia > Chiroptera > Vespertilionidae > Antrozous > Antrozous pallidus. The sequence continues at coordinate 94,216,563 of CM050516.1, read as the reverse complement.
ATAAAACCTATAAAAGCATATCTTCTATGAACGGATGTAATAAAAGTGGGGGAGGTATGAGGGCATTCCTGTTTTGGGAAGGTGTGGGTTTCTGCCTGGCTGGCCACCACTGGAAGCAAACAGCTGCTTTGCCTACATATGTAAGTTTCCCCTCTTAAAGTTCTCGTGAATTTGGACCTGGCGACATGCCAGTTCTTCAGAACTGATTAACCCATTGCTGGCTCAGAGGGGAAATCTGCATCCCTTACCAGGTGCTGGGGGAAGACGGAAGGATCTTGGTTTTCATTCCTGCCCTGAATGCGGCCCCAATCAGGGGTGTGGATAGCCTGTAGCATGTCAGCTCCCTAAGAATTTGTGGTTCCCCTTCTTTAGATTTTTAGGGTTTCACTATTGCTGACTCAAAGTTCATGCGCCCAATGCTTCAAAAAAGGCCAATATCAAAATGTCAGAGTTTGGGGTAAGGAAAGGTTTATTGATCAAGAAGAATCCAGCTGGAGAAGAAGGGGGCCTTAAAGCTCCCACAAAGCCATCGCAAGAGGACCCAGAATTCAGGCTTGTTTTGTGTCATGGGAAGGGAGAATGGGAAGAGGTGTGTGACACTTAGGCTCCGATAGGGACCCGAGGAAGAGCACAGAAACATCTGAATTTCTTTGTCCCCCAGTTCTCCAGTGACCGCTGCTGATCTCATTGGGCCTTGAGCTCCCACAAATCTTTGCCAAAAGTTCAAGCTTTCAGCAGAATTTTTCTACTAATTAGCATACCTAAAGCATGACCTGAAGGCCCTGGGGGAAATACAGGCTAGAAATAAGGGAATCAGACAGAACTTTTCATTCTGTGACACCACCTGCCCTGGGAGGTCCGCCTCATTGGGCAAAGCCTCCCTGCAGAATTACATAATTCCATGGAAAAGGGGTACAGCCTTAAGCCCCCTGAGCACCAGGCAGGCACTCTCACAGGGCAGGCTGTGTGGTGACATTGCTCATTTCTCTGCCTCCTGCAGCTCAGAGAAAAGCCATTGCCTCAGATCTCCTAGGCACACTGACCACACCCGCATACTTTCGCTGGCCTTTTGCGGGAAGCTGGCTGCTATATCAGTAAGCCAGGTTGTGAGAGAACCAAGATGGCGGCATAGGTAAACACCTATACTTGCTGCCTCTCACAACCTCATCAAAATTACAACTGAAAGGCAGAACAACTGCCACCCAGAATTGCAAGAAAGCAATGTCCCACAACTAGAGAGGTGGAGAGAGTGCAGTGAGCCTGGTAAGAGGTGCAGAGATGGGGAAAGTGTTGGCACTTGGATGTGCTGCTCTTTTAATCCTGAGGGAGATACAAGCTCCTGCTTTCTCTGAACAGGAACATGAGAGCAGCTTTTCAGATGTACTCACAGCAATCATTGTTCCTGCACAGGGCATGGGACCCAGAGACCCTGGGACCTTTTAGGTGCAGGGCTGACTGGTAGCCATTGCTGTTTGCTCCACCTTGGTGATTCCCAGAGACCCCACCTCACCCAGTTTACAACCCCACCTAAGCTGTGTGCATCCACTTTTGCAAATGAATGGCCTGTTCTTTCTCATTCTAAAACTTATCAAACTGCAACTGGGTCAGAGAGCCCCAGAGCTTCCAAAAGAGGGTCCAAGGCTCAGCAGCAGCAGCCTGCCTTGCTTCACAGCTGGGCCTCGTCTGGGCACTTCCAAACCCCAAACAAAAAGGAGGAATATGGAGACGTATCTGTAGCTCCTGCTGGTTGGCTCCAGAGAATGGCTGACCTTGCATCTCCTTGGAGAGCCAAAAGCCAGTGGCCATAGTTACTAACACCATACTGAATTACAACTCTTCACATCCATAAGAGGCAGACTCAGTGAGCACCAAAGCCCCACTGAAGCAAGTCCTGCCCCATAAAGGTGTCTCCTGCACAACAGGTCTTCCAGTGTAGACACAGCTGGTCATCACAGCCAACTGGCCTGGAGGTCAAGTCCTTCCAGTGATAGCAAGAGTAATCAAGGGCTAACTACAACAAGACTGTGCACACAGTCCACAAAGGAGTACACCAAGAGAATCCACTTCAGGTGACTGGGGAGGCTAAGACACTGGGCCTATAGGGCACCAATCACACAAGGCCACTCTACCAACTCAAGATTTACCCTGTTTCCCCAAAAGTAAGACATCTCCCGAAAATAAGACCTACTTCCAGTTTTGTCTCTCGCTGTAATATAAGACATCTCCCCGAAAATAACACCTCCCCGATAATATTTTTATTCTTGAAACTGAAAATGTCTGGGCCACACAAGCAGTTATAAGAAAGTGGGTCAATTTAATGCTGCCGTTTGTTATGCCAGGGAGCCAAAGAGGTCTGCTAGTCTGGGATGCAGCCATCACTCACGGCACTAAAGACATAAAGAAATTTCTTCACGAAAGAAAAATATATCAAATAATGATTCCCACAGGAATGATGGCCTATCTCCAGACTCTTGATATTGCCATAAACAAGCCATTCAAGGACAGTTTGCGCATAGAAATTAATGACTACACTGAAAATAGAATGGAGAGAAATCAGTGTGAAAACTTTGTGAAACCTAAACTGCAAGAGGTTGTGACTTGGCTGAAGAATTCATGGGAGAAAAATCACTGACAGTGGCATTGCAAATGCACTACAAGCAGGATACCTTGACAAGAAGTACTCATTTAAGGACAGTGTTATTGCCAAACACGAGAGATTTGGTCCACTGATTCTGAAAGAAATGGAGTCAAAGAAATTCAGGGTTTGGATTGTTATGATGATGTTCCAGAAGATGATGACATGACTGTCATTGGATAAATCTTACTTGTGTTCATACTGGCAAATATCAGTATCAGTAAATGTACCATAGATTGTTGTACATGGAAATAATGGTAGTAACAAGAAATTCTTGATACCGTAGAATTCACAGTTTGTCTGGTTATGCTGATTTGTGATGACAACTACTACTGTACCATATATAGGTAATAAATTTCCTTTTTTTGTTGTTCAACAATAAATGTGGGCCATATTCTTATTCATGTAAAAATAAGACATCCCCTGAAAATAAGACCTAGCACATCTTTGGGAGCAAAAATTAATATAAGACACTGTCTTATTTGGGGGGAAACAGGGCAGCAGCTACCTAGTACATAGAAACAAACACAGGGAAACAGCTGAAATGCAGAGACAAAGAGACAAGTGGCAAATGAAAGAAACAGATGAAAGCAAAATGCTGGACTTAGAGTGCAAACCCACGGTTATAAGGTTGCTCAAGGATCTTCTAGAAACCTCTGAGAAATTTAGTGAGACCCACAAGGATATGAAAAAGGAACAACTAGAAATTAAGCATACACTGACTGAAATAAAGAATAATATACAGAGACCCAACAGCAGACTATAAGATCACAAGAATCAGAAGCTAAAAACACCCAACTAGAAAAGGAAAAGAATACAAAAATATGAAAATAGTGTTTGAAGTCTCTGGGACAACTTCAAGCATACCAACATCTGAATTATGGGGAGGAGAAAGAGCAAGGTATTGAAAACCTGTGAAGAAATAATGACCGAAAATTTCTCCCACCTGGTGAAATAAATAGCCTTACAAGTCCAGGAAGCACGGGAAATCCTAAACAAGAGGAAGCCAAAGAGGATCACACCAAGACATATCATAATTAAAATGCCAAGAGCAAAAGACAAAGAGAGAATCTTAAAAGCATCAAGAGAAAAACAGTTAGTTACCTACAAGGTAGTACCCATATGACTGTCAACTGATTTCTCAACTGTGCAGGCCCAGAGGGAGTGGCAAGAAATATACAAAGTGATGCATAGCAAGAAACTACAAACAAGAGTTCTCTATCCAGCAAACCTATCATTTAGAAGTGAAGGTCAGATAAAGAGCTTCACAGACAAGAAAAATCTACAAGAGTTCATCACCACCAAACCAGTATTATATGAATTGCTGAAGGGTATTCTTTAAGAAGAGGAAGAAGAAGAAAAAGGTAAAGATAAATATATAAACAACAATGTGACAGCAAATACATATCTATCAACAAGTGAATCTAAAAATGAAATGTATAAATAACTTGAAGAACGGAACAGACTAGTGAATGTAATAGAATCAGGAGCATGGAAAGGGAGCAGGCTGACAATTCTCCATGGGGAAGGGGTTGGGGTGGTGCGGGAAGAGACTGAACAAAGAGCTTACACCTATGGACCTGGTCAGTGGGGGTTGGGGGGGTAAAAGGCCTGGAGGGATGGTAACCAGATGGAGGGGGAGTTATGGAATGGGGGGAATGAGGAACATCTGTAATAATTGGAACAATGAAGATTTTTTTAAAAATAAGCAGTTTGTAGCACTAGCTGGTTTGGCTCTGTGGATAAGGCACTGGTCTTCAGACTGAAGGGTCCCAGGTTTCATTCCAGTCAAGGGCACATGCCCCTGTTCGGTGCTCGATCCCCGGTAGTGGATGTACAAAAGGCAGCCCATCTATGATTCTCATTCATCATTGATGTTTATATCGCTCTTTCCCTCTCCCTTCCTCTCTGAAATCAATAAAAATATATTAAAAAATATAAGCCAGACGGGAGTATATTCTCTTATCACAAACATTCCCTGAATCTGGGGAAACCCTCTTGGCTGGGGTTATTGTTCCTGTTGAGGGGAGCAGAGTGTACCACCCCAAATATGCCTTTGGAGATACTGCCTGTTTTAAGCTGTTACTTTCCAGAAACAAAGGCCTCAGGAAGAACCCTGTCCTTCTCCCTACCTGCCTGAAGGGATTGGGAAGAGGACCTGCTCCAGGAGGGGGAGCTCATCACAGGCCCCTGTGGTTTGACATGAACCAGGTGGGAAGGACAGAGAGGACAGGAGGAAAGCCCTTTGGATCCAAGTCCCAGGTTAAAGACAGCCTAGCAAACATCTCTTCCCCAAGTCCATGTACATGGAGCTCCCCCGCTCTATAGCTCCGGAAGGCACCTAGGCCTCCAATGCCCCGTCTGCCCTGGGGGTTCACATGGCACAATATAATATGTAACGAAGCTGTGATGTGTAATAATTTGTCATGTGCAATCAAGCTGGCTGTTGGCACCCGTTACCCTGCCTGGTGTTAATTGGATTATGAGTCTAGCCAGAACTACTGGAGAGGTGGAGGGAAAATGCGTTTCCGACCCCCACACTGTGCTTTGCTTTTCCTGGTGTTAAGGGGTCCAATGGCATGGGACCATCATCAACTTCCTCTTCAAAGATCACAACACCTGCCTCTTCCCTCTCATCACTGTCCCTGGGCTCCCACCCCCTCACTGCCAATCAGACTTTGTCACAAGTGCTTGCACCTTAACCCGAGCCAAACCCAGAAGAATGGTGGCTTAACCCATTTATAGGGAGAACCCACAATTCAATGTTTGCAGGGCCAGGACTAGTGCGAAGGGAGGAAGGCACTTGTCTTAGCTGCAAAATGTAGGGGGGCACGAAAATGTTACTGTTATCATCACCCCTATTTTACTGCTCCGTGGAAACTGAGGCAAAGGGGACATTGCTTTCCCAGAGTCCCACAGGGAGGCAGGGTGTCCACACACAGCCTTGGCCTCTGACCTACAGTGCTGGTCCCGAGATGGCCCTAAAGTTTGAAGGCTGGCACAGCGCAGTTCAAATAGGTCTGAGTCAGCCAGCGCTGAGTCCGTGCACCTGGGGTCCTGGGCTGGGAGAGAGGCGCCTGCTCATGGGAAGCACCAGCTCCTTGGGGACTTTTCAGCAAGAGCATCCCCATCCTGGTCCTGTGGCTGCTGAGTGGCTTTAAATGGTCGAGGCAGAAGGATCGTCCTCCCCCGACACCCTCCATGGCCCCCAGGCTCCCCTGAGGCAGCAGCAGGGATGCTAAGTGAGCTGCTGCTGGGTCACTGCGGAGAGCGACTCCCAAGCCAGCCTCTTGGGTGAGACTCCGGCCCTGCCCACTCCCAGCCCACTGACCTCTCAGCCTCAGTTTCCCCAGCTGGGGACTGGACCAATGATGGCTCTGCCTCTTCAGACACAGGGCTGGCATGCCCTGGGCTTTCCATTACTGCCACTGTCCCCTTCAGGAACACAGGAGAAGGACAGAGACTTAGGATGGGGTGTCCTCTCCCACAGGAGCTCATGGGCCAGCAGCCAGCCCAGAAGGACAAAGGCAGGAATTTAGCAGCAAGAAGGTATCTCATTTCTGAGAAATGAAAGTGAAAGCTAAACTGTCCTATTTCGTCAGATGTCCCATTTTGGAAGATTTCATTGGTCAGCATAGATCCTATGCTAGTAAGGGGGCAGCTCCAGCACGTAGAAAGTTCTAGTAGTTTTCCAGACTCCCGCCCAGGCTCCCTGCATCCTCTGGATGGCACCCTGTTTTTACTACAAGCCCCTTGTGCCCATGGAAGAGTACCCCAAGAAGCTGAAGGACCACAAGCTGCCAGTGTGGGTGGGGATCCTGCTGGGCCTTCTGGTGGTAGGTCTGTCTGTGGCAGTAGTCATTTTGGCTGTCAATGCCAATAGCCCAACTCACAAAGATGGCCTCCGAGCTGAGCAGGAGTGCAAGCTGGGGGTGGGAAGGTGGGGTGGTGGGGAGGGTCGCAGAAACAGCAGCTAACCCCAGCAGTTTCCAATTTGCTTACTCTTTCATGGCATCCCAGGTGACCCTGTTGATTGTCCTGCAAATGGAAATGTCTGGGGGCCACAAGCAACAGGAGCTGGTGCAGAAGCTTCAAGGTGAGAAAAACGCAGGCCAGGCTCCAGTAAGGGAGTTTGCAGGAGCAGGTCAGGTGTGAAGAGGAGGGAGGAGGAGGGCCTGGGGATGGAGTCGGCTGATAGCAGTGGTTCTTAACCTGTGCAGAGACCTCTTTGGGGGTTCAAGGACCCTTTCAGAGGGGTCACCTAAGACCATCAGAAAGCACAGATAATTACATAAGGATACATAAGAGCAGCAAAATTACAGTTATGAAGTAGCAACAAAAATAATCTTATGTTTGGGTGTTACCACAACATGGGGAATTGTATTAAAGGGTCGTGGCATTAAGAAGGTTGAGAACTGCCGAACTGCTGAAACCCATTTGGCTCAGTGGGTAGAGCACTGGCCTTCGGACTCAGGGGTCCCAGGTTTGATTCCAGTCAAGGGCATGTACCTTAGCTACAGGCACATCCCCAGTGGGGGGTGTGCAGTAGGCAGCTGATCGATGTTTCTAATTTTCCATCCCTCTCCCTTCCTCTCTGTAAAAAAAAATAAATCAATAAAATATATTTTTTAAAAAGAAGAAGAAGGTTGAGAACCACTGGGCAAGAGGGACAGGACCCAATCCAGTGAAAGTAGGAGGGGGCGTGCATGCCAGACTTCCAAGTTTCACTCCCTCAAATGAAGGCGGCTAGAGGTGGGGTCCTGTCCCAAGGTGGGGCCAGTTGAGGGTGCTGACACATTCTCTGTCCCTCCTTAGAGGAGATCAAGACATTGAACCAGCAGCTGCGGGAGAAATCTGAGGAGCTGGAACAACTAAGGTCAGGACACCAACCCCCAGAGCACGCCCCTTCATCCTCCCAACTCCAAGCCCTACTGTAGGATCCCCTTGGCTCTGAAAATTCCCTTGCCCTGGGGTCAAACTTGGAATCCCAGCCGTAGACCTTCAGTCACCCAACTCGGGGTAGCACCTGGCCCCCTCTCCTGCCCAGTGAGCGTGTGGGGAAGGAGAGGAGATGTGGAGGGGCTTCGAGCCCAGCACCAGTGGTGTCAGGCCTGGCAGGCGCCTGAGTTGTCCCCATCTCCTCCTCAGACAAGAAAATGAGGCCCTGGCCTCCGCCAAGTGCCCCCCCAACTCCGGGATCAGACTCTGTCTCTCCGTGGCCCCTGTGCTCCTGACCCTGAGCCTCCATGTTCTGCTGGCCTGAGGTCCCAGGAAGCCTGCAGGTGAGGAGGGGGGCTGGAGAGGGATGGGAGAAGCTAGGTGGGCGCAGTCAGGGCCTGGGGTGGTGGCCTGCCTGGGGGAGTAGGGCTGGACACTGAGGAGAAAGTCTTTGGGAGGAAGAGAGGAATCTCAGGAGATGGTGGGGCAGAAATAGAACAGTGGGGACCAGCTATGTCATCCTATTATTCCTGTCCGTTAACCGTGACTGTTCTCTTTTGATTAGGCAAAGCCACTCTAACCTGGCTGATAGTTCACGCCCAGGTTTTAACCTCAGAAGGCAGTCCATGCTCCTTTTCTGAGAGTTTCCTGTCATCTTGGAAAGATAGCAACCTGGTCCCAGAGCCGCTCTCTCCAGTCGGCCGGCATTATCCTAATAAATCATAGCATTCAACCCCGTCTTTGCCTAATAATTGACTCAAGGAGTGACAGGCACCCAGACCCATCTCTTGTGGGGTTCAGAGGCAGAGGTCCAGGCAGGAGTGCGGTGAGGCTCATGGAGGGGTTGGGGGGAGTTCTGTCACCTCAATCCCGCCCTGACTCGGCCTTCTTGTCTCCGAGGCCACCACCTGGACTCACCTGTTTGCCTCTGGGCTTCCCTGACCTGGCCAGTCCTGAGGCAACATGGCTCAGGGGAGGGGTTAGGTGGGGAGAGGCTGGGGACGAGATGGCAGGGGTGGGGAAGCATCACATTTGGCCCAAGGCTGCTCCCCTCCCCCACCTCCAGGCCAGGCAGGTCATGCAGTGTGCGGGGGGCATCTTTTCGTTGCTGTCATGGTTTCCGGAAGGTAACTTTTTCTGGGGTCTTTGGGTTCCACAAAATCAGCACCCCCTCTTGGGGAAACAAACTTACTCTGTAGTTCCTGGAGGGTCAGTGTCAGTCCCAAGCATTGGGACCTCCTGATGTCTACACCCAGTCTTCCTTTCTCCAGAATGTTCCCAGAAACCCACAGGGTTTGGTCAGATACCGCCCCACTGCCTCTCCAGCCCTCTTTTTCAATGGATGCATCCTAAAAGACTACCCACCCTTTCCCCCGGCCCCATCTGGGTCTCTTCAGTGCTCAGCATTCTCGTCCTATCTCCTCACCTTCTCCTGAGGCTCCTGCTCCCCATCCCTTTCCATGGAAACGGAGGTTGTGAGGAGATGGGCACCTTGTCTGGGTCCCCCATCCCCTCCCATGGAAAGTGCAGGCTGGCCCCGGTGGGTGTGGCTCAGTTGGTTGTGCATCTTCCCAAGCACCAAAAGGTCTCCAGTTCAATTCCAGGTCGAGGCTCATGCCCGGGTTGCAGGCTCCTTCCTGGGTATGGAGCACGCAGGATCCAGCCAATCAATGTTTTGCTCTCTCACATAGATGTTTCTCTCTCTTTCTCTCTCCCTTCCCCTCCTCTTCCTCTCTCTAAAAATCAGTGAAGCCCTGGCCGAGTAGCTCAGTTGGTTGGAGTGTCCTCCCGGTATGCCAAGGTCAGGGTTCAGTCCTCAGTAAGGGCACAGACAAGAAGCAATCAGTGAGCGCATAAATATGTGAGGCAACCAAATGATGTTCTCTCCCTCCCTCCCTCTCTCTCTAAAATCAATTAGATTGATTGATTTGAAGGAGGGAAGGAAGGAGGTCTGAATCATAAGTGTTATTGCCCTGCGTTTGGTGAACAGCCCCCAAGGCTGCATATGGGGAAGGGGTGCCAATAGACTATGAATGACCCTAGCTAGTACTAGCTCCTTATCTTCTAATTATGTATTCTGCTAGACTTGGGAAAATGTTCCTATCTTTTAAAAATAGGTGGTGTAGCTACATAATTGGCCCCAACTGGTTACTCCTCTGGTTCTAGTCTTCAAAGGGTCTCAAGCTGGAAATGAAACAATAATTCTTTTGTTTTAAGCAAGCAGGGGTGAACAGTGGCCAAAGTTTCAAATAGCAGTTTTACCCTAGGTAAATGTTCTTATGACCTTATTTCAAGATAATGCTCTAGAGAATTTCGGGTTACAATTCTATTTATACATTGCAATCAAAGGAGGAACTAGGTGGGTTACATGAAATTCATTGGTGATGGATTAAGGAGGAGGGATAAAGCAATCCCACCTAGGATTGGATAAAAAGTAAAATGATGGACACATACTTAGGTGAATGCAGGAACAATTAACATGATAATGAAGGAACTTGTGGTATCTGTCCTGGCGCCCACCACATTTGGTTGTGCCCCAGGGGATCCAGAAAAAGGGAAGTTACAAGTTACTCAGACATCTCACAAATATGTTATATTAGAGGCAAAAATGCAAATGGCTCAGTAAAGATCTAAGTTGATCTTTGTCAGGGAAAATACAATCCTAGGACATGACTACCCACTATAACCTGTTTGTAGTTATATTTAATTTTCAAACCATCTTTTGTGGTTATTTTAGGTCTCTGAGTTTGCAAGACTGCCACGCAGGCCTCCCCTGAGCTTGTCAGGTTAGCATGTGGCTCCTTTCGTCCACAGTCACCATGTACCTCCCTCCTCCATCCCCCAAATTCTTATTCATCCTGCAGAACCCCACCTCCAGAGAGTCTGCTCTCTAAAGGAGAGGTTCACCACCCTGATAGACCCTTCACCCACTTTCTTGGATCCTCTCATGTCCCCCAATTCCTTCCTGTCTGTTATCTTAGTTCCTCCGACTTCTCCTGGAATCCTGACTATTGTCCATGAAACTTCCTGTGCATGGCACTGGGGTCAGGACTCTCCTGTCTGCCCCAAATTCTGCACGGCCCTCAGGTCCTGCAGTCCCCACATGAGGTGGTCAATAGATCCCCCTCTATGGCTCCTGCTGTTCTCCTAGGGACCCCCTAACACCTTCCCTGCCACAGGCTCCCCTGGCCTCTTTGTCCCCTCCCTTCCCCCACTCACACCTCCCCAACTCCCAGGCCATTCCTCTGTGCATGGACCTTGTCAGTTTCCTTCCTGCCTCACTCTGACATTCTAGGGCGGGGTTTCCCAAACTCTGCAAGGTGGGCATCTGAACTGGAGTGAGTGCTCTCTGTGGTGGGGGCTGCCCTGAATGGGTAGGAGGTCACAGTTTCTCTGGCCTCCACCCACTAGGGGCCAGACCCTCCTGTCCCCATGTTGTGACAAGAACTGCCTTCAGATATTATCAAGTGTCCTGTGGGGGTCAGAGTCATATGCTGTGAGAACCTCTGCTCTAGAGGACCAGGTTGGGGTGCCCCTGCCCCTTCTGACCCCCCAGCCTGCAGGAGGGCTCAGGGGGAGCTCATGAAGACCGCCTGAGTCACTTCACCCCCATCAACCTCACCTAACAAATGAGGAAACCGGTCCAGAGAAGTCGCTGCACTTTCTCAGGGTGCTCAGCTGCTCAGGCGATTGAACATTTGGATTCTGGATGTTTCCTTGATTTTCAGGAAGTAAACACTTCCACGGGGCCACATGACCTCATCACTTCCCTTCACCTCCCCTCCTCCATCCCCACTCCCAGCTGGGCTACCAGAATGTTCCCAAACAGTGTTACCGACCCCGACACAATGGCCCAATTATAAACTTTTCCCCTTCCTACAAATGCCCCACTTCTCCTGCTGGCGGTGGCCAACTGAGCCCGGGGGTGAGAAATCAGGACTCACATCCTGCAGGTCTGTGGGGGTTCCCGGTCTCACAGGAATCGGGCAGTGACCAGAGGCTGCTGTGTGTTCCTGGCCTGAGACTTGGCCTCTCTGGGCTCTGATTTCTCCATGGGGATAAAGGAGAGGGGTTTGGGAGTCAGGGGTGGGGAGTCAGGACATGAGATTCTAGTTCACAGTGTTTTCTCAGCTCACATGTCCTGCCCAACCTCTGTGTGGCAGGTCCCGGGCTGGGAATGGGAACTAGGCAGATATGAGCTTTGCTTTTAGGGGTTCATTCAGCCTGATGGGGAGGCAGCTGGGAACCAGTCAAACCCCACATGAAAGTGCAGCAGAGCTGAGAGATCATCAAAAGGAACCCGAGGCAGTAACGGGGCGGTTCTGGAGGAGAGCATACCCCAATGAATGAAGGAGGAGGGACAGAGGTCACCGAGGGAGATGAGGGCTCTCTGGCAGAGGAACAGCCAATGCAAAGTCACTGGGGTAGGAAGGTGCCAGAAGAGCACTGAGGAGGGCTGGAGTGTGCCCAGGAGAAGGAAAGGACATGAAAGGGGCACCAGAGGCCTTGCAGAGGAAGAAGGAGGAGGAGGAAGAGGGTGATGGATTAGGAAGAGAGAAGGGTAAAGGGTGAGGCAAAGTGGGAGGCAAAGAAAGGGAGGGAAGAAGGGAGGAATAGGAAGAAGAGATAAAAATCGAGGAATAGCCCTAGCCAGTTTTGCTCAGTGGATAGAGCATCAGCCCAGACTGAAGGGGCCGGGGTTTGATTCTAGTCAGAGGAACATGCCTGGGTTGGGGGCTTGATCCCCAGTGTGGAGTATTCAGGACGTAGCTGATCAATAATTCTCTCTCATCATTTATGTTTTTCTCTCTCTCTCCCCCTCTTCCTCTCTGAAATCAATAAAAAATAATTTTTTTTAATGGAGGAAGACCTGCCCTAGCCAGTTTGGATAGAAAGTAGGCTGGTGAACTGAAGGGCTCTGGGTTGGATTTCAGTCAAGGGCACATGGCCCGGGTGGAGTGCTCCATGACCAGTGGAGGTCGCAACGGGGCACGCTCTCATCATTGATGTTTCTATCTCCCTCTCCCTCTTTCTTCCTCTCTGAAATCAATGAAATAATTTTTTTTAATCAATGGGGAGATATCCCCGACTGAGGATTAACAGAAAGTAAAAAATGAAAATGGAGGAAGGCCATGAGGAGGTGAAGGCGGGAGGGTGGAGGAGGAGGTTGGATTCTGAGAGGGACTTTGTGAACTAGCCTGGATCTGATTCACGCTGTAAGATCGCCCCCTGGTGACGCAGTGGAGAATAAGCAGGGCGATGTGGCCCATCCACCTTCGCATCCACCTTCCCTATGGCCCTCAGAGCTGGTCAAAGAAAGTATGACAGCCTTCCGAGACCGGTTTGGCTCAGTGGATAGAGCGTCGGACTGCGGACTGAAGGGTCCCGGGTTCGATTCTGGTCAAGGTCATGTACCTTGGCTGCGGGCACATCCCCGGTAGGGGGCGTGCAGGAGGCAGCTGATCGATGTCTCTCTCGTTGATGTTTCTGACTTTCTATCCCTCTTCCTTCTGCTCTGTAAAAAATCAATAAAATATATTTAAAAAAGAAAAAAAGAAAGTATGACAGCCTGACCCCCCTCAGTCAGCCTAGCAGCCTTACAGCCTCAGTCTCTCCTTGAACAGAATGGGGACAATGTGTCCCTGGCACATTGCCAAGGACCCCCTGTGCCTGCATGTGCCCAAGTGATGGTCACTAAGCCCTGAGGACCTCCTGCCATGCCCACCTCACAGAGGGGCAAACTGAAGCTCAGGGAAGAGCACTCAGAGGCAGAGGCAGGACTGGAATGCAGGACCCCAGGCCTGGTCTGGCGCCTGGTGAGGACCAACCCCTCCCAAAGGATTTGGGAAACACGCCCCGGGCTGGGCGGACCCGTGGGTGTCCCTGGCGTCCTAAGGTGCCAATTAAATGCTCGTAGCCGTCTCCAGGCCTGAGGTGTGGGCAGCAGCATGGCCGAGCCTGGGCCGGAGCCGGGGTACGCTTGGCGAGTGCTCGCCCTGTGCGGGGCTGCTGTGTTCCTGGCGGCGGCTGCAGCCGGGGCAGCTCTATTGGCCTGGAATCTGGCTGCCGCCGCCTCCAGGGGCTCTCACTGCCCAGAGCTGGAGCTGGGAGTCAACGCCACGGTGCCCCCCGGGGACCCCACGCTGGAGGTTCGGGAGCTGCAACGACAGCTGGCAGAGGCTGCCCAACGTGAGGAGGCTCTGGCCAGGCAGCTGGATCAGGCCAAGGGTGTCCGTCGGGAGCTGGAGGAGGCTCTAAGGGCCTGTGAGAGCCGTCAGGTAGGTGGACAGTGCTGGGGGCTGGGGCATCCAGAATGTGTATGGAGGGGGGTCTGCACACACACACAGGGATGTCCCTTGTACCTTGGTTTCCCCAGTTCTTTTGTTGTTGTTGTTTTCCATTGATTTTTAGGGAGCGTGGAAGAGAAAGAGAAACACCCATGTGAGAGAAACATGGATTGGTTGCCTCCTGCAAGAGCTCCGACCAGGGCCCACGCCGGGGAGGAGCCTGCAACCCGACTGGAATCGAACCCGGGACCCTTTGGTCTGCAGGCTGATCCTCTATCCACTGAGCCAAACTGGCTAGGGTGGTTTCCCCAATTCTTTTTTTAAAGATTTTTTACTGATTTTTAAAGAGAGGGAAACATTGTGTGAGCGCTCAGTATGGGCTGTCTCCTGCATGCCCCCTCTCGGGGATTGAGCCCCCAGCCTGGGCATGTGCCCTGACCAGAAATCAAACCAGCAACCCCTCGGTGCATAGGAGGCCGCCCACCCCGCCGAGCCACACTGGCCAAGGCATTGCCCCAGTTCTTCCCTGAGAATGAGAACAACACCACAATCCCAGCTGCCTCCATGTCAGTCACCCGTTATTACACCTCTGATCCAGAAGGCCCCACTGTCCTCTGCTATTTGCCAGAGGGACCGTGGTGGACGGAGAAGCCCCAGAGCCCTGAGCCCACCTGGGGAGGACCTGTTTTATCTTTTCCCCCAAGTGCCCACTCAACAACACACACCCCCGCCCCCCCCGCCCAGCCAGTGTCCCAGCCCTATTTTGGGAAAAGGACATTCATGTCACCTGTAATTAGGAGGCTAAAGTTAGCTTCTTGGAGGAGGTACCAGCCAGGTCCTCCCTCCTTCACACTTTGTTAACCTTTCCCAACCCTGGCCCTCACAAGGACCATGTCCATCCTCAAAGTCCCAACGATTCACATTTGTTAACCACTGTCTACCAGGCCCAGCAGAGGTTGGGCTGTGTGTGAAATTTAAAATTCAAAACAGACCCCTTCCTGCCTACCTAAGGGAAGGGTGTGGGACAGCCAAAGCTAAGAGCAGCCTGCTCTTGGTTCAAGTCCCGATGGAAGATGCTCGAAGGCCAGGCTAGTTGCTTTGCAGAATGTCTCCGAGAGGTGACAAACTACCCACAAATGTGATCACTGCCAACCACCAAATGGGCTTGTGTTGGTTTTAACCCCCAGTTGGCAAGTCTAGATGTAGCTGGGATGGGAACCACGGTCTGACTGCAGAGCCAAACCCTTTGCACATCCCCATGGCTTGGGGGGAGGGGGGGTGCGGGTGGACCTAGGAGGAGACCTCCCTGCAGGCAGGTAGCTCTCACCACGCGATATTCGACTTCAGCGGCCGTTTCTGTGTTTTACAACTACAGGACCCCAAAGGACATTCCAACCAAGCTCAGGGAACATCAGGGCCATCTCAGTCTCCCCTAGAAAGAGCAGGGCCAATCCATTCCTTCTGCCCTCCCTAGATTCTCCCCTCACATCCCCTCCACTCTGCAGAGCCGGCTTCAGACCCAACTAAAGACACTGAAGACTGAGATGGACGAGGCCAAGGCCCAGGGGACTCAGATGGGAGCCGAGAACGGGGCGCTGACAGGTGTGTTGGGGCGAAAGGGTGCTGAGCAGGGTTAGAGGCGGGAGGAGCCTAGTTTTCTAGTTACGAAAACACAGGCGGACACGTAATGCAAACAACATGCAAATGAATGAGAAAGCTTATGAAAGAAATGCACGTAACACGCAACGGTCACAAAAACGCAAATGCAACAAAATATGTAAAACGACTTCCAAAAGCAACGCAAATCTATGAAAACTTCAAGTGGCACGTAAAGGCCAAGTAAATAGCACACAAACTTAATTCAAATAAAGCAAAGCACTCAAATAATAGGCAGAGTATAAACTCCGCCGCGTGAGTGCGCCGGGTCGGGAACCGGTCTCCCGCCTGACCGCGCCCGCTGCGCCCGCAGAAGCCCTGGCGCGATGGGAGGCCGCGGCCACCGAGTCCACGCGGCTGCTGGAGGAGGAGCAACGGCGCGCACGCGCAGCCGAGGCCGAGGGCGGAGCCTGCGCGGCCCGGGAGGCGGCTCTGCGCGAGCGCGTGTGAGTGACAGGAGGGGGCGGGGCCTTGGGAGAACCCGAGTAGGGGCTCTGCAGTTGGAACCCGGGGTGGAGAGCCGGGTGGGCCCGCGGGGAGAGGGATCCCCAGGTTGGGGCCGGCACGCTGGACGCCTGGGTTCTTTGGGTCGGACGCATATGGGGGGCACTGGAAGGGTGATGGGCCGGTGCCTGGAAAAGAAGTATCGAGGGAGGGGCCGGGGATCTGGAGCCGAGCTTCGAGGGAGGGGTCCCGGGCATGGCCCGGGTGGAGAAAGGATTAGCACCCTGAGGGTTGGGGTTCCCAGGAAAGGAGGAAGAGTGCTGGGAGGTCCCTGGGGGCCGGGGTCTACATCCTCACCGGCTCCTCCTCCTTCCCGGCAGTAAAGCCCTGGAAGCCGAGATGGACCCCCAGCGAAGACTGCCGCACGCCCGGCCCCGCTCGGGGTCCCGACACCGGCCCAGCCCCCGTCCGCGCTCGCGCTCTCGCCCCACACCCTCTGGGGGCTGCCGGCGGCCGGCGCGGCGCACACACGGGTGAGTCAGCCCCGTGCAGGACGCGGGCGCCCGCCAGGCGGATGAGATGCCCAGTCCGTAACCATCAACGCTCAGCTTTACACCAACCGCTCTGAATGGAAACAAAGGGGACGCCGTCCTCTCTCCCCGCCCATCCTGAGCTTATTCTACAGACCAGGAGCAGGTTCCTTTAAACGCCCCGTGCGATACTGCTGACCTGGGACGAAGGCCTCTCTAACGATAGTGTTGCCCCCATTCCACAGCCATGGGGACTTAAGATCCAGCCCTGGCTTGGGAGGGCCTGAATGGGTCACTTCTCCTCCTTGGCCTCGGAGGAGTGAAATGAGGGCTTGGAGTCATGTTTGGAGAGTGGGCTTCTCTTTGACACCAAGAACGAGGAAGGCAGCGCCACAAGAAAACGACAGGCCCCTCTTCCTGTAGGCTGGCACCAAACTCCCAAATGATATTTTAGCAAAGAAAACCGAGTTACACTTTTAAAAATATGTCACATCAGAGGTGGCTTATACCTGAGGTTCAGGGATAGTTCACTATTCCAAAGTTTGTCAGTAAAATTCGCCATGGATCAAATGAGAAAAGTGCTGAAAAGGCCATCAAACTCAGTACAAGGTAAAGGGAACCACTATCAAGTGTTTAATATTGTTTTGGCGGTACCGACCATGCAATTAGACAGGAATCACAAGAGATATAAATATTAGACAAGAGAAAGAGAACGAACATATAGGTTGAGTTATATGAAAGCACTGTTTATAGAGGTCAAAACTAATTGAACTAACAATTTTATGTGGTATAATTTCATATTATTTTTTGGATTTTTACCTTTATATTTGACATAATGTAAGACTAACAGAAAAATGGAAGATGAGTACAAATTACCTCCCGCACTCTTTACCCAGATTCCACAGATGTTAATTTTGACCAGCTTTGTTCTCTTCCTCCTCCTCCTCCTCCCCCCTCCTCCTCCTCCTCTTCCTGCTCTTCTCCTCCTCCTCCTCTTCTTTTCCTCTTCTCTTTCTCCTCCTCCTCCTTCTCCTCCTCCTCCTTCTCCTCCTCCTCCTCCTCCTTCTCCTCTCCTCTTCTTCTTCTCCTCCTCCTCTCCTCCTTCTACTCTTCTTCTTCTTTTCCTTCTCCTCTTCCTCCTCTTTTTCTTCTTCTCCTTTTCCTTCTCCTCCTCCTCCTCTTCTCCTTCTCCTCCTCCTTCTCTTCTCCTCCTCCTCCTCCTCCTCCTCCTCTTTTTCTTCTTCTCCTTTTCCTTCTCCTCCTCCTCCTCTTCTCCTTCTCTTCTTCTTCTTCTTCTTCTTTTCCTTTTCCTCCTCCCCCTCCTCCTTCCTCTTCCTCTCCCACTTCCCCTTCTCCTCTTCTTCTCCTCCTCCTCTTCCTGCTCTTCTTCTCCTCCTCCTCTCCTCCTTCTCCTCCTCCTCTTCTTTTCCGTCTCCTCCTCCTCTTTTTCTTCTTCTCCTTTTCCTTTTCCTCCTCCTCCTCCTCCCCTTCTTCTCCTCCTCTTTTTCTTCTCCTTTTCCTTCTCCTCCTCCCCTCCTCCTCCTCCTCTTCCTCCTCCTCCCCCTTCTTTTCTTCTTCTCTTTCTCCTTCTCCTCCTCCTCCTCCTCTTCTTCTCCTCCTCCTCCTCTTTTTCTTCTTCTCTTTCTCCTTCTCCTCTTCTCCTTCTCCTCCTCCTTCTCTTCTTCTCCTTTTCCTTCTCCTCCTCCTCTCCCTCCTCCCCCTCCCTCTCCTCTCCCTTCTCTCCCTTCTCTTCTTCTTCTCTTTCTCTTTCTCCTCCTCTTCCTCTCCTCCTCCTCTTCCTCCTCTTCTTCTTCTCCTCTTCCTCTTTTTTTCTTCTTTTCCTTCTCCTCCTCCTCCTCCTCCTCTTCTTCTCCTTTTCCTCCTCCTCCTCTTCTTCTTCTTCCCTTCCTCCCTCCCTCCTTTCCTCCCTCCCTTCTTCTCTACCTTTATGAAACACTTGCAGAAATGATGTCTCTTTACCCATAAATATTTCAGTTTGCATTTTCTAAAAACAAAGACATTCTCTCACATAATCGTGGTACAATTGTGAAAATCAGGAAATGGACATTAATAAAAGACTGTTATCTAATCTGCAAGACTCAAACAGATTTTGCCAACTATTCTGATAATGTCCTTTATAACAAAAGGGTATTTTGGCTCACACACCATTTGTCAAGTCGCTGTCATCTGCTTTAATCTGGAACTTTCCTCAGTGTGTATTTGCCTTTCATAATATTGCATTTTTTAAAAGCCCAGGCCAGTCATTCTGTAGAGTCTGAGTTTGAGTTTATGTGATGTTTCCTTATAATTTCGGGTTGGCATTTTTGGCAGGAATACATCAGAAACAATTAAACCTAATAATATTACCTGCTGGTTGTATGGTTTTATATATAGAAGACCCAAAAGAATGAACTGAACTTTCCTAGGTCTCAACAACTAGCTAGAAAATCGTTTGGAAGAAAAGAAAGACTCATTGGAATAGTTGTTGTTTTTCATACCCAGGAACCGTTTCCATATTATGCAAGGGAGTTTTATAAAATAAGCAAAAAATAATAAAAACCTACAGAAAAATGACAAAGAACATGAACAGTCAGTTCACAGAAACGTGACAAGAAAGCACCCTGTCTCCTCACTCCTAGAAAAGAGGCGCCAATGGAAACAACAACGTGGTACCCCTTTCCACCAAGTAGTTTGGCAAAGATAAGAACAAAAATAGATTAAATGTTTGCAAACACACTGTGTTGGCATGCTATGGGAAACAAGTGGTCCCCCGCGAGACAGGTGGAACTGCCGCAGCCGTGTCCTAGACTCCACATTACAGTGCAAACACCATCCGACCCATCAGTCCCCCTTCTGGCTACCTCCCACCGGCAGACATACACGGACACCTCAGAAACCACGGATGAGCTCAGTGCAGTGCAGACCCCTGGGCTGGATCCTGGAACAGAGAAACACTTAGTGAGCAAATCAAATAAAACCTGGATTTAGTTAACAGTGTATACTAAGGTTAATTTGTTAGTTTTGACAAAGGAATCATAGTATATAAGATGCTAACTATGGATGAAGCTTGGTGAGGGCTATTCAGGGACTCCGTGTTATCTCTGCAAATCTAAAATTATTCCAGAATTTAAAATGTACTTTTAAAAAGGAGAGGGAAGAAGAGGACATTATTATGACATTTTTGGTAATTGCAAAAAAATTTTTTTTGAAAATAGGCCTGGCCGGTGTGGCTCAGTGGCCAGGCGTCAACCCGTGCACCCAAAGGCTGCCAGCTGTACTTCTGGTCAGAGCTCATGCCGGGCTGCATGCAGGAGGCAGGCAGTCCATGTTGCTGTCTCTTCCTCTCCTCCCTCTCTCTCTAAAAACCAATAAAAATATATTTTTTAAAATTGGGAGCAACCTCGTCGAGACCGGTTTGGCTCAGTGGATGGAGCGTCGGACTGCGGACTGAAGGGTCCCAGGTTCGATTCCGGCAAGGGCATGTACCTTGGCTGCGGGCACATCCCCAGTGGGGGGCGTGCAAGAGGCAGCTGATCGATGTCTCTCTCTCATCGATGTTTCTGACTTTCTATCCCTCTCCCTTCTGCTCTGTAAAAAATCAATAAAATATATTTTAAAAATAAATAAATAAATAAAATAAAATAAAATAAAAGGCCCAAGCAGATCTGAGAGACTCACAATATAAAAAGCAGGAGAGCAATAATTTCCGGGAGACCTGAATCCAAATATTTCCGAAGGTAGTACTGGTCACAGCTGTGGCCTCTGGGATGGGTGGGGCCCGGGGTGGGGGGGGGAGGACCAGGGGCTTGGGGTTGGAGGTTGGTGGGGTAGGCAGTCTCACGTTTCTCTGTGCATGTTTTTGTAATGTTTGTATTTTTTAATCATACACCTGTATTACCTTTGAAAATGTAAGTGTTGGCCCGGTGTAGTTCAGTGGTCGAGCCTCGACTTTGAACCAGGAGGTCGGGGTTGGATTCCCAGTCAGGGCTCCATCCCCTGTCGGGCTCAGTCCCTAGTCGCAGGCATGCAGGAGGTGGCTGGTCCATGGTTCTCTCATCGTCGAGGTTCTTTCTCTCTCACCCTCTCTCCTTCTCTCTGAAATCAATAAAAAAATATATTTTTAAAAATTTCAAATTTTGTTTTGAAAATTTTCTGAAGAGGCTTGTGTAGGGAGAGGGGTAGGAGCCATGGAAAACTGACCCCCGCAGCTAGTCATGCTCATTATTCCCTCACCAACCTGGGGCGTGGTGGTATCTGATCAGGATCTTTACCTGAGCCCCACCCCAAAGGAGGAAGTGAGGCTGAGGAGAGGAATAAGAGCTCTAGCTTCTGTGTCCTGCTGTGGCCACCAGGGGACGCCCCAGCCTCCTGCCTGTTTGCTGCCTGCTAAAGGCACAGAGCTTGGGGCTAATGGTGGTCTGAGAACCCCTCCACCCTGGCGTAAATCCAGAAGTGTGCAGACGATGGCTTCTCCCTCAGCAATCAGCCAGGGCTGACTGTAGCAATCAGCTACAGACCAGGAGACTGGCCTTTGACTTGAGATCTCCCCACTGTGCAGCCAGCCATGGGGTCCAAGAGCTGATCCACATCAAGGGCTGAACTCAGGGCTAGACATAGTAGACATAGGACCTAAAACACTATCATGCTGCCCTGACTGGTTTGGCTCAGTGGATAGAGCATCGGCCTGCAGACTGAAGGGTCCCAGGTCCAATTCCGGTCAAGGGCATGTTCCTTGGTTGCGGGCAAATCTCCAGTAGGAGGTGTGGAAGAGGCAGCTGATCGAAGTTTCTCTCTCACCGATGTTTCTAACTCTCTATCCCTCTCCCTTCCTCTGTATCAATAAAATATTTTTTAAAAAAACATTATTATACCAATGGTTAGAGCGTTGGCCGATCAGGGTGCGTGTGGGAGGCAACCAATTGCTGAGTTTCTCTCACATCGATGTTTCTCTCCTTCCCCCGCCCCTTCCCACTCTCTCTAGAAATCAGTGGTAAGGATTTTTGAAAATTACCATTATTATCACTGATTCTGCTGGCTCCACTAGACCATCCCCACAGAACACCTGAAGCTCATGTGTTCCACGGGTGGAGGGAAATGGGGAGCCATGGCAGGTGTGTGAGCAGGAAAGGCACAGATCTGATAAGGGAGAAAGAGCAGAGGGAACTTTGAACCCCTGGGGAGACCCAC
The DNA here is from genome assembly GCA_027563665.1 of Antrozous pallidus. NCBI lineage: Eukaryota > Metazoa > Chordata > Mammalia > Chiroptera > Vespertilionidae > Antrozous > Antrozous pallidus. The sequence continues at coordinate 94,194,886 of CM050516.1, read as the reverse complement.
GGGATTTGGGGTAATTTAAGGAGAAGACCTCCAGGTTCTGGCTGCTCCAAGGCTCCCCAGCTGTCCAAGGGGGCAAACAGCATTTCTTGGTGGAACCTGCCTCCTGGGACCCCCCTTGCTTCCCACTCCACAGGGCCTGCCTCTGACCTGGCCTTGCTCTGTGCTGCCTCATCTCGCCACCTAACTCCCATTCCAAGTCTCCATGTGTCCCTCTGTCTCTGAGTCTCTTTATTGTCCTGTCTCCAGCCCTGTTGCCTGCACACCTTCCCAGGTCTCTGCCTGGCCTCCCCTGTCCGTAGTCAGTGGCCCTGGAGCCGCCCTCTGGGGCTACAGAGACAGGAATGAGGAGGGGAAAGAGTAACCTTGGTGCCGCTGCGGGCGGAGAGCACCTGGGACAGCGGCGGGCTGACCGTGCCAGCCCTTCAGTTCCAGGTAAGAAAGTGGGTCATCTTTTTTCAGCCCGGAACACAGAGGCCCAGCGAGGACAGGCTGTCCCTCGCCAAGGGGCTCTCTGCCTCCTCTGTCACCTTCAAAAGCACAAGCTGTATGTCACTAAAATTTAACCAAACCAAGCACGTTGGCATAAACGTGGAGACTTCTGATTCTATATATCTGTATATTTTATTGATTTCAGAGAGGAAGGGGGAGAGAGAGAGAGACAGCTGGAAACATCAACGATAAGAGGGAATCATTGATCGGCTGCCTTCTTGCACACCCCGCACTGGGGGTGGAGCCTGAGACCCAGGCATATGCCCCAACCAGGAACTGAACCCTGACCTCCGGTTCATAGGTCGTTGACGCTCAGGCCACTGGGCGAGGCTTCTGCTCTTTGCTGAAATTTTCCTTCGCCAGAAATATCACCTCCTCAGAGACCTCCCAGCAGTTCAGTGAGAGCCGTTGTTTGTTTTGTTTTCTGTGTTTAGACCCCCGTGTCTCCAGGAGGCTCTGTGTCTGTGTTCAGGTAGTGATGGAGCTGACGTTTCCCCTTCTCCGCCCAGACAAACAAATAAAACCAACACGGTTGTGTTTCATTTTTAAAAGACTTACCGTTGGTACCTAATTTTGGGATGAACTTCTGAGGAAATCCAGATGGGTTCATGCACAAAATTTCCTGTGAACATAAATTATTTTCAGGAAAAAAACACTCACATCAGGAGCAATGCATTTGATGGAAGGTGAATCCGAGGACTGCTCGCCTCCTCCCTCTGGAATTTTCTGACCAGGGACCCAGGCAGAACGGGTTCAGAAAGTCTGTTTTTAGAGTTTAGACACTGCTGGCATGGGCGCCAATGCAAACAACCTCTTTGGAGGACAATTTGGTGACAACTGTCAAAATGTAAACTATGACTGCTTTGGGACCCAGTGAGTTCCTTTGTGGGGATTTGATGTCAAATATTATTTTGTTCATTGGAACAAAAAGTTTACCAAAAAAAAACTTTTTAGAAACTGTCTAAATGCCCATTGATAATTGTTATGGTACTAGAGACCTGGTGCATGAAAATTCATGCACTGGAGGGGGGGGGGGGTCCCTCAGCCCAGCCTGCCCCCTCTCACAGTCTGGGAGCCCTCAGGGGCGGAGGTGACCCGGCAATCAGGGGAAGGTGGCACCCCATCACAGCTCTGCTGCTGCCACCGACTGCAGGGCAAGCCTCTGCTGGCCCTGGTTGCCTGAGCCTCAGGTGGCCCTGGGCAGCTGGGCAGCCGCCATCCAAGGTTTGCCTACACCTCTGGCTGGCCCTGGGCAGCTGGGCAGCCGCCATCCAAGGTTTGCCTACACCTCTGGCTGGCCCTGGGTGGCTGGGGGACTGAGGGGACTGGGCGCTGCCCTCTTGTGGCTGTGGGTGCTGCCATCTTTGAGGGTGGGGCAGTCAAATAGCATATTCCCTCCTCACTGGCTGTGGGTGCAGCCATCTTTGTGATAGCATGAGGGTCAATAAGCATATTCTCTCTTTATTAGATAGGATTGTATGTAGTGAAAACCTAAACAGGAGGCAAAAGGAATAAACAAATCCCAAAGACATAATGTTGAGCAAACAGAAGAAGTTACATCATTAGCTTTTCTTCATTTAAAAAAAAAATCTAGCCCAGCCAGGGTGATTCAGTGGTTGAGTATCAACCCATGAACCAAGAGGACATTTGGTGACAACTGTCAATTCTTGGTCAGGGCACATACACAGGTAGTGGGCTCAATCCCCAGTAGGGGTGTGCAGGAGGCAGCCAATTGAGGTTTCTCTCTCATCGATGTTTCTCTCTCTCTATCCCTCTCTCTAAAACCAAATTTAAAAATCTCTCTATATAAAAGGTAATATGCAAACTGTCCCCTCAGGAGTTTGACCAGGAGACCCGGGAGTTTGATCGCTCGCTATGATGTGCACTGACCACCAGGGGGCAGCACGGAATGCAGGAAGGCCCCAGCTGGCAGCCAGAAGGCCCCAATCGGCCCTGATCACCGGCCAGGCCTAGGGCCCCTATATGTGCATGAAATTTGTGCACTGGGCCTCTAGTATTTAAAATAAGAGTAATAAATAAATCTAGCTGAGGTTAGTTCTTTACTTCACCACGTTTTGTTGGAATTTGGATTTTTTTCGATATTTCTAGACTATATGGTTCTTTCCAAGCTACTTTGTAACAATTTGAGCGCGTTGAGCATCACGTTCTGCTCGAACCCTTTGGGGGATCTAAGAGGACCTTCTAGACTTCCAGTGGCCTCGCCAGAGAACTCGCCCCAGAGACTTCTCAGATGCTCGGTGGAGAAGATTCAGCTGCCTCTCCACCTATCTCAGGAGTACCAGCAAAAAACCTTAGTGCCAAATTCCCTTTGCTTCTACCAGAATATTCACCAAAGCAGCAGGACACAGAAAAGAACCTACAGGGGCTTAGGCTGGGTCTGGGACAAAGCATCCTCTACAGGAAGGAGCATGGATCACCGACATTGGCAGCTATTCAGAAAGAAAGGATGCAAAGGACGTTTTGATTATTCGATATCATGTCCTGTCTCTGCTTTGGAAAGACCCACAGGAGAGGAGCATTGGGACTGAATCTAGATTCAGAAGATTTAGAAGTAACTGTCATTATTGCCTATATCCGTGGTCGGCAAACTGCGGCTCTCGAGCCACGTACGGCTCTTTGGCCCCTTGAGTGTGGCTCTTCTACAAAATACCACAGCCTGGGCAAGTCTATTTTGAAGAATTGGCGTTAGAAGAAGTTTAAGTTTAAAAAATTTGGCTCTCGCCCTAACCAGTTTGGCTCAATGGATAGAACATGGCCTTGCGGACTGAAGGGTCCCAGGTTCAATTCCAGTCAAGGGCATGTACTTTGGTTGAGGGCACATCCCCAGAAGGGGATGTGCAAGAGACCGCTGATGGATGTTTCTAACTCTCTATCCCTCTCCCTTCCTCTCTGTAAAAAAATCAATAGAATATATTTTTTAAAAATTTTGGCTCTCAAAGAAATTTCAGTTGTTGCACTGTTGATATTTGGCTCTGTTGACTAATGAGTTTGCCGACTTCTGGCCTGCATCATGGAGATCCTTCCGATAATGTTCACATGGAAAATAACTAGGAGATGGCGTCAAGTCAGCCATAAACTCATTCTTGTGCTTTTCTTTTTTCCCTTGCTAGTAAATTTAGGATCATATGGCAGCAGCTTGGGAAAGCTACTCTATGCTAGGACAGACTGCCTATCAATATTTGATAACCTACAATGTACGTTCTGTGCTGTCTTTTTTTCTTGCATCTCTTTCTTGTCTACCTTGAGGCCAGTAATCTATAAGGAATCTGTTGAAAGGTTCAGAGTGGGCCGGGGTCAAGCACCGATTACATGAGGCTGTATGAGGCTGTAATGTATCCAAGAAAGTTTTATTTCATGCACCCGGGTGCCGGTGAGCTGAGTAAGGCTCCGGTCTGCCCCTGGTTCCCCGCGGCGTCAGTGTCTAGTGGCTGTCTAGGCTGTGCCAGCTCAAGGTTGCAAGCTCTCTGCAAGATATCTACTAAGCACAAGTTCTCTCTCTCCCGTTTTAGTCTCTTTAACCCTTTCATCTATATAATTTATATTTGTATGACTATACATATATTGATATTTCATTTTTTAAAATATATTTTTATTGATGTCAGAGAGGAAGGGAGAGGGAGGGAGAGAGAGAAACATCAATGATGAGAGAGAATCATTGATTGGCTGTCTCCTGCACACTCCCCACTGGAGACCTAGCCCACAACCCAGGCATATATGCCCTTGACTGGAATCAAACCCGTGACCCTTCAGTTCGCAGGCCGATCTCTATCCACTGAGCCACGCCGGCTAGGGCTATATGGATATTTCAGTTCCTCTTTTTTATTTGACTCAAAGAAGCACCAATAAGTCTTAAGTATTATTGGTGTGTTTTAGAAGCCTGAAGCCAGTAAGGTGAAACTCAACATGAAGTATTAGAAGCAAGTAACTTGTGTAGAAGGAATGTGAAAAAGAAAACATTGAGTAGTTTGGCTAGAGCATAATTAACATAGGGTGCATTAACTTATTCTCTGGATTGCAAAAATTTGAATAGTAACAAGTTATTTTATTGTTTAGGAGTACATAAATGTGTATATAGAGATCTTATTAAAATTTGAGACATATTTGAGTACATTTTTTTTATTTTATTTTATTTTTTTTTTTACAGAGAGGAAGGAAGAGGGATAGAAAGTCAGAAACATCGATGAAAGAGAAACATCGATCAGCTGCCTCCTGCACGCCCCCTACAGGGGATGTTTCCGCAGCCAAAGTACATGCCCTTGACCCAAATCGAACCCGGGACCCTTCAGTCCACAGTCCGACGCTCTATCCACTGAGCCAAACCGGTCTCGGCTGAGTACATTTTTAAAAATCTAGCTACTGAAACAAGTTATTAAAAAAGAACATGAATACCCTGGCTGGTTTGGCTCAGTGGATAGTGTCGGCCTGCGGACTGAAAGGTCCCAGGTTCCATTCCAGTCAAGGGCATGCGCCTTGGTTGCATGCACATCCCCAGCAGAAGGGTGCAGGAGGCAGCTGATCGATGTTTCTAACTCTCTATCCCTCTTCCTTCCTCTCTGTAAAAAAAAAAAAAGAATAAAATATATTTAAAAAGAAAGAAAGGAAGATTACTGCCCTAGCCAGTAGGCTCAGTGGATAGTGTTGGCCCCCCCGACTGAAGGGTTTCGGGTTTGATTCCAGTCAAGGGCACGTACCCTGGTTGCAGAGACCCTGACCCAGGACTAGGGAGCAACCCATCGATGTGTCTGTCACATGATTTTTCTCTCTGTGTGTCTCCCCCCTCCCTTTCACACTCTATTTTAACAAATAACAAATGGGAAAACATCCTCTGGTGAGGATTAGCGGGCCGTGTGGTTGAGTGTAGACTGTGACCCAGGAGGTCACGGGTTGATTCCGGTCAAGGGCACACGCCTGGGTTTCGGGCTCGATCCCCAGTAGGGGGCCTGCGGGATGTTTCTATCTCTTTCTCCCTCTCCCTTCCTCCCTGAAATTTAAAAAAAAAAAAAAATCTTTCGTAAAAACATTACTAATCAAAGCTGTCAGATCAAATTTTCAAAAAGAAAGAGAAATTATTTTTGATCTCCATACGACGACCTTAGTGTGTACATTTAAAACTCTTGTTCTGGCCTTGCAGCGATTGCTCAGAATTGCAGCACATCGGCACCATCTCGTCTAGGTGGCTTCTTACTTTTTGGGGAGTTTTCAGTTGCCTTTCCTTTTCCTTTACAACAGGCATCATGTTCATATGAACCCATAAATATGCACAGCCTTCGGTGCAGCATGGGTAGCCCTGATCGTAACTGTCTCGCCTGTTGGCCTTGGCCGGGCACTGCCTCCCTGCCTGCATCCTCCCCTGGACCCCTGCCACTCAGGCTCTACCCCTGCCATGCCCCCTTTCCCCGTGTTTCCACAGGCCTGGGACACCAGCGTCTGGAGGCACACCCCTCCCGGTGCCCCCGTTCCTCAGCCTGGCATCAGGGGCTGCACGCGATCCATCCGCTCCCACCTTAAAAAAGTACCACCGTGCCAGTGTTCTACAACTGGCTTGTCGCCTCCGCTTCAGACCGGAGGAAACTGAGGCTCGAGGGAGAGCTCGCTGGCCTGAGGTCACACACCGGTTCGCGGCACAGCCAGAACTTAACTCCGGAACTCTAAACGGTAGCCCCAAACTCACTCTGCCTGCGCGGCCCGGTCAGGAAGGTGGAAGGTGGAAGGTGTCCTCACACCCCCGGGGAGGGGGCGGGGACCCGTGTGGGCCTGGCCAACCCGGAGGAATAACTGGTTGGGCACCGCTTGCAGCCCCCAACCCTCCTCCCTCCACTCACCAGCTGGGAAGGGTTTGGGAACCAGGAATCCAGGGTAGCTGTGAGGACCAGAGGTCAGACAGGGGTTTCCTGCCTACCCCTGGGAACTTCCTCCTGCCCGACACAACTCTGCCTTCTGGATGAACACCACCCTGGGGTACCCCTCCCCACTGTCAACCACCCCACTCCCTCACAGTGGCTAAAGGGGGGATGGGTGGGTGCCCCTGCAACAGCCTCTACCCTGCCGTGCTCCCCACCAGGCACTGGACACCAATTCCATCTCCTTGACCCGTTTCCCTCAGCCCCATCCCTCCTTCCTGCCACCCATGACCCCCTGGGACTAAGGGCTGTGTCCCGCTCCGTCTCCTCAAGCCTGAGGGCCCCTCCCAGCTGGGGTTGGAGCTGGGGCTGGGGCTGATGCCACTTGGGGGGCTCTGGCATCACTCAGCATGGAGGTTTCTCTGGAACTCCTGGTTCTGGGGTGACAGGCAGGAGGGCGCACCCAGAACTCTTTGCTCCTTGGTTCCAAATCTCCTGCAGGCCCATCTGGGGGTGACCTCCAATGAAGCTCAGCTCCCACCCGTCAGGCGTTTTCTCTTCACCATCTCACGGAGCCCCAAAATAATGCTTCCAGCAGGAAATGATAGTAATAATAGCAGCTTCCCCACACAGCCCTGTGACTGGGCATCACGCACACCCACCTCACAGACGGGGAAGCTGAGGCACAGGCAGGAGAAGGGACTCCCACAAACCCGCACAGCATAGCCCGCCCTCCACGCCCCCAACTTCACCGCTGCTGGTGCTGCTAGCCTGGAAGCACTTCGCAAGCACCTGCGTGAGCGGGATCAGAGGGATGACAGCTCCAGGGTCTCTCGGCCATCCCCACCCACCATCAGCCCTCCCTCCATCCCACCCACCATCAGCCCTCCCTCCATCCCACCCACCATCAGCCCTCCCTCCGTCCCACCCACCATCAGCCCTCCCTCCATCCCACCCACCATCAGCCCTCCCTCCATCCCACCCACCATCAGCCCTCCCTCCGTCCCACCCACCATCAGCCCTCCCTCCATCCCACCCACCATCAGCCCTCCCTCCGTCCCCACCCACCATCAGCCCTCCCTCCGTCCCACCCACCATCAGCCCTCCCTCCGTCCCCACCCACCATCAGCCCTCCCTCCGTCCCCACCCACCATCAGCCCTCCCTCCATCCCCACCCACCATCAGCCCTCCATCCGTCCCACCCACCATCAGCCCTCCCTCCGTCCCACCCACCATCAGCCCTCCCTCCGTCCCCACCCACCATCAGCCCTCCCTCCGTCCCACCCACCATCAGCCCTCCCTCCGTCCCCACCCACCATCAGCCCTCCCTCCGTCCCACCCACCATCAGCCCTCCCTCCGTCCCCACCCACCATCAGCCCTCCCTCCGTCCCCACCCACCATCAGCCCTCCCTCCATCCCACCCACCATCAGCCCTCCCTCCGTCCCCACCCACCATCAGCCCTCCCTCCGTCCCACCCACCATCAGCCCTCCCTACATCCCCACCCACCATCAGCCCTCCCTCCGTCCCACCCACCATCAGCCCTCCCTCCGTCCCCACCCACCATCAGCCCTCCCTCCATTCCACCCACCATCAGCCCTCCCTCCGTCCCCACCCACCATCAGCCCTCCCTCCGTCCCCACCCACCATCAGCCCCGCCTCCGTCCCCACCCACCATCAGCCCTCCCTCCGTCCCCACCCACCATCAGCCCTCCCTCCGTCCCCACCCACCATCAGCCCTCCCTCCGTCCCACCCACCATCAGCCCTCCCTCCGTCCCCACCCACCATCAGCCCTCCCTCCGTCCCCACCCACCATCAGCCCTCCCTCCGTCCCACCCACCATCAGCCCTCCCTCCGTCCCCACCCACCATCAGCCCTCCCTCCGTGAGCTAAGTACTCCACGCAGTTTAGCTCCTGTACCTGACCCTGCCCTGTGAGGTGGGCACCACCTGAGGTCAGCGCGCTGGGGTAAGCCCAGCTCGGTGAACAAGACTTGAAGACCCAGGGCAGCCCCTGCCCCCCGAGCTCCGCTCTCCTCCTCCACACGGTTCCTCCTCCTTGAGCGCATTCAGCTGCTGCAAGTGCTGAGAGCAGCGCCTGACACAGAGCAGGGGCCGGCGGGGAAACTGAGGTTCAGAGAGGCCTAGGATGCCCAGTCACCCAGCTGGTGCCCCGCCCAGAAAGGCCAGAAAGGCCAGCCAGGCCTTGGTCCCGGCCGCCCCCCCCCCCCATGGCCCCACCTTCCCTTCACAGCCCGGGTGCAGTGTTGAGATAACCCACGGCTCCCCGTTTCCTCTGGGCCAGGAAGGAGCCGGGCGGAGGAAGTATTAAGAGGAGTAATATAAACACTCCCCACTATGGGCAGCAGGGTCCAGAAGGGGCGAGCCACCACCCAGAGCAGACGAGCCAGCAGAGCGGCACCAGGGCACCCGGCAGGCGGGCGGCAACGGGGGGACATGGGCCTGGCCACGGAGCACGGAGGGGCCTATGCTCGGGCGGGGGGCAGCTCCCACAGCTGCTGGTATTACCTGCGCTACTTCTTCCTCTTCGTCTCGCTCATCCAGTTCCTCATCATCCTGGGCCTGGTGCTCTTCATGGTCTACGGCAACGTGCACGTGGGCACCGAGTCCAACCTGCGGGACACGGAGCGCCGCGCCGAGGGCCTGTACAGCCAGGTCGTGGGGCTGTCGGCCAGCCAGGCCAACCTGACCAAGGAGCTCAACCTCACCGTCCGCGCCAAGGACGCCATCATGCAGATGCTGCTGGGCACCCGCCGAGACCTGGACCGGATCAATGCCAGCTTCCGCCAGTGCCAGGCCGACCGGGTAAGGCCCCGTGACCCCGGGGAAGACACCTCACCTCCCCGAGCGTCGGTTTCCCCAGCCACGGACCGG